>CM057082.1:33354080-33954080 GCA_029379335.1 Thymus mandschuricus | reverse complement strand
AAATCGAAGAACTTAAGGAAATCGGTCAACCGAAGCTATCATGAGCATCCGGAGTAAACAGATGGTCGAACGACCTCGAATTCGATGCGCTCTTCATGAATAACCTCTAATTCAATACAATATATCAATCGGTTGAAGTTCGTTAGAGAATCATTGAGTTTTAAGTCAGTTATAGTGGTTTTCTTCTCGATTAAGCAAAAGAGACTTCAATCGAGGTTATGAGCTCAAATGCTTTTGAAATCAACGAGTAAGCTTCAATTTCATGTTCTAATATAAGAAAAGAAGTAATCGAGCATGATAATTTCTTGGAAAGCACGGTTTGAACTACCAAAATCGAAGAACGTAAGGTAATCGGTCAACTGAAGCTATCTTGAGATTCCGGAGTCAACAGATGGTCAAACGACCTCAAATTCGATGCGCTCTTAATGAATACTCTCTAATTCAATACAATATATCAATCGGTTGAAGTTCGTACGAGGATAATTGAGTCTTAAGTCAGTTATAGTGGTTTTCTTCTCGATTAAGCAAAAGAGACTTCAATCGAGGTTATGAGATCCAATGCTTTTGAAATCAACGAGTAAGCTTCAATTTCATGTTCTAATATAAGAAATGAAGTAATCGAGCATGTTAATTGCTTGGAAAGCACGGTTTGAAGTACCAAAATCGAAGAACGTAAGGTAATCAGTCAACTGAAGCTATCTTGAGCTTCCGGAGTCAACAGATGGTCAAACGACCTCAAATTCTAAGCGCTCTTCATGAACACCCTTTAATTCAATACAATATATCAATCGGTTGAAGTTCGTACGAGGATTATTGAGTCTTAAGTCAGTTATAGTGGTTTTCTTCTCGATTAAGCATAAGAGACTTCAATCGAGGTTATGAGCTCCAATGCTTTTAAAATCAACGAGTAAGCTTCAATTTCATGTTCTAATATAAGAATTAAGTAATCGAACATGATAATTGCTTGTAAAGCATGATTTGAAATACCTAAATCAAAGAACGTAAGGTAATCAGTCAACCGAAGCTATCTTGAGCATCCGGAGTCAACAGATGGTCGAACGACCTCGAATTCGATGCGCTCTTCATGAACACCCTCTAATTCAATACAATATATCAATCGGTTGATGTTCGTACGAGAATCATTGAGTCTTAAGTCAGTTATAGTGGTTTTCTTCTCGATTAAGCAAAAGAGACTTCAATCGATGTTATGAGCTCAAATGCTTTTGAAATCAACGAGTAAGCTTCAATTTCATGTTCTAATATAAGAAATGAAGTAATCGAGCATGATAATTGCTTGGAAAGCACGGTTAGAACTACCAAAATCGAAGAACGTAAGGTAATCGGTCAACCGAAGCTATCTTGGGCTTCCAAAGTAAACAGATTGTCAAACAACCTCAAATTCGATGCGCTCTTCATGAATACCATCTAATTCAATACAATATATCAATCGGTTGAAGTACGTACGAGAATCATTGAGTTTTAAGTCAGTTATAGTGGTTTTCTTCTCGAGTAAGCAATAGAGACTTCAATCGAGGTTATGAGCTCAAATGCTTTTTAAATCAATGAGTAAGCTTCAATTTCATGTTCTAATATGAGAAATGAAGTAATCGAACTTGATAATTGCTTGGAAAGCACGATTTGAAATATCAAAATCCAAGAACGTAAGGTAATCGATCAACCGAAGCTATCTTGAGCATCCGGAGTCAACAGATGGTCGAACGACCTCAAATTCGATGCGCTCTTCATGAATAACCTCTAATTCAATACAATATATTAATCGGTTGAAGTTCGTTAGAGAATCATTGAGTTTTAAGTCAGTTATAGTGGTTTTCTTCTCGATTAAGCAAAAGAGACTTCAATCGAGGTTATGAGCTCAAATGCTTTTGAAATCAACGAGTAAGCTTCAATTTCATGTTCTAATATAAGAAAAGAAGTAATCGAGCATGATAATTTCTTGGAAAGCACGGTTTGAACTACCAAAATCGAAGAACGTAAGGTAATCGGTCAACTGAAGCTATCTTGAGATTCCGGAGTCAACAGATGGTCAAACGACCTCAAATTCGATGCGCTCTTAATGAATACTCTCTAATTCAATACAATATATCAATCGGTTGAAGTTCGTACGAGGATAATTGAGTCTTAAGTCAGTTATAGTGGTTTTCTTCTCGATTAAGCAAAAGAGACTTCAATCGAGGTTATGAGATCCAATGCTTTTGAAATCAACGAGTAAGCTTCAATTTCATGTTCTAATATAAGAAATGAAGTAATCGAGCATGTTAATTGCTTGGAAAGCACGGTTTGAAGTACCAAAATCGAAGAACGTAAGGTAATCAGTCAACTGAAGCTATCTTGAGCTTCCGGAGTCAACAGATGGTCAAACGACCTCAAATTCTAAGCGCTCTTCATGAACACCCTTTAATTCAATACAATATATCAATCGGTTGAAGTTCGTACGAGGATTATTGAGTCTTAAGTCAGTTATAGTGGTTTTCTTCTCGATTAAGCATAAGAGACTTCAATCGAGGTTATGAGCTCCAATGCTTTTAAAATCAACGAGTAAGCTTCAATTTCATGTTCTAATATAAGAATTAAGTAATCGAACATGATAATTGCTTGTAAAGCATGATTTGAAATACCTAAATCAAAGAACGTAAGGTAATCAGTCAACCGAAGCTATCTTGAGCATCCGGAGTCAACAGATGGTCGAACGACCTCGAATTCGATGCGCTCTTCATGAACACCCTCTAATTCAATACAATATATCAATCGGTTGATGTTCGTACGAGAATCATTGAGTCTTAAGTCAGTTATAGTGGTTTTCTTCTCGATTAAGCAAAAGAGACTTCAATCGATGTTATGAGCTCAAATGCTTTTGAAATCAACGAGTAAGCTTCAATTTCATGTTCTAATATAAGAAATGAAGTAATCGAGCATGATAATTGCTTGGAAAGCACGGTTAGAACTACCAAAATCGAAGAACGTAAGGTAATCGGTCAACCGAAGCTATCTTGGGCTTCCAAAGTAAACAGATTGTCAAACAACCTCAAATTCGATGCGCTCTTCATGAATACCATCTAATTCAATACAATATATCAATCGGTTGAAGTACGTACGAGAATCATTGAGTTTTAAGTCAGTTATAGTGGTTTTCTTCTCGAGTAAGCAATAGAGACTTCAATCGAGGTTATGAGCTCAAATGCTTTTTAAATCAATGAGTAAGCTTCAATTTCATGTTCTAATATGAGAAATGAAGTAATCGAACTTGATAATTGCTTGGAAAGCACGATTTGAAATATCAAAATCCAAGAACGTAAGGTAATCGATCAACCGAAGCTATCTTGAGCATCCGGAGTCAACAGATGGTCGAACGACCTCAAATTCGATGCGCTCTTCATGAATAACCTCTAATTCAATACAATATATTAATCGGTTGAAGTTCGTTAGAGAATCATTGAGTTTTAAGTCAGTTATAGTGGTTTTCTTCTCGATTAAGCAAAAGAGACTTCAATCGAGGTTATGAGCTCAAATGCTTTTGAAATCAACGAGTAAGCTTCAATTCCATGTTCTAATATAAGAAATGAAGTAATCGAGCATGACAATTGCTTGGAAAGCACGGTTTGAACTACCAAAATCGAAGAACGTAAGGTAATCGGTCAACCGAAGCTATCTTGGGCTTCCAAAGTAAACAGATGGTCAAACAACCTCAAATTCGATGTGCTCTTCATGAATACCATCTAATTCAATACAATATATCAATCGGTTGAAGTACGTACGAGAATCATTGAGTTTTAAGTCAGTTATAGTGGTTTTCTTCTCGATTAAGCAAAAGAGACTTCAATCGAGGTTATGAGCTCAAATGCTTTTGAAATCAACGAGTAAGCTTCAATTTCATGTTCTAATATAAGAAAAGAAGTAATCGAGCATGATAATTTCTTGGAAAGCACGGTTTGAACTACCAAAATCGAAGAACGTAAGGTAATCGGTCAACTGAAGCTATCTTGAGATTCCGGAGTCAACAGATGGTCAAACGACCTCGAATTCGATGCGCTCTTCATGAATAACCTCTAATTCAATACAATATATCAATCGGTTGAAGTTCGTTAGAGAATCATTGAGTTTTAAGTCAGTTATAGTGGTTTTCTTCTCGATTAAGCAAAAGAGACTTCAATCGAGGTTATGAGCTCAAATGCTTTTGAAATCAACGAGTAAGCTTCAATTTCATGTTCTAATATAAGAAAAGAAGTAATCGAGCATGATAATTTCTTGGAAAGCACGGTTTGAACTACCAAAATCGAAGAACGTAAGGTAATCGGTCAACTGAAGCTATCTTGAGATTCCGGAGTCAACAGATGGTCAAACGACCTCAAATTCGATGCGCTCTTAATGAATACTCTCTAATTCAATACAATATATCAATCGGTTGAAGTTCGTACGAGGATAATTGAGTCTTAAGTCAGTTATAGTGGTTTTCTTCTCGATTAAGCAAAAGAGACTTCAATCGAGGTTATGAGATCCAATGCTTTTGAAATCAACGAGTAAGCTTCAATTTCATGTTCTAATATAAGAAATGAAGTAATCGAGCATGTTAATTGCTTGGAAAGCACGGTTTGAAGTACCAAAATCGAAGAACGTAAGGTAATCAGTCAACTGAAGCTATCTTGAGCTTCCGGAGTCAACAGATGGTCAAACGACCTCAAATTCTAAGCGCTCTTCATGAACACCCTTTAATTCAATACAATATATCAATCGGTTGAAGTTCGTACGAGGATTATTGAGTCTTAAGTCAGTTATAGTGGTTTTCTTCTCGATTAAGCATAAGAGACTTCAATCGAGGTTATGAGCTCCAATGCTTTTAAAATCAACGAGTAAGCTTCAATTTCATGTTCTAATATAAGAATTAAGTAATCGAACATGATAATTGCTTGTAAAGCATGATTTGAAATACCTAAATCAAAGAACGTAAGGTAATCAGTCAACCGAAGCTATCTTGAGCATCCGGAGTCAACAGATGGTCGAACGACCTCGAATTCGATGCGCTCTTCATGAACACCCTCTAATTCAATACAATATATCAATCGGTTGATGTTCGTACGAGAATCATTGAGTCTTAAGTCAGTTATAGTGGTTTTCTTCTCGATTAAGCAAAAGAGACTTCAATCGATGTTATGAGCTCAAATGCTTTTGAAATCAACGAGTAAGCTTCAATTTCATGTTCTAATATAAGAAATGAAGTAATCGAGCATGATAATTGCTTGGAAAGCACGGTTAGAACTACCAAAATCGAAGAACGTAAGGTAATCGGTCAACCGAAGCTATCTTGGGCTTCCAAAGTAAACAGATTGTCAAACAACCTCAAATTCGATGCGCTCTTCATGAATACCATCTAATTCAATACAATATATCAATCGGTTGAAGTACGTACGAGAATCATTGAGTTTTAAGTCAGTTATAGTGGTTTTCTTCTCGAGTAAGCAATAGAGACTTCAATCGAGGTTATGAGCTCAAATGCTTTTTAAATCAATGAGTAAGCTTCAATTTCATGTTCTAATATGAGAAATGAAGTAATCGAACTTGATAATTGCTTGGAAAGCACGATTTGAAATATCAAAATCCAAGAACGTAAGGTAATCGATCAACCGAAGCTATCTTGAGCATCCGGAGTCAACAGATGGTCGAACGACCTCAAATTCGATGCGCTCTTCATGAATAACCTCTAATTCAATACAATATATTAATCGGTTGAAGTTCGTTAGAGAATCATTGAGTTTTAAGTCAGTTATAGTGGTTTTCTTCTCGATTAAGCAAAAGAGACTTCAATCGAGGTTATGAGCTCAAATGCTTTTGAAATCAACGAGTAAGCTTCAATTCCATGTTCTAATATAAGAAATGAAGTAATCGAGCATGACAATTGCTTGGAAAGCACGGTTTGAACTACCAAAATCGAAGAACGTAAGGTAATCGGTCAACCGAAGCTATCTTGGGCTTCCAAAGTAAACAGATGGTCAAACAACCTCAAATTCGATGTGCTCTTCATGAATACCATCTAATTCAATACAATATATCAATCGGTTGAAGTACATACGAGAATCATTGAGTTTTAAGTCAGTTATAGTGGTTTTCTTCTCGATTAAGCAAAAGAGACTTCAATCGAGGTTATGAGCTCAAATGCTTTTGAAATCAACGAGTAAGCTTCAATTTCATGTTCTAATATAAGAAAAGAAGTAATCGAGCATGATAATTTCTTGGAAAGCACGGTTTGAACTACCAAAATCGAAGAACGTAAGGTAATCGGTCAACTGAAGCTATCTTGAGATTCCGGAGTCAACAGATGGTCAAACGACCTCAAATTCGATGCGCTATTAATGAATACTCTATAATTCAATACAATATATCAATCGGTTGAAGTTCGTACGAGGATAATTGAGTCTTAAGTCAGTTATAGTGGTTTTCTTCTCGATTAAGCAAAAGAGACTTCAATCGAGGTTATGAGATCCAATGCTTTTGAAATCAACGAGTAAGCTTCAATTTCATGTTCTAATATAAGAAATGAAGTAATCGAGCATGTTAATTGCTTGGAAAGCACGGTTTGAAGTACCAAAATCGAAGAACGTAAGGTAATCAGTCAACTGAAGCTATCTTGAGCTTCCGGAGTCAACAGATGGTCAAACGACCTCAAATTCTAAGCGCTCTTCATGAACACCCTTTAATTCAATACAATATATCAATCGGTTGAAGTTCGTACGAGGATTATTGAGTCTTAAGTCAGTTATAGTGGTTTTCTTCTCGATTAAGCAAAAGAGACTTCAATCGAGGTTATGAGCTCCAATGCTTATAAAATCAACGAGTAAGCTTCAATTTCATGTTCTAATATAAGAATTAAGTAATCGAACATGATAATTGCTTGTAAAGCATGATTTGAAATACCTAAATCAAAGAACGTAAGGTAATCAGTCAACCGAAGCTATCTTGAGCATCCGGAGTCAACAGATGGTCGAACGACCTCGAATTCGATGCGCTCTTCATGAATAACCTCTAATTCAATACAATATATCAATCGGTTGAAGTTCGTACGAGAATCATTGAGTCTTAAGTCAGTTATAGTGGTTTTCTTCTCGATTAAGCAAAAGAGACTGCAATCGAGGTTATGAGCTCAAATGCTTTTGAAATCAACGAGTAAGCTTCAATTTCATGATCTAATATAAGAAATGAAGTAATCGAGCATGATAATTGCTTGGAAAGAACGGTTTGAACTACCAAAATCGAAGAACGTAAGGTAATCGGTCAACCGAAGCTATCTTGAGCATCCGGAGTCAACGGATGGTCGAACGAAATCAATTCGATGCGCTCTTCATGAATAACCTCTAATTCAATACAATATATCAATCGGTTGAAGTTCGTACGAGAATCATTGAGTCTTAAGTCAGTTATAGTGGTTTTCTTCTCGATTAAGCAAAAGAGACTTCAATCGAGGTTATGAGCTCAAATGCTTATGAAATCAACGAGTAAGCTTCAATTTCATGTTCTAATATAAGAAATGAAGTAATCGAGCATGATAATTGCTTGGAAAGCACGGTTTGAACTACCAAAATCGAAGAACGTAAGGTAATCGGTCAACCGAAGCTATCTTGAGCATCCGGAGTCAACAAATGGTCGAACGACCTCAATTCGATGCGCTCTTCATAAATAACCTCTAATTCAATACAATATATCAATCGGTTGAAGTTCGTACGAGAATCATTGAGTCTTAAGTCAGTTATAGTGGTTTTCTTCTCGATTAAGCAAAAGAGACTTCAATCGATGTTATGAGCTCAAATGCTTTTGAAATCAACGAGTAAGCTTCAATTTCATGTTCTAATATAAGAAATGAAGTAATCGAGCATGATAATTGCTTGGAAAGCACGGTTAGAACTACCAAAATCGAAGAACGTAAGGTAATCGGTCAACCGAAGCTATCTTGCGCTCTTAATGAATACCCTCTAATTCAATACAATATATCAATCGGTTGAAGTTCGTACGAGGATAATTGAGTCTTAAGTCAGTTATAGTGCTTTTCTTCTCGATTAAGCAAAAGAGACTTCAATCGAGGTTATGAGCTCCAATGCTTTTGAAATCAACGAGTAAGCTTCAATTTCATGTTCTAATATAAGAAATGATGTAATCGAGCATGATAAAGGCTTGGAAAGCACGGTTTGAACTACCAAAATCGAAGAACGTAAGGTAATCGGTCAACCGAAGCTATCTTGAGCTTCCGGAGTCGACAGATGGTCGAACGACCTCGAATTCGATACGCCATTCATGAATAACCTCTAATTCACTACAATGTATCAATCGGTTGAAGTACGTACGAGAGTCATTAAGTTTAAAGTCAGTTATAGTGGTTTTCTTCTCGATTAAAAAAAAGAGACTTCAATCGAGGTTATGAGCTCAAATGCTTTTAAAATAAACGAGTAAGCTTCAATTTCATGTTCTAATATTAGAAATTAAGTAATCAAACATGATAATTGCTTGTAAAGCATGATTTGAAATACCTAAATCGAAGAACGTAAGGTAATCAGTCAACCGAAGCTATCTTGAGCATCCGGAGTCAACAGAAGGTCGAACGACCTCGAATTTGATGCGCTCTTCATGAATAACCTCTAATTCAATACAATATATCAATCGGTTGAAGTTCGTACGAGAATCATTGAGTCTTAAGTCAGTTATAGTGGTTTTCTTCTCGATTAAGGAAAAGAGACTTCAATCTAGGTTATGAGCTCAAATGCTTTTGAAATCAACGAGTAAGCTTCAATTTCATGTTCTAATATAATAAATGAAGTAATCGAGCATGATAATTGCTTGGAAAGCACGGTTTGTAGTACCAAAATCGAAGAGCGTAAGGTAATCAGTCAACTGAAGCTATCTTGAGCTTCCGGAGTCAACAGATTGTCAAACGAACTCAAATTCTATGCGCCCTTCATGAACACCCTCTAATTCAATACAATATATCAATCGGTTGAAGTTCGTACGAGGATAATTGAGTCTTAAGTCAGTTATAGTGGTTTTCTTCTCGATGAAGCAAAAGAGACTTCAATCGAGGTTATGAGCTCCAATGCTTTTGAAATCCACGAGTAAGCTTCAATTTCATGTTCTAATATAAGAAATGAAGTAATCGAGCATGATAATTGCTTGGAAAGCACGGTTTGAACTACCAAAATCGAAGAACGTAAGGTAATCGGTCAACCGAAGCTATCTTGAGCATCCGGAGTCAACAAATGGTCGAACGACCTCAATTCGATGCGCTCTTCATAAATAACCTCTAATTCAATACAATATATCAATCGGTTGAAGTTCGTACGAGAATCATTGAGTCTTAAGTCAGTTATAGTGGTTTTCTTCTCGATTAAGCAAAAGAGACTGCAATCGAGGTTATGAGCTCCAATGCTTTTGAAATCAACGAGTAAGCTTCAATTTCATGTTCTAATATAAGAAATTAAGTAATCGAACATGATAATTGCTTGTAAAGCAAGAAATAAAATACCTAAATCGAAGAACGTAAGGTAATCAGTCAACTGAAGCTATCTTGAGCATCCGGAGTCAACAGATGGTCGAACGACCTCGAATTCGATGCGCTCTTCTTGAATAACCTCTAATTCAATACAATATATCAATCGGTTGAAGTTCGTACGAGAATCATTGAGTCTTAAGTCAGTTATAGTGGTTTTCTTCTCGATTAAGCAAAAGAGACTGCAATCGAGGTTATGAGCTCAAATGCTTTTGAAATCAACGAGTAAGCTTCAATTTCATTATCTAATATAAGAAATGAAGTAATTGAGCATGATAATTGCTTGGAAAGCACGGTTTGAACTACCAAAATCGAAGAACGTAAGGTAATCGGTCAACCGAAGCTATCTTGAGCATCCGGAGTCAACAGATGGTCGAACGACCTCAATTCGATGCGCTCTTCATGAATAACCTCTAATTCAATACAATATATCAATCGGTTGAAGTTCGTACGAGAATCATTAAGTCTTAAGTCAGTTATAGTGGTTTTCTTCTCGATTAAGTAAAAGAGACTTCAATCGAGGTTATGAGCTCAAATGCTTTTGAAATCCACGAGTAAGCTTCAATTTCATGTTCTAATATAAGAAATGAAGTAATCGAGCATGATAATTGCTTGGAAAGCACGGTTTGAACTACCAAAATCGAAGAACGTATGGTAATCGGTCAACCGAAGCTATCTTGAGCATCCGGAGTCAACAAATGGTCGAACGATCTCAATTCGATGCGCTCTTCATAAATAACCTCTAATTCAATACAATATATCAATCGGTTGAAGTTCGTACGAGAATCATTGAGTCTTAAGTCAGTTATAGTTGTTTTCTTCTCGATTAAGCAAAAGAGACTGCAATCGAGGTTATGAGCTCAAATGCTTTTGAAATCAACGAGTAAGCTTCAATTTCATGTTCTAATATAAGAAATGAAGTAATCGAGCAAGATAATTTCTTGGAAAGCACGGTTTGAACTACCAAAATCGAAGAACGTAAGATAATCGGTCAACTGAAGCTATCTTGAGCTTCCGGAGTCAACAGATGGTCAAACGATCTCAAATTCGATGCGCTCTTAATGAATACTCTCTAATTCAATACAATATATCAATCGGTTGAAGTTCGTACGAGGATAATTGAGTCTTAAGTCAGTTATAGTGCTTTTCTTCTCGATTAAGCAAAAGAGACTACAATCGAGGTTATGAGCTCCAATGCTTTTGAAATCAACGAGTAAGCTTCAATTTCATGTTCTAATATAAGAAATGAAGTAATCGAGCATGATAAAGGCTTGGAAAGCACGGTTTGAACTACCAAAATCGAAGAACGTAAGGTAATCGGTCAACCGAAGCTATCTTGAGCTTCCGAAGTCGACAGATGGTCGAACGACCTCGAATTCGATACGCCATTCATGAATAACCTCTAATTCACTACAATGTATCAATCGGTTGAAGTACGTACGAGAATCATTGAGTTTAAAGTCAGTTATAGTGGTTTTCTTCTCGATTAAAAAAAAGAGACTTCAATCGAGGTTATGAGCTCAAATGCTTTTAAAATCAACGAGTAAGCTTCAATTTCATGTTCTAATATAAGAAATTAAGTAATCAAACATGATAATGATTTGAAATACCTAAATCGAAGAACGTACGGTAATCAGTCAACCGAAGCTATCTTGAGCATCCGGAGTCAACAGAAGGTCGAACGACCTAGAATTTGATGCGCTCTTCATGAATAACCTCTAATTCAATACAATATATCAATCGGTTGATGTTCGTACGAGAATTATTGAGTCTTACGTCAGTTATAGTGGTTTTCTTCTCGATTAAGCAAAAGAGACTTCAATCTAGGTTATGAGCTCAAATGCTTTTGAAATCAACGAGTAAGCTTCAATTTCATGTTCTAATATAAGAAATGAAGTAATCGAGCATGATAATTGCTTGGAAAGCATGGTTTGAACTACCAAAATCGAAGAACGTAAGGTAATCGGTCAACCGAAGCTATCTTGGGTTTCCAAAGTAAACAGATTGTCAAACAACCTCAAATTCGATGCGCTCTTCATGAATACCATCTAATTCAATACAATATATCAATCGGTTGAAGTACGTACGAGAATCATTGAGTTTTAAGTCAGTTATAGTGGTTTTCTTCTCGATTAAGCAATAGAGACTTCAATCGAGGTTATGAGCTCAAATGCTTTTAAAATCAATGAGTAAGCTTCAATTTCATGTTCTAATATAAGAAATGAAGTAATCGAACTTGATAATTGCTTGGAAAGCACGATTTGAAATACCTAAATCGAAGAACGTAAGGTAATCGGTCATCCGAAGCTATCTTGAGCATCCGGAGTCAACAGATGGTCGAACGACCTCGAATTCGATGCGCTCTTCATGAATAACCTCTAATTCAATACAATATATCAATCGGTTGAAGTTCGTTAGAGAATCATTGAGTTTTAAGTCAGTTATAGTGGTTTTCTTCTCGATTAAGCAAAAGAGACTTCAATCGAGGTTATGAGCTCAAATGCTTTTGAAATCAACGAGTAAGCTTCAATTTCATGTTCTAATATAAGAAATGAAGTAATCGAGCATGATAATTTCTTGGAAAGCACGGTTTGAACTACCAAAATCGAAGAACGTAAGATAATCGGTCAACTGAAGCTATCTTGAGCTTCCGGAGTCAACAGATGGTCAAACGATCTCAAATTCGATGCGCTCTTAATGAATACTCTCTAATTCAATACAATATATCAATCGGTTGAAGTTCGTACGAGGATAATTGAGTCTTAAGTCAGTTTATAGTGGTTTTCTTCTCGATTAAAAAGAGACTTCAATCGAGGTTATGAGCTCCAATGCTTTTGAAATCCAAGAGTAAGCTTCAATTTCATGTTCTAATATAATAAATGAAGTAATCGAGCATGATAATTGCTTGGAAAGCACGGTTTGAAGTACCAAAATCGAAGAACGTAAGGTAATCAGTCAACTGAAGCTATCTTGAGCTTCCGGAGTCAACAGATGGTCAAACGAACTCAAATTCTATGCGCCCTTCATGAACACCCTCTAATTCAATACAATATATCAATCGGTTGATGTTCGTACGAGGATAATTGAGTCATAAGTCAGTTATAGTGGTTTTCTTCTCGATTAAGCAAAAGAGACTTCAATCGAGGTTATGAGCTCCAATGCTTTTGAAATCCACGAGTAAGCTTCAATTTCATGTTCTAATATAATAAATGAAGTAATCGAGCATGATAATTGCTTGGAAAGCACGGTTTGAAGTACCAAAATCGAAGAACGTAAGGTAATCGGTCAACGGAAGCTATCTTGGGCTTCCAAAGTAAACAGATTGTCAAACAACCTCAAATTCGATGCGCTCTTCATGAACACCCTCTAATTCAATACAATATATCAATCGGTTGATGTTCGTACGAGGATAATTGAGTCATAAGTCAGTTATAGTGGTTTTCTTCTCGATTAAGCAAAAGAGACTTCAATCGAGGTTATGAGCTCCAATGCTTTTGAAATCCACGAGTAAGCTTCAATTTCATGTTCTAATATAAGAAATGAAGTAATCGAGCATGATAATTGCTTGGAAAGCACGGTTTGAACTACCAAATTCGAATAACGTAAGGTAATCGGTCAACCGAAGCTATCTTGAGCTTCCGGAGTCGACAGATGGTCGAACGACCTCGAATTCGATACGCTATTCATGAATAACCTCTAATTCACTACAATGTATCAATCGGTTGAAGTACGTACGAGAATCATTGAGTTTTAAGTCAGTTATAGTGGTTTTCTTCTGGATTAAAAAAAAGAGACTTCAATCGAGGTTATGAGCTCAAATGCTTTTAAAATCAACGAGTAAGCTTCAATTTCATGTTCTAATATAAGAAATTAAGTAATCGAACATGATAATTGCTTGTAAAGCATGATTTGAAATACCTAAATCGAAGAACGTAAGGTAATCTGTCAACCGAAGCTATCTTGAGCATCCGGAGTCAACAAATGGTCGAACGACCTCAATTCGATGCGCTCTTCATAAATAACCTCTAATTCAATACAATATATCAATCGGTTGAAGTTCGTACGAGAATCATTGAGTCTTAAGTCAGTTATAGTGGTTTTCTTCTCGATTAAGCAAAAGAGACTTCAATCGATGTTATGAGCTCAAATGCTTTTGAAATCAACGAGTAAGCTTCAATTTCATGTTCTAATATAAGAAATGAAGTAATCGAGCATGATAATTGCTTGGAAAGCACGGTTAGAACTACCAAAATCGAAGAACGTAAGGTAATCGGTCAACCGAAGCTATCTTGCGCTCTTAATGAATACCCTCTAATTCAATACAATATATCAATCGGTTGAAGTTCGTACGAGGATAATTGAGTCTTAAGTCAGTTATAGTGCTTTTCTTCTCGATTAAGCAAAAGAGACTTCAATCGAGGTTATGAGCTCCAATGCTTTTGAAATCAACGAGTAAGCTTCAATTTCATGTTCTAATATAAGAAATGATGTAATCGAGCATGATAAAGGCTTGGAAAGCACGGTTTGAACTACCAAAATCGAAGAACGTAAGGTAATCGGTCAACCGAAGCTATCTTGAGCTTCCGGAGTCGACAGATGGTCGAACGACCTCGAATTCGATACGCCATTCATGAATAACCTCTAATTCACTACAATGTATCAATCGGTTGAAGTACGTACGAGAGTCATTGAGTTTAAAGTCAGTTATAGTGGTTTTCTTCTCGATTAAAAAAAAGAGACTTCAATCGAGGTTATGAGCTCAAATGCTTTTAAAATCAACGAGTAAGCTTCAATTTCATGTTCTAATATTAGAAATTAAGTAATCAAACATGATAATTGCTTGTAAAGCACGATTTGAAATACCTAAATCGAAGAACGTAAGGTAATCAGTCAACCGAAGCTATCTTGAGCATCCGGAGTCAACAGAAGGTCGAACGACCTCGAATTTGATGCGCTCTTCATGAATAACCTCTAATTCAATACAATATATCAATCGGTTGAAGTTCGTACGAGAATCATTGAGTCTTAAGTCAGTTATAGTGGTTTTCTTCTCGATTAAGGAAAAGAGACTTCAATCTAGGTTATGAGCTCAAATGCTTTTGAAATCAACGAGTAAGCTTCAATTTCATGTTCTAATATAATAAATGAAGTAATCGAGCATGATAATTGCTTGGAAAGCACGGTTTGTAGTACCAAAATCGAAGAGCGTAAGGTAATCAGTCAACTGAAGCTATCTTGAGCTTCCGGAGTCAACAGATTGTCAAACGAACTCAAATTCTATGCGCCCTTCATGAACACCCTCTAATTCAATACAATATATCAATCGGTTGAAGTTCGTACGAGGATAATTGAGTCTTAAGTCAGTTATAGTGGTTTTCTTCTCGATGAAGCAAAAGAGACTTCAATCGAGGTTATGAGCTCCAATGCTTTTGAAATCCACGAGTAAGCTTCAATTTCATGTTCTAATATAAGAAATGAAGTAATCGAGCATGATAATTTCTTGGAAAGCACGGTTTGAACTACCAAAATCGAAGAACGTAAGGTAATCGGTCAACCGAAGCTATCTTGAGCATCCGGAGTCAACAAATGGTCGAACGACCTCAATTCGATGCGCTCTTCATAAATAACCTCTAATTCAATACAATATATCAATCGGTTGAAGTTCGTACGAGAATCATTGAGTCTTAAGTCAGTTATAGTGGTTTTCTTCTCGATTAAGCAAAAGAGACTGCAATCGAGGTTATGAGCTCCAATGCTTTTGAAATCAACGAGTAAGCTTCAATTTCATGTTCTAATATAAGAAATTAAGTAATCGAACGTGATAATTGCTTGTAAAGCAAGAAATAAAATACCTAAATCGAAGAACGTAAGGTAATCAGTCAACTGAAGCTGTCTTGAGCATCCGGAGTCAACAGATGGTCGAACGACCTCGAATTCGATGCGCTCTTCTTGAATAACCTCTAATTCAATACAATATATCAATCGGTTGAAGTTCGTACGAGAATCATTGAGTCTTAAGTCAGTTATAGTGGTTTTCTTCTCGATTAAGCAAAAGAGACTGCAATCGAGGTTATGAGCTCAAATGCTTTTGAAATCAACGAGTAAGCTTCAATTTCATTATCTAATATAAGAAATGAAGTAATTGAGCATGATAATTGCTTGGAAAGCACGGTTTGAACTACCAAAATCGAAGAACGTAAGGTAATCGGTCAACCGAAGCTATCTTGAGCATCCGGAGTCAACAGATGGTCGAACGACCTCAATTCGATGCGCTCTTCATGAATAACCTCTAATTCAATACAATATATCAATCGGTTGAAGTTCGTACGAGAATCATTAAGTCTTAAGTCAGTTATAGTGGTTTTCTTCTCGATTAAGCAAAAGAGACTTCAATCGAGGTTATGAGCTCAAATGCTTTTGAAATCCACGAGTAAGCTTCAATTTCATGTTCTAATATAAGAAATGAAGTAATCGAGCATGATAATTGCTTGGAAAGCACGGTTTGAACTACCAAAATCGAAGAACGTATGGTAATCGGTCAACCGAAGCTATCTTGAGCATCCGGAGTCAACAAATGGTCGAACGATCTCAATTCGATGCGCTCTTCATAAATAACCTCTAATTCAATACAATATATCAATCGGTTGAAGTTCGTACGAGAATCATTGAGTCTTAAGTCAGTTATAGTTGTTTTCTTCTCGATTAAGCAAAAGAGACTGCAATCGAGGTTATGAGCTCAAATGCTTTTGAAATCAACGAGTAAGCTTCAATTTCATGTTCTAATATAAGAAATGAAGTAATCGAGCAAGATAATTTCTGGGAAAGCACGGTTTGAACTACCAAAATCGAAGAACGTAAGATAATCGGTCAACTGAAGCTATCTTGAGCTTCCGGAGTCAACAGATGGTCAAACGATCTCAAATTCGATGCGCTCTTAATGAATACTCTCTAATTCAATACAATATATCAATCGGTTGAAGTTCGTACGAGGATAATTGAGTCTTAAGTCAGTTATAGTGCTTTTCTTCTCGATTAAGCAAAAGAGACTACAATCGAGGTTATGAGCTCCAATGCTTTTGAAATCAACGAGTAAGCTTCAATTTCATGTTCTAATATAAGAAATGAAGTAATCGAGCATGATAAAGGCTTGGAAAGCACGGTTTGAACTACCAAAATCGAAGAACGTAAGGTAATCGGTCAACCGAAGCTATCTTGAGCTTCCGAAGTCGACAGATGGTCGAACGACCTCGAATTCGATACGCCATTCATGAATAACCTCTAATTCACTACAATGTATCAATCGGTTGAAGTACGTACGAGAATCATTGAGTTTAAAGTCAGTTATAGTGGTTTTCTTCTCGATTAAAAAAAAGAGACTTCAATCGAGGTTATGAGCTCAAATGCTTTTAAAATCAACGAGTAAGCTTCAATTTCATGTTCTAATATAAGAAATTAAGTAATCAAACATGATAATGATTTGAAATACCTAAATCGAAGAACGTACGGTAATCAGTCAACCGAAGCTATCTTGAGCATCCGGAGTCAACAGAAGGTCGAACGACCTAGAATTTGATGCGCTCTTCATGAATAATCTCTAATTCAATACAATATATCAATCGGTTGATGTTCGTACGAGAATTATTGAGTCTTACGTCAGTTATAGTGGTTTTCTTCTCGATTAAGCAAAAGAGACTTCAATCAAGGTTATGAGCTCAAATGCTTTTGAAATCAACGAGTAAGCTTCAATTTCATGTTCTAATATAAGAAATGAAGTAATCGAGCATGATAATTGCTTGGAAAGCATGGTTTGAACTACCAAAATCGAAGAACGTAAGGTAATCGGTCAACCGAAGCTATCTTGGGCTTCCAAAGTAAACAGATTGTCAAACAACCTCAAATTCGATGCGCTCTTCATGAATACCATCTAATTCAATACAATATATCAATCGGTTGAAGTACGTACGAGAATCATTGAGTTTTAAGTCAGTTATAGTGGTTTTCTTCTCGATTAAGCAATAGAGACTTCAATCGAGGTTATGAGCTCAAATGCTTTTAAAATCAATGAGTAAGCTTCAATTTCATGTTCTAATATAAGAAATGAAGTAATCGAACTTGATAATTGCTTGGAAAGCACGATTTGAAATACCAAAATCGAAGAACGTAAGGTAATCGGTCATCCGAAGCTATCTTGAGCATCCGGAGTCAACAGATGGTCGAACGACCTCGAATTCGATGCGCTCTTCATGAATAACCTCTAATTCAATACAATATATCAATCGGTTGAAGTTCGTTAGAGAATCATTGAGTTTTAAGTCAGTTATAGTGGTTTTCTTCTCGATTAAGCAAAAGAGACTTCAATCGAGGTTATGAGCTCAAATGCTTTTGAAATCAACGAGTAAGCTTCAATTTCATGTTCTAATATAAGAAATGAAGTAATCGAGCATGATAATTTCTTGGAAAGCACGGTTTGAACTACCAAAATCGAAGAACGTAAGATAATCGGTCAACTGAAGCTATCTTGAGCTTCCGGAGTCAACAGATGGTCAAACGATCTCAAATTCGATGCGCTCTTAATGAATACTCTCTAATTCAATACAATATATCAATCGGTTGAAGTTCGTACGAGGATAATTGAGTCTTAAGTCAGTTATAGTGGTTTTCTTCTCGATTAAAAAGAGACTTCAATCGAGGTTATGAGCTCCAATGCTTTTGAAATCCAAGAGTAAGCTTCAATTTCATGTTCTAATATAATAAATGAAGTAATCGAGCATGATAATTGCTTGGAAAGCACGGTTTGAAGTACCAAAATCGAAGAACGTAAGGTAATCAGTCAACTGAAGCTATCTTGAGCTTCCGGAGTCAACAGATGGTCAAACGAACTCAAATTCTATGCGCCCTTCATGAACACCCTCTAATTCAATACAATATATCAATCGGTTGATGTTCGTACGAGGATAATTGAGTCATAAGTCAGTTATAGTGGTTTTCTTCTCGATTAAGCAAAAGAGACTTCAATCGAGGTTATGAGCTCCAATGCTTTTGAAATCCACGAGTAAGCTTCAATTTCATGTTCTAATATAAGAAATGAAGTAATCGAGCATGATAATTGCTTGGAAAGCACGGTTTGAACTACCAAATTCGAATAACGTAAGGTAATCGGTCAACCGAAGCTATCTTGAGCTTCCGGAGTCGACAGATGGTTGAACGACCTCGAATTCGATACGCTATTCATGAATAACCTCTAATTCACTACAATGTATCAATCGGTTGAAGTACGTACGAGAATCATTGAGTTTTAAGTCAGTTATAGTGGTTTTCTTCTGGATTAAAAAAAAGAGACTTCAATCGAGGTTATGAGCTCAAATGCTTTTAAAATCAACGAGTAAGCTTCAATTTCATGTTCTAATATAAGAAATTAAGTAATCGAACATGATAATTGCTTGTAAAGCATGATTTGAAATACCTAAATCGAAAAACGTAAGGTAATCTGTCAACCGAAGCTATCTTGAGCATCCGGAGTCAACAGATGGTCGAACGACCTCGAATTTGATGCGCTCTTCATGAATAACCTCTAATTCAATACAATATATCAATCGGTTGAAGTTCGTACGAGAATCATTGAGTCTTAAGTCAGTTATAGTGGTTTTCTTCTCGATTAAGCAAAATAGAATTCAATCGAGGTTATGAGCTCAAATGCTTTTGAAATCAACAAGTAAGCTTCAATTTCATGTTCTAATATAAGAAATGAAGTAATCGAGCATGATAATTGCTTGGAAACCACGGTTTGAACTACCAAAATCGAAGAACGTAAGGTAATCGGTCAACCGAAGCTATCTTGGGCTTCCAAAGTAAACAGATTGTCAAACAACCTCAAATTCGATGCGCTCTTCATGAATACCATCTAATTCAATACAATATATCAATCGGTTGAAGTACGTACGAGTGTCATTGAGTTTTAAGTCAGTTATAGTGGTTTTCTTCTCGATTAAGCAAAAGAGACTTCAATCGAGGTTATGAGCTCAAATGCTTGTAAAATCAACGAGTAAGCTTCAATTTCATGTTCTAATATAAGAAATTAAGTAATCGAACATGATAATTGCTTGCAAAGCACGATTTGAATTACCAAAATCGAAGAACGTAAGGTAATCGGTCAACCGAAGCTATCTTGAGCATCCGGAGTCAACAGATGGTCGAATGACCTCGAATTCGATGCGCTCTTCATGAATAACCTCTAATTCAATACAATATATCAATCAGTTGAAGTTCGTTAGAGAATCATTGAGTTTTAAGTCAGTTATAGTGGTTTTCTTCTCGATTAAGCAAAAGAGACTTCAATCGAGGTTATGAGCTCAAATGCTTTTGAAATCAACGAGTAAGATTCAATTTCAAGTTCTAATATAAGAAATGACTAATCGAGCAGGATAATTTCTTGGAAAGCACGGTTTGAACTACCAAAATCGAAGAACGTAAGGTAATCGGTCAACTGAAGCTATCTTGAGCTTCCGGAGTCAACAGATGGTCAAACGACCTCAAATTCGATGCGCTCTTAATGAATACTCTCTAATTCAATACAATATATCAATCGGTTGAAGTTCGTACGAGGATAATTGAGTCTTAAGTCAGTTATAGTGGTTTTCTTTTCGATTAAGCAAAAGAGACTTCAATCGAGGTTATGAGCTCAAATTCTTTTGAAATCAACGAGTAAGCTTCAATTTCATGTTTTAATATAAGAAATGAAGTAATCGAACACGATAATTGCTTGGAAAGAACGGTTTGAAGTACCAAAATCGAAGAACGTAAGGTAATCAGTCAACTGAAGCTATCTTGAGCTTCCGGAGTCAACGGATGGTCAAACGACCTCAAATTCTATGCGCTCTTCATGAACACCCTCTAATTCAATACAATATATCAATCGGTTGAAGTTCGTACGAGGATAATTGAGTCTTAAGTCAGTTATAGTGGTTTTCTTCTCGATTAAGAAAAAGATACTTCAATCGAGGTTATGAGCTCCAATGCTTTTGAAATCAACGAGTAAGCTTCAATTTCATGTTCTAATATAAGAAATGAAGTAATCGAGCATGATAATTTCTTGGAAAGCACGGTTTGAACTACCAAAATCGAAGAACGTAAGATAATCGGTCAACTGAAGCTATCTTGAGCTTCCGGAGTCAACAGATGGTCAAACGATCTCAAATTCGATGCGCTCTTAATGAATACTCTCTAATTCAATACAATATATCAATCGGTTGAAGTTCGTACGAGGATAATTGAGTCTTAAGTCAGTTATAGTGGTTTTCTTCTCGATTAAGCAAAAGAGACTTCAATCGAGGTTATGAGCTCCAATGCTTTTGAAATCCAAGAGTAAGCTTCAATTTCATGTTCTAATATAATAAATGAAGTAATCGAGCATGATAATTGCTTGGAAAGCACGGTTTGAAGTACCAAAATCGAAGAACGTAAGGTAATCAGTCAACTGAAGCTATCTTGAGCTTCCGGAGTCAACAGATGGTCAAACGAACTCAAATTCTATGCGCCCTTCATGAACACCCTCTAATTCAATACAATATATCAATCGGTTGATGTTCGTACGAGGATAATTGAGTCTTAAGTCAGTTATAGTGGTTTTCTTCTCGATTAAGCAAAAGAGACTTCAATCGAGGTTATGAGCTCCAATGCTTTTGAAATCCACGAGTAAGCTTCAATTTCATGTTCTAATATAAGAAATGAAGTAATCGAGCATGATAATTGCTTGGAAAGCACGGTTCGAACAACCTCAAATTCGATGCGCTCTTCATGAATAACCTCTAATTCAATACAATATATCAATCGGTTGAAGTTCGTACGAGAATCATTGAGTCTTAAGTCAGTTATAGTGGTTTTCTTCTCGAGTAAGCAATAGAGACTTCAATCGAGGTTATGAGCTCAAATGCTTTTTAAATCAATGAGTAAGCTTCAATTTCATGTTCTAATATGAGAAATGAAGTAATCGAACTTGATAATTGCTTGGAAAGCACGATTTGAAATACCAAAATCCAAGAACGTAAGGTAATCGATCAACCGAAGCTATCTTGAGCATCCGGAGTCAACAGATGGTCGAACGACCTCAAATTCGATGCGCTCTTCATGAATAACCTCTAATTCAATACAATATATCAATCGGTTGAAGTTCGTTAGAGAATCATTGAGTTTTAAGTCAGTTATAGTGGTTTTCTTCTCGATTAAGCAAAAGAGACTTCAATAGAGGTTATGAGCTCAAATGCTTTTGAAATCAACGAGTAAGCTTCAATTCAATGTTCTAATATAAGAAATGAAGTAATCGAGCATGACAATTGCTTGGAAAGCACGGTTTGAACTACCAAAATCGAAGAACGTAAGGTAATCGGTCAACCGAAGCTATCTTGGGCTTCCAAAGTAAACAGATGGTCAAACAACCTCAAATTCGATGTGCTCTTCATGAATACCATCTAATTCAATACAATATATCAATCGGTTGAAGTACGTACGAGAATCATTGAGTTTTAAGTCAGTTATAGTGGTTTTCTTCTCGATTAAGCAAAAGAGACTTCAATCGAGGTTATGAGCTCAAATGCTTTTAAAATCAATGAGTAAGTTTCAATTTCATGTTCTAATATAAGAAATGAAGTAATCGAACATGATGATTGCTTGGAAAGCACGATTTGAAATACCAAAATCGAAGAACTTAAGGAAATCGGTCAACCGAAGCTATCATGAGCATCCGGAGTCAACAGATGGTCGAACGACCTCGAATTCGATGCGCTCTTCATGAATAACCTCTAATTCTATACAATATATCAATCGGTTGAAGTTCGTTAGAGAATCATTGAGTTTTAAGTCAGTTATAGTGGTTTTCTTCTCGATTAAGCAAAAGAGACTTCAATCGAGGTTATGAGCTCAAATGCTTTTGAAATCAACGAGTAAGCTTCAATTTCATATTCTAATATAAGAAAAGAAGTAATCGAGCATGATAATTTCTTGGAAAGCACGGTTTGAACTACCAAAATCGAAGAACGTAAGGTAATCGGTCAACTGAAGCTATCTTGAGATTCCGGAGTCAACAGATGGTCAAACGACCTCAAATTCGATGCGCTATTAATGAATACTCTCTAATTCAATACAATATATCAATCGGTTGAAGTTCGTACGAGGATAATTGAGTCTTAAGTCAGTTATAGTGGTTTTCTTCTCGATTAAGCAAAAGAGACTTCAATCGAGGTTATGAGATCCAATGCTTTTGAAATCAACGAGTAAGCTTCAATTTCATGTTCTAATATAAGAAATGAAGTAATCGAGCATGTTAATTGCTTGGAAAGCACGGTTTGAAGTACCAAAATCGAAGAACGTAAGGTAATCAGTCAACTGAAGCTATCTTGAGCTTCCGGAGTCAACAGATGGTCAAACGACCTCAAATTCTAAGCGCTCTTCATGAACACCCTTTAATTCAATACAATATATCAATCGGTTGAAGTTCGTACGAGGATTATTGAGTCTTAAGTCAGTTATAGTGGTTTTCTTCTCGATTAAGCAAAAGAGACTTCAATCGAGGTTATGAGCTCCAATGCTTATAAAATCAACGAGTAAGCTTCAATTTCATGTTCTAATATAAGAATTAAGTAATCGAACATGATAATTGCTTGTAAAGCATGATTTGAAATACCTAAATCAAAGAACGTAAGGTAATCAGTCAACCGAAGCTATCTTGAGCATCCGGAGTCAACAGATGGTCGAACGACCTCGAATTCGATGCGCTCTTCATGAATAACCTCTAATTCAATACAATATATCAATCGGTTGAAGTTCGTACGAGAATCATTGAGTCTTAAGTCAGTTATAGTGGTTTTCTTCTCGATTAAGCAAAAGAGACAGCAATCGAGGTTATGAGCTCAAATGCTTTTGAAATCAACGAGTAAGCTTCAATTTCATGATCTAATATAAGAAATGAAGTAATCGAGCATGATAATTGCTTGGAAAGAACGGTTTGAACTACCAAAATCGAAGAACGTAAGGTAATCGGTCAACCGAAGCTATCTTGAGCATCCGGAGTCAACGGATGGTCGAACGAAATCAATTCGATGCGCTCTTCATGAATAACCTCTAATTCAATACAATATATCAATCGGTTGAAGTTCGTACGAGAATCATTGAGTCTTAAGTCAGTTATAGTGGTTTTCTTCTCGATTAAGCAAAAGAGACTTCAATCGAGGTTATGAGCTCAAATGCTTTTGAAATCAACGAGTAAGCTTCAATTTCATGTTCTAATATAAGAAATGAAGTAATCGAGCATGATAATTGCTTGGAAAGCACGGTTTGAACTACCAAAATCGAAGAACGTAAGGTAATCGGTCAACCGAAGCTATCTTGAGCATCCGGAGTCAACAAATGGTCGAACGACCTCAATTCGATGCGCTCTTCATAAATAACCTCTAATTCAATACAATATATCAATCGGTTGAAGTTCGTACGAGAATCATTGAGTCTTAAGTCAGTTATAGTGGTTTTCTTCTCGATTAAGCAAAAGAGACTTCAATCGAGGTTATGAGCTCAAATGCTTTTGAAATCAACGAGTAAGCTTCAATTTCATGTTCTAATATAAGAAATGAAGTAATCGAGCATGATAATTGCTTGGAAAGCACGGTTAGAACTACCAAAATCGAAGAACGTAAGGTAATCGGTCAACCGAAGCTATCTTGCGCTCTTAATGAATACCCTCTAATTCAATACAATATATCAATCGGTTGAAGTTCGTACGAGGATAATTGAGTCTTAAGTCAGTTATAGTGCTTTTCTTCTCGATTAAGCAAAAGAGACTTCAATCGAGGTTATGAGCTCCAATGCTTTTGAAATCAACGAGTAAGCTTCAATTTCATGTTCTAATATAAGAAATGATGTAATCGAGCATGATAAAGGCTTGGAAAGCACGGTTTGAACTACCAAAATCGAAGAACGTAAGGTAATCGGTCAACCGAAGCTATCTTGAGCTTCCGGAGTCGACAGATGGTCGAACGACCTCGAATTCGATACGCCATTCATGAATAACCTCTAATTCACTACAATGTATCAATCGGTTGAAGTACGTACGAGAGTCATTGAGTTTAAAGTCAGTTATAGTGGTTTTCTTCTCGATTAAAAAAAAGAGACTTCAATCGAGGTTATGAGCTCAAATGCTTTTAAAATCAACGAGTAAGCTTCAATTTCATGTTCTAATATTAGAAATTAAGTAATCAAACATGATAATTGCTTGTAAAGCATGATTTGAAATACCTAAATCGAAGAACGTAAGGTAATCAGTCAACCGAAGCTATCTTGAGCATCCGGAGTCAACAGAAGGTCGAACGACCTCGAATTTGATGCGCTCTTCATGAATAACCTCTAATTCAATACAATATATCAATCGGTTGAAGTTCGTACGAGAATCATTGAGTCTTAAGTCAGTTATAGTGGTTTTCTTCTCGATTAAGGAAAAGAGACTTCAATCTAGGTTATGAGCTCAAATGCTTTTGAAATCAACGAGTAAGCTTCAATTTCATGTTCTAATATAATAAATGAAGTAATCGAGCATGATAATTGCTTGGAAAGCACGGTTTGTAGTACCAAAATCGAAGAACGTAAGGTAATCAGTCAACTGAAGCTATCTTGAGCTTCCGGAGTCAACAGATTGTCAAACGAACTCAAATTCTATGCGCCCTTCATGAACACCCTCTAATTCAATACAATATATCAATCGGTTGAAGTTCGTACGAGGATAATTGAGTCTTAAGTCAGTTATAGTGGTTTTCATCTCGATGAAGCAAAAGAGACTTCAATCGAGGTTATGAGCTCCAATGCTTTTGAAATCCACGAGTAAGCTTCAATTTCATGTTCTAATATAAGAAATGAAGTAATCGAGCATGATAATTGCTTGGAAAGCACGGTTTGAACTACCAAAATCGAAGAACGTAAGGTAATCGGTCAACCGAAGCTATCTTGAGCATCCGGAGTCAACAAATGGTCGAACTACCTCAATTCGATGCGCTCTTCATAAATAACCTCTAATTCAATACAATATATCAATCGGTTGAAGTTCGTACGAGAATCATTGAGTCTTAAGTCAGTTATAGTGGTTTTCTTCTCGATTAAGCAAAAGAGACTGCAATCGAGGTTATGAGCTCCAATGCTTTTGAAATCAACGAGTAAGCTTCAATTTCATGTTCTAATATAAGAAATTAAGTAATCGAACATGATAATTGCTTGTAAAGCAAGAAATAAAATACCTAAATCGAAGAACGTAAGGTAATCAGTCAACTGAAGCTATCTTGAGCATCCGGAGTCAATAGATGGTCGAACGACCTCGAATTCGATGCGCTCTTCTTGAATAACCTCTAATTCAATACAATATATCAATCGGTTGAAGTTCGTACGAGAATCATTGAGTCTTAAGTCAGTTATAGTGGTTTTCTTCTCGATTAAGCAAACGAGACTGCAATCGAGGTTATGAGCTCAAATGCTTTTGAAATCAACGAGTAAGCTTCAATTTCATTATCTAATATAAGAAATGAAGTAATTGAGCATGATAATTGCTTGGAAAGCACGGTTTGAACTACCAAAATCGAAGAACGTAAGGTAATCGGTCAACCGAAGCTATCTTGAGCATCCGGAGTCAACAAATGGTCGAACGACCTCAATTCGATGCGCTCTTCATGAATAACCTCTAATTCAATACAATATATCAATCGGTTGAAGTTCGTACGAGAATCATTAAGTCTTAAGTCAGTTATAGTGGTTTTCTTCTCGATTAAGCAAAAGAGACTTCAATCGAGGTTATGAGCTCAAATGCTTTTGAAATCCACGAGTAAGCTTCAATTTCATGTTCTAATATAAGAAATGAAGTAATCGAGCATGATAATTGCTTGGAAAGCACGGTTTGAACTACCAAAATCGAAGAACGTATGGTAATCGGTCAACCGAAGCTATCTTGAGCATCCGGAGTCAACAAATGGTCGAACGATCTCAATTCGATGCGCTCTTCATAAATAACCTCTAATTCAATACAATATATCAATCGGTTGAAGTTCGTACGAGAATCATTGAGTCTTAAGTCAGTTATAGTTGTTTTCTTCTCGATTAAGCAAAAGAGACTGCAATCGAGGTTATGAGCTCAAATGCTTTTGAAATCAACGAGTAAGCTTCAATTTCATGTTCTAATATAAGAAATGAAGTAATCGAGCAAGATAATTTCTTGGAAAGCACGGTTTGAACTACCAAAATCGAAGAACGTAAGATAATCGGTCAACTGAAGCTATCTTGAGCTTCCGGAGTCAACAGATGGTCAAACGATCTCAAATTCGATGCGCTCTTAATGAATACTCTCTAATTCAATACAATATATCAATCGGTTGAAGTTCGTACGAGGATAATTGAGTCTTAAGTCAGTTATAGTGCTTTTCTTCTCGATTAAGCAAAAGAGACTACAATCGAGGTTATGAGCTCCAATGCTTATGAAATCAACGAGTAAGCTTCAATTTCATGTTCTAATATAAGAAATGAAGTAATCGAGCATGATAAAGGCTTGGAAAGCACGGTTTGAACTACCAAAATCGAAGAACGTAAGGTAATCGGTCAACCGAAGCTATCTTGAGCTTCCGAAGTCGACAGATGGTCGAACGACCTCGAATTCGATACGCCATTCATGAATAACCTCTAATTCACTACAATGTATCAATCGGTTGAAGTACGTACGAGAATCATTGAGTTTAAAGTCAGTTATAGTGGTTTTCTTCTCGATTAAAAAAAAGAGACTTCAATCGAGGTTATGAGCTCAAATGCTTTTAAAATCAACGAGTAAGCTTCAATTTCATGTTCTAATATAAGAAATTAAGTAATCAAACATGATAATGATTTGAAATACCTAAATCGAAGAACGTACGGTAATCAGTCAACCGAAGCTATCTTGAGCATCCGGAGTCAACAGAAGGTCGAACGACCTAGAATTTGATGCGCTCTTCATGAATAACCTCTAATTCAATACAATATATCAATCGGTTGATGTTCGTACGAGAATTATTGAGTCTTACGTCAGTTATAGTGGTTTTCTTCTCGATTAAGCAAAAGAGACTTCAATCTAGGTTATGAGCTCAAATGCTTTTGAAATCAACGAGTAAGCTTCAATTTCATGTTCTAATATAAGAAATGAAGTAATCGAGCATGATAATTGCTTGGAAAGCATGGTTTGAACTACTAAAATCGAAGAACGTAAGGTAATCGGTCAACCGAAGCTATCTTGGGCTTCCAAAGTAAACAGATTGTCAAACAACCTCAAATTCGATGCGCTCTTCATGAATACCATCTAATTCAATACAATATATCAATCGGTTGAAGTACGTACGAGAATCATTGAGTTTTAAGTCAGTTATAGTGGTTTTCTTCTCGATTAAGCAATAGAGACTTCAATCGAGGTTATGAGCTCAAATGCTTTTAAAATCAATGAGTAAGCTTCAATTTCATGTTCTAATATAAGAAATGAAGTAATCGAACTTGATAATTGCTTGGAAAGCACGATTTGAAATACCAAAATCGAAGAACGTAAGGTAATCGGTCATCCGAAGCTATCTTGAGCATCCGGAGTCAACAGATGGTCGAACGACCTCGAATTCGATGCGCTCTTCATGAATAACCTCTAATTCAATACAATATATCAATCGGTTGAAGTTCGTTAGAGAATCATTGAGTTTTAAGTCAGTTATAGTGGTTTTCTTCTCGATTAAGCAAAAGAGACTTCAATCGAGGTTATGAGCTCAAATGCTTTTGAAATCAACGAGTAAGCTTCAATTTCATGTTCTAATATAAGAAATGAAGTAATCGAGCATGATAATTTCTTGGAAAGCACGGTTTGAACTACCAAAATCGAAGAACGTAAGATAATCGGTCAACTGAAGCTATCTTGAGCTTCCGGAGTCAACAGATGGTCAAACGATCTCAAATTCGATGCGCTCTTAATGAATACTCTCTAATTCAATACAATATATCAATCGGTTGAAGTTCGTACGAGGATAATTGAGTCTTAAGTCAGTTATAGTGGTTTTCTTCTCGATTAAGCAAAAGAGACTTCAATCGAGGTTATGAGCTCCAATGCTTTTGAAATCCAAGAGTAAGCTTCAATTTCATGTTCTAATATAATAAATGAAGTAAGAGCATGATAATTGCTTGGAAAGCACGGTTTGAAGTACCAAAATCGAAGAACGTAAGGTAATCAGTCAACTGAAGCTATCTTGAGCTTCCGGAGTCAACAGATGGTCAAACGAACTCAAATTCTATGCGCCCTTCATGAACACCCTCTAATTCAATACAATATATCAATCGGTTGAAGTTCGTACGAGAATCATTGAGTCTTAAGTCAGTTATAGTGGTTTTCTTCTCGATTAAGCAAAAGAGACTTCAATCGAGGTTATGAGATCCAATGCTTTTGAAATCAACGAGTAAGCTTCAATTTCATGTTCTAATATAAGAAATGAAGTAATCGAGCATGTTAATTGCTTGGAAAGCACGGTTTGAAGTACCAAAATCGAAGAACGTAAGGTAATCAGTTAACTGAAGCTATCTTGAGCTTCCGGAGTCAACAGATGGTCAAACGACCTCAAATTCTAAGCGCTCTTCATGAACACCCTTTAATTCAATACAATATATCAATCGGTTGAAGTTCGTACGAGAGTCTTAAGTCAGTTATAGTGGTTTTCTTCTCGATTAAGCAAAAGAGACTTCAATCGAGGTTATGAGCTCCAATGCTTATAAAATCAACGAGTAAGCTTCAATTTCATGTTCTAATATAAGAATTAAGTAATCGAACATGATAATTGCTTGTAAAGCATGATTTGAAATACCTAAATCAAAGAACGTAAGGTAATCAGTCAACCGAAGCTATCTTGAGCATCCGGAGTCAACAGATGGTCGAACGACCTCGAATTCGATGCGCTCTTCATGAATAACCTCTAATTCAATACAATATATCAATCGGTTGAAGTTCGTACGAGAATCATTGAGTCTTAAGTCAGTTATAGTGGTTTTCTTCTCGATTAAGCAAAAGAGACAGCAATCGAGGTTATGAGCTCAAATGCTTTTGAAATCAACGAGTAAGCTTCAATTTCATGATCTAATATAAGAAATGAAGTAATCGAGCATGATAATTGCTTGGAAAGAACGGTTTGAACTACCAAAATCGAAGAACGTAAGGTAATCGGTCAACCGAAGCTATCTTGAGCATCCGGAGTCAACGGATGGTCGAACGAAATCAATTCGATGCGCTCTTCATGAATAACCTCTAATTCAATACAATATATCAATCGGTTGAAGTTCGTACGAGAATCATTGAGTCTTAAGTCAGTTATAGTGGTTTTCTTCTCGATTAAGCAAAAGAGACTTCAATCGAGGTTATGAGCTCAAATGCTTTTGAAATCAACGAGTAAGCTTCAATTTCATGTTCTAATATAAGAAATGAAGTAATCGAGCATGATAATTGCTTGGAAAGCACGGTTTGAACTACCAAAATCGAAGAACGTAAGGTAATCGGTCAACCGAAGCTATCTTGAGCATCCGGAGTCAACAAATGGTCGAACGACCTCAATTCGATGCGCTCTTCATAAATAACCTCTAATTCAATACAATATATCAATCGGTTGAAGTTCGTACGAGAATCATTGAGTCTTAAGTCAGTTATAGTGGTTTTCTTCTCGATTAAGCAAAAGAGACTTCAATCGAGGTTATGAGCTCAAATGCTTTTGAAATCAACGAGTAAGCTTCAATTTCATGTTCTAATATAAGAAATGAAGTAATCGAGCATGATAATTGCTTGGAAAGCACGGTTAGAACTACCAAAATCGAAGAACGTAAGGTAATCGGTCAACCGAAGCTATCTTGCGCTCTTAATGAATACCCTCTAATTCAATACAATATATCAATCGGTTGAAGTTCGTACGAGGATAATTGAGTCTTAAGTCAGTTATAGTGCTTTTCTTCTCGATTAAGCAAAAGAGACTTCAATCGAGGTTATGAGCTCCAATGCTTTTGAAATCAACGAGTAAGCTTCAATTTCATGTTCTAATATAAGAAATGATGTAATCGAGCATGATAAAGGCTTGGAAAGCACGGTTTGAACTACCAAAATCGAAGAACGTAAGGTAATCGGTCAACCGAAGCTATCTTGAGCTTCCGGAGTCGACAGATGGTCGAACGACCTCGAATTCGATACGCCATTCATGAATAACCTCTAATTCACTACAATGTATCAATCGGTTGAAGTACGTACGAGAGTCATTGAGTTTAAAGTCAGTTATAGTGGTTTTCTTCTCGATTAAAAAAAAGAGACTTCAATCGAGGTTATGAGCTCAAATGCTTTTAAAATCAACGAGTAAGCTTCAATTTCATGTTCTAATATTAGAAATTAAGTAATCAAACATGATAATTGCTTGTAAAGCATGATTTGAAATACCTAAATCGAAGAACGTAAGGTAATCAGTCAACCGAAGCTATCTTGAGCATCCGGAGTCAACAGAAGGTCGAACGACCTCGAATTTGATGCGCTCTTCATGAATAACCTCTAATTCAATACAATATATCAATCGGTTGAAGTTCGTACGAGAATCATTGAGTCTTAAGTCAGTTATAGTGGTTTTCTTCTCGATTAAGGAAAAGAGACTTCAATCTAGGTTATGAGCTCAAATGCTTTTGAAATCAACGAGTAAGCTTCAATTTCATGTTCTAATATAATAAATGAAGTAATCGAGCATGATAATTGCTTGGAAAGCACGGTTTGTAGTACCAAAATCGAAGAACGTAAGGTAATCAGTCAACTGAAGCTATCTTGAGCTTCCGGAGTCAACAGATTGTCAAACGAACTCAAATTCTATGCGCCCTTCATGAACACCCTCTAATTAAATACAATATATCAATCGGTTGAAGTTCGTACGAGGATAATTGAGTCTTAAGTCAGTTATAGTGGTTTTCATCTCGATGAAGCAAAAGAGACTTCAATCGAGGTTATGAGCTCCAATGCTTTTGAAATCCACGAGTAAGCTTCAATTTCATGTTCTAATATAAGAAATGAAGTAATCGAGCATGATAATTGCTTGGAAAGCACGGTTTGAACTACCAAAATCGAAGAACGTAAGGTAATCGGTCAACCGAAGCTATCTTGAGCATCCGGAGTCAACAAATGGTCGAACGACCTCAATTCGATGCGCTCTTCATAAATAACCTCTAATTCAATACAATATATCAATCGGTTGAAGTTCGTACGAGAATCATTGAGTCTTAAGTCAGTTATAGTGGTTTTCTTCTCGATTAAGCAAAAGAGACTGCAATCGAGGTTATGAGCTCCAATGCTTTTGAAATCAACGAGTAAGCTTCAATTTCATGTTCTAATATAAGAAATGAAGTAATCGAGCATGATAATTGCTTGGAAAGCATGGTTTGAACTACCAAAATCGAAGAACGTAAGGTAATCGGTCAACCGAAGCTATCTTGGGCTTCCAAAGTAAACAGATTGTCAAACAACCTCAAATTCGATGCGCTCTTCATGAATACCATCTAATTCAATACAATATATCAATCGGTTGAAGTACGTACGAGAATCATTGAGTTTTAAGTCAGTTATAGTGGTTTTCTTCTCGATTAAGCAATAGAGACTTCAATCGAGGTTATGAGCTCAAATGCTTTTAAAATCAATGAGTAAGCTTCAATTTCATGTTCTAATATAAGAAATGAAGTAATCGAACTTGATAATTGCTTGGAAAGCACGATTTGAAATACCAAAATCGAAGAACGTAAGGTAATCGGTCATCCGAAGCTATCTTGAGCATCCGGAGTCAACAGATGGTCGAACGACCTCGAATTCGATGCGCTCTTCATGAATAACCTCTAATTCAATACAATATATCAATCGGTTGAAGTTCGTTAGAGAATCATTGAGTTTTAAGTCAGTTATAGTGGTTTTCTTCTCGATTAAGCAAAAGAGACTTCAATCGAGGTTATGAGCTCAAATGCTTTTGAAATCAACGAGTAAGCTTCAATTTCATGTTCTAATATAAGAAATGAAGTAATCGAGCATGATAATTTCTTGGAAAGCACGGTTTGAACTACCAAAATCGAAGAACGTAAGATAATCGGTCAACTGAAGCTATCTTGAGCTTCCGGAGTCAACAGATGGTCAAACGATCTCAAATTCGATGCGCTCTTAATGAATACTCTCTAATTCAATACAATATATCAATCGGTTGAAGTTCGTACGAGGATAATTGAGTCTTAAGTCAGTTATAGTGGTTTTCTTCTCGATTAAGCAAAAGAGACTTCAATCGAGGTTATGAGCTCCAATGCTTTTGAAATCCAAGAGTAAGCTTCAATTTCATGTTCTAATATAATAAATGAAGTAATCGAGCATGATAATTGCTTGGAAAGCACGGTTTGAAGTACCAAAATCGAAGAACGTAAGGTAATCAGTCAACTGAAGCTATCTTGAGCTTCCGGAGTCAACAGATGGTCAAACGAACTCAAATTCTATGCGCCCTTCATGAACACCCTCTAATTCAATACAATATATCAATCGGTTGATGTTCGTACGAGGATAATTGAGTCATAAGTCAGTTATAGTGGTTTTCTTCTCGATTAAGCAAAAGAGACTTCAATCGAGGTTATGAGCTCCAATGCTTTTGAAATCCACGAGTAAGCTTCAATTTCATGTTCTAATATAAGAAATGAAGTAATCGAGCATGATAATTGCTTGGAAAGCACGGTTTGAACTACCAAATTCGAATAACGTAAGGTAATCGGTCAACCGAAGCTATCTTGAGCTTCCGGAGTCGACAGATGGTCGAACGACCTCGAATTCGATACGCTATTCATGAATAACCTCTAATTCACTACAATGTATCAATCGGTTGAAGTACGTACGAGAATCATTGAGTTTTAAGTCAGTTATAGTGGTTTTCTTCTGGATTAAAAAAAAGAGACTTCAATCGAGGTTATGAGCTCAAATGCTTTTAAAATCAACGAGTAAGCTTCAATTTCATGTTCTAATATAAGAAATTAAGTAATCGAACATGATAATTGCTTGTAAAGCATGATTTGAAATACCTAAATCGAAGAACGTAAGGTAATCTGTCAACCGAAGCTATCTTGAGCATCCGGAGTCAACAGATGGCCGAACGACCTCGAATTTGATGCGCTCTTCATGAATAACCTCTAATTCAATACAATATATCAATCGGTGGAAGTTCGTACGAGAATCATTGAGTCTTAAGTCAGTTATAGTGGTTTTCTTCTCGATTAAGCAAAATAGACTTTAATCGAGGTTATGAGCTCAAATGCTTTTGAAATCAACAAGTAAGCTTCAATTTCATGTTCTAATATAAGAAATGAAGTAATCGAGCATGATAATTGCTTGGAAACCACGGTTTGAACTACCAAAATCGAAGAACGTAAGGTAATCGGTCAACCGAAGCTATCTTGGGCTTCCAAAGTAAACAGATTGTCAAACAACCTCAAATTCGATGCGCTCTTCATGAATACCATCTAATTCAATACAATATATCAATCGGTTGAAGTACGTACGAGTGTCATTGAGTTTTAAGTCAGTTATAGTGGTTTTCTTCTCGATTAAGCAAAAGAGACTTCAATCGAGGTTATGAGCTCAAATGCTTGTAAAATCAACGAGTAAGCTTCAATTTCATGTTCTAATATAAGAAATTAAGTAATCGAACATGATAATTGCTTGCAAAGCACGATTTGAATTACCAAAATCGAAGAACGTAAGGTAATCGGTCAACCGAAGCTATCTTGAGCATCCGGAGTCAACAGATGGTCGAACGACCTCGAATTCGATGCGCTCTTCATGAATAACCTCTAATTCAATACAATATATCAATCAGTTGAAGTTCGTTAGAGAATCATTGAGTTTTAAGTCAGTTATAGTGGTTTTCTTCTCGATTAAGCAAAAGAGACTTCAATCGAGGTTATGAGCTCCAATGCTTTTGAAATCAACGAGTAAGCTTCAATTTCAAGTTCTAATATAAGAAATGACTAATCGAGCAGGATAATTTCTTGGAAAGCACGGTTTGAACTACCAAAATCGAAGAACGTAAGGTAATCGGTCAACTGAAGCTATCTTGAGCTTCCGGAGTCAACAGATGGTCAAACGACCTCAAATTCGATGCGCTCTTAATGAATACTCTCTAATTCAATACAATATATCAATCGGTTGAAGTTCGTACGAGGATAATTGAGTCTTAAGTCAGTTATAGTGGTTTTCTTTTCGATTAAGCAAAAGAGACTTCAATCGAGGTTATGAGCTCAAATTCTTTTGAAATCAACGAGTAAGCTTCAATTTCATGTTTTAATATAAGAAATGAAGTAATCGAACACGATAATTGCTTTGAAAGAACGGTTTGAAGTACCAAAATCGAAGAACGTAAGGTAATCAGTCAACTGAAGCTATCTTGAGCTTCCGGAGTCAACGGATGGTCAAACGACCTCAAATTCTATGCGCTCTTCATGAACACCCTCTAATTCAATACAATATATCAATCGGTTGAAGTTCGTACGAGGATAATTGAGTCTTAAGTCAGTTATAGTGGTTTTCTTCTCGATTAAGAAAAAGATACTTCAATCGAGGTTATGAGCTCCAATGCTTTTGAAATCAACGAGTAAGCTTCAATTTCATGTTCTAATATAAGAAATGAAGTAATCGAGCATGATAATTTCTTGGAAAGCACGGTTTGAACTACCAAAATCGAAGAACGTAAGATAATCGGTCAACTGAAGCTATCTTGAGCTTCCGGAGTCAACAGATGGTCAAACGATCTCAAATTCGATGCGCTCTTAATGAATACTCTCTAATTCAATACAATATATCAATCGGTTGAAGTTCGTACGAGGATAATTGAGTCTTAAGTCAGTTATAGTGGTTTTCTTCTCGATTAAGCAAAAGAGACTTCAATCGAGGTTATGAGCTCCAATGCTTTTGAAATCCAAGAGTAAGCTTCAATTTCATGTTCTAATATAATAAATGAAGTAATCGAGCATGATAATTGCTTGGAAAGCACGGTTTGAAGTACCAAAATCGAAGAACGTAAGGTAATCAGTCAACTGAAGCTATCTTGAGCTTCCGGAGTCAACAGATGGTCAAACGAACTCAAATTCTATGCGCCCTTCATGAACACCCTCTAATTCAATACAATATGTCAATCGGTTGATGTTCGTACGAGGATAATTGAGTCTTAAGTCAGTTATAGTGGTTTTCTTCTCGATTAAGCAAAAGAGACTTCAATCGAGGTTATGAGCTCCAATGCTTTTGAAATCCACGAGTAAGCTTCAATTTCATGTTCTAATATAAGAAATGAAGTAATCGAGCATGATAATTGCTTGGAAAGCACGGTTTGAACTACCAAAATCGAAGAACGTAAGGTAATCGGTCAACCGAAGCTATCTTGAGCATCCGGAGTCAACAGATGGTCGAACGACCTCAATTCGATGCGCTCTTCATGAATAACCTCTAATTCAATACAATATATCAATCGGTTGAAGTTCGTACGAGAATCATTGAGTCTTAAGTCAGTTATAGTGGTTTTCTTCTCGATTAAGCAAAAGAGACTTCAATCGAGGTTATGAGCTCAAATGCTTTTGAAATCAACGAGTAAGCTTCAATTTCATGTTCTAATATAAGAAATGAAGTAATCGAGCATGATAAAGGCTTGGAAAGCACGGTTTGAACTACCAAAATCGAAGAACGTAAGGTAATCGGTCAACCGAAGCTATCTTGGGCTTCCAAAGTAAACAGATTGTCAAACAACCTCAAATTCGATGCGCTCTTCATGAATACCATCTAATTCAATACAATATATCAATCGGTTGAAGTACGTACGAGAATCATTGAGTTTTAAGTCAGTTATAGTGGTTTTCTTCTCGAGTAAGCAATAGAGACTTCAATCGAGGTTATGAGCTCAAATGCTTTTTAAATGAATGAGTAAGCTTCAATTTCATGTTCTAATTTGAGAAATGAAGTAATCGAACTTGATAATTGCTTGGAAAGCACGATTTGAAATACCAAAATCGAAGAACGTAAGGTAATCGGTCATCCAAAGCTATCTTGAGCATCCGGAGTCAACAGATGGTCGAACGACCTCGAATTCGATGCGCTCTTCATGAATAACCTCTAATTCAATACAATATATCAATCGGTTGAAGTTCGTTAGAGAATCATTGAGTTTTAAGTCAGTTATAGTGGTTTTCTTCTCGATTAAGCAAAAGAGACTTCAATCGAGGTTATGAGCTCAAATGCTTTTGAAATCAACGAGTAAGCTTCAATTTCATGTTCTAATATAAGAAATGAAATAATCGAGCATGATAATTTCTTGGAAAGCACGGTTTGAACTACCAAAATCGAAGAACGTAAGATAATCGGTCAACTGAAGCTATCTTGAGCTTCCGGAGTCAACAGATGGTCAAACGATCTCAAATTCGATGCGCCATTCTTGAATAACCTCTAATTCACTACAATGTATCAATCGGTTGAAGTACGTACGAGAATCATTGAGTTTAAAGTCAGTTATAGTGGTTTTCTTCTCGATTAAAAAAAAGAGACTTCAATCGAGGTTATGAGCTCAAATGCTTTTAAAATCAACGAGTAAGCTTCAATTTCATGTTCTAATATAAGAAATTAAGTAATCAAACATGATAATGATTTGAAATACCTAAATCGAAGAACGTACGGTAATCAGTCAACCGAAGCTATCTTGAGCATCCGGAGTCAACACAAGGTCGAACGACCTAGAATTTGATGCGCTCTTCATGAATAACCTCTAATTCAATACAATATATCAAGCAGTTGAAGTTCGTACGAGAATCATTGAGTCTTACGTCAGTTATAGTGGTTTTCTTCTCGATTAAGCAAAAGAGACTTCAATCTAGGTTATGAGCTCAAATGCTTTTGAAATCAACGAGTAAGCTTCAATTTCATGTTCTAATATAAGAAATGAAGTAATCGAGCATGATAAAGGCTTGGAAAGCACGGTTTGAACTACCAAAATCGAAGAACGTAAGGTAATCGGTCAACCGAAGCTATCTTGAGCTTCCGGAGTCGACAGATGGTCGAACGACCTCGAATTCGATACGCCATTCATGAATAACCTCTAATTCACTACAATGTATCAATCGGTTGAAGTACGTACGAGAATCATTGAGTTTAAAGTCAGTTATAGTGGTTTTCTTCTCGATTAAAAAAAAGAGACTTCAATCGAGGTTATGAGCTCCAATGCTTTTAAAATCAACGAGTAAGCTTCAATTTCATGTTCTAATATAAGAAATGAAGTAATCGAGCATGATAATTGCTTGGAAAGCATGGTTTGAACTACCAAAATCGAAGAACGTAAGGTAATCGGTCAACCGAAGCTATCTTGGGCTTCCAAAGTAAACAGATTGTCAAACAACCTCAAATTCGATGCGCTCTTCATGAATACCATCTAATTCAATACAATATATCAATCGGTTGAAGTACGTACGAGAATCATTGAGTTTTAAGTCAGTTATAGTGGTTTTCTTCTCGATTAAGCAATAGAGACTTCAATCGAGGTTATGAGCTCAAATGCTTTTAAAATCAATGAGTAAGCTTCAATTTCATGTTCTAATATAAGAAATGAAGTAATCGAACTTGATAATTGCTTGGAAAGCACGATTTGAAATACCAAAATCGAAGAACGTAAGGTAATCGGTCATCCGAAGCTATCTTGAGCATCCGGAGTCAACAGATGGTCGAACGACCTCGAATTCGATGCGCTCTTCATGAATAACCTCTAATTCAATACAATATATCAATCGGTTGAAGTTCGTTAGAGAATCATTGAGTTTTAAGTCAGTTATAGTGGTTTTCTTCTCGATTAAGCAAAAGAGACTTCAATCGAGGTTATGAGCTCAAATGCTTTTGAAATCAACGAGTAAGCTTCAATTTCATGTTCTAATATAAGAAATGAAGTAATCGAGCATGATAATTTCTTGGAAAGCACGGTTTGAACTACCAAAATCGAAGAACGTAAGATAATCGGTCAACTGAAGCTATCTTGAGCTTCCGGAGTCAACAGATGGTCAAACGATCTCAAATTCGATGCGCTCTTAATGAATACTCTCTAATTCAATACAATATATCAATCGGTTGAAGTTCGTACGAGGATAATTGAGTCTTAAGTCAGTTATAGTGGTTTTCTTCTCGATTAAGCAAAAGAGACTTCAATCGAGGTTATGAGCTCCAATGCTTTTGAAATCCAAGAGTAAGCTTCAATTTCATGTTCTAATATAATAAATGAAGTAATCGAGCATGATAATTGCTTGGAAAGCACGGTTTGAAGTACCAAAATCGAAGAACGTAAGGTAATCAGTCAACTGAAGCTATCTTGAGCTTCCGGAGTCAACAGATGGTCAAACGAACTCAAATTCTATGCGCCCTTCATGAACACCCTCTAATTCAATACAATATATCAATCGGTTGATGTTCGTACGAGGATAATTGAGTCATAAGTCAGTTATAGTGGTTTTCTTCTCGATTAAGCAAAAGAGACTTCAATCGAGGTTATGAGCTCCAATGCTTTTGAAATCCACGAGTAAGCTTCAATTTCATGTTCTAATATAAGAAATGAAGTAATCGAGCATGATAATTGCTTGGAAAGCACGGTTTGAACTACCAAATTCGAATAACGTAAGGTAATCGGTCAACCGAAGCTATCTTGAGCTTCCGGAGTCGACAGATGGTCGAACGACCTCGAATTCGATACGCTATTCATGAATAACCTCTAATTCACTACAATGTATCAATCGGTTGAAGTACGTACGAGAATCATTGAGTTTTAAGTCAGTTATAGTGGTTTTCTTCTGGATTAAAAAAAAGAGACTTCAATCGAGGTTATGAGCTCAAATGCTTTTAAAATCAACGAGTAAGCTTCAATTTCATGTTCTAATATAAGAAATTAAGTAATCGAACATGATAATTGCTTGTAAAGCATGATTTGAAATACCTAAATCGAAGAACGTAAGGTAATCTGTCAACCGAAGCTATCTTGAGCATCCGGAGTCAACAGATGGTCGAACGACCTCGAATTTGATGCGCTCTTCATGAATAACCTCTAATTCAATACAATATATCAATCGGTTGTAGTTCGTACGAGAATCATTGAGTCTTAAGTCAGTTATAGTGGTTTTCTTCTCGATTAAGCAAAATAGACTTCAATCGAGGTTATGAGCTCAAATGCTTTTGAAATCAACAAGTAAGCTTCAATTTCATGTTCTAATATAAGAAATGAAGTAATCGAGCATGATAATTGCTTGGAAACCACGGTTTGAACTACCAAAATCGAAGAACGTAAGGTAATCGGTCAACCGAAGCTATCTTGGGCTTCCAAAGTAAACAGATTGTCAAACAACCTCAAATTCGATGCGCTCTTCATGAATACCATCTAATTCAATACAATATATCAATCGGTTGAAGTACGTACGAGTGTCATTGAGTTTTAAGTCAGTTATAGTGGTTTTCTTCTCGATTAAGCAAAAGAGACTTCAATCGAGGTTATGAGCTCAAATGCTTGTAAAATCAACGAGTAAGCTTCAATTTCATGTTCTAATATAAGAAATTAAGTAATCGAACATGATAATTGCTTGCAAAGCACGATTTGAATTACCAAAATCGAAGAACGTAAGGTAATCGGTCAACCGAAGCTATCTTGAGCATCCGGAGTCAACAGATGGTCGAACGACCTCGAATTCGATGCGCTCTTCATGAATAACCTCTAATTCAATACAATATATCAATCAGTTGAAGTTCGTTAGAGAATCATTGAGTTTTAAGTCAGTTATAGTGGTTTTCTTCTCGATTAAGCAAAAGAGACTTCAATCGAGGTTATGAGCTCAAATGCTTTTTAAATCAACGAGTAAGCTTCAATTTCAAGTTCTAATATAAGAAATGACTAATCGAGCAGGATAATTTCTTGGAAAGCACGGTTTGAACTACCAAAATCGAAGAACGTAAGGTAATCGGTCAACTGAAGCTATCTTGAGCTTCCGGAGTCAACAGATGGTCAAACGACCTCAAATTCGATGCGCTCTTAATGAATACTCTCTAATTCAATACAATATATCAATCGGTTGAAGTTCGTACGAGGATAATTGATTCTTAAGTCAGTTATAGTGGTTTTCTTTTCGATTAAGCAAAAGAGACTTCAATCGAGGTTATGAGCTCAAATTCTTTTGAAATCAACGAGTAAGCTTCAATTTCATGTTTTAATATAAGAAATGAAGTAATCGAACACGATAATTGCTTGGAAAGAACGGTTTGAAGTACCAAAATCGAAGAACGTAAGGTAATCAGTCAACTGAAGCTATCTTGAGCTTCCGGAGTCAACGGATGGTCAAACGACCTCAAATTCTATGCGCTCTTCATGAACACCCTCTAATTCAATACAATATATCAATCGGTTGAAGTTCGTACGAGGATAATTGAGTCTTAAGTCAGTTATAGTGGTTTTCTTCTCGATTAAGAAAAAGATACTTCAATCGAGGTTATGAGCTCCAATGCTTTTGAAATCAACGAGTAAGCTTCAATTTCATGTTCTAATATAAGAAATGAAGTTAATCGAGCATGATAATTTCTTGGAAAGCACGGTTTGAACTACCAAAATCGAAGAACGTAAGATAATCGGTCAACTGAAGCTATCTTGAGCTTCCGGAGTCAACAGATGGTCAAACGATCTCAAATTCGATGCGCTCTTAATGAATACTCTCTAATTCAATACAATATATCAATCGGTTGAAGTTCGTACGAGGATAATTGAGTCTTAAGTCAGTTATAGTGGTTTTCTTCTCGATTAAGCAAAAGAGACTTCAATCGAGGTTATGAGCTCCAATGCTTTTGAAATCCAAGAGTAAGCTTCAATTTCATGTTCTAATATAATAAATGAAGTAATCGAGCATGATAATTGCATGGAAAGCACGGTTTGAAGTACCAAAATCGAAGAACGTAAGGTAATCAGTCAACTGAAGCTATCTTGAGCTTCCGGAGTCAACAGATGGTCAAACGAACTCAAATTCTATGCGCCCTTCATGAACACCCTCTAATTCAATACAATATATCAATCGGTTGATGTTCGTACGAGGATAATTAAGTCTTAAGTCAGTTATAGTGGTTTTCTTCTCGATTAAGCAAAAGAGACTTCAATCGAGGTTATGAGCTCCAATGCTTTTGAAATCCACGAGTAAGCTTCAATTTCATGTTCTAATATAAGAAATGAAGTAATCGAGCATGATAATTGCTTGGAAAGCACGGTTTGAACTACCAAAATCGAAGAACGTAAGGTAATCGGTCAACCGAAGCTATCTTGAGCATAAGGAGTCAACAGATGGTCGAACGACCTCAATTCGATGCGCTCTTCATGAATAACCTCTAATTCAATACAATATATCAATCGGTTGAAGTTCGTACGAGAATCATTGAGTCTTAAGTCAGTTATAGTGGTTTTCTTCTCGATTAAGCAAAAGAGACTTCAATCGAGGTTATGAGCTCAAATGCTTTTGAAATCAACGAGTAAGCTTCAATTTCATGTTCTAATATAAGAAATGAAGTAATCGAGCATGATAAAGGCTTGGAAAGCACGGTTTGAACTACCAAAATCGAAGAACGTAAGGTAATCGGTCAACCGAAGCTATCTTGGGCTTCCAAAGTAAACAGATTGTCAAACAACCTCAAATTCGATGCGCTCTTCATGAATACCATCTAATTCAATACAATATATCAATCGGTTGAAGTACGTACGAGAATCATTGAGTTTTAAGTCAGTTATAGTGGTTTTCTTCTCGAGTAAGCAATAGAGACTTCAATCGAGGTTATGAGCTCAAATGCTTTTTAAATCAATGAGTAAGCTTCAATTTCATGTTCTAATTTGAGAAATGAAGTAATCGAACTTGATAATTGCTTGGAAAGCACGATTTGAAATACCAAAATCGAAGAACGTAAGGTAATCGGTCATCCAAAGCTATCTTGAGCATCCGGAGTCAACAGATGGTCGAACGACCTCGAATTCGATGCGCTCTTCATGAATAACCTCTAATTCAATACAATATATCAATCGGTTGAAGTTCGTTAGAGAATCATTGAGTTTTAAGTCAGTTATAGTGGTTTTCTTCTCGATTAAGCAAAAGAGACTTCAATCGAGGTTATGAGCTCAAATGCTTTTGAAATCAACGAGTAAGCTTCAATTTCATGTTCTAATATAAGAAATGAAATAATCGAGCATGATAATTTCTTGGAAAGCACGGTTTGAACTACCAAAATCGAAGAACGTAAGATAATCGGTCAACTGAAGCTATCTTGAGCTTCCGGAGTCAACAGATGGTCAAACGATCTCAAATTCGATGCGCCATTCATGAATAACCTCTAATTCACTACAATGTATCAATCGGTTGAAGTACGTACGAGAATCATTGAGTTTAAAGTCAGTTATAGTGGTTTTCTTCTCGATTAAAAAAAAGAGACTTCAATCGAGGTTATGAGCTCAAATGCTTTTAAAATCAACGAGTAAGCTTCAATTTCATGTTCTAATATAAGAAATTAAGTAATCAAACATGATAATGATTTGAAATACCTAAATCGAAGAACGTACGGTAATCAGTCAACCGAAGCTATCTTGAGCATCCGGAGTCAACAGAAGGTCGAACGACCTAGAATTTGATGCGCTCTTCATGAATAACCTCTAATTCAATACAATATATCAAGCAGTTGAAGTTCGTACGAGAATCATTGAGTCTTACGTCAGTTATAGTGGTTTTCTTCTCGATTAAGCAAAAGAGACTTCAATCTAGGTTATGAGCTCAAATGCTTTTGAAATCAACGAGTAAGCTTCAATTTCATGTTCTAATATAAGAAATGAAGTAATCGAGCATGATAAAGGCTTGGAAAGCACGGTTTGAACTACCAAAATCGAAGAACGTAAGGTAATCGGTCAACCGAAGCTATCTTGAGCTTCCGGAGTCGACAGATGGTCGAACGACCTCGAATTCGATACGCCATTCATGAATAACCTCTAATTCACTACAATGTATCAATCGGTTGAAGTACGTACGAGAATCATTGAGTTTAAAGTCAGTTATAGTGGTTTTCTTCTCGATTAAAAAAAAGAGACTTCAATCGAGGTTATGAGCTCAAATGCTTTTAAAATCAACGAGTAAGCTTCAATTTCATGTTCTAATATAAGAAATTAAGTAATCAAACATGATAATGATTTGAAATACCTAAATCGAAGAACGTACGGTAATCAGTCAACCGAAGCTATCTTGAACATCCGGAGTCAACAGAAGGTCGAACGACCTAGAATTTGATGCGCTCTTCATGAATAACCTCTAATTCAATACAATATATCAATTGGTTGAAGTTCGTACGAGAATCATTGAGTCTTACGTCAGTTATAGTGGTTTTCTTCTCGATTAAGCAAAAGAGACTTCAATCTAGGTTATGAGCTCAAATGCTTTTGAAATCAACGAGTAAGCTTCAATTTCATGTTCTAATATAAGAAATGAAGTAATCGAGCATGATAATTTCTTGGAAAGCACGGTTTGAACTACCAAAATCGAAGAACGTAAGATAATCGGTCAACTGAAGCTATCTTGAGCTTCCGGAGTCAACAGATGGTCAAACGATCTCAAATTCGATGCGCTCTTAATGAATACTCTCTAATTCAATACAATATATCAATCGGTTGAAGTTCGTACGAGGATAATTGAGTCTTAAGTCAGTTATAGTGGTTTTCTTCTCGATTAAGCAAAAGAGACTTCAATCGAGGTTATGAGCTCCAATGCTTTTGAAATCCAAGAGTAAGCTTCAATTTCATGTTCTAATATAATAAATGAAGTAATCGAGCATGATAATTGCTTGGAAAGCACGGTTTGAAGTACCAAAATCGAAGAACGTAAGGTAATCAGTCAACTGAAGCTATCTTGAGCTTCCGGAGTCAACAGATGGTCAAACGAACTCAAATTCTATGCGCCCTTCATGAACACCCTCTAATTCAATACAATATATCAATCGGTTGATGTTCGTACGAGGATAATTGAGTCTTAAGTCAGTTATAGTGGTTTTCTTCTCGATTAAGCAAAAGAGACTTCAATCGAGGTTATGAGCTCCAATGCTTTTGAAATCCACGAGTAAGCTTCAATTTCATGTTCTAATATAAGAAATGAAGTAATCGAGCATGATAATTGCTTGGAAAGCACGGTTTGAACTACCAAATTCGAATAACGTAAGGTAATCGGTCAACCGAAGCTATCTTGAGCTTCCGGAGTCGACAGATGGTCGAACGACCTCGAATTCGATACGCTATTCATGAATAACCTCTAATTCACTACAATGTATCAATCGGTTGAAGTACGTACGAGAATCATTGAGTTTTAAGTCAGTTATAGTGGTTTTCTTCTGGATTAAAAAAAAGAGAATTCAATCGAGGTTATGAGCTCAAATGCTTTTAAAATCAACGAGTAAGCTTCAATTTCATGTTCTAATATAAGAAATTAAGTAATCGAACATGATAATTGCTTGTAAAGCATGATTTGAAATACCTAAATCGAAGAACGTAAGGTAATCTGTCAACCGAAGCTATCTTGAGCATCCGGAGTCAACAGATGGTCGAACGACCTCGAATTTGATGCGCTCTTCATGAATAACCTCTAATTCAATACAATATATCAATCGGTTGAAGTTCGTACGAGAATCATTGAGTCTTAAATCAGTTATAGTGGTTTTCTTCTCGATTAAGCAAAATAGACTTCAATCGAGGTTATGAGCTCAAATGCTTTTGAAATCAACAAGTAAGCTTCAATTTCATGTTCTAATATAAGAAATGAAGTAATCGAGCATGATAATTGCTTGGAAACCACGGTTTGAACTACCAAAATCGAAGAACGTAAGGTAATCGGTCAACCGAAGCTATCTTGGGCTTCCAAAGTAAACAGATTGTCAAACAACCTCAAATTCGATGCGCTCTTCATGAATACCATCTAATTCAATACAATATATCAATCGGTTGAAGTACGTACGAGTGTCATTGAGTTTTAAGTCAGTTATAGTGGTTTTCTTCTCGATTAAGCAAAAGAGACTTCAATCGAGGTTATGAGCTCAAATGCTTGTAAAATCAACGAGTAAGCTTCAATTTCATGTTCTAATATAAGAAATTAAGTAATCGAACATGATAATTGCTTGCAAAGCACGATTTGAATTACCAAAATCGAAGAACGTAAGGTAATCGGTCAACCGAAGCTATCTTGAGCATCCGGAGTCAACAGATGGTCGAACGACCTCGAATTCGATGCGCTCTTCATGAATAACCTCTAATTCAATACAATATATCAATCAGTTGAAGTTCGTTAGAGAATCATTGAGTTTTAAGTCAGTTATAGTGGTTTTCTTCTCGATTAAGCAAAAGAGACTTCAATCGAGGTTATGAGCTCAAATGCTTTTGAAATCAACGAGTAAGCTTCAATTTCAAGTTCTAATATAAGAAATGACTAATCGAGCAGGATAATTTCTTGGAAAGCACGGTTTGAACTACCAAAATCGAAGAACGTAAGGTAATCGGTCAACTGAAGCTATCTTGAGCTTCCGGAGTCAACAGATGGTCAAACGACCTCAAATTCGATGCGCTCTTAATGAATACTCTCTAATTCAATACAATATATCAATCGGTTGAAGTTCGTACGAGGATAATTGATTCTTAAGTCAGTTATAGTGGTTTTCTTTTCGATTAAGCAAAAGAGACTTCAATCGAGGTTATGAGCTCAAATTCTTTTGAAATCAATGAGTAAGCTTCAATTTCATGTTTTAATATAAGAAATGAAGTAATCGAACACGATAATTGCTTGGAAAGAACGGTTTGAAGTACCAAAATCGAAGAACGTAAGGTAATCAGTCAACTGAAGCTATCTTGAGCTTCCGGAGTCAACAGATGGTCAAACGACCTCAAATTCTATGCGCTCTTCATGAACACCCTCTAATTCAATACAATATATCAATCGGTTGAAGTTCGTACGAGGATAATTGAGTCTTAAGTCAGTTATAGTGGTTTTCTTCTCGATTAAGAAAAAGATACTTCAATCGAGGTTATGAGCTCCAATGCTTTTGAAATCAACGAGTAAGCTTCAATTTCATGTTCTAATATAAGAAATGAAGTAATCGAGCATGATAATTTCTTGGAAAGCACGGTTTGAACTACCAAAATCGAAGAACGTAAGATAATCGGTCAACCGAAGCTATCTTGAGCTTCCGGAGTCAACAGATGGTCAAACGATCTCAAATTCGATGCGCTCTTAATGAATACTCTCTAATTCAATACAATATATCAATCGGTTGAAGTTCGTACGAGGATAATTGAGTCTTAAGTCAGTTATAGTGGTTTTCTTCTCGATTAAGCAAAAGAGACTTCAATCGAGGTTATGAGCTCCAATGCTTTTGAAATCCAAGAGTAAGCTTCAATTTCATGTTCTAATATAATAAATGAAGTAATCGAGCATGATAATTGCTTGGAAAGCACGGTTTGAAGTACCAAAATCGAAGAACGTAAGGTAATCAGTCAACTGAAGCTATCTTGAGCTTCCGGAGTCAACAGATGGTCAAACGAACTCAAATTCTATGCGCCCTTCATGAACACCCTCTAATTCAATACAATATATCAATCGGTTGATGTTCGTACGAGGATAATTGAGTCTTAAGTCAGTTATAGTGGTTTTCTTCTCGATTAAGCAAAAGAGACTTCAATCGAGGTTATGAGCTCCAATGCTTTTGAAATCCACGAGTAAGCTTCAATTTCATGTTCTAATATAAGAAATGAAGTTATCGAGCATGATAATTGCTTGGAAAGCACGGTTTGAACTACCAAAATCGAAGAACGTAAGGTAATCGGTCAACCGAAGCTATCTTGAGCATCCGGAGTCAACAGATGGTCGAACGACCTCAATTCGATGCGCTCTTCATGAATAACCTCTAATTCAATACAATATATCAATCGGTTGAAGTTCGTACGAGAATCATTGAGTCTTAAGTCAGTTATAGTGGTTTTCTTCTCGATTAAGCAAAAGAGACTTCAATCGAGGTTATGAGCTCAAATGCTTTTAAAATCAACGAGTAAGCTTCAATTTCATGTTCTAATATAAGAAATGAAGTAATCGAGCATGATAAAGTCTTGGAAAGCACGGTTTGAACTACCAAAATCGAAGAACGTAAGGTAATCGGTCAACCGAAGCTATCTTGGGCTTCCAAAGTAAACAGATTGTCAAACAACCTCAAATTCGATGCGCTCTTCATGAATACCATCTAATTCAATACAATATATCAATCGGTTGAAGTACGTTCGAGAATCATTGAGTTTTAAGTCAGTTATAGTGGTTTTCTTCTCGAGTAAGCAATAGAGACTTCAATCGAGGTTATGAGCTCAAATGCTTTTTAAATCAATGAGTAAGCTTCAATTTCATGTTCTAATTTGAGAAATGAAGTAATCGAACTTGATAATTGCTTGGAAAGCACGATTTGAAATACCAAAATCGAAGAACGTAAGGTAATCGGTCATCCAAAGCTATCTTGAGCATCCGGAGTCAACAGATGGTCGAACGACCTCGAATTCGATGCGCTCTTCATGAATAACCTCTAATTCAATACAATATATCAATCGGTTGAAGTTCGTTAAAGAATCATTGAGTTTTAAGTCAGTTATAGTGGTTTTCTTCTCGATTAAGCAAAAGAGACTTCAATCGAGGTTATGAGCTCAAATGCTTTTGAAATCAACGAGTAAGCTTCAATTTCATGTTCTAATATAAGAAATGAAATAATCGAGCATGATAATTTCTTGGAAAGCACGGTTTGAACTACCAAAATCGAAGAACGTAAGATAATCGGTCAACTGAAGCTATCTTGAGCTTCCGGAGTCAACAGATGGTCAAACGATCTCAAATTCGATGCGCCATTCATGAATAACCTCTAATTCACTACAATGTATCAATCGGTTGAAGTACGTACGAGAATCATTGAGTTTAAAGTCAGTTATAGTGGTTTTCTTCTCGATTAAAAAAAAGAGACTTCAATCGAGGTTATGAGCTCAAATGCTTTTAAAATCAACGAGTAAGCTTCAATTTCATGTTCTAATATAAGAAATTAAGTAATCAAACATGATAATGATTTGAAATACCTAAATCGAAGAACGTACGGTAATCAGTCAACCGAAGCTATCTTGAGCATCCGAAGTCAACAGAAGGTCGAACGACCTAGAATTTGATGCGCTCTTCATGAATAACCTCTAATTCAATACAATATATCAAGCAGTTGAAGTTCGTACGAGAATCATTGAGTCTTACGTCAGTTATAGTGGTTTTCTTCTCGATTAAGCAAAAGAGACTTCAATCTAGGTTATGAGCTCAAATGCTTTTGAAATCAACGAGTAAGCTTCAATTTCATGTTCTAATATAAGAAATGAAGTAATCGAGCATGATAAAGGCTTGGAAAGCACGGTTTGAACTACCAAAATCGAAGAACGTAAGGTAATCGGTCAACCGAAGCTATCTTGAACTTCCGGAGTCGACAGATGGTCGAACGACCTCGAATTCGATACGCCATTCATGAATAACCTCTAATTCACTACAATGTATCAATCGGTTGAAGTACGTACGAGAATCATTGAGTTTAAAGTCAGTTATAGTGGTTTTCTTCTCGATTAAAAAAAAGAGACTTCAATCGAGGTTATGAGCTCAAATGCTTTTAAAATCAACGAGTAAGCTTCAATTTCATGTTCTAATATAAGAAATTAAGTAATCAAACATGATAATGATTTGAAATACCTAAATCGAAGAACGTACGGTAATCAGTCAACCGAAGCTATCTTGAACATCCGGAGTCAACAGAAGGTCGAACGACCTAGAATTTGATGCGCTCTTCATGAATAACCTCTAATTCAATACAATATATCAATTGGTTGAAGTTCGTACGAGAATCATTGTGTCTTACGTCAGTTATAGTGGTTTTCTTCTCGATTAAGCAAAAGAGACTTCAATCTAGGTTATGAGCTCAAATGCTTTTGAAATCAACGAGTAAGCTTCAATTTCATGTTCTAATATAAGAAATGAAGTAATCGAGCATGATAATTGCTTGGAAAGCATGGTTTGAACTACCAAAATCGAAGAACGTAAGGTAATCGGTCAACCGAAGCTATCTTGGGCTTCCAAAGTAAACAGATTGTCAAACAACCTCAAATTCGATGCGCTCTTCATGAATACCATCTAATTCAATACAATATATCAATCGGTTGAAGTACGTACGAGAATCATTGAGTTTTAAGTCAGTTATAGTGGTTTTCTTCTCGATTAAGCAATAGAGACTTCAATCGAGGTTATGAGCTCAAATGCTTTTAAAATCAATGAGTAAGCTTCAATTTCATGTTCTAATATAAGAAATGAAGTAATCGAACTTGATAATTGCTTGGAAAGCACGATTTGAAATACCAAAATCGAAGAACGTAAGGTAATCGGTCATCCGAAGCTATCTTGAGCATCCGGAGTCAACAGATGGTCGAACGACCTCGAATTCGATGCGCTCTTCATGAATAACCTCTAATTCAATACAATATATCAATCGGTTGAAGTTCGTTAGAGAATCATTGAGTTTTAAGTCAGTTATAGTGGTTTTCTTCTCGATTAAGCAAAAGAGACTTCAATCGAGGTTATGAGCTCAAATGCTTTTGAAATCAACGAGTAAGCTTCAATTTCATGTTCTAATATAAGAAATGAAGTAATCGAACATGATAATTTCTTGGAAAGCACGGTTTGAACTACCAAAATCGAAGAACGTAAGATAATTGGTCCACTGAAGCTATCTTGAGCTTCCGGAGTCAACAGATGGTCAAACAATCTCAAATTCGATGCGCTCTTAATGAATACTCTCTAATTCAATACAATATATCAATCGGTTGAAGTTCGTACGAGGATAATTGAGTCTTAAGTCAGTTATAGTGGTTTTCTTCTCGATTAAGCAAAAGAGACTTCAATCGAGGTTATGAGCTCCAATGCTTTTGAAATCCAAGAGTAAGCTTCAATTTCATGTTCTAATATAATAAATGAAGTAATTGAGCATGATAATTGTTTGGAAAGCACGGTTTGAAGTACCAAAATCGAAGAACGTAAGGTAATCAGTCAACTGAAGCTATCTTGAGCTTCCGGAGTCAACAGATGGTCAAACGAACTCAAATTCTATGCGCCCATCATGAACACCCTCTAATTCAATACAATATATCAATCGGTTGATGTTCGTACGAGGATAATTGAGTCTTAAGTCAGTTATAGTGGTTTTCTTCTCGACTAAGCAAAAGAGACTTCAATCGAGGTTATGAGCTCCAATGCTTTTGAAATCCACGAGTAAGCTTCAATTTCATGTTCTAATATAAGAAATGAAGTAATCGAGCATGATAATTGCTTGGAAAGCACGGTTTGAACTACCAAAATCGAAGAACGTAAGGTAATCGGTCAACCGAAGCTATCTTGAGCTTCCGGAGTTGGCAGATGGTCGAACGACCTCGAATTCGATACGCTATTCATGAATAACCTCTAATTCACTACAATGTATCAATCGGTTGAAGTACGTACGAGAATCATTGAGTTTTAAGTCAGTTATAGTGGTTTTCTTCTCGATTAAAAAAAAGAGACTTCAATCGAGGTTATGAGCTCAAATGCTTTTAAAATCAACGAGTAAGCTTCAATTTCATGTTCTAATATAAGAAATTAAGTAATCGAACATGATAATTGTTTGTAAAGCATGATTTGAAATACCTAAATCGAAGAACGTAAGGTAATCTGTCAACCGAAGCTATCTTGAGCATCCGGGGTCAACAGATGGTCGAACGACCTCGAATTTGATGCGCTCTTCATGAATAACCTCTAATTCAATACAATATATCAATCGGTTGAAGTTCGTACGAGAATCATTGAGTCTTAAGTCAGTTATAGTGGTTTTTCTTCTCGATTAAGCAAAATAGACTTCAATCGAGGTTATGAGCTCAAATGCTTTTGAAATCAACAAGTAAGCTTCAATTTCATGTTCTAATATAAGAAATGAAGTAATCGAGCATGATAATTGCTTGGAAACCACGGTTTGAACTACCAAAATCGAAGAACGTAAGGTAATCGGTCAACCGAAGCTATCTTGGGCTTCCAAAGTAAACAGATTGTCAAACAACCTCAAATTCGATGCGCTCTTCATGAATACCATCTAATTCAATACAATATATCAATCGGTTGAAGTACGTACGAGTGTCATTGAGTTTTAAGTCAGTTATAGTGGTTTTCTTCTCGATTAAGCAAAAGAGACTTCAATCGAGGTTATGAGCTCAAATGCTTTTGAAATCAACGAGTAAGCTTCAATTTCAAGTTCTAATATAAGAAATGAAGTAATCGAGCAGGATAATTTCTTGGAAAGCACGGTTTGAACTACCAAAATCGAAGAACGTAAGGTAATCGGTCAACTGAAGCTATCTTGAGCTTCCGGAGTCAACAGATGGTCAAACGACCTCAAATTCGATGCGCTCTTAATGAATACTCTCTAATTCAATACAATATATCAATCGGTTGAAGTTCGTACGAGGATAATTGAGTCTTAAGTCAGTTATAGTGGTTTTCTTCTCGATTAAGCAAAAGAGACTTCAATCGAGGTTATGAGCTCAAATTCTTTTGAAATCAACGAGTAAGCTTCAATTTCATGTTCTAATATAAGAAATGAAGTAATCGAACATGATAATTGCTTGGAAAGCACGGTTTGAAGTACCAAAATCGAAGAACGTAAGGTAATCAGTCAACTAAAGCTATCTTGAGCTTCCGGAGTCAACAGATGGTCAAACGACCTCAAATTCTATGCGCTCTTCATGAACACCCTCTAATTCAATACAATATATCAATCGGTTGAAGTTCGTACGAGGATAATTGAGTCTTAAGTCAGTTATAGTGGTTTTCTTCTCGATTAAGAAAAAGATACTTCAATCGAGGTTATGAGATCCAATGCTTTTGAAATCAACGAGTAAGCTTCAATTTCATGTTCTAATATAAGAAATGAAGTAATCAAGCATGATAATTTCTTGGAAAGCACGGTTTGAACTACCAAAATCGAAGAACGTAAGATAATCGGTCAACAGAAGCTATCTTGAGCTTCCGGAGTCAACAGATGGTCAAACGATCTCAAATTCGATGCGCTCTTAATGAATACTCTCTAATTCAATACAATATATCAATCGGTTGAAGTTCGTACGAGGATAATTGAGTCTTAAGTCAGTTATAGTGGTTTTCTTCTCGATTAAGCAAAAGAGACTTCAATCGAGGTTATGAGCTCCAATGCTTTTGAAATCCAAGAGTAAGCTTCAATTTCATGTTCTAATATAATAAATGAAGTAATCGAGCATGATAATTGCTTGGAAAGCACGGTTTGAAGTACCAAAATCGAAGAACGTAAGGTAATCAGTCAACTGAAGCTATCTTGAGCTTCCGGAGTCAACAGATGGTCAAACGAACTCAAATTCTATGCGCCCTTCATGAACACCCTCTAATTCAATACAATATATCAATCGGTTGATGTTCGTACGAGGATAATTGAGTCTTAAGTCAGTTATAGTGGTTTTCTTCTCGATTAAGCAAAAGAGACTTCAATCGAGGTTATGAGCTCCAATGCTTTTGAAATCCACGAGTAAGCTTCAATTTCATGTTCTAATATAATAAATGAAGTAATCGAGCATGATAATTGCTTGGAAAGCACGGTTTGAACTACCAAAATCGAAGAACGTAAGGTAATCGGTCAACCGAAGCTATCTTGAGCTTCCGGAGTTGGCAGATGGTCGAACGACCTCGAATTCGATACGCTATTCATGAATAACCTCTAATTCACTACAATGTATCAATCGGTTGAAGTACGTACGAGAATCATTGAGTTTTAAGTCAGTTATAGTGGTTTTCTTCTCGATTAAAAAAAAGAGACTTCAATCGAGGTTATGAGCTCAAATGCTTTTAAAATCAACGAGTAAGCTTCAATTTCATGTTCTAATATAAGAAATTAAGTAATCGAACATGATAATTGCTTGTAAAGCATGATTTGAAATACCTAAATCGAAGAACGTAAGGTAATCTGTCAACCGAAGCTATCTTGAGCATCCGGAGCCAACAGATGGTCGAACGACCTCGAATTTGATGCGCTCTTCATGAATAACCTCTAATTCAATACAATATATCAATCGGTTGAAGTTCGTACGAGAATCATTGAGTCTTAAGTCAGTTATAGTGGTTTTCTTCTCGATTAAGCAAAATAGACTTCAATCGAGGTTATGAGCTCAAATGCTTTTGAAATCAACAAGTAAGCTTCAATTTCATGTTCTAATATAAGAAATGAAGTAATCGAGCATGATAATTGCTTGGAAACCACGGTTTGAACTACCAAAATCGAAGAACGTAAGGTAATCGGTCAACCGAAGCTATCTTGGGCTTCCAAAGTAAACAGATTGTCAAACAACCTCAAATTCGATGCGCTCTTCATGAATACCATCTAATTCAATACAATATATCAATCGGTTGAAGTACGGACGAGTGTCATTGAGTTTTAAGTCAGTTATAGTGGTTTTCTTCTCGATTAAGCAAAAGAGACTTCAATCGAGGTTATGAGCTCAAATGCTTGTAAAATCAACGAGTAAGCTTCAATTTCATGTTCTAATATAAGAAATTAAGTATTCGACCATGATAATTGCTTGCAAAGCACGATTTGAATTACCAAAATCGAAGAACGTAAGGTAATCGGTCAACCGAAGCTATCTTGAGCATCCGGAGTCAACAGATGGTCGAACGACCTCGAATTCGATGCGCTCTTCATGAATAACCTCTAATTCAATACAATATATCAATCAGTTGAAGTTCGTTAGAGAATCATTGAGTTTTAAGTCAGTTATAGTGGTTTTCTTCTCGATTAAGCAAAAGAGACTTCAATCGAGGTTATGAGCTCAAATGCTTTTGAAATCAACGAGTAAGCTTCAATTTCAAGTTCTAATATAAGAAATGAAGTAATCGAGCAGGATAATTTCTTGTAAAGCACGGTTTGAACTACCAAAATCGAAGAACGTAAGGTAATCGGTCAACTGAAGCTATCTTGAGCTTCCGGAGTCAACAGATGGTCAAACGACCTCAAATTCGATGCGCTCTTAATGAATACTCTCTAATTCAATACAATATATCAATCGGTTGAAGTTCGTACGAGGATAATTGAGTCTTAAGTCAGTTATAGTGGTTTTCTTCTCGATTAAGCAAAAGAGACTTCAATCGAGGTTATGAGCTCAAATTCTTTTGAAATCAACGAGTAAGCTTCAATTTCATGTTATAATATAAGAAATGAAGTAATCGAACATGATAATTGCTTGGAAAGCACGGTTTGAAGTACCAAAATCGAAGAACGTAAGGTAATCAGTCAACTGAAGCTATATTGAGCTTCCGGAGTCAACAGATGGTCAAACGACCTCAAATTCTATGCGCTCTTCATGAACACCCTCTAATTCAATACAATATATCAATCGGTTGAAGTTCGTACGAGGATAATTGAGTCTTAAGTCAGTTATAGTGGTTTTCTTCTCGATTAAGAAAAAGATACTTCAATCGAGGTTATGAGCTCCAATGCTTTTAAAATCAACGAGTAAGCTTTAATTTCATGTTCTAATATTAGAAATTAAGTAATCGAACATGATAATTGCTTGTAAAGCATGATTTGAAATACCTAAATCAAAGAACGTAAGGTAATCAGTCAACCGAAGCTATCTTGAGCATCCGGAGTCAACAGATGGTCGAACGACCTCGAATTCGATGCGCTCTTCATGAATAACCTCTAATTCAATACAATATATCAATCGGTTGAAGTTCGTACGAGAATCATTGAGTCTTAAGTCAGTTATAGTGGTTTTCTTCTCGATTAAGCAAAAGAGACTTCAATCGAGGTTATGAGCTCAAATGCTTTTGAAATCAACGAGTAAGCTTCAATTTCATGTTCTAATATAAGAAATGAAGTAATCGAGCATGATAATTGCTTGGAAAGCACGGTTTGAACTACCAAAATCGAAGAACGTAATGTAATCGGTCAACCGAAGCTATCTTGAGCATCCGGAGTCAACAGATGGTCGAACGACCTCAATTCGATGCGCTCTTCATGAATAACCTCTAATTCAATACAATATATCAATCGGTTGAAGTTCGTACGAGAATCATTGAGTCTTAAGTCAGTTATAGTGGTTTTCTTCTCGATTAAGCAAAAGAGACTTCAATCGAGGTTATGAGCTCAAATGCTTTTGAAATCAACGAGTAAGCTTCAATTTCATGTTCTAATATAAGAAATGAAGTAATCGAGCATGATAATTGCTTGGAAAGCACGGTTTGAACTACCAAAATCGAAGAACGTAAGGTACACGGTCAACTGAAGCTATCTTGAGCTTCCGGAGTCAACAGATGGTCAAACGACCTCAAATTCGATGCGCTCTTAATGAATACTCTCTAATTCAATACAATATATCAATCGGTTGAAGTTCGTACGAGGATAATTGAGTCTTAAGTCAGTTATAGTGGTTTTCTTCTCGATTAAGCAAAAGAGACTTCAATCGAGGTTATGAGCTCCATTGCATTTGAAATCAACGAGTAAGCTTCAATTTCATGTTCTAATATAAGAAATGAAGTAATCGAGCATGATAAAGGCTTGGAAAGCACGGTTTGAACTACCAAAATCGAAGAACGTAAGCTAATCGGTCAACCGAAGCTATCTTGAGCTTCCGGAGTCGACACATGGTCGAACGACCTCGAATTCGATACGCTATTCATGAATAACCTCTAATTCACTACAATGTATCAATCGGTTGAAGTACGTACGAGAATCATTGAGTTTTAAGTCAGTTATAGTGGTTTTCTTCTCGATTAAGCAAAAGAGACTTCAATCGAGGTTATGAGCTCAAATGCTTTTGAAATCAACGAGTAAGCTTCAATTTCATGTTCTAATATAAGAAATGAAGTAATCGAGCATGATAAAGGCATGGAAAGCACGGTTTGAACTACCAAAATCGAAGAACGTAAGGTAATCGGTCAACCGAAGCTATCTTGAGCTTCCGGAGTCGACAAATGGTCGAACGACCTCGAATTCGATACGCTATTCATGAATAACCTCTAATTCACTACAATGTATCAATCGGTTGAAGTACGTACGAGAATCATTGAGTTTTAAGTCAGTTATAGTGGTTTTCTTCTTGATTAAGCAAAAGAGACTTCAATCGAGGTTATGAGCTCAAATGCTTTTGAAATCAACGAGTAAGCTTAAATTTCATGTTCTAATATAAGAAATGAAGTAATCGAGCATGATAATTGCGTGGAAAGCACGGTTTGAACTACCAAAATCGAAGAACGTAAGGTAATCGGTCAACCGAAGCTATCTTGAGCATCCGGAATCAACAGATGGTCGAACGACCTCAATTCGATGCGCTCTTCATGAATAACCTCTAATTCAATACAATGTATCAATCGGTTGAAGTTCGTACGAGAATCATTGAGTCTTAAGTCAGTTATAGTGGTTTTCTTCTCGATTAAGCAAAATAGACTTCAATCGAGGTTATGAGCTCAAATGCTTTCGAAATCAACGAGTAAGCTTCAATTTCATGTTCTAATATAAGAAATGAAGTAATCGAGCATGATAATTGCTTGGAAAGCACGGTTTGAACTACCAAAATCGAAGAACGTAAGGTACACGGTCAACTGAAGCTATCTTGAGCTTCCGGAGTCAACAGATGGTCAAACGACCTCAAATTCGATGCGCTCTTAATGAATACTCTCTAATTCAATACAATATATCAATCGGTTGAAGTTCGTACGAGGATAATTGAGTCTTAAGTCAGTTATAGTGGTTTTCTTCTCGATTAAGCAAAAGAGACTTCAATCTAGGTTATGAGCTCCAATGCTTTTGAAATCAACGAGTAAGCTTCAATTTCATGTTCAAATATAAGAAATGAAGTAATCGAGCATGATAATTGCTTGGAAAGCACGGTTTGAACTACCAAAATCGAAGAACGTAAGGTAATCGGTCAACCGAAGCTATCTTGAGCATCCGGAGTCAACAGATGGTCGAACGACCTCAATTCGATGCGCTCTTCATGAATAACCTAAAATTCAATACAATATATCAATCGGTTGAAGTTCGTACGAGAATCATTGAGTCTTAAGTCAGTTATAGTGGTTTTCTTCTCGATTAAGCAAAAGAGACTTCAATCGAGGTTATGAGCTCAAATGCTTTTGAAATCAACGAGTAAGCTTCAATTTCATGTTCTAATATAAGAAATGAAGTAATCGAGCATGATAAAGGCTTGGAAAGCACGGTTTGAACTACCAAAATCGAAGAACGTAAGGTAACCGGTCAACCGAAGCTATCTTGAGCTTCCGGAGTCGACAGATGGTCGAACGACCTCGAATTCGATACGCTATTCATGAATAACCTCTAATTCACTACAATGTATCAATCGGTTGAAGTACGTACGAGAATCATTGAGTTTTTAGTCAGTTATAGTGGTTTTCTTCTCGATTAAGCAAAAGAGACTTCAATCGAGGTTATGAGCTCAAATGCTTTTGAAATCAACGAGTAAGCTTCAATTTCATGTTCTAATATAAGAAATGAAGTAATCGAGCATGATAATTGCTTGGAAAGCACGGTTTGAACTACCAAAATCGAAGAACGTAAGGTAATCGGTCAACCGAAGCAATCTTGGGCTTCCAAAGTAAACAGATGGTCAAACAACCTCAAATTCGATGCGCTCTTCATGAATACCATCTAATTCAATACAATATATCAATCGGTTGAAGTACGTACGAGAGTCATTGAGTTTTAAGTAAGTTATAGTGGTTTTCTTCTCGATTAAGCAAAAGAGACTTCAATCGAGGTTATGAGCTCAAATGCTTTTAAAATCAATGAGTAAGCTTCAATTTCATGTTCTAATATAAGAAAAAAAGTAATCGAACATGATAATTGCTTGGAAAGCACGATTTGAATTACCAAAATCGAAGAACGTAAGGTAATCGGTCAACCGAAGCTATCTTGAGCATCCGGAGTCAACAGATGGTCGAACGACCTTGAATTCGATGCGCTCTTCATGAATAACCTCTAATTCAATACAATATATCAATCGGTTGAAGTTCGTACGAGAATCATTGAGTCTTAAGTCAGTTATAGTGGTTTTCTTCTCGATTAAGCAAAACAGACTTCAATCGAGGTTATGAGCTCAAATGCTTTTGAAATCAACGAGTAAGCTTCAATTTCATGTTCTAATATAATAAATGAAGTAATCGAGCATGATAATTGCTTGGAAAGCACGGTTTGAACTACCAAAATCGAAGAACGTAAGGTAATCGGTCAACCGAAGCTATCTTGGGCTTCCAAAGTAAACAGATGGTCAAACAACCTCAAATTCGATGCGCTCTTCATGAATACCATCTAATTCAATACAATATATCAATCGGTTGAAGTACGTACGAGAGTCATTGAGTTTTAAGTCAGTTATAGTGGTTTTCTTCTCGATTAAGCAAAAGAGACTTCAATCGAGGTTATGAGCTCAAATGCTTTTAAAATCAATGAGTAAGCTTCAATTTCATGTTCTAATATAAGAAATGAAGTAATCGAACATGATAATTGCTTGGAAAGCACGATTTGAATTACCAAAATCGAAGAACGTAAGGTAATCGGTCAACCGAAGCTATCTTGAGCATCCGGAGTCAACAGATGGTCGAACGACCTTGAATTCGATGCGCTCTTCATGAATAACCTCTAATTCAATACAATATATCAATCGGTTGAAGTTCGTACGAGAATCATTGAGTCTTAAGTCAGTTATAGTGGTTTTCTTCTCGATTAAGCAAAATAGACTTCAATCGAGGTTATGAGCTCAAATGCTTTTGAAATCAACGAGTAAGCTTCAATTTCATGTTCTAATATAATAAATGAAGTAATCGAGCATGATAATTGCTTGGAAAGCACGGTTTGAACTACCAAAATCGAAGAACGTAAGGTAATCGGTCAACCGAAGCTATCTTGGGCTTCCAAAGTAAACAGATGGTCAAACAACCTCAAATTTGATGCGCTCTTCATGAATACCATCTAATTCAATACAATATATCAATCGGTTGAAGTACGTACGAGAGTCATTGAGTTTTAAGTCAGTTATAGTGGTTTTCTTCTCGATTAAGCAAAAGAGACTTCAATCGAGGTTATGAGCTCAAATGCTTTTAAAATCAATGAGTAAGCTTCAATTTCATGTTCTAATATAAGAAATGAAGTAATCGAACATGATAATTGCTTGGAAAGCACGATTTGAATTACCAAAATCGAAGAACGTAAGGTAATCGGTCAACCGAATCTATCTTGAGCATCCGGAGTCAACAGATGGTCGAACGACCTCGAATTCGATGCGCTCTTCATGAATAACCTCTAATTCAATACAATATATCAATCGGTTGAAGTTCGTTAGAGAATCATTGAGTTTTAAGTCAGTAATAGTGGTTTTCTTCTCGATTAAGCAAAAGAGACTTCAATCGAGGTTATGAGCTCAAATGCATTTGAAATCAACGAGTAAGCTTCAATTTTATGTTCTAATATAAGAAATGAATTAATCGAGCATGATAATTTCTTGGAAAGCACGGTTTGAACTACCAAAATCGAAGAACGTAAGGTAATCGGTCAACTGAAGCTATCTTGAGCTTCCGGAGTCAACAGATGGTCAAACGACCTCAAATTCGATGCGCTTTTAATGAATACTCTCTAATTCAATACAATATATCAATCGGTTGAAGTTAGTACGAGGATAATTGAGTCTTAAGTCAGTTATAGTGGTTTTCTTCTCGATTAAGCAAAAGAGACTTCAATCGAGGTTATGAGCTCAAATGCTTTTGAAATCAACGAGTAAGCTTCAATTTCATGTTCTAATATAAGAAATAAAGTAATCGAACATGATAATTGCTTGGAAAGCACGGTTTGAAGTACCAAAATCGAAGAACGTAAGGTAATCAGTCAACTGAAGCTATCTTGAGCTTCCGGAGTCAACATATGTGATGTGATCATGCTATGCGGAAGCTACGGAAACGAAATCACATGCCAACTAGCAACTGATTTGTCACGACCGGACTTTACTATGGATAGTGAAGCCGGGAACCCGTGACTAGGGATAGGATTAAAGAAGCGGGAATAGAAAAGGGGAATGTAATTATAAAGCAAGAATACACCCGAACAAACGTTGGAAGTAATTATTATATCAATTGGCGTCGAGCCTTTAAGGAAAAGAAAGACATGTGTTCGATATGTTTACAGGACTCGAATACTCAACTAAAATCTATTAATATTTTACAGCGGAAGTCTTACAGAATGCATGTATGAAGACACACATTACCGAGAATCTTAATTCAAGAAGCTAATATGATTCATGATGACAAAAGCTTGGACCGGCTCTCCATTCCATCTCGTTCAACCTGCACATTTAGAAATATATGCAGGGCTGAGTACAAAGGTACTCAGTGGGCACATTGCCGAAAACATACATATATAATTGTCAAGCCATTAATAGTAAGTCATAGGGATTTTTGTTGAAAAGATCCTATGCTTACAAAAGTTCTTGTGATTCTAAAAGCGTCTGCAGACTAAGTTCTTTAGTAATCCACCGTATCTGTTCCTATGGTATCGAGAGAGTGGCCACTCTCACGATACCTTGACCGGCCAACCCGAAGATGACACACGGTCACATTGTGTACACTAGTCCAAGTAAGATAGCTATCTTACTAGGACCCGAATTCGATTATATAAATTGGCAAAGCCAACACAGATAGGTATCATAAAAAAATCAAAACATTTATGGCATGACAATATTTCAAAATAACACACATATATTTTCATAAATATCATATTTTATTTTGAATAGAAAGCCCACCTCTTGAAGCGTAGAATATGCCCGGTCTTGATAGACGAACAACGTCAAAAACCTTGTTGAGTCGCGCCTATTCATAAAGGAATAATAAGAATCTACATTCTTATAATAAAACTTCCTATGGGAAAATAATCGTCTAGTATATTTTCCTATCTTATAAATCTGTTAGGGTTAACAGATTGATTTTGAATCCTTTAAATCTTTTCATAATAGAATAATCTTTTATTATTCATAATCGTTTCTTCCATTATTCGAGACCATTTATTTGTCGAATTAATTCCCGAAAATTATGCAAATCTTCAGGACATATTTTAAAGCTAAGTATAGCTTAATGATTAATTAATCTTAATTAATTAAATTCATAAGTTGAATAATCTTAATCGTTTTTATTAATCTCAAGCGAATCCGATTTTAATAGTCGGGTCGTCCTTATAATTAATTAACTAATTAATCTCGTGAGTATTTTACGAGAATATAATCCCTCGAAAATTAATCGATCATTCGATTAATAGAATTAAATCCGGACAAGTAAAGTCCGTAGATTAATCCATTAGAAACGGCCCGAATGAATTAATGTCTCGGCCCAAAACACTGGACTCAGCCCAGACCACTAACCCGGTTCAGACCCACAGGTTTAGCCTGAGACCCGACCCGGTTCGTATACATATATATATATCGAAAACCCAACCCTCTCTTCATTTCCGCCTCTATTCTCAACCGAACCCTAATCTCCCCCTCCCCTCTCGATCTCACTGTCGTCGCCGGTTCTCCTTTCACCGGCGGCGACCGCTTCCGCTTCTCTCTTCTCCGGCCTCCTCCGACAGGACTCTCCCCTTCGCCGCGCCTGGAAAGCTCCGTCGTCGCCGTTGATGCCGAAGGGAGTTCCGCTAGCAGCTGCTGCTGTTCAGCAGCTTCGCCTCCGCCGCTGGAATCACCGTCGCCGGCCGAAGGTAAGGGGTCCGATTCCCCTTTATCTGCATTCCCCTTCCTCCTCTCTTTTCTCATATCTCCTCTGCCCTTTTCTTTAATTTTACTGAATCATTTATTTAATTTATTTTTGTTTGATTATCAGCATAGCTTCGACCAGCAGCTCCGTCATCGAAGCTGAAGGATTCCGACCAGAGATGGCCGCCATTTACTAAGCTAAGTCTCTCTGCCCCTTTTGTATTTCTTTGCTTTTAGATTATCTTGCTTATTAGGGTTATTTTAGAGTTGCAGCAGAGGGTTCATTTGATTTATGTGAATGAGTATTCCCTGTTTTTCTTGAGAGTAACATATACATATAGCTTAATTTACAGATTTTCGTTTGTTGTGCTTTTGATTCTCTTGCTATAGCTTTCGGTTTATTCACTTTGGTTGAAGGAAAACACACATATTGTATGTTGTAGTGACTCGGTGTTTAATTCATATTATGAGTTATAGTCTAAAGATTATGTCATTATAGTTGAATTCGTTTCATGCTTTGTATTATGCTTGAACTCATGCTTTGGTTTTCAGATTCATTCTCATAAGTAATTACTTAGTTTTGGCATGCTTGTTCTTGTTTGAGTGTTTAGATAGATTATAGACTTATGAATGTTTGTCATATTGGATTGGTGATTCAATGTTCGTTGAAAGTTTCCTGTCTTCAAATAATGTCTTATGAAAGCATGAGTTTGCATACTTTCAATATATGAGTACATTTTCAGTTTAATTAGCATCTAAGGTTTCATTCTTAGGTTCAATATAAGGGAGGATTCTTCCATTCTATTGAAGTAAAAATCTATGTTCTTGTTCATATCATATGATTTTATTTCTATTAGCAAATAGGTTTAGATCTTCGTAAAGGATCTTAAAAGAAAAGTAAGGAACTTACTGTTATTGTTGGGATATTGAAGATTGATTGAGGGATTGAGATGGAGCTGCAGCTTCTCCTCTGCACTCTTCCCTACTGCTCCCTCCCTTTCTTTTTCTTATGTTGCTTCTTGTGATTTGTTGAATATGAGAGTGAAAACTATATTCGTTGTAAGAGTGGGGGTTTTTATAGTTGTGAGATGATATTTCCTATTGATGATTGTAAGTGTTGTGGTCCTTTAGATTTGTTAGGATTCTTCAATCTAATCCCTTCTTTCTTTTTGTTACAGCCGACCATAGCAGGAGCTGCTGCTATCTTCTGCCATTTCTTTTTTTTTCTGCAGGTTGCAAGTTGAGCAAGTTGAGGGAAAGGTTGAGGAAGGTGCTGTTTTTCTTGGGGCTCAAGAATGGTGTAAGGGGGGATGAAGGAGGCTGGAAATTTGGAAGGAACATTCTCTGCAGTAGCTGCCACTTCTCTGCCACTTCTCTGCCACTTTTCTATCACTTTTCTGTTCTTCTTGTGGCTCAAGAAAGTGTAGGGGTGAAGAATGAAGCTGGAAGAAGAAATCTGCAAGTGGAAGGGATTTGCCCTACTGCTGCTGTCCTTTCTCTGCTTTTCTCTGTTTTTCTCCTTCCTCTTTTTTTTTCTTTGGGCTCAAGCAACCACCACTGCTGCTGCAGCATGTTTTGTTCCCCTTTTCTTTTTTTTTCTTTTTTTTTTTTTTTTTTTTTTTTTTTTTTATTGTTGTAATCCTTTACTTATTTGTAATTTATTCATTCTAATTTAATAAAAGTTAATCGTATATTTTGTTCGATCTTTATTTAACGGTTCGATTATGAACCGATGGGCTTGGCCCATATTATAAACTAGCTAGTTTGGACCACAACTTTTGCTCTTGATCGATTTTGAATCATACAAATCAATATGAAATGTAAAATCAATACCATCGTAAATCAAACGATATAATTACTTAATAAATGATTAATCAAATTGCTATTTGATTTCTCTTTGAAATTCTAATTACTTAAAGTAAGTAATCACATTCTTTAATCAACAAATTTTAGGGGTCATTCTTCTAACGAAACCGACTAATAAGATAAGTCTTTCATACGAAAATTTTATCTACAAAGTAATTTATTCCCTCTATTTCACTAATTTGACTACTAATGTAGAGTTAGGAAAATGCGAGGCGTTACATCATATCCTCCTTAAATTAAATTTCGTCCCGAAATTTGCTTATCTTGTGTAAATAACTCGGGCGCTTTTCTTTCACTTTACTTAACGTGTTTCCTCGTCATTATTTCTTGCTCGTGTTGTCCCTAAAAGACCTTTACCGATGGGATTAACTTATGTACATATTTATCTGGATATAGTTTCATAGTTTAACGTTCGAACGTTCATTTCTTCAGATATCGTTCTTGTCTCTGGGTCGGAGTAGGTTTCGGATATCCTAACCGCGGTTATCTTGTATTTTCGCTGAAGGATCTAGATCCGTTGTATATCTATGCCGAGCACTGACTATTCGGCATCTCGTTCATTTCAAGTTTTCACGTCTGAAATTTATTCTATCGTCCCAACGTATACGATATACATCTACAACATTTAGAAATTAACTTTTCTAACTCATAATTTCTTTGGGTCATGACTTATACTAACACTTGAAGCAATAGCTAAATCTTTGAGAACATAAATCTTTTCTCTCTACTATCATGCATAGGAGATCCTTGTCTCCACCCCTTGGAGAATTCTTACATTCGTTGTCCCTTTTGACTTTCTTCCAAGTCCCACATATTTCCTCATCTCTTTTCTAATTCCGAATGATTAGAATTACACAACTAACCAGTGTGAACTGGTGTGCTAAGTATCCATCATAATTTCTCATATGTTTTCCTGACGTAACATATATAATGTCATATTATTTGTTTAGTCGTACTTTCGCGACAATCTTCTTTCTCTATCTATGGGACTTATCTTAGTTTGGCGTTAATAGCATATAACTCTTGTTTATCTTAAGATTCTTTTATTATCTCCCCGCGATTTCTCATGATTTTAATCCTTTAGGTATTTCTATACTTTCTATTAGGTTTGGGTATTAATCCTTTTCTTTTAAGCCTAGACTTTCTTGACACCCATTTCATGACACTCATTTCATGTCATGGTATGTTTGTACCGATTCCTATCTTATGTAGATTCTTGACACCTCTATGGTTTCACAAGTTACGGCTCACATTTTGTAGCGTTATCATTTCTATTGATCTTTCAACCAAATTTAATTATTAGTTGGAACGCTAGTCCGTGAGTATTCAGACCTACTTTTCTTGGTCTTAGGTAATCTCTACCTTTGAGCTTACTCCTATAATTTGCTCAACTCTTGTACCATTATTTCTATCATCATTTTAACTCGTTAGACGAGGTAGTCGTCTTGGGACCATTTAGGTACAAACATTTTTATTCCTATTTTCTTTATGTACGGTAAGGGTCTATACCTTACCTATATGTGTCATAACGTCACATTAACTATTTTGGTATTTGTCGTAGAATTATTTCTATGGTCCTCCTTTTCTATTTTTAAAATTTTAATTTCCTTCATGAGTCGATTTCTATCCTCCTAAAGTTCAAGGTAAGTCTTTTATGCTACCCATTCTTACTAATTCTTAATTTTGTGAACCATAATATAAATGTCTTATCTTTAACCCCCTTATACTCATTTTTAAATATAGAGTTTCTAACTGAAATATCCCATAGGTTTGCTATGACCGTTCTCAAATAGTTAACCGTCCGTTGGCGAGGTGGTGACAACATCTCACCATCGATATCCAAGGTATAACTATAAAACTTTTCAGTGCCAGACATTTTCCGAGGGGTTATCTCTCGAGTAGAGATCCACTAGTGGCTCAAAATTTTCTTTCATTCTAAACTTAAAGCATTATACATATAATGTAAAGTGTTGTTCCTGAACAATTATATGTTTCTTTCTCTCAAATCATTCGAGGATTTATTTAGGCCTTTTTAGCTCAATTGTCTTATTTCATATCGCTTCGGTCACTACATTAGTCGATCACATGATTTACATAGAACTTCTACTCATTATTACAACTAGAGTACATGATTCCACTAGCTTGTGCAAAGCACTTTAGTCGGGACTTAATCATGACTTATCTTAGATATCATGTACATAAGTTGACTTTAGTTTATTTACGTTATGACAACTAATTTCTATATGCTATTAGCTTTTTGTCTAACGAATAACCTTTTGTTTTAATGTGATTTAGAAACTTTTGGGCATGTCGTTTTACACGCTTAATCTATGTCTTAATGACGGGGTAAGATAAATTACCTCTTATAGCAATGCTACATCCTTTAACTCCTTTTTTTTTTTACGCATAATTGTAACCTTCTCCTTGACTTAGGAATAATTATGTCACTTAACATTCTATTCTTGATAGCCAATTCATGGTCGTTCTTTCTGTCTCTTCTTGTTATCTCATGTATTTACACTCATGGCATTTTCTACTTGAATACTTCTTTTTATAAACTCCTTTAATTTCTAAGGTAGTCGGAATCTAATTTCTTAATATCCAGAAGGGCTTTTAAGGATCTATAATGTTCCTTACACCGGAATTTTTTTTGAGTTTATCTATTTATCTTTCTTTGCTCAAACTTTTATCAGTTTTGATTAGAACGTCTCTTGATATGTTAATTGTATATTTTTCATTTCTACTAAAGCTTCCTTTAGTATAACTTTCGTATGACTTTTAACATTTAGGGACCTTAGCAAAATTTTCCATTTTACTGACATCCTCTCTTTTGATAAGGCTAACATCTCGAAATATGTTTGAACTCCTATTAATTTATTGCTTATTTTAAAGCTTTTGGTTGTTCACCAAAGCCGTAACTCGGCCTATATTACTATATTCTTGGTTATGTATCGTTGCCTTCACTATGTGAATTTAAGTTGTACATATCCTCTTATTTTATATTCTTCTAGATAGCCTTGTCTATCCCGTATCTTTCATCAATCATTTAGCTTAGAGTATTATTATAACCCTTGGTCAATATCTCAAATGCTACTTATCTTGTATATTCTCTTGACTGGAGAAGCTTCTTATAGATTACCTTCCTTAGCATAAGGTAACTACTCCCATTTCTTAATTGCTACAGTTCATTTCTATGTCTCGATAATTAACAAGATTTCTTACTCTTACCTCATGTCTGTAATTGCTGGCATGTATTCTTATTTCTATGTAACGTGTAGTTACTCCCTTGTGGACAACTAACATAAATTTTGTTATTCAAAGCTTACTATATTTCTAGTGGAAGAATATTTCTGCATGATCCACACTAATATCCTACGAGGTGTCTAACACGTGATGTAGGAGAAATTTTAATCAGGATAGGTCATCAACCTATACCACTAGTTACTATATAGACTCATATTGTATTAGATGCCATATTTTATGGATATTGATTTATCCCCATGCTTTAAGGTTTATATCCACTTCAAAATTCATTCTGCTTATAGTACACTCTTCCTCTAATTTACTTCTTTTCTTGTTCTATCATAATATGTCACCATTTTCCTATTTCGAGACAACATTGCAAATGGCTCAAAATACTTTTAATTCCATTTTAATCACCCATTCGGTGTTCATAATTGGAGTCACATTCCAATGCTACTGATTTTGTATATGGTTAATATTTAACTCATGAACTATCAGTTATTGCTTTTATTTTCTTTTTCAAAGATCGAAATTACTATAGCCAATACTCCTTTCCTTGTGAACCCTCCATCTCTTTTCTCTAAACCTTATCGAACAAGGTATTCTTTCATAAATGCATATATTCCTTGTTTCCTCTCCCATCTATCTTTATTACATTATCACCTAAGGATCTTATTGTAATAATAATAATTATTATTATGTGTGTTGTTAAACAACCTTAACCTTACTATCTAATCTGATATTATTTCTTGAGGATAGTAGCTTTGTTTGAGTTTGATTCGACTAAACCCTTTTTAGACTCATATCCTCCTTAAATTAGGGATGATGTCGATTAAGATTGGGTCATTCTATCTATTCAAACTTCATTTGCTCATGTCCTTATGGCTTGTGGTCTAAGTCATTTTTCAATACTTATTGGACTTCCAATATTAATCTCGTGGGCTATCCTTGAACTTCACTTAATGGAATCCTTAGTTTATTAAACTCAAGGATCTATATTTTATTCTTTATTATTATCACTATTATATTATCCCTTTCAGGCTTGGTCGCAGAAATTTTACTAACTTTATCATTGCATTTGTTGAGGACACTTGCCGTGCCTACATTTCTAATTTTTAACTTTACTTTAGTACTTCACTTGACTTACTATCTAGCATCTTCTTTAAAATTATGAAATCTTTCCTGGTCTCCGTAAGGTCTCTATCAACCATCTATTATCATACCATTACCTACTTGGGTCTTGTATCAATATCTTTACTTGTTTATCAACCCTTGGTCTACTTTATAACATACTAAGGGTCATATTGTCTCTCAATGTTTCAAATCTTTAATCTCGTTCCACCTATTCGAAGTCTCAATCTATTTTCCTCAAGTCTCCTTCTTATACCTTTGGGTACCCTTAATGGTATCATACATGTCATGCTTATGACTTGCAATTGGACTAGTTAATCCTATTGCTTTCGAAAATAATTGCATCAAAGTGGAATGAGAAGATATGTAAATGAAAGGTATGAGGGCGATGGTTCGTTTTGGAATATTACAAGTAACCAAAACGTGTTATCAATAAAACATCTGACAAGCTTGGAAGGAATAATCAGAGGGTAGAAATGAAATGACAAGGGTTAGGGGGAGGCACCCATTTTGTCGATACCCATCCGATTTCTTGTCTGATGGAGACGCTACCGAGATTGACATCATGTGGGGTGATCAGTCCCGCATAAGCACAATCTTAGTCACAAGAAATTTCCTTACTTTAGTGACTCAGAAAATCCCCGGGAATTGAAAGGAAGTTTTACAAAGTTGGGCGAACTCTTAACCCGACTCAATTTCTTTTGAACTCCGAATTCACGGAATTTACTTTTCTTGGCTTCAAGGGGCTCACATATGACATCAGAATACTACACATTCTTAGCATGATAGGTTTTCCTTTATATCATTAGGTTTATAATTATTCTTAGTATAAGTACTCATGTACAACTTTTATAAACTAATCTTCGAAGCCCCTTTGTTTTCTTAGAAATTTTCATCTACGAATAAGTACATTTCCACTGCTATTTATACTCCGACAAGGGGATAAATTCTTGTAATTTTATTCCGACGGTACGTTACAGAATTCAGGGTTTCCCCTTTGGGTAATGTGCCGACAATTAATCGAGTGGGTCTTATCATAACAAGGTTTCTCCTAAGCGGCACTAATATTTTATTGAGTCTACGCACTAGGACGTTAGGCTACGATTTAATCTTGACCGACCCTAAATTCTAAATTATTTTAGATGTTGATCCCTTATAATAGTTGTACCATAGGCTGAAAATATAATTTGTATTATGTGGCACTATGGTTTGGTCTTTAGTAATAACTGTTGGTGGTCGGACATTTCCTTACGTTATCCTTTAAACTGATCCTGCAAATGTACTTCAATCATTATTGGCTAGTCAACTGACATTGTTGATGCTCTCACTTTCTATATTCATTAGGAATATTTCTCTATTTAATGTAACATTATTATTATTTATGACTTTATTAACTCATGAGAGGTTCTCATGGTTATATTAACTACTATCGATGGGCTAGTGCTCTGCTTACTTGAATCTCTTTATTCATGATTTCTCCAAGATATTAATGTCAAAACTTCCGAGAAGTTCTAATGGGTATAATCTCATTATGAGACGATGCTAAAATTTTAATCTTCGATGTATGGTTTATTACATCGTATATTGTGTACAATAGTAAACTTATGTCGTTTACTTTTCTTAAACAATTCAATAAAGGCTAAGCCCATGTCATTGACTCGAATGACATTTCTTTAAATCTCTATGCACATATCTCTTGGAGTCATCCTTCTCTTGAGCAACGCCATCGTCTTCTTATCTTTATTTGCCGAAAGAAACTTTCGTTTCTTGAAAATCATTAATTCTAAGTTAACTCAAGAAGTAGCTATTTCATGTGAGCTATGTTCTCAAGAAAAGCCTTGTGATCTAGATTCTGACCTTAACTATGTTCTCTTCTATCATAAAGCTTCAAGTTTTATTAAATAAGATAACTTACCATTTTTCCCGTTGAACGCGATGTGATGGAGTGCCGAGCTTTTGTCAACTGATTTGACTCGACTAGTCTAGTGAATCAATACTAGACTAGGACTGAAGAAGACTCTCGGATTTCGGAGCAACCAAGTGCTCTGATACCACTCTGTCACGACCGGACTTTACTATGGATAGTGAAGCCGGGAACCCGTGACTAGGGATAGGATTAAAGAAGCGGGAATAGAAAAGGGGAATGTAATTATAAAGCAAGAATACACCCGAACAAACGTTGGAAGTAATTATTATATCAATTGGCGTCGAGCCTTTAAGGAAAAGAAAGACATGTGTTCGATATGTTTACAGGACTCGAATACTCAACTAAAATCTATTAATATTTCACAGCGGAAGTCTTACAGAATGCATGTATGAAGACACACATTACCGAGAATCTTAATTCAAGAAGCTAATATGATTCATGATGACAAAAGCTTGGACCGGCTCTCCATTCCATCTCGCTCAACCTGCACATTTAGAAATATATGCAGGGCTGAGTACAAAGGTACTCAGTGGGCACATTGCCGAAAACATACATATATAATTGTCAAGCCATTAATAGTAAGTCATAGGTGATACGATCCTTGATGACCGAATGGTAACGCACGCGGAAGAAACGAAACGAATTAACGAATGGAGATCCCAATACGTCAATGGTCTAAACCCTCCTAAGTACTATAGATAAACCGAAGTCTCTATAACCCAAAGAAACGGTCGCCAAGCCACACGGGGACGATGAATGACACACAACGAGGTTTGATTTACTCGCTGATTCGCCGGATAATGAATTCGTCTTGGAATAATCAAGAGGAATTCGAAAACTCTCAAGAGAGAATAAACTCACAATAATATTAATGATCAAAAGCTAACTAATTTTCGTCCACAAAGACCCCCTTATATAGAGAGGCAAATAAAACCATCTAAACCTAATCTAACTAGGAAATAACTGACCCAAAGTCATTGGCATGGCCCAACCCATTAACCAACATGATAAAAACCCAAAAACAAGTCTTTTAAGGCCCAAAAACGTGGCCTGACTCAAAACACACGAAAATAATAATAAAGTCTTCATTTTTCAGCCCGAACGCACTCGATAAAGTTGATGACTCGCGGGCTGTCCGGTTCGCCTTCTCCAATGGGCTTCTTCATCAATTCTTGAGCCCAAACTTCTTGAATCAATCCTTGCAAACCTTCCTTGAACTTCTTAGCTCGAGCTCTCGTCACCGGCCCTTTGGGAACACGAACAGGATCTTGATTTGACGAACCTTGGACTCCATCATTCCCCTCCTCTTGAAGAGGATTTGTCCTCAAATCCAAGTCGTCACCTACATCAAAAGGACTCAAGTCAGTAACATTGAATGTAGCACTAACATTATACTCACCAGGTAAGTCCAATTTGTAGGCGTTATCATTGATGCGCTCCAACACTTGAAAAGGTCCATCGCCTCGAGGTAGCAACTTTGAACGCCTTTGCAATGGAAACCTCTCCTTGCGCATATGCAGCCATACCCAATCTCCGGGCTCAAACACAACTTGACGCCTCCCCTTGTTGGCTTGCTTGGCGTACTGCTCCGTTCGTCTCTCAATATTCAGCCTTGCCTTCTCATGAATCTGTTTCACAAAATCAGCCTTTTTCTGGCCATCAAGGTTAGTACGCTCATGTTCAGGCAATGGAGATAAATCTAAAGGAGTTAAAGGATTAAACCCATAGACAATCTCAAAAGGCGAAAACTTAGTAGCAGAATGAACAGAACGGTTATATGCAAACTCAACATGTGGCAAACATTCTTCCCAAGACTTAATGTTCTTCTTAATTATAGCCCTAAGCAATGTAGACAAAGTCCTATTGACTACTTCAGTTTGACCATCAGTTTGTGGATGACAAGTAGTAGAAAACAACAGTTTAGTACCTAACTTACCCCACAAAGTCTTCCAAAAGTAACTCAAGAACTTCGCATCCCTATCCGAAACAATAGTCCTAGGCATTCCATGCAATCTAACAATCTCTCGAAAAAACAAATCAGCAACATGCGATGCATTATCAGATTTATGACATGGAATAAAATGCGCCATCTTAGAAAATCTATCAACCACCACAAACACGGAATCACTACCATGCTTAGTCCTAGGCAGCCCTAACACGAAATCCATAGAAATGTCAATCCAAGGAGCAGTAGGAATAGGCAATGGCGTGTACAAACCATGGGAACTCACTCTAGACTTAGCTTGTTTACAAGTAACACATCTACCACAAATTCGTTCAACATTTCTCTTCATATGAGGCCAAAAGAAGTGTTCATGCAAAACAGCTAAAGTCTTAGCAACACCAAAATGTCCCATCAAACCCCCACCATGAGATTCAAGCAACAATAATTCACGAAGAGAACACTTAGGAACACACAATCGATTTCTCTTAAACAAATAATCATCATGCCTAAAGTACTCTTCAAAACCAGATTTCTCACATGCTCGATAAATCTCACCAAAATCAGCATCATTCACATACAAACTCTTCAAACACTCGAAACCAAGAAACTTAGCATCTAAAGTAGAGATCAAGGCATACCTCCGTGAAATTGCATCAGCCACTACATTCTCTTTACCTTGCTTGTACTTGATGACGTAAGGAAACGTCTCTATGAACTCCATCCACCTAGCATGCCTCTTGTTCAACTTGTGCTGCCCCTTCAAGTGCTTCAAGGACTCGTGATCGGTGTGAATGACGAATTCCTTTGTCCACAAGTAGTGCTGCCACGTTTTCAAAGCCCGCACCAATGCATACAGCTCCTTATCGTACGTTGGATAGCTCAACGTTGCTCCGTTTAGCTTCTCGCTGAAGTACGCCACCGGCCGGCCTTCTTGCATCAAAACTGCACCAATTCCAACACCAGAAGCATCACATTCAATCTCAAAAGACTTAGAAAAGTTAGGAAGAGATAGTACCGGGGCGTGTGTCAGTTTGTACTTCAGAAGCTGAAACGCCTTCTCTTGATCTTCTCCCCAATTAAACTCCACATTCTTCTTGATGATTGCCGTCAATGGTGCTGCAACACTACTGAAATGGGGCACGAATCTCCTATAAAAGCTAGCAAGTCCGTGGAAACTTCTAACTTCTCCAATGCTCTTTGGACTCGGCCACTCTTGAATAGCTCGTATTTTCTCATCGTCAACCTGTACACCCTGTGCACTAACAACAAATCCAAAAAACACAAGCTTGTCCGTACAAAAGATGCACTTCTTTAAGTTAGCAAACAACCTCTCCTTCCTAAGTACATCTAAAACAGACCTCAAATGATCTACATGCTCTTCATGACTCTTGCTATACACTAGGATATCATCAAAGTAGACAACTACAAATCTGCCAATAAAAGCTCGTAAAACATGGTTCATAAGACGCATAAATGTACTAGGTGCATTAGTCAAACCGAAAGGCATAACTAGCCACTCATACAAACCAAGTTTAGTTTTAAAAGCAGTTTTCCATTCATCCCCTTCCGTAATCCTAATCTGATGGTATCCACTACGCAAATCAATTTTCGAAAACACACAAGAGCCATGCAGTTCATCAAGCATATCATCTAAACGAGGGATAGGATGTCGATACTTTACCGTGATGTTGTTTATGGCTCGACAATCGCAACACATCCTCATCGTTGAGTCCTTCTTGGGTACGAGTAACACCGGAACTGCACAAGGACTCAAACTCTCCCTCACATGCCCTTTCGCCAACAACTCTCCAATCTGCCTCTCCAACTCCTTCGTCTCCTCGGGATTGGAGCGATAGGCTGGCCTATTTGGAAGTGTTGCTCCAGGCACAAAGTCGATTTGATGTTCTATCCCCCTAATTGGTGGTAAGCCAGCTGGTGTATCATCGGGAAAGACATCATCAAATTCCTGCAAAACAGAGAAGATAGAAGGGGGTAGAGAATCGAGATCGTTAGTAGATAAAAAGTTCCCCTTGTACAGAAGTACGATCAAAGTCCTCTCCTCCTGCACCGCCAACTTCAGATCACTCGCCTTTGCAAAACACGATTTGTGTACTACACCCTTCTCCTTATCTCCCTTCTCCTTATTCTCCACCTTCTGCTCCTCCAACTTCAGCTGCTCAGCCTCCTTTTGCAGCAACACTTGATCCTCATACACTTGTTTGGGAGTAAGAGGAACAAGCGACACCTTCTTCTGCCTATACTCGAACGAATATTTGTTGGTGAAGCCATCATGTGTCACTCGTCGATCAAACTGCCACGGTCTCCCCAACAAGATGTGACTCGCTTGCATCGGAACTACATCACACAAAACCTCATCCTCATACTTCCCAATGCAAAACGGCACTCTCACTTGCTTATTAACCTTCACCACACCAGCATCGCTCAACCATTGCAGCCGGTATGGTTTGGGGTGCGGCAAAACTGGAAGCCCTAATCTTTGAACCATGGCCACGCTAGCAACGTTGGTGCAGCTCCCTCCGTCAATAATCACGCTGCACAACTGATCCTTCACCTGACATCTCGTGTGAAAGATGTTTTCGCGTTGCACCAATTCGTCGACATGATTCTGGACGCTTAGTGCTCTCCTGGCCACACAAATGCGTCCTACAGGTGGCTGAATCTCTTCTTCTTCGTCCTCAGACTCCTCCAAACCAGGCATCTCCGGGTCAACTTCATCATCAGTCACGACCTCCCCATCATCTCTCATGATCATCACTCTCCGATTCGGGCAGTCACTCATGATATGTCCGAACCCTTGACACTTGAAGCACTTACGATCACGATTACGACCCTCAGTCACTACTGGTTTGCCTTGGTTGTTAGAGCTCGTCAAATCTGATTGCGCCTTCACGAACGGTTTCCTCTCTTCCTTCGGCGACTCCTCCTTCTTCCATTGATTCCCTCTCGAAAAGGACCCACTAGCAGCAGGCTGAGATTGCTTCCAATTGGATTGATTCTGCCTGTTGTAGCCATTGTTGCCCCTCCTCTTGAGCTGATTCTCTATCTTCACAGCCATGTGCACCATGTCCTCTATCTCGACATAATGCTGCAGTTCCACTCCATTCCGAATCTCCCAATTCAAACCAGCCAAGAATCTCGCCATTGTCGCCTCACTGTCCTCCGAAATATTAGCTCGAATCATGGCTACCTCCATCTCCTTGTAGTACTCATCCACGCTCCTAGATCCCTGTCTCAAGCTTTGAAGCTTGTTGTGCAGTTCTCTATAGTAGTGAGCTGGAATAAAACGTTTCCTCATGATTCCCTTCATCTCATTCCAAGTCTGAACTGGAGGCTCCCCATTCCTTCTCCTACTCTTCTCCAATTGATCCCACCAAACGAGAGCGTAATCGGAGAACTCTATCGCTGCCAACTTCACCTTCTTCAACTCGGAGTAATTGTGACAGTCGAACATGAGGTCAAGCTTCCTCTCCCACTCAACATACGCATCTGGATCGTTCCTCCCTTGGAATGACGGAATGTTCAGCTTGATGTTGCCCAAATTATTGTCAGGCCTGTTCCTTGGCTCCTCCCATCCGTCTTCCCCTTCGTCAACAAACTCCTCCTCGAACGGCCCATAGTCTCGATAGTTATGCTGACCTCCTCTGCCACCTCGTCCTCCTCTTCCACCTCGATGATGTTGAAGTTGTTTGGAGGCTGACTCAACTTCACCAAGTCTATCATAAACTCCATCCAGTTTGGATTCCATCATCTTTCCCAACTCGGATTTCAATGCCTCAAACATGAACTTCATCTTGGGATCCAACGCCTCTTCTCCGGCCATACCTGCAATTTTTTTTTTTTTTTTTTTTTTTCAAACGAAAGTTAGTAAAAACAGAATCCTCACTACCTCACAATCACTCGTGTATCCCTCAATACGGTTCACACTCAGCACTCGTGTATCGCTCAATAGTAATGGCTTTTACCCTCTAATAATCTCACCTCTCTTGCCTTTTTCCACTCAATCCTCTCTTAAGAAGCTCAAATTCCCTTAATCTACCACAGAAATCACTATTAACGAATCAAGAGTACTGAAATTAGGAAGGAAGGATGATCGGACTAAGAAAACCCTAAACCGAGACACGAAAAAAGACACGAAAATTTTACCGAAAACTTCGACGGACGATTTGACCCTTTAAACGACCTTTTTTTGCAAAAATAATGGACCGATTCCGACGTAATCGGAACCACCGTATAGATCTTTTCGAGAGCTTTCCGAAAAGGTATTATGGAGCAAAATCGGAGTTCGTATGCAAAAGTTATGGCCGTTTTAGTGCTGGCCGACGAAAAATACGAGAAAAAGACGAAAACACACCGAAACGAATATATAACTGATATCCCAATGAAGAAACACGTAATAACCAACTCAGAAAACACAGTGACACACTAGGGCTTCGAATATATCCTTTTTTTTTTTTTTTTTTTTTTTTTTTTTTTTTTTTTTCGAAACTTTTTTTTTTTTTTTTTGATCGAAACTTTTGCCCCTAATATGTCACGACAACGTGTAGAAGACTCACCTAAAACGTGTTATATAATATAAGGTATGGGATTTATATTCTGAGTATGTTTCCTAATCTTATAAGGAAAGAAATCTTCTACTCCTTAATGACCAAGAAATCAACTTTGACTAGGTATCAAAACGAATCTGAATACTTGACACGAAAGAAAAGCTCCAAGAACGACTCTGAAATTTGACACAAACGAATCTGAATTTTTTTTTTTTTTTTTTTTTTTTTTTGACACAGAAACGACTCGAACGAAGAAACAGAACAAGACACGAAAAATACGAACAAGAAAGACACGAAAGATACGAACAAGACTCAACACAAGATACGAAATTCAAACGAAAAGGATGATAAAACCTGGATGACGTAAGCCTGGCTCTGGTGCCAAAATGATACGATCCTTGATGACCGAATGGTAACGCACGCGGAAGAAACGAAACGAATTAACGAATGGAGATCCCAATACGTCAATGGTCTAAACCCTCCTAAGTACTATAGATAAACCGAAGTCTCTATAACCCAAAGAAACGGTCGCCAAGCCACACGGGGACGATGAATGACACACAACGAGGTTTGATTTACTCGCTGATTCGCCGGATAATGAATTCGTCTTGGAATAATCAAGAGGAATTCGAAAACTCTCAAGAGAGAATAAACTCACAATAATATTAATGATCAAAAGCTAACTAATTTTCGTCCACAAAGACCCCCTTATATAGAGAGGCAAATAAAACCATCTAAACCTAATCTAACTAGGAAATAACTGACCCAAAGTCATTGGCATGGCCCAACCCATTAACCAACATGATAAAAACCCAAAAACAAGTCTTTTAAGGCCCAAAAACGTGGCCTGACTCAAAACACACGAAAATAATAATAAAGTCTTCATTTTTCAGCCCGAACGCACTCGATAAAGTTGATGACTCGCGGGCTGTCCGGTTCGCCTTCTCCAATGGGCTTCTTCATCAATTCTTGAGCCCAAACTTCTTGAATCAATCCTTGCAAACCTTCCTTGAACTTCTTAGCTCGAGCTCTCGTCACCGGCCCTTTGGGAACACGAACAGGATCTTGATTTGACGAACCTTGGACTCCATCAATAGGGATTTTTGTTGAAAAGATCCTATGCTTACAAAAGTTCTTGTGATTCTAAAAGCGTCTGCAGACTAAGTTCTTTAGTAATCCACCGTATCTGTTCCTATGGTATCGAGAGAGTGGCCACTCTCACGATACCTTGACCGGCCAACCCGAAGATGACACACGGTCACATTGTGTACACTAGTCCAAGTAAGATAGCTATCTTACTAGGACCCGAATTCGATTATATAAATTGGCAAAGCCAACACAGATAGGTATCATACAAAAATCAAAACATTTATGGCATGACAATATTTCAAAATAACACACATATATTTTCATAAATATCATATTTTATTTTGAATAGAAAGCCCACCTCTTGAAGCGTAGAATATGCCCGGTCTTGATAGACGAACAACGTCAAAAACCTTGTTGAGTCGCGCCTATTCATAAAGGAATAATAAGAATCTACATTCTTATAATAAAACTTCCTATGGGAAAATAATCGTCTAGTATATTTTCCTATCTTATAAATCTGTTAGGGTTAACAGATTGATTTTGAATCCTTTAAATCTTTTCATAATAGAATAATCTTTTATTATTCATAATCGTTTCTTCCATTATTCGAGACCATTTATTTGTCGAATTAATTCCCGAAAATTATGCAAATCTTCAGGACATATTTTAAAGCTAAGTATAGCTTAATGATTAATTAATCTTAATTAATTAAATTCATAAGTTGAATAATCTTAATCGTTTTTATTAATCTCAAGCGAATCCGATTTTAATAGTCGGGTCGTCCTTATAATTAATTAACTAATTAATCTCGTGAGTATTTTACGAGAATATAATCCCTCGAAAATTAATCGATCATTCGATTAATAGAATTAAATCCGGACAAGTAAAGTCCGTAGATTAATCCATTAGAAACGGCCCGAATGAATTAATGTCTCGGCCCAAAACACTGGACTCAGCCCAGACCACTAACCCGGTTCAGACCCACAGGTTTAGCCTGAGACCCGACCCGGTTCGTATACATATATATATATCGAAAACCCAACCCTCTCTTCATTTCCGCCTCTATTCTCAACCGAACCCTAATCTCCCCCTCCCCTCTCGATCTCACTGTCGTCGCCAGTTCTCCTTTCACCGGCGGCGACCGCTTCCGCTTCTCTCTTCTCCGGCCTCCTCCGACAGGACTCTCCCCTTCGCCGTGCCTGGAAAGCTCCGTCGTCGCCATTGATGCCGAAGGGAGTTCCGCTAGCAGCTGCTGCTGTTCAGCAGCTTCGCCTCCGCCGCTGGAATCACCGTCGCCGGCCGAAGGTAAGGGGTCCGATTCCCCTTTATCTGCATTCCCCTTCCTCCTCTCTTTTCTCATATCTCCTCTGCCCTTTTCTTTAATTTTACTGAATCATTTATTTAATTTATTTTTGTTTGATTATCAGCATAGCTTCGACCAGCAGCTCCGTCATCGAAGCTGAAGGATTCCGACCAGAGATGGCCGCCATTTACTAAGCTAAGTCTCTCTGCCCCTTTTGTATTTCTTTGCTTTTAGATTATCTTGCTTATTAGGGTTATTTTAGAGTTGCAGCAGAGGGTTCATTTGATTTATGTGAATGAGTATTCCCTGTTTTTCTTGAGAGTAACATATACATATAGCTTAATTTACAGATTTTCGTTTGTTGTGCTTTTGATTCTCTTGCTATAGCTTTCGGTTTATTCACTTTGGTTGAAGGAAAACACACATATTGTATGTTGTAGTGACTCGGTGTTTAATTCATATTATGAGTTATAGTCTAAAGATTATGTCATTATAGTTGAATTCGTTTCATGCTTTGTATTATGCTTGAACTCATGCTTTGGTTTTCAGATTCATTCTCATAAGTAATTACTTAGTTTTGGCATGCTTGTTCTTGTTTGAGTGTTTAGATAGATTATAGACTTATGAATGTTTGTCATATTGGATTGGTGATTCAATGTTCGTTGAAAGTTTCCTGTCTTCAAATAATGTCTTATGAAAGCATGAGTTTGCATACTTTCAATATATGAGTACATTTTCAGTTTAATTAGCATCTAAGGTTTCATTCTTAGGTTCAATATAAGGGAGGATTCTTCCATTCTATTGAAGTAAAAATCTATGTTCTTGTTCATATCATATGATTTTATTTCTATTAGCAAATAGGTTTAGATCTTCGTAAAGGATCTTAAAAGAAAAGTAAGGAACTTACTGTTATTGTTGGGATATTGAAGATTGATTGAGGGATTGAGATGGAGCTGCAGCTTCTCCTCTGCACTCTTCCCTACTGCTCCCTCCCTTTCTTTTTCTTATGTTGCTTCTTGTGATTTGTTGAATATGAGAGTGAAAACTATATTCGTTGTAAGAGTGGGGGTTTTTATAGTTGTGAGATGATATTTCCTATTGATGATTGTAAGTGTTGTGGTCCTTTAGATTTGTTAGGATTCTTCAATCTAATCCCTTCTGTCTTTTTGTTACAGCCGACCATAGCAGGAGCTGCTGCTATCTTCTGCCATTTCTTTTTTTTTTTCTGCAGGTTGCAAGTTGAGCAAGTTGAGGGAAAGGTTGAGGAAGGTGCTGTTTTTCTTGGGGCTCAAGAATGGTGTAAGGGGGGATGAAGGAGGCTGGAAATTTGGAAGGAACATTCTCTGCAGTAGCTGCCACTTCTCTGCCACTTTTCTATCACTTTTCTGTTCTTCTTGTGGCTCAAGAAAGTGTAGGGGTGAAGAATGAAGCTGGAAGAAGAAATCTGCAAGTGGAAGGGATTTGCCCTACTGCTGCTGTCCTTTCTCTGCTTTTCTCTGTTTTTCTCCTTCCTCTTTTTTTTTCTTTGGGCTCAAGCAACCACCACTGCTGCTGCAGCATGTTTTGTTCCCCTTTTCTTTTTTTTCTTTTTTTTTTTTTTTATTGTTGTAATCCTTTACTTATTTGTAATTTATTCATTCTAATTTAATAAAAGTTTAACCGTATATTTTGTTCGATCTTTATTTAACGGTTCGATTATGAACCGATGGGCTTGGCCCATATTATAAACTAGCTAGTTTGGACCACAACTTTTGCTCTTGATCGATTTTGAATCATACAAATCAATATGAAATGTAAAATCAATACCATCGTAAATCAAACGATATAATTACTTAATAAATGATTAATCAAATTGCTATTTGATTTCTCTTTGAAATTCTAATTACTTAAAGTAAGTAATCACATTCTTTAATCAACAAATTTTAGGGGTCATTCTTCTAACGAAACCGACTAATAAGATAAGTCTTTCATACGAAAATTTTATCTTCGTCGAGAATAGAATTTTATCTACAAAGTAATTTATTCCCTCTATTTCACTAATTTGACTACTAATGTAGAGTTAGGAAAATGCGAGGCGTTACATGATTCAACCCAATCCACGAATGTGACAAACTCCCCGACTACGACTCTAGAAAACACGAAATAGGTAAAAACAGAAACCTAAGCAGAACAACTCGGATTAAGCTCAAATTTTGACACGAAGTACAACCTAGGGTTAGGAACAAGATATCCAAAATTCAGCAAAATCGCACGGGTAGATTTCAATTTGGCTCGGTGGACAGTTTCGGGTCGTTTTAGGGTTTCAAAACGAATCTGAAAATTAAACGAACGGGTTTAAGGCTTAGGGAAGGGGTACGGGACGGTGGGAATGATTAGTGATGATGTTTAGAAGGTTTATGATGGCTGGAAACAAAAGAAACGAAATAAAGTGGTGAAAATTACCAGAAACGAACCTCGAATCTACAGGGATTCGAAACGCGTCTGCACAGCAATCTTCGTGGCTCGATTAACCCGGATACTACGAGATATCACGAACGAATCGATTGAATTCAAGTTTGAGGTTGCCAAACAACAAACCCTACCAAAAACTTTCAGTTTGCGAGACAAGAGAATTTAGCGTGAACGCTGTTTTTCATTCAATCAAGTCTGTCTAATGTAAATTCTGAAAATCACATAAATACTACCCTAATTCTGAAAAAGCTAAGGCCGAAATTACTAAGTAATTGGGCCTGAATAATCTCAAAAATTCATAATAAATAAAATACAAAGTTTAAGCCCAAACAAATATAATAAATCTGAAATAACGGGCTTGTCTTCCTTTCATCCTTGATGGGCCTCCGAATCTCCGTCTTCAACGCTTGATAAGTTCACCATCTTGTATTGACAAAATCCGACTCCATCATCCTCCAATTTGTGTTGAAGGTAGCACTGCAAATATCCTTGAAGTTTTTGAGCTCTCGATCTTGTCATTGGTCCATTAAGCTGCAAATCCGGATTCAACTCGCCAATGCTAGCTTCAGTCTCATCATTCCCCCCCTGCTGAAAAGAATTCGTCCTCGAATTCAAGTCCTCCTCACCATCTCGATCATCTACAGGATATGGAGACAGATCAGAAATATTGAAAGTTGATGAACACTTATACTCACCTGGAAGGTCAATTCGGTATGCATTATCATTGACACGTGCAACCACAGTAAATGGTCCATCTCCACGAGGCATTAGCTTCGACTTCCTCAAGTTAGGAAAACGGCCCGGGCTGAAGTGAATCCAAACCTTATCACCTGGTTTGAACAGCACTTGCTTGCGATGGGTGTTTGCCTTTCTTGCGTTCTTGACACCGTGAAGCTCAATCCTCGCCTTGACTTTCTCATGCATCTCCCGAACCTGTTTAGCCCTACGAAACCCTTGCAAACTCGAAAGATGATCAGTAGGCAAAGGTAAAAGATCCGTGGGAGTTAACGGATTAAATCCATAAACTACCTCAAATGGAGACATATGGGTAGAAGAATGCACAACCCTGTTATAAGCAAACTCGGCAAATGGAAGGCATTCTTCCCATGATTTCTAATTATTCTTAACAAGAGCACGTAGTAGAGTGCCTACTGTCCTATTAACTACCTCAGTCTGACCATCTGTTTGTGGATGACAAGCAGTAGAAAATAACAGTTTGGTACCCAACTTTCCCCACAAAACACGCCAAAAATGCCCCAAAAATTTGGCATCCCTATCAGACACAATGGTTCTAGGAACACCATGCAGACGGACTACTTCACAAAAGAATAAATTTGCAATGTTATGAGCATCATCAGTCTTTCTGCAAGCAATAAAATGAGACATCTTTGAAAACCTATCGACTACCACAAAAATAGAATCTTTACCAGACTTAGATCTAGGCAAACCCAAAATAAAGTCCATCGAAATGTCTACCCACGGAGCAGTAGGTGCCGGCAAAGGTGTATACAAACTAAATGGACTAGACGTAGATTTAGCCTTTCTACAAGTAATACATCTAGCACAGATTCTCTCTACATCTCTCTTCATGCGAGGCCAATAAAAATGTTCATGCAAGAGGTCCAATGTCTTAGTAACACCAAAATGACCCATAAGACCCCCCGCATGCGACTCCAAAACAAACAACTCTCACATAGAACAATCAGGAACACATAACTTCGAACCCCTAAACAAGAATCCCTCAGACACATAGTACGAGCAACAGCCTTAGATTTTCCATTACACGATGCAAAAATAGGTCCAAAGAATGGATCATTCTTATAAAAACTCTTGATATGCTCAAGACCTAAACTTTGTGCATGCATAACCGAAATCAGTACATACCTGCGAGAGAGTGCATCAGCAACCACATTCTCTTCTCCTTTCTTGTACTTGATCACATAGGGAAACGACTATATAAACTCCACCCATCGAGCATGGTGTGAGTTCAAGCTCTGCTGACCCTTCAGATGCTTCAGCGATTCGTGATCAGTGTGAATCACAAACTCCTTCGGCCTCAGGTAGTGCTGCCAAGTCTCCAAAGACCTCTTCAGTGCATACAACTCCTTGTCATATGTTGAGTATCTCAGGGCTGCACCATTCAACTTCTCGCTGAAATAAGCAACGGGCTTCTTATCCAGCATCAAAACAACACCAATGCCTATACCAGAGGCATCACACTCAATCTCGAACATTTTGTTAAAATCAGGCAAAACCAACACAGGAGCATTACATAATTTCGACTTCAGCAAGTTAAAAGCATGCTCTTGGGCTTTGCCCCACTCAAACTTCCTATCATTCCTAGTCAATTCAGTCAAAGGGGCTGCTATAGTGGAAAAATCAAGCACAAAACGACGATAAAAACCTGCTAAACCATGAAAAGACCGAACATCAGCACACGACTTAGGCGTTGGCCACTCCTCGATGGCTTTCACCTTAGTCCTATCAACTTCAACCCCACGACTACTAACAACAAAGCCAAGGAATACAACCTCATCCATGCAAAAGGAACACTTAGACAAATTAGCATATAATTTCGCATCACGCAGCAACACAAACACATGCCTAAGGTGTCTAACATGCTTCAACACTCGTGCTATAGACAAGGATATCATCAAAATAGACCACTACATATTTCCCTATGACTTCACGCAGAACATGGTTCATTAGACGCATAAACGTACTAGGAGCGTTTGTAAGGCCAAAAGGCATCACAAGCCATTCATACAACCCATGCTTCGTTTTGAACGCAGTTTTCCACTCATCTCCCTCATTCATTCTCACTTGAAAATAACCAGAACGTAAATCAATTTTTGAAAAGACAGACGCTCCAGATAATTCATCTAACATATCATCTAATCGAGGGATAGGGAAACGATACTTCACCGTTATCTTGTTGATAGCTCGGCAATCCATGCACATGCGCCACTCATTGTTCTTCTTGGGTACGAGGATTACGGGCACTGCACACGGTGATAAGCTCTCCCTAATCTGCTTCTTCTCCAGTAACTCCCTGACCTGACGGTCAATCTCCTTTGTCTCCTCGGGACTGGTGCGGTAAGCTGGTCTGTTCGGAAGAACTGCTCCCGGCTGAAAATCGATCTGGTGCTCAATTCCCCGAATTGGTGGTAGACCACTTGGTATCTCATCTGGGAAGACATCTGTGAACTCCTCCATCAATGGCTGCAAAACAGAAGGAATAACAACATCAGAAGTATCATAAACCTTAAAATTAACCAAAACGACAGCATTACCTGCTTTGACAATTTTCTGAGCTCCCTTTATACTGATGAACAGGTTTCGGTTCACCGCTTCAGAACTGTTCTCACTTGAAGTGGAAGAAGTGGTTACATGGGCAGCTTTAGCCTTAGAAAGGCCCTTGGTGCCCTTAGTACTCTGAGATTCCACAGTGGCCTGTCCCGATGGAATGGGTCGGTTGCCCTCTGCACGTTTCTCCTTCTCTTCTTTGAACTTCTCCTGCATTCGTTTCTGATCTTCAATCACATCTTTAGGCGCTAAAGGCCACAATCTGGTGATGCGTCCCTCTCGAGTCACGACATAAGTGTTGGCGAATCCATCATGTATCGCCTTCCTATCGAACTGCCAAGGACGACCAAGCAAAATATGTGCCGCCTCCATAGGGATGGCGTCACACAAAATAGTGTCAGTAAAACGACCAATTGAAAAGGTGACAGGTACCTGATATCCGACACGAATCTCGCCTCTGTCTGTCAACCATTGCAATCGGTACGGTTTCGGATGCTTCTGTGGGACCAACTCCAACTTTCCAACTGCATACTGACTGATGGCGTTTACAACGCTACCACTATCAATGATGAGCGAACACACCTTATCCTGAATCGAACAGCGTGAGTAAAAGATGTTCTCCCGCTGATCATTCTGCTCTTCGTCTCGAATAATGCTCAAAGCTCGGATCGAAACAAGGCTGACGTTAGCTGGCTTTGGCTGCTCGTCCTCAACATCAATTGCACCAAAGAGAGTGTTGACTAGGGGCTGCTCTAAGAACTGATCGGCATCCGTTGCATCTTTTCCTTCATCAACTTCCTCTTCACTAGCTGATTCTAACTCATTCTGCTCGGTGATGAATAAAACTCTGCGGTTGGGACACTGAGCTTGAAAGTGTCCCCATCCTTTGCACTTGTGACACTGAACGTCACGTGCTCTTCCTGGAGTGCTGCTACTCGAAGGCTGACCTGAGGGTGCAGGACGAGTCGGAGCATTCCGATTCGGTGCCGGTGTAGTAGTCTGCTCAGAACGGCGAACGGGCTGTGTGGTCTGACCTTGAGGACGTGTAGGGGCTGACCTCGACGCAGAAGCACTCGGTGCAGGCGCATCACCTCCTCGGGTCCAAGAATTCCGTGATGGGGTCGAAAAGGCAGATCGCCTACGTCCTTCTCTAAGCTGTCGTTCCACGATTGAGGCATAGTTTATCATAGCCTCAATACTGGTGAAGTCCCTCAACTCTACTGCACAAGCTATGTCTGGGTTCATTCCCTCAACATATCGATTGATTGTGGCAATCAATGTCTCTTCCTTGCCAACCCTGTTCATAGCTGTCTCAAGCTCCTTATGGTACTCCTCAATCGAACGAGTTCCCTGCTTAATTCTGTTCAATTTCTTCTCAAGCTCTCGTTCATAGTGCACCGAAATGAAATGTCCTCTCATAACGTCCTTCATCTCTTGCCAAGTGTCTATAGGTGGGTATCTGTCACGGCGTCTCCTATCTTGCTGATTCTCCCACCATGAGGCTGCATATCCTCTAAACTCCAACGACGCAAGCTGAACCTTCTTCAACTCCGGAAAGTCATAGCACTCAAAGATCTTGTCGACTTTCCTCTCCCAATCGAGGTACATGTCAGGATCATGTACCCCCTCAAATTCAGGAATGCTTGTCTTGATGTTATTCAACAAGCTATCTGCCCCTCCATGTCGGTTGTGATTGGCACGAAAAGTACGCCTCGGAGGTGGACGTGGCCGATCACGTCTCCATGGATGCTCATTTTCAGCCACTGATCCCTCACTATAATCATCAAAGTCATCCTCGTACTCATCAGCACCATTCTCTTGCACTAACTCAGGTTGGCGGCGTAGTGGTTGACGACGTACTGGCTCACGGCGTACCGGCTCTGGTTGTCGCTCAGGCTGCCGACCGACTATTTCAAGGCGTTCGAACTGTTGCATCAACTTGCCAAATGTGTCGTCCATCTTCTCCTCAAGTACTCGGTTCCTCCTCTCAAAGTGGGCGGCCATGGCATCAAAGTGAAACTTAGCATCCCAAGGCGTCTTAGGAGGATCACCGCCGGTCTTCCTAGAAAGATCGGAATCGTCTCCTCCGTTTGACATTGTACCTGCAAAACGAGCAAACGTAAAAGAGAACAAGTAACCTCACAAACCTCACTATCACTCGTGTATATCACTCAATACTCTCGTGTATGTCGCTCAATACCCTCGTGTATATCACTCAATACTCTCGTGTATGTCACTCAATTCTCTCGTGTTTATCACTCAATACACTCAGAGTTGTAACCTATATCTCTAAACCTCAAATCCACGGCCGAACTGATGATGACTCCTCTACCTTGAATCAAAGACTCGAACTTGAATTCCCAGAAATCACAGGTACGTATAAGACACAAAGTTACTGGATATTGTGGGTATGGTTCACGGTTATGGGAAAAAGGCACAAGATATTTTGGATGGGGGTATAAGCTGTACTTCGTTATGAGCACTAATCCTACTCGAACTGACTTAGGACTGACCCTACACTACCCAACGCACCCAAATATCATAGAAGAGGAGCTGCCTAAACGGTATGTGGAAAAACTCCAAAACTGAAAAACTGGAAAAATCCCTAAAAACTTCAGGGAGCGATTTGACCCTTTAAACGGCCTTTTTTTGACAAAATAATGAACCGATTCTAACGAAGTGGGAACCACCGTATAGATCTTTTCGAGAGCTTTCCGAAAAGGTATTATAGAGCCAAATCGGAGTTCGTATGCAAAAGTTATGGCCGTTTTAGTGCTGGCCGACGAAAACTCAAGAAACGAAGATACAACGACTACCCCACGCAAGAAACACCCAAGAAACAATATAGGAACACACTGTGACACACTAGGGCCTTCGATTTATCTATCTCTTCTTCTTCTTCTTCTTCTTTTTTTTTTTTTTTTAATCGAAACTGTTGCCCCCTAATATGTCACGACACCTAATTGGATTGAACCACGATCAACAAAAGTTGACGTGGCTCTGATGCCAAAATTTATGATGTGATCACGCTATGCGGAAGCTACGGAAACGAAAACACACGCCAACTAGCAACTGATTCAACCCAATCCACGAATGTGACAAACTCCCCGACTACGACTCTAGAAAACACGAAATAGGTAAAAACAGAAACCTAAGCAGAACAACTCGGATTAAGCTCAAATTTTGACACGAAGTACAACCTAGGGTTAGGAACAAGATATCCAAAATTCAGCAAAATCGCACGGGTAGATTTCAATTTGGCTCGGTGGACAGTTTCGGGTCGTTTTAGGGTTGCAAAACGAATCTGAAAATTAAACGAACGGGTTTCAGGCTTAGGGAAGGGGTACGGGACGGTGGGAATGATTTGTGATGATGTTTAGACGGTTTATGATGGCTGGAAACAAAAGAAACGAAATAAAGTGGTGAAAATTACCAAAAACGAACCTCGAATCTACAGGGATTCGAAACGCGTCTGCACAGCAATCTTCGTGGCTCGATTAACCCGGATACTACGAGATATCACGAACGAGTCAATTGAATTCAAGTTTGAGGTTGCCAAACAACAAACCCTACCAAGAACTTTCAGTTTGCGAGACAAGAGAATTTAGCGTGAACGCTGTTTTTCATTCAATCAAGTCTGTCTAATGTTAATTCTGAAAATCACATAAATACTACCCTAATTCTGAAAAAGCTAGGGCCGAAATTACTAAGTAATTGGGCCTGAATAATCTCGAAAATTTCATAATAAATAAAATACAAAGTTTAAGCCAAAACAAATATAATAAATCTGAAATAACGGGCTTGTCTTCCTTTCATCCTTGATGGGCCTTCGAATCTCCGTCTTCAACGCTTGATAAGTTCACCATCTTGTATTGACAAAATCCGACTCCATCATCCTCCAATTTGTGTTGAAGGTAGCACTGCAAATATCCTTGAAGTTTTTGAGCTCTCGATCTTGTCATTGGTCCATTAAGCTGCAAATCCGGATTCAACTCGCCAATGCTAGCTTCAGTCTCATCAAGATGGTCAAACGACCTCAAATTCTATGGGCTCTTCATGAACACCCTCTAATTCAATACAATATATCAATCGGTTGAAGTTCGTACGAGGATAATTGAGTCTTAAGTCAGTTATAGTGGTTTTCTTCTCGATTAAGCAAAAGATACTTCAATCGAGGTTATGAGCTCCAATGCTTTTAAAATCAACGAGTAAGCTTCAATTTCATGTTCTAATATTAGAAATTAAGTAATCGAACATGATAATTGCTTGTAAAGCATGATTTGAAATACCTAAATCAAAGAACGTAAGGTAATCAGTCAACCGAAGCTATCTTGAGCATCCGGAGTCAACAGATGGTCGAACGACCTCGAATTCGATGCGCTCTTCATGTATAACCTCTAATTCAATACAATATATCAATCTGTTGAAGTTCGTACGAGAATCATTGAGTCTTAAGTTAGTTATAGTGGTTTTCTTCTCGATTAAGCAAAAGAGACTTCAATCGAGGTTATGAGCTCAAATGCTTTTGAAATCAACGAGTAAGCTTCAATTTCATGTTCTAATATAAGAATTGAAGTAATCGAGCATGATAATTGCTTGGAAAGCACGGTTTGAACTACCAAAATCGAAGAACGTAAGGTAATCGGTCAACCGAAGCTATCTTGAGCATCCGGAGTCAACAGATGGTCGAACGACCTCAATTCGATGCGCTCATCATGAATAACCTCTAATTCAATACAATATATCAATCGGTTGAAGTTCGTACGAGAATCATTGAGTCTTAAGTCAGTTATAGTGGTTTTCTTCTCGATTAAGCAAAAGAGACTTCAATCGAGGTTATGAGCTCAAATGCTTTTGAAATCAACGAGTAAGCTTCAATTTCATGTTCTAATATAAGAAATGAAGTAATCGAGCATGATATTTGCTTGGAAAGCACGGTTTGAACTACCAAAATCGAAGAACGTAAGGTACACGGTCAACTAAAGCTATCTTGAGCTTTCGGAGTCAACAGATGGTCAAACGAACTCAAATTCGATGCGCTCTTAATGAATACCCTCTAATTCAATTCAATATATCAATCAGTTGAAGTTCGTACGAGGATAATTGAGTCTTAAGTCAGTTATAGTGGTTTTCTTCTCGATTAAGCAAAAGAGACTTCAATCGAGGTTATGAGCTCCAATGCTTTTGAAATCAACAAATAAGCTTCAATTTCATGTTCAAATATAAGAAATGAAGTAATCGAGCAAGATAATTGCTTGGAAAGCACGGTTTGAAGTACCAAAATCGAAGAACGTAAGGTAATCAGTCAACTGAAGCTATCTTGAGCTTCCGGAGTCAACAGATGGTCAAAATACCTCAAATTCTATGCGCTCTTCATGAACACCCTCTAATTCAATACAATATATCAATCGGTTGAAGTTCGTACGAGACTCATTGAGTCTTAAGTCAGTTATAGTGGTTTTCTTCTCGATTAAGCAAAAGAGACTTCAATCGAGGTTATGACCTCCAATGCTTTTAAAATCAACGAGTAAGCTTCAATTTCATGTTCTAATATAAGAAATGAAGTAATCGAGCATGATAATTGCTTGGAAAGCACGGTTTGAACTACCAAAATCGAAGAACGTAAGGTAATCGGTCAACCGAAGCTATCTTGAGCATCCGGAGTCAACAGATGGTCAAACGACCACAATTCGATGCGCTCTTCATGAATAACCTCTAATTCAATACAATATATCAATCGGTTGAAGTTCGTACGAGAATCATTGAGTCTTAAGTCAGTTATAGTGGTTTTCTTCTCGATTAAGCAAAAGAGACTTCAATCGAGGTTATGAGCTCAAATGCTTTTGAAATCAACGAGTAAGCTTCAATTTCATGTTCTAATATAAGAAATGAAGTAATCGAGCACGATAATTGCTTGGAAAGCACGGTTTGAACTACCAAAATCGAAGAACGTAAGGTACTCGGTCAACTGAAGCTATCTTGAGCTTCAGAAGTCAACAGATGGTCAAACGACCTCAGATTCGATGCGCTCTTAATGAATACCCTCTAATTCAATAAAATATATCAATCTTTTGAAGTTCGTACGAGGATAATTGAGTCTTAATTCAGTTATAGTGGTTTTCTTCTCGATTAAGCAAAAGAGAATTCAATCGAGGTTATGAGCTCAAATGCTTTTGAAATCAACGAGTAAGCATCAATTTCATGTTCTAATATAAGAAATGAAGTAATCGAGCATGATAATTTCTTGGAAAGCACGGTTTGAACTACCAAAATCGAAGAACGTAAGGTAATCGGTCAACTGAAGCTATCTTGAGCTTCCGGAGTCAACAGATGGTCAAACGACCTCAAATTCGATGCGCTCTTAATGAATACTCTCTAATTCAATAAAATATATCAATCGGTTGAAGTTCGTACGAGGATAATTGAGTCTTAAGTCAGTTATAGTTGTTTTCTTCTCGATTAAGCAAAAGAGACTTCAATCGAGGTTATGAGCTCCAATGCTTTTGAAATCAACGAGTAAGCTTCCATTTCATGTTCAAATATAAGAAATGAAGTAATCGAGCATGATAATTGCTTCGAAAGCACGGTTTGAAGTACCAAAATCGAAGAACGTAAGGTAATCAGTCAACTGAAGCTATCTTGAGCTTCCGGAGTCAACAGATGGTCAAAATACCTCAAATTCTATGCGCTCTTCATGAACACCCTCTAATTCAATACAATATATCAATCGGTTGAAGTTCGTACGAGGATAATTGAGTCTTAAGTCAGTTATAGTGGTTTTCTTCTCGATTAAGCAAAAGAGACTTCAATCGAGGTTATGAGCTCCAATGCTTTTAAAATCAACGAGTAATCGAACATGATAATTGCTTGTAAAGCATGATTAGAAATACCTAAATCGAAGAACGTAAGGTAATCAGTCAACCGAAGCTATCTTGAGCATCCGGAGTCAACAGATGGTCGAACGACCTTGAATTCGATGCGCTCTTCATGAATAACCTCTAATTCAATACAATATATCAATCGGTTGAAGTTCGTACGAGAATCATTGAGTCTTACGTCAGTTATAGTGGTTTTCTTCTCGATTAAGCAAAAGAGACTTCAATCGAGGTTATGAGCTCAAATGCTTTTGAAATCAACGAGTAAGCTTCAATTTCATGTTCTAATATAAGAAATGAAGTAATCGAGCATGATAATTGCTTGGAAAGCACGGTTTGAACTACCAAAATCGAAGAACGTAAGGTAATCGGTCAACCGAAGCTATCTTGAGCATCCGGAGTCAACAGATGGTCGAACGACCACAATTCGATGCTCTCTTCATGAATAACCTCTAATTCAATATAATATATCAATCGGTTGAAGTTCGTACAAGAATCATTGAGTCTTAAGTCAGTTATAGTGGTTTTCTTCTCGATTAAGCAAAAGAGACTTCAATCGAGGTTATGAGCTCAAATGCTTTTGAAATCAACGAGTAAGCATCAATTTCATGTTCTAATATAAGAAATGAAGTAATCGAGCATGATAATTTCTTGGAAAGCACGGTTTGAACTACCAAAATCGAAGAACGTAAGGTAATCGGTCAACTGAAGCTATCTTGAGCTTCCGGAGTCAACAGATGGTCAAACGACCTCAAATTCGATGCGCTCTTAATGAATACTCTCTAATTCAATAAAATATATCAATCGGTTGAAGTTCGTACGAGGATAATTGAGTCTTAAGTCAGTTATAGTGGTTTTCTTCTCGATTAAGCAAAAGAGACTTCAATCGAGGTTATGAGCTCCAATGCTTTTAAAATCAACGAGTAATCGAACATGATAATTGCTTGTAAAGCATGATTTGAAATACCTAAATCGAAGAACGTAAGGTAATCAGTCAACCGAAGCTATCTTGAGCATCCGGAGTCAACAGATGGTCGAACGACCTTGAATTCGATGCGCTCTTCATGAATAACCTCTAATTCAATACAATATATCAATCGGTTGAAGTTCGTACGAGAATCATTGAGTCTTACGTCAGTTATAGTGGTTTTCTTCTCGATTAAGCAAAAGAGACTTCAATCGAGGTTATGAGCTCAAATGCTTTTGAAATCAACAAGTAAGCTTCAATTTCATGTTCTAATATAAGAAATGAAGTAATCGAGCATGATAATTGCTTGGAAAGCACGGTTTGAACTACCAAAATCGAAGAACGTAAGGTAATCGGTCAACCGAAGCTATCTTGAGCATCCGGAGTCAACAGATGGTCGAACGACCACAATTCGATGCTCTCTTCATGAATAACCTCTAATTCAATACAATATATCAATCCGTTGAAGTTCGTACGAGAATCATTGAGTCTTAAGTCAGTTATAGTGGTTTTCTTCTCGATTAAGCAAAAGAGACTTCAATCGAGGTTATGAGCTCAAATGCTTTTGAAATCAACGAGTAAGCATCAATTTCATGTTGTAATATAAGAAATGAAGTAATCGAGCATGATAATTTCTTGGAAAGCACGGTTTGAACTACCAAAATCGAAGAACGTAAGGTAATCGGTCAACTGAAGCTATCTTGAGCTTTCGGAGTCAACAGATGGTCAAACGACCTCAAATTCGATGCGCTCTTCATGAATACTCTCTAATTCAATACAATATATCAATCGGTTGAAGTTCGTACGAGGATAATTGAGTCTTAAGTCAGTAATAGTGGTTTTCTTCTCGATTAAGCAAAAGAGACTTCAATCGAGGTTATGAGCTCCAATGCTTTTGAAATCAACGAGTAAGCTTCAATTTCATGTTCAAATATTAGAAATGAAGTAATCGAGCATGATAATTGCTTCGAAAGCACGGTTTGAAGTACCAAAATCGAAGAACGTAAGGTAATCAGTTAATTGAAGCTATCTTGAGCTTCCGGAGTCAACAGATGGTCAAAATACCTCAAATTCTATGCGCTCTTCATGAACACCCTCTAATTCAATACAATATATCAATCGGTTGAAGTTCGTACGAGGATAATTGAGTCTTAAGTCAGTTATAGTGGTTTTCTTCTCGATTAAGCAAAAGAGACTTCAATCGAGGTTATGAACTCCAATGCTTTTAAAATCAATGAGTAATCGAACATGATAATTGCTTGTAAAGCATGATTTGAAATACCTAAATCGAAGAACGTAAGGTAATCAGTCAACCAAAGCTATCTTGAGCATCCGGAGTCAACAGATGGTCGAACGACCTCGAATTCGATGCGCTCTTCATGAATAACCTCTAATTCAATACAATATATCAATCGGTTGAAGTTCGTACGAGAATCATTGAGTCTTACGTCAGTTATAGTGGTTTTCTTCTCGATTAAGCAAAAGAGACTTCAATTGAGGTTATGAGCTCAAATGCTTTTGAAATCAACGAGTAAGCTTCAATTTCATGTTCTAATATAAGAAATGAAGTAATCGAGCATGATAATTGCTTGGAAAGCACGGTTTGAACTACCAAAATCGAAGAACGTAAGGTAATCGGTCAACCGAAGCTATCTTGAGCATCCGGAGTCAACAGATGATCGAACGACCACAATTCGATGCGCTCTGCATGAATAACCTCTAATTCAATACAATATATCAATCGGTTGAAGTTCGTACGAGAATCATTGAGTCTTAAGTCAGTTATAGTGGTTTTCTTCTCGATTAAGCAAAAGAGACTTCAATCGAGGTTATGAGCTCAAATGCTTTTGAAATCAACGAGTAAGCTTCAATTTCATGTTCTAATATAAGAAATGAAGTAATCTAGCATGATAATTGCTTGGAAAGCACGGTTTGAACTACCAAAATCGAAGAACGTAAGGTACTCGGTCAACTGAAGCTATCTTGAGCTTCCGGAGTCAACAGATGGTCAAACGACCTCAAATTCGATGCGCTCTTAATGAATACCCTCTAATTCAATAAAATATATCAATCGGTTGAAGTTCGTACGAGGATAATTGAGTCTTAAGTCAGTTATAGTGGTTTTCTTCTCGATTAAGCAAAAGAGACTTCAATCGAGGTTATGAGCTCAAATGCTTTTGAAATCAACGAGTAAGCATCAATTTCATGTTCTAATATAAGAAATGAAGTAATCGAGCATGATAATTTCTTGGAAAGCACGGTTTGAACTACCAAAATCGAAGAACGTAAGGTAATCGGTCAACTGAAGCTATCTTGAGCTTCCGGAGTCAACAGATGGTCAAACGACCTCAAATTCGATGCGCTCTTAATGAATACTCTCTAATTCAATAAAATATATCAATCGGTTGAAGTTCGTACGAGGATAATTGAGTCTTAAGTCAGTTATAGTGGTTTTCTTCTCGATTAAGCAAAAGAGACTTCAATCGAGGTTATGAGCTCCAATGCTTTTGAAATCAACGAGTAAGCTTCAATTTCATGTTCAAATATAAGAAATGAAGTAATCGAGCATGATAATTGCTTCGAAAGCACGGTTTGAAGTACCAAAATCGAAGAAAGTAAGGTAATCAGTCAACTGAAGCTATCTTGAGCTTCCGGAGTCAACAGATAGTCAAAATACCTCAAATTCTATGCGCTCTTCATGAACACCCTCTAATTCAATACAATATATCAATCGGTTGAAGTTCGTACGAGGATAATTGAGTCTTAAGTCAGTTATAGTGGTTTTCTTCTCGATTAAGCAAAAGAGACTTCAATCGAGGTTATGAACTCCAATGCTTTTAAAATCAATGAGTAATCGAACATGATAATTGCTTGTAAAGCATGATTTGAAATACCTAAATCGAAGAACGTAAGGTAATCAGTCAACCGAAGCTATCTTGAGCATCCGGAGTCAACAGATGGTCGAACGACCTCGAATTCGATGCGCTCTTCATGAATAACCTCTAATTCAATACAATATATCAATCGGTTGAAGTTCGTACGAGAATCATTGAGTCTTACGTCAGTTATAGTGGTTTTCTTCTCGATTAAGCAAAAGAGACTTCAATTGAGGTTATGAGCTCAAATGCTTTTGAAATCAACGAGTAAGCTTCAATTTCATGTTCTAATATAAGAAATGAAGTAATCGAGCATGATAATTGCTTGGAAAGCACGGTTTGAACTACCAAAATCGAAGAACGTAAGGTAATCGGTCAACCGAAGCTATCTTGAGCATCCGGAGTCAACAGATGGTCGAACGACCACAATTCGATGCGCTCTGCATGAATAACCTCTAATTCAATACAATATATCAATCGGTTGAAGTTCGTACGAGAATCATTGAGTCTTAAGTCAGTTATAGTGGTTTTCTTCTCGATTAAGCAAAAGAGACTTCAATCGAGGTTATGAGCTCAAATGCTTTTGAAATCAACGAGTAAGCTTCAATTTCATGTTCTAATATAAGAAATGAAGTAATCTAGCATGATAATTGCTTGGAAAGCACGGTTTGAACTACCAAAATCGAAGAACGTAAGGTACTCGGTCAACTGAAGCTATCTTGAGCTTCCGGAGTCAACAGATGGTCAAACGACCTCAAATTCGATGCGCTCTTAATGAATACCCTCTAATTCAATAAAATATATCAATCGGTTGAAGTTCGTACGAGGATAATTGAGTCTTAAGTCAGTTATAGTGGTTTTCTTCTCGATTAAGCAAAAGAGACTTCAATCGAGGTTATGAGCTCAAATGCTTTTGAAATCAACGAGTAAGCATCAATTTCATGTTCTAATATAAGAAATGAAGTAATCGAGCATGATAATTTCTTGGAAAGCACGGTTTGAACTACCAAAATCGAAGAACGTAAGGTAATCGGTCAACTGAAGCTATCTTGAGCTTCCGGAGTCAACAGATGGTCAAACGACCTCAAATTCGATGCGCTCTTAATGAATACTCTCTAATTCAATAAAATATATCAATCGGTTGAAGTTCGTACGAGGATAATTGAGTCTTAAGTCAGTTATAGTGGTTTTCTTCTCGATTAAGCAAAAGAGACTTCAATCGAGGTTATGAGCTCCAATGCTTTTGAAATCAACGAGTAAGCTTCAATTTCATGTTCAAATATAAGAAATGAAGTAATCGAGCATGATAATTGCTTCGAAAGCACGGTTTGAAGTACCAAAATCGAAGAAAGTAAGGTAATCAGTCAACTGAAGCTATCTTGAGCTTCCGGAGTCAACAGATAGTCAAAATACCTCAAATTCTATGCGCTCTTCATGAACACCCTCTAATTCAATACAATATATCAATCGGTTGAAGTTCGTACGAGGATAATTGAGTCTTAAGTCAGTTATAGTGGTTTTCTTCTCGATTAAGCAAAAGAGACTTCAATCGAGGTTATGAGCTCCAATGCTTTTAAAATCAACGAGAAATCAAACATGATAATTGCTTGTAAAGCATGATTTGAAATACCTAAATCGAAGAACGTAAGGTAATCAGTCAACCGAAGCTATCTTGAGCATCCGGAGTCAACAGATGGTTGAACGACCTCGAATTCGATGCGCTCTTCATGAATAACCTCTAATTCAATACAATATATCAATCGGTTGAAGTTCGTACGAGAATCATTGAGTCTTACGTCAGTTATAGTGGTTTTCTTCTCGATTAAGTAAAAGAGACTTCAATCGAGGTTATGAGCTCAAATGCTTTTGAAATCAACGAGTAAGCTTCAATTTCATGTTCTAATATAAGATATGAAGTAATCGAGCATGATAATTGCTTGGAAAGCACGGTTTGAACTACCAAAATCGAAGAACGTAAGGTAATCGGTCAACCGAAGCTATCTTGAGCATCCAGAGTCAACAGATGGTCGAACGACCACAATTCGATGCTCTCTTCATGAATAACCTCTAATTCAATACAATATATCAATCGGTTGAAGTTCGTACGAGAATCATTGAGTCTTAAGTCAGTTATAGTGGTTTTCTTCTCGATTAAGCAAAAGAGACTTCAATCGAGGTTATGAGCTCAAATGCTTTTGAAATCAACGAGTAAGCATCAATTTCATGTTGTAATATAAGAAATGAAGTAATCGAGCATGATAATTTCTTGGAAAGCACGGTTTGAACTACCAAAATCGAAGAACATAAGGTAATCGGTCAACTGAAGCTATCTTGAGCTTCCGGAGTCAACAGATGGTCAAACGACCTCAAATTCGATGCGCTCTTAATGAATACTCACTAATTCAATACAATATATCAATCGGTTGAAGTTCGTACGAGGATAATTGAGTGTTAATTCAGTAATAGTGGTTTTCTTCACGTTTAAGCAAAAGAGACTTCAATCGAGGTTATGAGCTCCAATGCTTTTGAAATCAACGAGTAAGCTTCAATTTCATGTTCAAATATAAGAAATGAAGTAATCGAGCATGATAATTGCTTCGAAAGCACGGTTTGAAGTACCAAAATCGAAGAACGTAAGGTAATCAGTTAATTGAAGCTATCTTGAGCTTCCGGAGTCAACAGATGGTCAAAATACCTCAAATTCTATGCGCTCTTCATGAACACCCTCTAATTCAATACAATATATCAATCGGTTGAAGTTCGTACGAGGATAATTGAGTCTTAAGTCAGTTATAGTGGTTTTCTTCTCGATTAAGCAAAAGAGACTTCAATCGAGGTTATGAGCTCAAATGCTTTTGAAATCAACGAGTAAGCATCAATTTCATGTTCTAATATAAGAAATGAAGTAATGGAGCATGATAATTTCTTGGAAAGCACGGTTTGAACTACCAAAATCGAAGAACGTAAGGTAATCGGTCAACTGAAGCTATCTTGAGCTTCCGGAGTCAACAGATGGTCAAACGACCTCAAATTCGATGCGCTCTTAATGAATACTCTCTAATTCAATAAAATATATCAATCGGTTGAAGTTCGTACGAGGATAATTGAGTCTTAAGTCAGTTATAGTGGTTTTCTTCTCGATTAAGCAAAAGAGACTTCAATTGAGGTTATGAGCTCAAATGCTTTTGAAATCAACGAGTAAGCTTCAATTTCATGTTCTAATATAAGAAATGAAGTAATCGAGCATGATAATTGCTTGGAAAGCACGGTTTGAACTACCAAAATCGAAGAACGTAAGGTAATCGGTCAACCGAAGCTATCTTGAGCATCCGGAGTCAACAGATGGTCGAACGACCACAATTCGATGCGCTCTGCATGAATAACCTCTAATTCAATACAATATATCAATCGGTTGAAGTTCGTACGAGAATCATTGAGTCTTAAGTCAGTTATAGTGGTTTTCTTCTCGATTAAGCAAAAGAGACTTCAATCGAGGTTATGAGCTCAAATGCTTTTGAAATCAACGAGTAAGCTTCAATTTCATGTTCTAATATAAGAAATGAAGTAATCTAGCATGATAATTGCTTGGAAAGCACGGTTTGAACTACCAAAATCGAAGAACGTAAGGTACTCGGTCAACTGAAGCTATCTTGAGCTTCCGGAGTCAACAGATGGTCAAACGACCTCAAATTCGATGCGCTCTTAATGAATACCCTCTAATTCAATAAAATATATCAATCGGTTGAAGTTCGTACGAGGATAATTGAGTCTTAAGTCAGTTATAGTGGTTTTCTTCTCGATTAAGCAAAAGAGACTTCAATCGAGGTTATGAGCTCAAATGCTTTTGAAATCAACGAGTAAGCATCAATTTCATGTTCTAATATAAGAAATGAAGTAATCGAGCATGATAATTTCTTGGAAAGCACGGTTTGAACTACCAAAATCGAAGAACGTAAGGTAATCGGTCAACTGAAGCTATCTTGAGCTTCCGGAGTCAACAGATGGTCAAACGACCTCAAATTCGATGCGCTCTTAATGAATACTCTCTAATTCAATAAAATATATCAATCGGTTGAAGTTCGTACGAGGATAATTGAGTCTTAAGTCAGTTATAGTGGTTTTCTTCTCGATTAAGCAAAAGAGACTTCAATCGAGGTTATGAGCTCCAATGCTTTTGAAATCAACGAGTAAGCTTCAATTTCATGTTCAAATATAAGAAATGAAGTAATCGAGCATGATAATTGCTTCGAAAGCACGGTTTGAAGTACCAAAATCGAAGAAAGTAAGGTAATCAGTCAACTGAAGCTATCTTGAGCTTCCGGAGTCAACAGATAGTCAAAATACCTCAAATTCTATGCGCTCTTCATGAACACCCTCTAATTCAATACAATATATCAATCGGTTGAAGTTCGTACGAGGATAATTGAGTCTTAAGTCAGTTATAGTGGTTTTCTTCTCGATTAAGCAAAAGAGACTTCAATCGAGGTTATGAGCTCCAATGCTTTTAAAATCAACGAGAAATCAAACATGATAATTGCTTGTAAAGCATGATTTGAAATACCTAAATCGAAGAACGTAAGGTAATCAGTCAACCGAAGCTATCTTGAGCATCCGGAGTCAACAGATGGTTGAACGACCTCGAATTCGATGCGCTCTTCATGAATAACCTCTAATTCAATACAATATATCAATCGGTTGAAGTTCGTACGAGAATCATTGAGTCTTACGTCAGTTATAGTGGTTTTCTTCTCGATTAAGTAAAAGAGACTTCAATCGAGGTTATGAGCTCAAATGCTTTTGAAATCAACGAGTAAGCTTCAATTTCATGTTCTAATATAAGATATGAAGTAATCGAGCATGATAATTGCTTGGAAAGCACGGTTTGAACTACCAAAATCGAAGAACGTAAGGTAATCGGTCAACCGAAGCTATCTTGAGCATCCAGAGTCAACAGATGGTCGAACGACCACAATTCGATGCTCTCTTCATGAATAACCTCTAATTCAATACAATATATCAATCGGTTGAAGTTCGTACGAGAATCATTGAGTCTTAAGTCAGTTATAGTGGTTTTCTTCTCGATTAAGCAAAAGAGACTTCAATTGAGGTTATGAGCTCAAATGCTTTTGAAATCAACGAGTAAGCATCAATTTCATGTTGTAATATAAGAAATGAAGTAATCGAGCTTGATAATTTCTTGGAAAGCACGGTTTGAACTACCAAAATCGAAGAACGTAAGGTAATCGGTCAACTGAAGCTATCTTGCGCTTCCGGAGTCAACAGATGGTCAAACGACCTCAAATTCGATGCGCTCTTAATGAATACTCTCTAATTCAATACAATATATCAATCGGTTGAAGTTCGTACGAGGATAATTGAGTCTTAATTCAGTAATAGTGGTTTTCTTCACGTTTAAGCAAAAGAGACTTCAATCGAGGTTATGAGCTCCAATGCTTTTGAAATCAACGAGTAAGCTTCAATTTCATGTTCAAATATAAGAAATGAAGTAATCGAGCATGATAATTGCTTCGAAAGCACGGTTTGAAGTACCAAAATCGAAGAACGTAAGGTAATCAGTTAATTGAAGCTATCTTGAGCTTCCGGAGTCAACAGATGGTCAAAATACCTCAAATTCTATGCGCTCTTCATGAACACCCTCTAATTCAATACAATATATCAATCGGTTGAAGTTCGTACGAGGATAATTGAGTCTTAAGTCAGTTATAGTGGTTTTCTTCTCGATTAAGCAAAAGAGACTTCAATCGAGGTTATGAGCTCAAATGCTTTTGAAATCAACGAGTAAGCATTAATTTCATGTTCTAATATAAGAAATGAAGTAATCGAGCATGATAATTTCTTGGAAAGCACGGTTTGAACTACCAAAATCGAAGAACGTAAGGTAATCGGTCAACTGAAGCTATCTTGAGCTTCCGGAGTCAACAGATGGTCAAATGACCTCAAATTCGATGCGCTCTTAATGAATACTCTCTAATTCAATAAAATATATCAATCGGTTGAAGTTCGTACGAGGATAATTGAGTCTTAAGTCAGTTATAGTGGTTTTCTTCTCGATTAAGCAAAAGAGACTTCAATCGAGGTTATGAGCTCCAATGCTTTTGAAATCAACGAGTAAGCTTCAATTTCATGTTCAAATATAAGAAATGAAGTAATCGAGCATGATAATTGCTTCGAAAGCACGGTTTGAAGTACCAAAATCGAAGAAAGTAAGGTAATCAGTCAACTGAAGCTATCTTGAGCTTCCGGAGTCAACAGATAGTCAAAATACCTCAAATTCTATGCGCTCTTCATGAACACCCTCTAATTCAATACAATATATCAATCGGTTGAAGTTCGTACGAGGATAATTGAGTCGTAAGTCAGTTATAGTGGTTTTCTTCTCGATTAAGCAAAAGAGACTTCAATCGAGGTTATGAGCTCCAATGCTTTTAAAATCAACGAGAAATCAAACATGATAATTGCTTGTAAAGCATGATTTGAAATACCTAAATCGAAGAACGTAAGGTAATCAGTCAACCGAAGCTATCTTGAGCATCCGGAGTCAACAGATGGTTGAACGACCTCGAATTCGATGCGCTCTTCATGAATAACCTCTAATTCAATACAATATATCAATCGGTTGAAGTTCGTACAAGAATCATTGAGTCTTACGTCAGTTATAGTGGTTTTCTTCTCGATTAAGTAAAAGAGACTTCAATCGAGGTTATGATCTCAAATGCTTTTGAAATCAACGAGTAAGCTTCAATTTCATGTTCTAATATAAGATATGAAGTAATCGAGCATGATAATTGCTTGGAAAGCACGGTTTGAACTACCAAAATCGAAGAACGTAAGGTAATCGGTCAACCGAAGCTATCTTGAGCATCCAGAGTCAACAGATGGTCGAACGACCACAATTCGATGCTCTCTTCATGAATAACCTCTAATTCAATACAATATATCAATCGGTTGAAGTTCGTACGAGAATCATTGAGTCTTAAGTCAGTTATAGTGGTTTTCTTCTCGATTAAGCAAAAGAGACTTCAATCGAGGTTATGAGCTCAAATGCTTTTGAAATCAACGAGTAAGCATCAATTTCATGTTGTAATATAAGAAATGAAGTAATCGAGCATGATAATTTCTTGGAAAGCACGGTTTGAACTACCAAAATCGAAGAACGTAAGGTAATCGGTCAACTGAAGCTATCTTGAGCTTCCGGAGTCAACAGATGGTCAAACGACCTCAAATTCGATGCGCTCTTAATGAATACTCTCTAATTCAATACAATATATCAATCGGTTGAAGTTCGTACGAGGATAATTGAGTCTTAATTCAGTAATAGTGGTTTTCTTCACGTTTAAGCAAAAGAGACTTCAATCGAGGTTATGAGCTCCAATGCTTTTGAAATCAACGAGTAAGCTTCAATTTCATGTTCAAATATAAGAAATGAAGTAATCGAGCATGATAATTGCTTCGAAAGCACGGTTTGAAGTACCAAAATCGAAGAACGTAAGGTAATCAGTTAATTGAAGCTATCTTGAGCTTCCGGAGTCAACAGATGGTCAAAATACCTCAAATTCTATGCGCTCTTCATGAACACCCTCTAATTCAATACAATATATCAATCGGTTGAAGTTCGTACGAGGATAATTGAGTCTTAAGTCAGTTATAGTGGTTTTCTTCTCGATTAAGCAAAAGAGACTTCAATCGAGGTTATAAGCTCAAATGCTTTTGAAATCAACGAGTAAGCATCAATTTCATGTTCTAATATAAGAAATGAAGTAATCGAGCATGATAATTTCTTGGAAAGCACGGTTTGAACTACCAAAATCGAAGAACGTAAGGTAATCGGTCAACTGAAGCTATCTTGAGCTTCCGGAGTCAACAGATGGTCAAACGACCTCAAATTCGATGCGCTCATAATGAATACTCTCTAATTCAATAAAATATATCAATCGGTTGAAGTTCGTACGAGGATAATTGAGTCTTAAGTCAGTTATAGTGGTTTTCTTCTCGATTAAGCAAAAGAGACTTCAATCGAGGTTATGAGCTCCAATGCTTTTGAAATCAACGAGTAAGCTTCAATTTCATGTTCAAATATAAGAAATGAAGTAATCGAGCATGATAATTGCTTCGAAAGCACGGTTTGAAGTACCAAAATCGAAGAAAGTAAGGTAATCAGTCAACTGAAGCTATCTTGAGCTTCCGGAGTCAACAGATAGTCAAAATACCTCAAATTCTATGCGCTCTTCATGAACACCCTCTAATTCAATACAATATATCAATCGGTTGAAGTTCGTACGAGGATAATTGAGTCTTAAGTCAGTTATAGTGGTTTTCTTCTCGATTAAGCAAAAGAGACTTCAATCGAGGTTATGAGCTCCAATGCTTTTAAAATCAACGAGAAATCAAACATGATAATTGCTTGTAAAGCATGATTTGAAATACCTAAATCGAAGAACGTAAGGTAATCAGTCAACCGAAGCTATCTTGAGCATCCGGAGTCAACAGATGGTTGAACGACCTCGAATTCGATGCGCTCTTCATGAATAACCTCTAATTCAATACAATATATCAATCGGTTGAAGTTCGTACGAGAATCATTGAGTCTTACGTCAGTTATAGTGGTTTTCTTCTCGATTAAGTAAAAGAGACTTCAATCGAGGTTATGAGCTCAAATGCTTTTGAAATCAACGAGTAAGCTTCAATTTCATGTTCTAATATAAGATATGAAGTAATCGAGCATGATAATTGCTTGGAAAGCACGGTTTGAACTACCAAAATCGAAGAACGTAAGGTAATCGGTCAACCGAAGCTATCTTGAGCATCCAGAGTCAACAGATGCTCGAACGACCACAATTCGATGCTCTCTTCATGAATAACCTCTAATTCAATACAATATATCAATCGGTTGAAGTTCGTACGAGAATCATTGAGTCTTAAGTCAGTTATAGTGGTTTTCTTCTCGATTAAGCAAAAGAGACTTCAATCGAGGTTATGAGCTCAAATGCTTTTGAAATCAACGAGTAAGCATCAATTTCATGTTGTAATATAAGAAATGAAGTAATCGAGCATGATAATTTCTTGGAAAGCACGGTTTGAACTACCAAAATCGAAGAACGTAAGGTAATCGGTCAACTGAAGCTATCTTGAGCTTCCGGAGTCAACAGATGGTCAAACGACCTCAAATTCGATGCGCTCTTAATGAATACTCTCTAATTCAATACAATATATCAATCGGTTGAAGTTCGTACGAGGATAATTGAGTCTTAATTCAGTAATAGTGGTTTTCTTCACGTTTAAGCAAAAGAGACTTCAATCGAGGTTATGAGCTCCAATGCTTTTGAAATCAACGAGTAAGCTTCAATTTCATGTTCAAATATAAGAAATGAAGTAATCGAGCATGATAATTGCTTCGAAAGCACGGTTTGAAGTACCAAAATCGAAGAACGTAAGGTAATCAGTTAATTGAAGCTATCTTGAGCTTCCGGAGTCAACAGATGGTCAAAATACCTCAAATTCTATGCGCTCTTCATGAACACCCTCTAATTCAATACAATATATCAATTGGTTGAAGTTCGTACGAGGATAATTGAGTCTTAAGTCAGTTATAGTGGTTTTCTTCTCGATTAAGCAAAAGAGACTTCAATCGAGGTTATGAGCTCAAATGCTTTTGAAATCAACGAGTAAGCATCAATTTCATGTTCTAATATAAGAAATGAAGTAATGGAGCATGATAATTTCTTGGAAAGCACGGTTTGAACTACCAAAATCGAAGAACGTAAGGTAATCGGTCAACTGAAGCTATCTTGAGCTTCCGGAGTCAACAGATGGTCAAACGACCTCAATTTCGATGCGCTCTTAATGAATACTCTCTAATTCAATAAAATATATCAATCGGTTGAAGTTCGTACGAGGATAATTGAGTCTTAAGTCAGTTATAGTGGTTTTCTTCTCGATTAAGCAAAAGAGACTTCAATCGAGGTTATGAGCTCCAATGCTTTTGAAATCAACGAGTAAGCTTCAATTTCATGTTCAAATATAAGAAATGAAGTAATCGAGCATGATAATTGCTTTGAAAGCACGGTTTGAAGTACCAAAATCGAAGAAAGTAAGGTAATCAGTCAACTGAAGCTATCTTGAGCTTCCGGAGTCAACAGATAGTCAAAATACCTCAAATTCTATGCGCTCTTCATGAACACCCTCTAATTCAATACAATATATCAATCGGTTGAAGTTCGTACGAGGATAATTGAGTCTTAAGTCAGTTATAGTGGTTTTCTTCTCGATTAAGCAAAAGAGACTTCAATCGAGGTTATGAGCTCCAATGCTTTTGAAATCAACGAGTAAGCTTCAATTTCATGTTCAAATATAAGAAATGAAGTAATCGAGCATGATAATTGCTTCGAAAGCATGGTTTGAAGTACCAAAATCGAAGAACGTAAGGTAATCAGTCAACTGAAGCTATCTTGACCTTCCGGAGTCAACAGATGGTCAAAATACCTCAAATTCTATGCGCTCTTCATGAGCACCCTCTAATTCAATACAATATATCAATCGGTTGAAGTTCGTACGAGGATAATTGAGTCTTAAGTCAGTTATAGTGGTTTTCTTCTCGATTAAGCAAAAGAGACTTCAATCGAGGTTATGAGCTCCAATGCTTTTAAAATCAACGAGTAATCGAACATGATAATTTCTTGTAAAGCATGATTTGAAATACCTAAATCGAAGAACGTAAGGTAATCAGTCAACCGAAGCTATCTTGAGCATCCGGAGTCAACAGATGGTTGAACGACCTCGAATTCGATGCGCTCTTCATGAATAACCTCTAATTCAATACAATATATCAATCGGTTGAAGTTCGTACGAGAATCATTGAGTCTTACGTCAGTTATAGTGGTTTTCTTCTCGATTAAGTAAAAGAGACTTCAATCGAGGTTATGAGCTCAAATGCTTTTGAAATCAACGAGTAAGCTTCAATTTCATGTTCTAATATAAGAAATGAAGTAATCGAGCATGATAATTGCTTGGAAAGCACGGTTTGAACTACCAAAATCGAAGAACGTAAGGTAATCGGTCAACCGAAGCTATCTTGAGCATCCGGAGTCAACAGATGGTCGAACGACCACAATTCGATGCTCTCTTCATGAATAACCTCTAATTCAATACAATATATCAATCGGTTGAAGTTCGTACGAGAATCATTGAGTCTTAAGTCAGTTATAGTGGTTTTCTTCTCGATTAAGCAAAAGAGAATTCAATCGAGGTTATGAGCTCAAATGCTTTTGAAATCAACGAGTAAGCATCAATTTCATGTTGTAATATAAGAAATGAAGTAATCGAGCATGATAATTTCTTGGAAAGCACGGTTTGAACTACCAAAATCGAAGAACGTAAGGTAATCGGTCAACTGAAGCTATCTTGAGCTTCCGGAGTCCACAGATGGTCAAACGACCTCAAATTCGATGCGCTCTTAATGAATACTCTCTAATTCAATACAATATATCAATCGGTTGAAGTTCGTACGAGGATAATTGAGTCTTAAGTCAGTAATAGTGGTTTTCTTCTCGATTAAGCAAAAGAGACTTCAATCGAGGTTATGAGCTCCAATGCTTTTGAAATCAACGAGTAAGCTTCAATTTCATGTTCAAATATAAGAAATGAAGTAATCGAGCATGATAATTGCTTCGAAAGCACGGTTTGAAGTACCAAAATCGAAGAACGTAAGGTAATCAGTTAATTGAAGCTATCTTGAGCTTCCGGAGTCAACAGATGGTCAAAATACCTCAAATTCTATGCGCTCTTCATGAACACCCTCTAATTCAATACAATATATCAATCGGTTGAAGTTCGTACGAGGATAATTGAGTCTTAAGTTAGTTATAGTGGTTTTCTTCTCGATTAAGCAAAAGAGACTTCAATCGAGGTTATGAACTCCAATGCTTTTAAAATCAATGAGTAATCGAACATGATATTTGCTTGTAAAGCATGATTTGAAATACCTAAATCGAAGAACGTAAGGTAATCAGTCAACCGAAGCAATCTTGAGCATCCGGAGTCAACAGATGGTCGAACGACCTCGAATTCGATGCGCTCTTCATGAATAACCTCTAATTCAATACAATATATCAATCGGTTGAAGTTCGTACGAGAATCATTGAGTCTTACGTCAGTTATAGTGGTTTTCTTCTCGATTAAGCAAAAGAGACTTCAATTGAGGTTATGAGCTCAAATGCTTTTGAAATCAACGAGTAAGCTTCAATTTCATGTTCTAATATAAGAAATGAAGTAATCGAGCATGATAATTGCTTGGAAAGCACGGTTTGAACTACCAAAATCAAAGAACGTAAGGTAATCGGTCAACCGAAGCTATCTTGAGCATCCGGAGTCAACAGATGGTCGAACGACCACAATTCGATGCTCTCTTCATGAATAACCTCTAATTCAATACAATATATCAATCGGTTGAAGTTCGTACGAGAATCATTGAGTCTTAAGTCAGTTATAGTGGTTTTCTTTTCGATTAAGCAAAAGAGACTTCAATCGAGGTTATGAGCTCCAATGCTTTTGAAATCAACGAATAAGCTTCAATTTCATGTTCTAATATAAGAAATAAAGTAATCGAGCATGATAATTGCTTGGAAAGCACGGTTTGAACTACCAAAATCGAAGAACGTAAGGTACTCGGTCAACTGAAGCTATCTTGAGCTTCCAGAGTCAACAGATTGTCAAACGACCTCAAATTCGAAGCTCTCTTAATGAATACCCTCTAATTCAATACAATATATCAATCGGTTGAAGTTCGTACGAGGATAATTGAGTCTTAAGTCAGTTATAGTGATTTTCTTCTCGATTAAGCAAAAGAGACTTCAATCGAGGTTATGAGCTCAAATGCTTTTGAAATCAACGAGTACGCATCAATTTCATGTTCTAATATAAGAAATGAAGTAATCGAGCATGATAATTTCTTGGAAAGCACGGTTTGAACTACCAAAATCGAAGAACGTAAGGTAATCGGTCAACTGAAGCTATCTTGAGCTTCCGGAGTCAACAGATGGTCAAGCGACCTCAAATTCGATGCGCTCTTAATGAATACTCTCTAATTCAATACAATATATCAATCGGTTGATGTTCGTACGAGGATAATTGAGTCTTAAGTCAGTTATAGTGGTTTTCTTCTCAATTAAGCAAAAGAGACTTCAATCGAGGTTATGAGCTCCAATGCTTTTGAAATCAACGAGTAAGCTTCAATTTCATGTTCAAATATAAGAAATGAAGTAATCGAGCATGATAATTGCTTGGAAAGCACGGTTTGAAGTACCAAAATCGAAGAACGTAAGGTAATCTGTCAACTGAAGCTATCTTGAGCTTCCGGAGTCAACAGATGGTCAAAATACCTCAAATTCTATGCGCTCTTCATGAACACCCTCTAATTCAATACAATATATCAATCGGTTGAAGTTCGTACGAGGATAATTGAGTCTTAAGTCAGTTATAGTGGTTTTCTTCTCGATTAAGCAAAAGAGACTTCAATCGAGGTTATGAGCTCAAATGCTTTTGAAATCAACGAGTAAGCATCAATTTCATGTTCTAATATAAGAAATGAAGTAATCGAGCATGATAATTTCTTGGAAAGCACGGTTTGAACTACCAAAATCGAAGAACGTAAGGTAATCGGTCAACTGAAGCTATCTTGAGCTTCCGGAGTCAACAGATGGTCAAACGACCTCAAATTCGATGCGCTCTTAATGAATACTCTCTAATTCAATAAAATATATCAATCGGTTGAAGTTCGTACGAGGATAATTGAGTCTTAAGTCAATTATAGTGGTTTTCTTCTCGATTAAGCAAAAGAGACTTCAATCGAGGTTATGAGCTCCAATGCTTTTGAAATCAACGAGTAAGCTTCAATTTCATGTTCAAATATAAGAAATGAAGTAATCGAGCATGATAATTGCTTCGAAAGCACGGTTTGAAGTACCAAAATCGAAGAAAGTAAGGTAATCAGTCAACTGAAGCTATCTTGAGCTTCCGGAGTCAACAGATAGTCAAAATACCTCAAATTCTATGCGCTCTTCATGAACACCCTCTAATTCAATACAATATATCAATCGGTTGAAGTTCGTACGAGGATAATTGAGTCTTAAGTCAGTTATAGTGGTTTTCTTCTCGATTAAGCAAAAGAGACTTCAATCGAGGTTATGAGCTCCAATGCTTTTAAAATCAACGAGAAATCAAACATGATAATTGCTTGTAAAGCATGATTTGAAATACCTAAATCGAAGAACGTAAGGTAATCAGTCAACCGAAGCTATCTTGAGCATCCGGAGTCAACAGATGGTTGAACGACCTCGAATTCGATGCGCTCTTCATGAATAACCTCTAATTCAATACAATATATCAATCGGTTGAAGTTCGTACGAGAATCATTGAGTCTTACGTCAGTTATAGTGGTTTTCTTCTCGATTAAGTAAAAGAGACTTCAATCGAGGTTGTGATCTCAAATGCTTTTGAAATCAACGAGTAAGCTTCAATTTCATGTTCTAATATAAGATATGAAGTAATCGAGCATGATAATTGCTTGGAAAGCACGGTTTGAACTACCAAAATCGAAGAACGTAAGGTAATCGGTCAACCGAAGCTATCTTGAGCATCCAGAGTCAACAGATGGTCGAACGACCACAATTCGATGCTCTCTTCATGAATAACCTCTAATTCAATACAATATATCAATCGGTTGAAGTTCGTACGAGAATCATTGAGTCTTAAGTCAGTTATAGTGGTTTTCTTCTCGATTAAGCAAAAGAGACTTCAATCGAGGTTATGAGCTCAAATGCTTTTGAAATCAACGAGTAAGCATCAATTTCATGTTGTAATATAAGAAATGAAGTAATCGAGCATGATAATTTCTTGGAAAGCACGGTTTGAACTACCAAAATCGAAGAACGTAAGGTAATCGGTCAACTGAAGCTATCTTGAGCTTCCGGAGTCAACAGATGGTCAAACGACCTCAAATTCGATGCGCTCTTAATGAATACTCTCTAATTCAATACAATATATCAATCGGTTGAAGTTCGTACGAGGATAATTGAGTCTTAATTCAGTAATCGTGGTTTTCTTCACGTTTAAGCAAAAGAGACTTCAATCGAGGTTATGAGCTCCAATGCTTTTGAAATCAACGAGTAAGCTTCAATTTCATGTTCAAATATAAGAAATGAAGTAATCGAGCATGATAATTGCTTCGAAAGCACGGTTTAAAGTACCAAAATCGAAGAACGTAAGGTAATCAGTTAATTGAAGCTATCTTGAGCTTCCGGAGTCAACAGATGGTCAAAATACCTCAAATTCTATGCGCTCTTCATGAACACCCTCTAATTCAATACAATATATCAATCGGTTGAAGTTCGTACGAGGATAATTGAGTCTTAAGTCAGTTATAGTGGTTTTCTTCTCGATTAAGCAAAAGAGACTTCAATCGAGGTTATGAGCTCAAATGCTTTTGAAATCAACGAGTAAGCATCAATTTCATGTTCTAATATAAGAAATGAAGTAATCGAGCATGATAATTTCTTGGAAAGCACGGTTTGAACTACCAAAATCGAAGAACGTAAGGTAATCGGTCAACTAAAGCTATCTTGAGCTTCCGGAGTCAACAGATGGTCAAACGACCTCAAATTCGATGCGCTCTTAATGAATACTCTCTAATTCAATAAAATATATCAATCGGTTGAAGTTCGTACGAGGATAATTGAGTCTTAAGTCAGTTATAGTGGTTTTCTTCTCGATTAAGCAAAAGAGACTTCAATCGAGGTTATGAGCTCCAATGCTTTTGAAATCAACGAGTAAGCTTCAATTTCATGTTCAAATATAAGAAATGAAGTAATCGAGCATGATAATTGCTTCGAAAGCACGGTTTGAAGTACCAAAATCGAAGAAAGTAAGGTAATCAGTCAACTGAAGCTATCTTGAGCTTCCGGAGTCAACAGATAGTCAAAATACCTCAAATTCTATGCGCTCTTCATGAACACCCTCTAATTCAATACAATATATCAATCGGTTGAAGTTCGTACGAGGATAATTGAGTCTTAAGTCAGTTATAGTGGTTTTCTTCTCGATTAAGCAAAAGAGACTTCAATCGAGGTTATGAGCTCCAATGCTTTTAAAATCAACGAGAAATCAAACATGATAATTGCTTGTAAAGCATGATTTGAAATACCTAAATCGAAGAACGTAAGGTAATCAGTCAACCGAAGCTATCTTGAGCATCCGGAGTCAACAGATGGTTGAACGACCTCGAATTCGATGCGCTCTTCATGAATAACCTCTAATTCAATACAATATATCAATCGGTTGAAGTTCGTACGAGAATCATTGAGTCTTACGTCAGTTATAGTGGTTTTCTTCTCGATTAAGTAAAAGAGACTTCAATCGAGGTTATGAGCTCAAATGCTTTTGAAATCAACGAGTAAGCTTCAATTTCATGTTCTAATATAAGATATGAAGTAATCGAGCATGATAATTGCTTGGAAAGCACGGTTTGAACTACCAAAATCGAAGAACGTAAGGTAATCGGTCAACCGAAGCTATCTTGAGCATCCAGAGTCAACAGATGGTCGAACGACCACAATTCGATGCTCTCTTCATGAATAACCTCTAATTCAATACAATATATCAATCGGTTGAAGTTCGTACGAGAATCATTGAGTCTTAAGTCAGTTATAGTGGTTTTCTTCTCGATTAAGCAAAAGAGACTTCAATCGAGGTTATGAGCTCAAATGCTTTTGAAATCAACGAGTAAGCATCAATTTCATGTTGTAATATAAGAAATGAAGTAATCGAGCATGATAATTTCTTGGAAAGCACGGTTTGAACTACCAAAATCGAAGAACGTAAGGTAATCGGTCAACTGAAGCTATCTTGAGCTTCCGGAGTCAACAGATGGTCAAACGACCTCAAATTCGATGCGCTCTTAATGAATACTCTCTAATTCAATACAATATATCAATCGGTTGAAGTTCGTACGAGGATAATTGAGTCTTAATTCAGTAATAGTGGTTTTCTTCACGTTTAAGCAAAAGAGACTTCAATCGAGGTTATGAGCTCCAATGCTTTTGAAATCAACGAGTAAGCTTCAATTTCATGTTCAAATATAAGAAATGAAGTAATCGAGCATGATAATTGCTTCGAAAGCACGGTTTGAAGTACCAAAATCGAAGAACGTAAGGTAATCAGTTAATTGAAGCTATCTTGAGCTTCCGGAGTCAACAGATGGTCAAAATACCTCAAATTCTATGCGCTCTTCATGAACACCCTCTAATTCAATACAATATATCAATCGGTTGAAGTTCGTACGAGGATAATTGAGTCTTAAGTCAGTTATAGTGGTTTTCTTCTCGATTAAGCAAAAGAGACTTCAATCGAGGTTATGAGCTCAAATGCTTTTGAAATCAACGAGTAAGCATCAATTTCATGTTCTAATATAAGAAATGAAGTAATGGAGCATGATAATTTCTTGGAAAGCACGGTTTGAACTACCAAAATCGAAGAACGTAAGGTAATCGGTCAACTGAAGCTATCTTGAGCTTCCGGAGTCAACAGATGGTCAAACGACCTCAAATTCGATGCGCTCTTAATGAATACTCTCTAATTCAATAAAATATATCAATCGGTTGAAGTTCGTACGAGGATAATTGAGTCTTAAGTCAGTTATAGTGGTTTTCTTCTCGATTAAGCAAAAGAGACTTCAATCGAGGTTATGAGCTCCAATGCTTTTGAAATCAACGAGTAAGCTTCAATTTCATGTTCAAATATAAGAAATGAAGTAATCGAGCATGATAATTGCTTTGAAAGCACGGTTTGAAGTACCAAAATCGAAGAAAGTAAGGTAATCAGTCAACTGAAGCTATCTTGAGCTTCCGGAGTCAACAGATAGTCAAAATACCTCAAATTCTATGCGCTCTTCATGAACACCCTCTAATTCAATACAATATATCAATCGGTTGAAGTTCGTACGAGGATAATTGAGTCTTAAGTCAGTTATAGTGGTTTTCTTCTCGATTAAGCAAAAGAGACTTCAATCGAGGTTATGAGCTCCAATGCTTTTGAAATCAACGAGTAAGCTTCAATTTCATGTTCAAATATAAGAAATGAAGTAATCGAGCATGATAATTGCTTCGAAAGCATGGTTTGAAGTACCAAAATCGAAGAACGTAAGGTAATCAGTCAACTGAAGCTATCTTGACCTTCCGGAGTCAACAGATGGTCAAAATACCTCAAATTCTATGCGCTCTTCATGAGCACCCTCTAATTCAATACAATATATCAATCGGTTGAAGTTCGTACGAGGATAATTGAGTCTTAAGTCAGTTATAGTGGTTTTCTTCTCGATTAAGCAAAAGAGACTTCAATCGAGGTTATGAGCTCCAATGCTTTTAAAATCAACGAGTAATCGAACATGATAATTTCTTGTAAAGCATGATTTGAAATACCTAAATCGAAGAACGTAAGGTAATCAGTCAACCGAAGCTATCTTGAGCATCCGGAGTCAACAGATGGTTGAACGACCTCGAATTCGATGCGCTCTTCATGAATAACCTCTAATTCAATACAATATATCAATCGGTTGAAGTTCGTACGAGAATCATTGAGTCTTACGTCAGTTATAGTGGTTTTCTTCTCGATTAAGTAAAAGAGACTTCAATCGAGGTTATGAGCTCAAATGCTTTTGAAATCAACGAGTAAGCTTCAATTTCATGTTCTAATATAAGAAATGAAGTAATCGAGCATGATAATTGCTTGGAAAGCACGGTTTGAACTACCAAAATCGAAGAACGTAAGGTAATCGGTCAACCGAAGCTATCTTGAGCATCCGGAGTCAACAGATGGTCGAACGACCACAATTCGATGCTCTCTTCATGAATAACCTCTAATTCAATACAATATATCAATCGGTTGAAGTTCGTACGAGAATCATTGAGTCTTAAGTCAGTTATAGTGGTTTTCTTCTCGATTAAGCAAAAGAGACTTCAATCGAGGTTATGAGCTCAAATGCTTTTGAAATCAACGAGTAAGCTTCAATTTCATGTTCTAATATAAGAAATGAAGTAATCGAGCATGATAATTGCTTGGAAAGCACGGTTTGAACTACCAAAATCGAAGAACGTAAGGTAATCGGTCAACCGAAGCTATCTTGAGCATCCGGAGTCAACAGATGGTCGAACGACCACAATTCGATGCTCTCTTCATGAATAACCTCTAATTCAATACAATATATCAATCGGTTGAAGTTCGTACGAGAATCATTGAGTCTTAAGTCAGTTATAGTGGTTTTCTTCTCGATTAAGCAAAAGAGACTTCAATCGAGGTTATGAGCTCAAATGCTTTTGAAATCAACGAGTAAGCTTCAATTTCATGTTCTAATATAAGAAATGAAGTAATCGAGCATGATAATTGCTTGGAAAGCACGGTTTGAACTACCAAAATCGAAGAACGTAAGGTACTCGGTCAACTGAAGCTATCTTGAGCTTCCAGAGTCAACAGATTGTCAAACGACCTCAAATTCGATGCTCTCATAATGAATACCCTCTAATTCAATACAATATATCAATCGGTTGAAGTTCGTACGAGGATAATTGAGTCTTAAGTCAGTAATAGTGGTTTTCTTCTCGATTAAGCAAAAGAGACTTCAATCGAGGTTATGAGCTCCAATGCTTTTGAAATCAACGAGTAAGCTTCAATTTCATGTTCAAATATAAGAAATGAAGTAATCGAGCATGATAATTGCTTCGAAAGCACGGTTTGAAGTACCAAAATCGAAGAACGTAAGGTAATCAGTTAATTGAAGCTATCTTGAGCTTCCGGAGTCAACAGATGGTCAAAATACCTCAAATTCTATGCGCTCTTCATGAACACCCTCTAATTCAATACAATATATCAATCGGTTGAAGTTCGTACGAGGATAATTGAGTCTTAAGTCAGTTATAGTGGTTTTCTTCTCGATTAAGCAAAAGAGACTTCAATCGAGGTTATGAACTCCAATGCTTTTAAAATCAATGAGTAATCGAACATGATATTTGCTTGTAAAGCATTATTTGAAATACCTAAATCGAAGAACGTAAGGTAATCAGTCAACCGAAGCAATCTTGAGCATCCGGAGTCAACAGATGGTCGAACGACCTCGAATTCGATGCGCTCTTCATGAATAACCTCTAATTCAATACAATATATCAATCGGTTGAAGTTCGTACGAGAATCATTGAGTCTTACGTCAGTTGGTTTTCTTCTCGATTAAGCAAAAGAGACTTCAATTGAGGTTATGAGCTCAAATGCTTTTGAAATCAACGAGTAAGCTTCAATTTCATGTTCTAATATAAGAAATGAAGTAATCGAGCATGATAATTGCTTGGAAAGCACGGTTTGAACTACCAAAATCAAAGAACGTAAGGTAATCGGTCAACCGAAGCTATCTTGAGCATCCGGAGTCAACAGATGGTCGAACGACCACAATTCGATGCTCTCTTCATGAATAACCTCTAATTCAATACAATATATCAATCGGTTGAAGTTCGTACGAGAATCATTGAGTCTTAAGTCAGTTATAGTGGTTTTCTTCTCGATTAAGCAAAAGAGACTTCAATCGAGGTTATGAGCTCCAATGCTTTTGAAATCAACGAATAAGCTTCAATTTCATGTTCTAATATAAGAAATAAAGTAATCGAGCATGATAATTGCTTGGAAAGCACGGTTTGAACTACCAAAATCGAAGAACGTAAGGTACTCGGTCAACTGAAGCTATCTTGAGCTTCCAGAGTCAACAGATTGTCAAACGACCTCAAATTCGAAGCTCTCTTAATGAATACCCTCTAATTCAATACAATATATCAATCGGTTGAAGTTCGTACGAGGATAATTGAGTCTTAAGTCAGTTATAGTGATTTTCTTCTCGATTAAGCAAAAGAGACTTCAATCGAGGTTATGAGCTCAAATGCTTTTGAAATCAACGAGTACGCATCAATTTCATGTTCTAATATAAGAAATGAAGTAATCGAGCATGATAATTTCTTGGAAAGCACGGTTTGAACTACCAAAATCGAAGAACGTAAGGTAATCGGTCAACTGAAGCTATCTTGAGCTTCCGGAGTCAACAGATGGTCAAGCGACCTCAAATTCGATGCGCTCTTAATGAATACTCTCTAATTCAATACAATATATCAATCGGTTGATGTTCGTACGAGGATAATTGAGTCTTAAGTCAGTTATAGTGGTTTTCTTCTCAATTAAGCAAAAGAGACTTCAATCGAGGTTATGAGCTCCAATGCTTTTGAAATCAACGAGTAAGCTTCAATTTCATGTTCAAATATAAGAAATGAAGTAATCGAGCATGATAATTGCTTGGAAAGCACGGTTTGAAGTACCAAAATCGAAGAACGTAAGGTAATCTGTCAACTGAAGCTATCTTGAGCTTCCGGAGTCAACAGATGGTCAAAATACCTCAAATTCTATGCGCTCTTCATGAACACCCTCTAATTCAATACAATATATCAATCGGTTGAAGTTCGTACGAGGATAATTGAGTCTTAAGTCAGTTATAGTGGTTTTCTTCTCGATTAAGCAAAAGAGACTTCAATCGAGGTTATGAGCTCAAATGCTTTTGAAATCAACGAGTAAGCATCAATTTCATGTTCTAATATAAGAAATGAAGTAATCGAGCATGATAATTTCTTGGAAAGCACGGTTTGAACTACCAAAATCGAAGAACGTAAGGTAATCGGTCAACTGAAGCTATCTTGAGCTTCCGGAGTCAACAGATGGTCAAACGACCTCAAATTCGATGCGCTCTTAATGAATACTCTCTAATTCAATAAAATATATCAATCGGTTGAAGTTCGTACGAGGATAATTGAGTCTTAAGTCAATTATAGTGGTTTTCTTCTCGATTAAGCAAAAGAGACTTCAATCGAGGTTATGAGCTCCAATGCTTTTGAAATCAACGAGTAAGCTTCAATTTCATGTTCAAATATAAGAAATGAAGTAATCGAGCATGATAATTGCTTCGAAAGCACGGTTTGAAGTACCAAAATCGAAGAAAGTAAGGTAATCAGTCAACTGAAGCTATCTTGAGCTTCCGGAGTCAACAGATAGTCAAAATACCTCAAATTCTATGCGCTCTTCATGAACACCCTCTAATTCAATACAATATATCAATCGGTTGAAGTTCGTACGAGGATAATTGAGTCTTAAGTCAGTTATAGTGGTTTTCTTCTCGATTAAGCAAAAGAGACTTCAATCGAGGTTATGAGCTCCAATGCTTTTAAAATCAACGAGAAATCAAACATGATAATTGCTTGTAAAGCATGATTTGAAATACCTAAATCGAAGAACGTAAGGTAATCAGTCAACCGAAGCTATCTTGAGCATCCGGAGTCAACAGATGGTTGAACGACCTCGAATTCGATGCGCTCTTCATGAATAACCTCTAATTCAATACAATATATCAATCGGTTGAAGTTCGTACGAGAATCATTGAGTCTTACGTCAGTTATAGTGGTTTTCTTCTCGATTAAGTAAAAGAGACTTCAATCGAGGTTGTGATCTCAAATGCTTTTGAAATCAACTTGTAAGCTTCAATTTCATGTTCTAATATAAGATATGAAGTAATCGAGCATGATAATTGCTTGGAAAGCACGGTTTGAACTACCAAAATCGAAGAACGTAAGGTAATCGGTCAACCGAAGCTATCTTGAGCATCCAGAGTCAACAGATGGTCGAACGACCACAATTCGATGCTCTCTTCATGAATAACCTCTAATTCAATACAATATATCAATCGGTTGAAGTTCGTACGAGAATCATTGAGTCTTAAGTCAGTTATAGTGGTTTTCTTCTCGATTAAGCAAAAGAGACTTCAATCGAGGTTATGAGCTCAAATGCTTTTGAAATCAACGAGTAAGCATCAATTTCATGTTGTAATATAAGAAATGAAGTAATCGAGCATGATAATTTCTTGGAAAGCACGGTTTGAACTACCAAAATCGAAGAACGTAAGGTAATCGGTCAACTGAAGCTATCTTGAGCTTCCGGAGTCAACAGATGGTCAAACGACCTCAAATTCGATGCGCTCTTAATGAATACTCTCTAATTCAATACAATATATCAATCGGTTGAAGTTCGTACGAGGATAATTGAGTCTTAATTCAGTAATCGTGGTTTTCTTCACGTTTAAGCAAAAGAGACTTCAATCGAGGTTATGAGCTCCAATGCTTTTGAAATCAACGAGTAAGCTTCAATTTCATGTTCAAATATAAGAAATGAAGTAATCGAGCATGATAATTGCTTCGAAAGCACGGTTTAAAGTACCAAAATCGAAGAACGTAAGGTAATCAGTTAATTGAAGCTATCTTGAGCTTCCGGAGTCAACAGATGGTCAAAATACCTCAAATTCTATGCGCTCTTCATGAACACCCTCTAATTCAATACAATATATCAATCGGTTGAAGTTCGTACGAGGATAATTGAGTCTTAAGTCAGTTATAGTGGTTTTCTTCTCGATTAAGCAAAAGAGACTTCAATCGAGGTTATGAGCTCAAATGCTTTTGAAATCAACGAGTAAGCATCAATTTCATGTTCTAATATAAGAAATGAAGTAATCGAGCATGATAATTTCTTGGAAAGCACGGTTTGAACTACCAAAATCGAAGAACGTAAGGTAATCGGTCAACTAAAGCTATCTTGAGCTTCCGGAGTCAACAGATGGTCAAACGACCTCAAATTCGATGCGCTCTTAATGAATACTCTCTAATTCAATAAAATATATCAATCGGTTGAAGTTCGTACGAGGATAATTGAGTCTTAAGTCAGTTATAGTGGTTTTCTTCTCGATTAAGCAAAAGAGACTTCAATCGAGGTTATGAGCTCCAATGCTTTTGAAATCAACGAGTAAGCTTCAATTTCATGTTCAAATATAAGAAATGAAGTAATCGAGCATGATAATTGCTTCGAAAGCACGGTTTGAAGTACCAAAATCGAAGAAAGTAAGGTAATCAGTCAACTGAAGCTATCTTGAGCTTCCGGAGTCAACAGATAGTCAAAATACCTCAAATTCTATGCGCTCTTCATGAACACCCTCTAATTCAATACAATATATCAATCGGTTGAAGTTCGTACGAGGATAATTGAGTCTTAAGTCAGTTATAGTGGTTTTCTTCTCGATTAAGCAAAAGAGACTTCAATCGAGGTTATGAGCTCCAATGCTTTTAAAATCAACGAGAAATCAAACATGATAATTGCTTGTAAAGCATGATTTGAAATACCTAAATCGAAGAACGTAAGGTAATCAGTCAACCGAAGCTATCTTGAGCATCCGGAGTCAACAGATGGTTGAACGACCTCGAATTCGATGCGCTCTTCATGAATAACCTCTAATTCAATACAATATATCAATCGGTTGAAGTTCGTACGAGAATCATTGAGTCTTACGTCAGTTATAGTGGTTTTCTTCTCGATTAAGTAAAAGAGACTTCAATCGAGGTTATGAGCTCAAATGCTTTTGAAATCAACGAGTAAGCTTCAATTTCATGTTCTAATATAAGATATGAAGTAATCGAGCATGATAATTGCTTGGAAAGCACGGTTTGAACTACCAAAATCGAAGAACGTAAGGTAATCGGTCAACCGAAGCTATCTTGAGCATCCAGAGTCAACAGATGGTCGAACGACCACAATTCGATGCTCTCTTCATGAATAACCTCTAATTCAATACAATATATCAATCGGTTGAAGTTCGTACGAGAATCATTGAGTCTTAAGTCAGTTATAGTGGTTTTCTTCTCGATTAAGCAAAAGAGACTTCAATCGAGGTTATGAGCTCAAATGCTTTTGAAATCAACGAGTAAGCATCAATTTCATGTTGTAATATAAGAAATGAAGTAATCGAGCATGATAATTTCTTGGAAAGCACGGTTTGAACTACCAAAATCGAAGAACGTAAGGTAATCGGTCAACTGAAGCTATCTTGAGCTTCCGGAGTCAACAGATGGTCAAACGACCTCAAATTCGATGCGCTCTTAATGAATACTCTCTAATTCAATACAATATATCAATCGGTTGAAGTTCGTACGAGGATAATTGAGTCTTAATTCAGTAATAGTGGTTTTCTTCACGTTTAAGCAAAAGAGACTTCAATCGAGGTTATGAGCTCCAATGCTTTTGAAATCAACGAGTAAGCTTCAATTTCATGTTCAAATATAAGAAATGAAGTAATCGAGCATGATAATTGCTTCGAAAGCACGGTTTGAAGTACCAAAATCGAAGAACGTAAGGTAATCAGTTAATTGAAGCTATCTTGAGCTTCCGGAGTCAACAGATGGTCAAAATACCTCAAATTCTATGCGCTCTTCATGAACACCCTCTAATTCAATACAATATATCAATCGGTTGAAGTTCGTACGAGGATAATTGAGTCTTAAGTCAGTTATAGTGGTTTTCTTCTCGATTAAGCAAAAGAGACTTCAATCGAGGTTATGAGCTCAAATGCTTTTGAAATCAACGAGTAAGCATCAATTTCATGTTCTAATATAAGAAATGAAGTAATGGAGCATGATAATTTCTTGGAAAGCACGGTTTGAACTACCAAAATCGAAGAACGTAAGGTAATCGGTCAACTGAAGCTATCTTGAGCTTCCGGAGTCAACAGATGGTCAAACGACCTCAAATTCGATGCGCTCTTAATGAATACTCTCTAATTCAATAAAATATATCAATCGGTTGAAGTTCGTACGAGGATAATTGAGTCTTAAGTCAGTTATAGTGGTTTTCTTCTCGATTAAGCAAAAGAGACTTCAATCGAGGTTATGAGCTCCAATGCTTTTGAAATCAACGAGTAAGCTTCAATTTCATGTTCAAATATAAGAAATGAAGTAATCGAGCATGATAATTGCTTTGAAAGCACGGTTTGAAGTACCAAAATCGAAGAAAGTAAGGTAATCAGTCAACTGAAGCTATCTTGAGCTTCCGGAGTCAACAGATAGTCAAAATACCTCAAATTCTATGCGCTCTTCATGAACACCCTCTAATTCAATACAATATATCAATCGGTTGAAGTTCGTACGAGGATAATTGAGTCTTAAGTCAGTTATAGTGGTTTTCTTCTCGATTAAGCAAAAGAGACTTCAATCGAGGTTATGAGCTCCAATGCTTTTGAAATCAACGAGTAAGCTTCAATTTCATGTTCAAATATAAGAAATGAAGTAATCGAGCATGATAATTGCTTCGAAAGCATGGTTTGAAGTACCAAAATCGAAGAACGTAAGGTAATCAGTCAACTGAAGCTATCTTGACCTTCCGGAGTCAACAGATGGTCAAAATACCTCAAATTCTATGCGCTCTTCATGAGCACCCTCTAATTCAATACAATATATCAATCGGTTGAAGTTCGTACGAGGATAATTGAGTCTTAAGTCAGTTATAGTGGTTTTCTTCTCGATTAAGCAAAAGAGACTTCAATCGAGGTTATGAGCTCCAATGCTTTTAAAATCAACGAGTAATCGAACATGATAATTTCTTGTAAAGCATGATTTGAAATACCTAAATCGAAGAACGTAAGGTAATCAGTCAACCGAAGCTATCTTGAGCATCCGGAGTCAACAGATGGTTGAACGACCTCGAATTCGATGCGCTCTTCATGAATAACCTCTAATTCAATACAATACATCAATCGGTTGAAGTTCGTACGAGAATCATTGAGTCTTACGTCAGTTATAGTGGTTTTCTTCTCGATTAAGTAAAAGAGACTTCAATCGAGGTTATGAGCTCAAATGCTTTTGAAATCAACGAGTAAGCTTCAATTTCATGTTCTAATATAAGAAATGAAGTAATCGAGCATGATAATTGCTTGGAAAGCACGGTTTGAACTACCAAAATCGAAGAACGTAAGGTAATCGGTCAACCGAAGCTATCTTGAGCATCCGGAGTCAACAGATGGTCGAACGACCACAATTCGATGCTCTCTTCATGAATAACCTCTAATTCAATACAATATATCAATCGGTTGAAGTCCGTACGAGAATCATTGAGTCTTAAGTCAGTTATAGTGGTTTTCTTCTCGATTAAGCAAAAGAGACTTCAATCGAGGTTATGAGCTCAAATGCTTTTGAAATCAACGAGTAAGCTTCAATTTCATGTTCTAATATAAGAAATGAAGTAATCGAGCATGATAATTGCTTGGAAAGCACGGTTTGAACTACCAAAATCGAAGAACGTAAGGTACTCGGTCAACTGAAGCTATCTTGAGCTTCCAGAGTCAACAGATTGTCAAACGACCTCAAATTCGATGCTCTCATAATGAATACCCTCTAATTCAATACAATATATCAATCGGTTGAAGTTCGTACGAGGATAATTGAGTCTTAAGTCAGTAATAGTGGTTTTCTTCTCGATTAAGCAAAAGAGACTTCAATCGAGGTTATGAGCTCCAATGCTTTTGAAATCAACGAGTAAGCTTCAATTTCATGTTCAAATATAAGAAATGAAGTAATCGAGCATGATAATTGCTTCGAAAGCACGGTTTGAAGTACCAAAATCGAAGAACGTAAGGTAATCAGTTAATTGAAGCTATCTTGAGCTTCCGGAGTCAACAGATGGTCAAAATACCTCAAATTCTATGCGCTCTTCATGAACACCCTCTAATTCAATACAATATATCAATCGGTTGAAGTTCGTACGAGGATAATTGAGTCTTAAGTCAGTTATAGTGGTTTTCTTCTCGATTAAGCAAAAGAGACTTCAATCGAGGTTATGAACTCCAATGCTTTTAAAATCAATGAGTAATCGAACATGATATTTGCTTGTAAAGCATTATTTGAAATACCTAAATCGAAGAACGTAAGGTAATCAGTCAACCGAAGCAATCTTGAGCATCCGGAGTCAACAGATGGTCGAACGACCTCGAATTCGATGCGCTCTTCATGAATAACCTCTAATTCAATACAATATATCAATCGGTTGAAGTTCGTACGAGAATCATTGAGTCTTACGTCAGTTGGTTTTCTTCTCGATTAAGCAAAAGAGACTTCAATTGAGGTTATGAGCTCAAATGCTTTTGAAATCAACGAGTAAGCTTCAATTTCATGTTCTAATATAAGAAATGAAGTAATCGAGCATGATAATTGCTTGGAAAGCACGGTTTGAACTACCAAAATCAAAGAACGTAAGGTAATCGGTCAACCGAAGCTATCTTGAGCATCCGGAGTCAACAGATGGTCGAACGACCACAATTCGATGCTCTCTTCATGAATAACCTCTAATTCAATACAATATATCAATCGGTTGAAGTTCGTACGAGAATCATTGAGTCTTAAGTCAGTTATAGTGGTTTTCTTCTCGATTAAGCAAAAGAGACTTCAATCGAGGTTATGAGCTCCAATGCTTTTGAAATCAACGAATAAGCTTCAATTTCATGTTCTAATATAAGAAATAAAGTAATCGAGCATGATAATTGCTTGGAAAGCACGGTTTGAACTACCAAAATCGAAGAACGTAAGGTACTCGGTCAACTGAAGCTATCTTGAGCTTCCAGAGTCAACAGATTGTCAAACGACCTCAAATTCGAAGCTCTCTTAATGAATACCCTCTAATTCAATACAATATATCAATCGGTTGAAGTTCGTACGAGGATAATTGAGTCTTAAGTCAGTTATAGTGATTTTCTTCTCGATTAAGCAAAAGAGACTTCAATCGAGGTTATGAGCTCAAATGCTTTTGAAATCAACGAGTACGCATCAATTTCATGTTCTAATATAAGAAATGAAGTAATCGAGCATGATAATTTCTTGGAAAGCACGGTTTAAACTACCAAAATCGAAGAACGTAAGGTAATCGGTCAACTGAAGCTATCTTGAGCTTCCGGAGTCAACAGATGGTCAAGCGACCTCAAATTCGATGCGCTCTTAATGAATACTCTCTAATTCAATACAATATATCAATCGGTTGATGTTCGTACGAGGATAATTGAGTCTTAAGTCAGTTATAGTGGTTTTCTTCTCAATTAAGCAAAAGAGACTTCAATCGAGGTTATGAGCTCCAATGCTTTTGAAATCAACGAGTAAGCTTCAATTTCATGTTCAAATATAAGAAATGAAGTAATCGAGCATGATAATTGCTTGGAAAGCACGGTTTGAAGTACCAAAATCGAAGAACGTAAGGTAATCTGTCAACTGAAGCTATCTTGAGCTTCCGGAGTCAACAGATGGTCAAAATACCTCAAATTCTATGCGCTCTTCATGAACACCCTCTAATTCAATACAATATATCAATCGGTTGAAGTTCGTACGAGGATAATTGAGTCTTAAGTCAGTTATAGTGGTTTTCTTCTCGATTAAGCAAAAGAGACTTCAATCGAGGTTATGAGCTCAAATGCTTTTGAAATCAACGAGTAAGCATCAATTTCATGTTCTAATATAAGAAATGAAGTAATCGAGCATGATAATTTCTTGGAAAGCACGGTTTGAACTACCAAAATCGAAGAACGTAAGGTAATCGGTCAACTGAAGCTATCTTGAGCTTCCGGAGTCAACAGATGGTCAAACGACCTCAAATTCGATGCGCTCTTAATGAATACTCTCTAATTCAATAAAATATATCAATCGGTTGAAGTTCGTACGAGGATAATTGAGTCTTAAGTCAATTATAGTGGTTTTCTTCTCGATTAAGCAAAAGAGACTTCAATCGAGGTTATGAGCTCCAATGCTTTTGAAATCAACGAGTAAGCTTCAATTTCATGTTCAAATATAAGAAATGAAGTAATCGAGCATGATAATTGCTTCGAAAGCACGGTTTGAAGTACCAAAATCGAAGAAAGTAAGGTAATCAGTCAACTGAAGCTATCTTGAGCTTCCGGAGTCAACAGATAGTCAAAATACCTCAAATTCTATGCGCTCTTCATGAACACCCTCTAATTCAATACAATATATCAATCGGTTGAAGTTCGTACGAGGATAATTGAGTCTTAAGTCAGTTATAGTGGTTTTCTTCTCGATTAAGCAAAAGAGACTTCAATCGAGGTTATGAGCTCCAATGCTTTTAAAATCAACGAGAAATCAAACATGATAATTGCTTGTAAAGCATGATTTGAAATACCTAAATTGAAGAACGTAAGGTAATCAGTCAACCGAAGCTATCTTGAGCATCCGGAGTCAACAGATGGTTGAACGACCTCGAATTCGATGCGCTCTTCATGAATAACCTCTAATTCAATACAATATATCAATCGGTTGAAGTTCGTACGAGAATCATTGAGTCTTACGTCAGTTATAGTGGTTTTCTTCTCGATTAAGTAAAAGAGACTTCAATCGAGGTTGTGATCTCAAATGCTTTTGAAATCAACGAGTAAGCTTCAATTTCATGTTCTAATATAAGATATGAAGTAATCGAGCATGATAATTGCTTGGAAAGCACGGTTTGAACTACCAAAATCGAAGAACGTAAGGTAATCGGTCAACCGAAGCTATCTTGAGCATCCAGAGTCAACAGATGGTCGAACGACCACAATTCGATGCTCTCTTCATGAATAACCTCTAATTCAATACAATATATCAATCGGTTGAAGTTCGTACGAGGATAATTGAGTCTTAAGTCAGTAATAGTGGTTTTCTTCTCGATTAAGCAAAAGAGACTTCAATCGAGGTTATGAGCTCCAATGCTTTTGAAATCAACGAGTAAGCTTCAATTTCATGTTCAAATATAAGAAATGAAGTAATCGAGCATGATAATTGCTTCGAAAGCACGGTTTGAAGTACCAAAATCGAAGAACGTAAGGTAATCAGTTAATTGAAGCTATCTTGAGCTTCCGGAGTCAACAGATGGTCAAAATACCTCAAATTCTATGCGCTCTTCATGAACACCCTCTAATTCAATACAATATATCAATCGGTTGAAGTTCGTACGAGGATAATTGAGTCTTAAGTCAGTTATAGTGGTTTTCTTCTCGATTAAGCAAAAGAGACTTCAATCGAGGTTATGAACTCCAATGCTTTTAAAATCAATGAGTAATCGAACATGATATTTGCTTGTAAAGCATTATTTGAAATACCTAAATCGAAGAACGTAAGGTAATCAGTCAACCGAAGCAATCTTGAGCATCCGGAGTCAACAGATGGTCGAACGACCTCGAATTCGATGCGCTCTTCATGAATAACCTCTAATTCAATACAATATATCAATCGGTTGAAGTTCGTACGAGAATCATTGAGTCTTACGTCAGTTGGTTTTCTTCTCGATTAAGCAAAAGAGACTTCAATTGAGGTTATGAGCTCAAATGCTTTTGAAATCAACGAGTAAGCTTCAATTTCATGTTCTAATATAAGAAATGAAGTAATCGAGCATGATAATTGCTTGGAAAGCACGGTTTGAACTACCAAAATCAAAGAACGTAAGGTAATCGGTCAACCGAAGCTATCTTGAGCATCCGGAGTCAACAGATGGTCGAACGACCACAATTCGATGCTCTCTTCATGAATAACCTCTAATTCAATACAATATATCAATCGGTTGAAGTTCGTACGAGAATCATTGAGTCTTAAGTCAGTTATAGTGGTTTTCTTCTCGATTAAGCAAAAGAGACTTCAATCGAGGTTATGAGCTCCAATGCTTTTGAAATCAACGAATAAGCTTCAATTTCATGTTCTAATATAAGAAATAAAGTAATCGAGCATGATAATTGCTTGGAAAGCACGGTTTGAACTACCAAAATCGAAGAACGTAAGGTACTCGGTCAACTGAAGCTATCTTGAGCTTCCAGAGTCAACAGATTGTCAAACGACCTCAAATTCGAAGCTCTCTTAATGAATACCCTCTAATTCAATACAATATATCAATCGGTTGAAGTTCGTACGAGGATAATTGAGTCTTAAGTCAGTTATAGTGATTTTCTTCTCGATTAAGCAAAAGAGACTTCAATCGAGGTTATGAGCTCAAATGCTTTTGAAATCAACGAGTACGCATCAATTTCATGTTCTAATATAAGAAATGAAGTAATCGAGCATGATAATTTCTTGGAAAGCACGGTTTAAACTACCAAAATCGAAGAACGTAAGGTAATCGGTCAACTGAAGCTATCTTGAGCTTCCGGAGTCAACAGATGGTCAAGCGACCTCAAATTCGATGCGCTCTTAATGAATACTCTCTAATTCAATACAATATATCAATCGGTTGATGTTCGTACGAGGATAATTGAGTCTTAAGTCAGTTATAGTGGTTTTCTTCTCAATTAAGCAAAAGAGACTTCAATCGAGGTTATGAGCTCCAATGCTTTTGAAATCAACGAGTAAGCTTCAATTTCATGTTCAAATATAAGAAATGAAGTAATCGAGCATGATAATTGCTTGGAAAGCACGGTTTGAAGTACCAAAATCGAAGAACGTAAGGTAATCTGTCAACTGAAGCTATCTTGAGCTTCCGGAGTCAACAGATGGTCAAAATACCTCAAATTCTATGCGCTCTTCATGAACACCCTCTAATTCAATACAATATATCAATCGGTTGAAGTTCGTACGAGGATAATTGAGTCTTAAGTCAGTTATAGTGGTTTTCTTCTCGATTAAGCAAAAGAGACTTCAATCGAGGTTATGAGCTCAAATGCTTTTGAAATCAACGAGTAAGCATCAATTTCATGTTCTAATATAAGAAATGAAGTAATCGAGCATGATAATTTCTTGGAAAGCACGGTTTGAACTACCAAAATCGAAGAACGTAAGGTAATCGGTCAACTGAAGCTATCTTGAGCTTCCGGAGTCAACAGATGGTCAAACGACCTCAAATTCGATGCGCTCTTAATGAATACTCTCTAATTCAATAAAATATATCAATCGGTTGAAGTTCGTACGAGGATAATTGAGTCTTAAGTCAATTATAGTGGTTTTCTTCTCGATTAAGCAAAAGAGACTTCAATCGAGGTTATGAGCTCCAATGCTTTTGAAATCAACGAGTAAGCTTCAATTTCATGTTCAAATATAAGAAATGAAGTAATCGAGCATGATAATTGCTTCGAAAGCACGGTTTGAAGTACCAAAATCGAAGAAAGTAAGGTAATCAGTCAACTGAAGCTATCTTGAGCTTCCGGAGTCAACAGATAGTCAAAATACCTCAAATTCTATGCGCTCTTCATGAACACCCTCTAATTCAATACAATATATCAATCGGTTGAAGTTCGTACGAGGATAATTGAGTCTTAAGTCAGTTATAGTGGTTTTCTTCTCGATTAAGCAAAAGAGACTTCAATCGAGGTTATGAGCTCCAATGCTTTTAAAATCAACGAGAAATCAAACATGATAATTGCTTGTAAAGCATGATTTGAAATACCTAAATTGAAGAACGTAAGGTAATCAGTCAACCGAAGCTATCTTGAGCATCCGGAGTCAACAGATGGTTGAACGACCTCGAATTCGATGCGCTCTTCATGAATAACCTCTAATTCAATACAATATATCAATCGGTTGAAGTTCGTACGAGAATCATTGAGTCTTACGTCAGTTATAGTGGTTTTCTTCTCGATTAAGTAAAAGAGACTTCAATCGAGGTTGTGATCTCAAATGCTTTTGAAATCAACGAGTAAGCTTCAATTTCATGTTCTAATATAAGATATGAAGTAATCGAGCATGATAATTGCTTGGAAAGCACGGTTTGAACTACCAAAATCGAAGAACGTAAGGTAATCGGTCAACCGAAGCTATCTTGAGCATCCAGAGTCAACAGATGGTCGAACGACCACAATTCGATGCTCTCTTCATGAATAACCTCTAATTCAATACAATATATCAATCGGTTGAAGTTCGTACGAGAATCATTGAGTCTTAAGTCAGTTATAGTGGTTTTCTTCTCGATTAAGCAAAAGAGACTTCAATCGAGGTTATGAGCTCAAATGCTTTTGAAATCAACGAGTAAGCATCAATTTCATGTTGTAATATAAGAAATGAAGTAATCGAGCATGATAATTTCTTGGAAAGCACGGTTTGAACTACCAAAATCGAAGAACGTAAGGTAATCGGTCAACTGAAGCTATCTTGAGCTTCCGGAGTCAACAGATGGTCAAACGACCTCAAATTCGATGCGCTCTTAATGAATACTCTCTAATTCAATACAATATATCAATCGGTTGAAGTTCGTACGAGGATAATTGAGTCTTAATTCAGTAATCGTGGTTTTCTTCACGTTTAAGCAAAAGAGACTTCAATCGAGGTTATGAGCTCCAATGCTTTTGAAATCAACGAGTAAGCTTCAATTTCATGTTCAAATATAAGAAATGAAGTAATCGAGCATGATAATTGCTTCGAAAGCACGGTTTAAAGTACCAAAATCGAAGAACGTAAGGTAATCAGTTAATTGAAGCTATCTTGAGCTTCCGGAGTCAACAGATGGTCAAAATACCTCAAATTCTATGCGCTCTTCATGAACACCCTCTAATTCAATACAATATATCAATCGGTTGAAGTTCGTACGAGGATAATTGAGTCTTAAGTCAGTTATAGTGGTTTTCTTCTCGATTAAGCAAAAGAGACTTCAATCGAGGTTATGAGCTCAAATGCTTTTGAAATCAACGAGTAAGCATCAATTTCATGTTCTAATATAAGAAATGAAGTAATCGAGCATGATAATTTCTTGGAAAGCACGGTTTGAACTACCAAAATCGAAGAACGTAAGGTAATCGGTCAACTAAAGCTATCTTGAGCTTCCGGAGTCAACAGATGGTCAAACGACCTCAAATTCGATGCGCTCTTAATGAATACTCTCTAATTCAATAAAATATATCAATCGGTTGAAGTTCGTACGAGGATAATTGAGTCTTAAGTCAGTTATAGTGGTTTTCTTCTCGATTAAGCAAAAGAGACTTCAATCGAGGTTATGAGCTCCAATGCTTTTGAAATCAACGAGTAAGCTTCAATTTCATGTTCAAATATAAGAAATGAAGTAATCGAGCATGATAATTGCTTCGAAAGCACGGTTTGAAGTACCAAAATCGAAGAAAGTAAGGTAATCAGTCAACTGAAGCTATCTTGAGCTTCCGGAGTCAACAGATAGTCAAAATACCTCAAATTCTATGCGCTCTTCATGAACACCCTCTAATTCAATACAATATATCAATCGGTTGAAGTTCGTACGAGGATAATTGAGTCTTAAGTCAGTTATAGTGGTTTTCTTCTCGATTAAGCAAAAGAGACTTCAATCGAGGTTATGAGCTCCAATGCTTTTAAAATCAACGAGAAATCAAACATGATAATTGCTTGTAAAGCATGATTTGAAATACCTAAATCGAAGAACGTAAGGTAATCAGTCAACCGAAGCTATCTTGAGCATCCGGAGTCAACAGATGGTTGAACGACCTCGAATTCGATGCGCTCTTCATGAATAACCTCTAATTCAATACAATATATCAATCGGTTGAAGTTCGTACGAGAATCATTGAGTCTTACGTCAGTTATAGTGGTTTTCTTCTCGATTAAGTAAAAGAGACTTCAATCGAGGTTATGAGCTCAAATGCTTTTGAAATCAACGAGTAAGCTTCAATTTCATGTTCTAATATAAGATATGAAGTAATCGAGCATGATAATTGCTTGGAAAGCACGGTTTGAACTACCAAAATCGAAGAACGTAAGGTAATCGGTCAACCGAAGCTATCTTGAGCATCCAGAGTCAACAGATGGTCGAACGACCACAATTCGATGCTCTCTTCATGAATAACCTCTAATTCAATACAATATATCAATCGGTTGAAGTTCGTACGAGAATCATTGAGTCTTAAGTCAGTTATAGTGGTTTTCTTCTCGATTAAGCAAAAGAGACTTCAATCGAGGTTATGAGCTCAAATGCTTTTGAAATCAACGAGTAAGCATCAATTTCATGTTGTAATATAAGAAATGAAGTAATCGAGCATGATAATTTCTTGGAAAGCACGGTTTGAACTACCAAAATCGAAGAACGTAAGGTAATCGGTCAACTGAAGCTATCTTGAGCTTCCGGAGTCAACAGATGGTCAAACGACCTCAAATTCGATGCGCTCTTAATGAATACTCTCTAATTCAATACAATATATCAATCGGTTGAAGTTCGTACGAGGATAATTGAGTCTTAATTCAGTAATAGTGGTTTTCTTCACGTTTAAGCAAAAGAGACTTCAATCGAGGTTATGAGCTCCAATGCTTTTGAAATCAACGAGTAAGCTTCAATTTCATGTTCAAATATAAGAAATGAAGTAATCGAGCATGATAATTGCTTCGAAAGCACGGTTTGAAGTACCAAAATCGAAGAACGTAAGGTAATCAGTTAATTGAAGCTATCTTGAGCTTCCGGAGTCAACAGATGGTCAAAATACCTCAAATTCTATGCGCTCTTCATGAACACCCTCTAATTCAATACAATATATCAATCGGTTGAAGTTCGTACGAGGATAATTGAGTCTTAAGTCAGTTATAGTGGTTTTCTTCTCGATTAAGCAAAAGAGACTTCAATCGAGGTTATGAGCTCAAATGCTTTTGAAATCAACGAGTAAGCATCAATTTCATGTTCTAATATAAGAAATGAAGTAATGGAGCATGATAATTTCTTGGAAAGCACGGTTTGAACTACCAAAATCGAAGAACGTAAGGTAATCGGTCAACTGAAGCTATCTTGAGCTTCCGGAGTCAACAGATGGTCAAACGACCTCAAATTCGATGCGCTCTTAATGAATACTCTCTAATTCAATAAAATATATCAATCGGTTGAAGTTCGTACGAGGATAATTGAGTCTTAAGTCAGTTATAGTGGTTTTCTTCTCGATTAAGCAAAAGAGACTTCAATCGAGGTTATGAGCTCCAATGCTTTTGAAATCAACGAGTAAGCTTCAATTTCATGTTCAAATATAAGAAATGAAGTAATCGAGCATGATAATTGCTTTGAAAGCACGGTTTGAAGTACCAAAATCGAAGAAAGTAAGGTAATCAGTCAACTGAAGCTATCTTGAGCTTCCGGAGTCAACAGATAGTCAAAATACCTCAAATTCTATGCGCTCTTCATGAACACCCTCTAATTCAATACAATATATCAATCGGTTGAAGTTCGTACGAGGATAATTGAGTCTTAAGTCAGTTATAGTGGTTTTCTTCTCGATTAAGCAAAAGAGACTTCAATCGAGGTTATGAGCTCCAATGCTTTTGAAATCAACGAGTAAGCTTCAATTTCATGTTCAAATATAAGAAATGAAGTAATCGAGCATGATAATTGCTTCGAAAGCATGGTTTGAAGTACCAAAATCGAAGAACGTAAGGTAATCAGTCAACTGAAGCTATCTTGACCTTCCGGAGTCAACAGATGGTCAAAATACCTCAAATTCTATGCGCTCTTCATGAGCACCCTCTAATTCAATACAATATATCAATCGGTTGAAGTTCGTACGAGGATAATTGAGTCTTAAGTCAGTTACAGTGGTTTTCTTCTCGATTAAGCAAAAGAGACTTCAATCGAGGTTATGAGCTCCAATGCTTTTAAAATCAACGAGTAATCGAACATGATAATTTCTTGTAAAGCATGATTTGAAATACCTAAATCGAAGAACGTAAGGTAATCAGTCAACCGAAGCTATCTTGAGCATCTGGAGTCAACAGATGGTTGAACGACCTCGAATTCGATGCGCTCTTCATGAATAACCTCTAATTCAATACAATATATCAATCGGTTGAAGTTCGTACGAGAATCATTGAGTCTTACGTCAGTTATAGTGGTTTTCTTCTCGATTAAGTAAAAGAGACTTCAATCGAGGTTATGAGCTCAAATGCTTTTGAAATCAACGAGTAAGCTTCAATTTCATGTTCTAATATAAGAAATGAAGTAATCGAGCATGATAATTGCTTGGAAAGCACGGTTTGAACTACCAAAATCGAAGAACGTAAGGTAATCGGTCAACCGAAGCTATCTTGAGCATCCGGAGTCAACAGATGGTCGAACGACCACAATTCGATGCTCTCTTCATGAATAACCTCTAATTCAATACAATATATCAATCGGTTGAAGTTCGTACGAGAATCATTGAGTCTTAAGTCAGTTATAGTGGTTTTCTTCTCGATTAAGCAAAAGAGACTTCAATCGAGGTTATGAGCTCAAATGCTTTTGAAATCAACGAGTAAGCTTCAATTTCATGTTCTAATATAAGAAATGAAGTAATCGAGCATGATAATTGCTTGGAAAGCACGGTTTGAACTACCAAAATCGAAGAACGTAAGGTACTCGGTCAACTGAAGCTATCTTGAGCTTCCAGAGTCAACAGATTGTCAAACGACCTCAAATTCGATGCTCTCATAATGAATACCCTCTAATTCAATACAATATATCAATCGGTTGAAGTTCGTACGAGGATAATTGAGTCTTAAGTCAGTAATAGTGGTTTTCTTCTCGATTAAGCAAAAGAGACTTCAATCGAGGTTATGAGCTCCAATGCTTTTGAAATCAACGAGTAAGCTTCAATTTCATGTTCAAATATAAGAAATGAAGTAATCGAGCATGATAATTGCTTCGAAAGCACGGTTTGAAGTACCAAAATCGAAGAACGTAAGGTAATCAGTTAATTGAAGCTATCTTGAGCTTCCGGAGTCAACAGATGGTCAAAATACCTCAAATTCTATGCGCTCTTCATGAACACCCTCTAATTCAATACAATATATCAATCGGTTGAAGTTCGTACGAGGATAATTGAGTCTTAAGTCAGTTATAGTGGTTTTCTTCTCGATTAAGCAAAAGAGACTTCAATCGAGGTTATGAACTCCAATGCTTTTAAAATCAATGAGTAATCGAACATGATATTTGCTTGTAAAGCATTATTTGAAATACCTAAATCGAAGAACGTAAGGTAATCAGTCAACCGAAGCAATCTTGAGCATCCGGAGTCAACAGATGGTCGAACGACCTCGAATTCGATGCGCTCTTCATGAATAACCTCTAATTCAATACAATATATCAATCGGTTGAAGTTCGTACGAGAATCATTGAGTCTTACGTCAGTTGGTTTTCTTCTCGATTAAGCAAAAGAGACTTCAATTGAGGTTATGAGCTCAAATGCTTTTGAAATCAACGAGTAAGCTTCAATTTCATGTTCTAATATAAGAAATGAAGTAATCGAGCATGATAATTGCTTGGAAAGCACGGTTTGAACTACCAAAATCAAAGAACGTAAGGTAATCGGTCAACCGAAGCTATCTTGAGCATCCGGAGTCAACAGATGGTCGAACGACCACAATTCGATGCTCTCTTCATGAATAACCTCTAATTCAATACAATATATCAATCGGTTGAAGTTCGTACGAGAATCATTGAGTCTTAAGTCAGTTATAGTGGTTTTCTTCTCGATTAAGCAAAAGAGACTTCAATCGAGGTTATGAGCTCCAATGCTTTTGAAATCAACGAATAAGCTTCAATTTCATGTTCTAATATAAGAAATAAAGTAATCGAGCATGATAATTGCTTGGAAAGCACGGTTTGAACTACCAAAATCGAAGAACGTAAGGTACTCGGTCAACTGAAGCTATCTTGAGCTTCCAGAGTCAACAGATTGTCAAACGACCTCAAATTCGAAGCTCTCTTAATGAATACCCTCTAATTCAATACAATATATCAATCGGTTGAAGTTCGTACGAGGATAATTGAGTCTTAAGTCAGTTATAGTGATTTTCTTCTCGATTAAGCAAAAGAGACTTCAATCGAGGTTATGAGCTCAAATGCTTTTGAAATCAACGAGTACGCATCAATTTCATGTTCTAATATAAGAAATGAAGTAATCGAGCATGATAATTTCTTGGAAAGCACGGTTTGAACTACCAAAATCGAAGAACGTAAGGTAATCGGTCAACTGAAGCTATCTTGAGCTTCCGGAGTCAACAGATGGTCAAGCGACCTCAAATTCGATGCGCTCTTAATGAATACTCTCTAATTCAATACAATATATCAATCGGTTGATGTTCGTACGAGGATAATTGAGTCTTAAGTCAGTTATAGTGGTTTTCTTCTCAATTAAGCAAAAGAGACTTCAATCGAGGTTATGAGCTCCAATGCTTTTGAAATCAACGAGTAAGCTTCAATTTCATGTTCAAATATAAGAAATGAAGTAATCGAGCATGATAATTGCTTGGAAAGCACGGTTTGAAGTACCAAAATCGAAGAACGTAAGGTAATCTGTCAACTGAAGCTATCTTGAGCTTCCGGAGTCAACAGATGGTCAAAATACCTCAAATTCTATGCGCTCTTCATGAACACCCTCTAATTCAATACAATATATCAATCGGTTGAAGTTCGTACGAGGATAATTGAGTCTTAAGTCAGTTATAGTGGTTTTCTTCTCGATTAAGCAAAAGAGACTTCAATCGAGGTTATGAGCTCAAATGCTTTTGAAATCAACGAGTAAGCATCAATTTCATGTTCTAATATAAGAAATGAAGTAATCGAGCATGATAATTTCTTGGAAAGCACGGTTTGAACTACCAAAATCGAAGAACGTAAGGTAATCGGTCAACTGAAGCTATCTTGAGCTTCCGGAGTCAACAGATGGTCAAACGACCTCAAATTCGATGCGCTCTTAATGAATACTCTCTAATTCAATAAAATATATCAATCGGTTGAAGTTCGTACGAGGATAATTGAGTCTTAAGTCAATTATAGTGGTTTTCTTCTCGATTAAGCAAAAGAGACTTCAATCGAGGTTATGAGCTCCAATGCTTTTGAAATCAACGAGTAAGCTTCAATTTCATGTTCAAATATAAGAAATGAAGTAATCGAGCATGATAATTGCTTCGAAAGCACGGTTTGAAGTACCAAAATCGAAGAAAGTAAGGTAATCAGTCAACTGAAGCTATCTTGAGCTTCCGGAGTCAACAGATAGTCAAAATACCTCAAATTCTATGCGCTCTTCATGAACACCCTCTAATTCAATACAATATATCAATCGGTTGAAGTTCGTACGAGGATAATTGAGTCTTAAGTCAGTTATAGTGGTTTTCTTCTCGATTAAGCAAAAGAGACTTCAATCGAGGTTATGAGCTCCAATGCTTTTAAAATCAACGAGAAATCAAACATGATAATTGCTTGTAAAGCATGATTTGAAATACCTAAATCGAAGAACGTAAGGTAATCAGTCAACCGAAGCTATCTTGAGCATCCGGAGTCAACAGATGGTTGAACGACCTCGAATTCGATGCGCTCTTCATGAATAACCTCTAATTCAATACAATATATCAATCGGTTGAAGTTCGTACGAGAATCATTGAGTCTTACGTCAGTTATAGTGGTTTTCTTCTCGATTAAGTAAAAGAGACTTCAATCGAGGTTGTGATCTCAAATGCTTTTGAAATCAACGAGTAAGCTTCAATTTCATGTTCTAATATAAGATATGAAGTAATCGAGCATGATAATTGCTTGGAAAGCACGGTTTGAACTACCAAAATCGAAGAACGTAAGGTAATCGGTCAACCGAAGCTATCTTGAGCATCCAGAGTCAACAGATGGTCGAACGACCACAATTCGATGCTCTCTTCATGAATAACCTCTAATTCAATACAATATATCAATCGGTTGAAGTTCGTACGAGAATCATTGAGTCTTAAGTCAGTTATAGTGGTTTTCTTCTCGATTAAGCAAAAGAGACTTCAATCGAGGTTATGAGCTCAAATGCTTTTGAAATCAACGAGTAAGCATCAATTTCATGTTGTAATATAAGAAATGAAGTAATCGAGCATGATAATTTCTTGGAAAGCACGGTTTGAACTACCAAAATCGAAGAACGTAAGGTAATCGGTCAACTGAAGCTATCTTGAGCTTCCGGAGTCAACAGATGGTCAAACGACCTCAAATTCGATGCGCTCTTAATGAATACTCTCTAATTCAATACAATATATCAATCGGTTGAAGTTCGTACGAGGATAATTGAGTCTTAATTCAGTAATCGTGGTTTTCTTCACGTTTAAGCAAAAGAGACTTCAATCGAGGTTATGAGCTCCAATGCTTTTGAAATCAACGAGTAAGCTTCAATTTCATGTTCAAATATAAGAAATGAAGTAATCGAGCATGATAATTGCTTCGAAAGCACGGTTTAAAGTACCAAAATCGAAGAACGTAAGGTAATCAGTTAATTGAAGCTATCTTGAGCTTCCGGAGTCAACAGATGGTCAAAATACCTCAAATTCTATGCGCTCTTCATGAACACCCTCTAATTCAATACAATATATCAATCGGTTGAAGTTCGTACGAGGATAATTGAGTCTTAAGTCAGTTATAGTGGTTTTCTTCTCGATTAAGCAAAAGAGACTTCAATCGAGGTTATGAGCTCAAATGCTTTTGAAATCAACGAGTAAGCATCAATTTCATGTTCTAATATAAGAAATGAAGTAATCGAGCATGATAATTTCTTGGAAAGCACGGTTTGAACTACCAAAATCGAAGAACGTAAGGTAATCGGTCAACTAAAGCTATCTTGAGCTTCCGGAGTCAACAGATGGTCAAACGACCTCAAATTCGATGCGCTCTTAATGAATACTCTCTAATTCAATAAAATATATCAATCGGTTGAAGTTCGTACGAGGATAATTGAGTCTTAAGTCAGTTATAGTGGTTTTCTTCTCGATTAAGCAAAAGAGACTTCAATCGAGGTTATGAGCTCCAATGCTTTTGAAATCAACGAGTAAGCTTCAATTTCATGTTCAAATATAAGAAATGAAGTAATCGAGCATGATAATTGCTTCGAAAGCACGGTTTGAAGTACCAAAATCGAAGAAAGTAAGGTAATCAGTCAACTGAAGCTATCTTGAGCTTCCGGAGTCAACAGATAGTCAAAATACCTCAAATTCTATGCGCTCTTCATGAACACCCTCTAATTCAATACAATATATCAATCGGTTGAAGTTCGTACGAGGATAATTGAGTCTTAAGTCAGTTATAGTGGTTTTCTTCTCGATTAAGCAAAAGAGACTTCAATCGAGGTTATGAGCTCCAATGCTTTTAAAATCAACGAGAAATCAAACATGATAATTGCTTGTAAAGCATGATTTGAAATACCTAAATCGAAGAACGTAAGGTAATCAGTCAACCGAAGCTATCTTGAGCATCCGGAGTCAACAGATGGTTGAACGACCTCGAATTCGATGCGCTCTTCATGAATAACCTCTAATTCAATACAATATATCAATCGGTTGAAGTTCGTACGAGAATCATTGAGTCTTACGTCAGTTATAGTGGTTTTCTTCTCGATTAAGTAAAAGAGACTTCAATCGAGGTTATGAGCTCAAATGCTTTTGAAATCAACGAGTAAGCTTCAATTTCATGTTCTAATATAAGATATGAAGTAATCGAGCATGATAATTGCTTGGAAAGCACGGTTTGAACTACCAAAATCGAAGAACGTAAGGTAATCGGTCAACCGAAGCTATCTTGAGCATCCAGAGTCAACAGATGGTCGAACGACCACAATTCGATGCTCTCTTCATGAATAACCTCTAATTCAATACAATATATCAATCGGTTGAAGTTCGTACGAGAATCATTGAGTCTTAAGTCAGTTATAGTGGTTTTCTTCTCGATTAAGCAAAAGAGACTTCAATCGAGGTTATGAGCTCAAATGCTTTTGAAATCAACGAGTAAGCATCAATTTCATGTTGTAATATAAGAAATGAAGTAATCGAGCATGATAATTTCTTGGAAAGCACGGTTTGAACTACCAAAATCGAAGAACGTAAGGTAATCGGTCAACTGAAGCTATCTTGAGCTTCCGGAGTCAACAGATGGTCAAACGACCTCAAATTCGATGCGCTCTTAATGAATACTCTCTAATTCAATACAATATATCAATCGGTTGAAGTTCGTACGAGGATAATTGAGTCTTAATTCAGTAATAGTGGTTTTCTTTACGTTTAAGCAAAAGAGACTTCAATCGAGGTTATGAGCTCCAATGCTTTTGAAATCAACGAGTAAGCTTCAATTTCATGTTCAAATATAAGAAATGAAGTAATCGAGCATGATAATTGCTTCGAAAGCACGGTTTGAAGTACCAAAATCGAAGAACGTAAGGTAATCAGTTAATTGAAGCTATCTTGAGCTTCCGGAGTCAACAGATGGTCAAAATACCTCAAATTCTATGCGCTCTTCATGAACACCCTCTAATTCAATACAATATATCAATCGGTTGAAGTTCGTACGAGGATAATTGAGTCTTAAGTCAGTTATAGTGGTTTTCTTCTCGATTAAGCAAAAGAGACTTCAATCGAGGTTATGAGCTCAAATGCTTTTGAAATCAACGAGTAAGCATCAATTTCATGTTCTAATATAAGAAATGAAGTAATGGAGCATGATAATTTCTTGGAAAGCACGGTTTGAACTACCAAAATCGAAGAACGTAAGGTAATCGGTCAACTGAAGCTATCTTGAGCTTCCGGAGTCAACAGATGGTCAAACGACCTCAAATTCGATGCGCTCTTAATGAATACTCTCTAATTCAATAAAATATATCAATCGGTTGAAGTTCGTACGAGGATAATTGAGTCTTAAGTCAGTTATAGTGGTTTTCTTCTCGATTAAGCAAAAGAGACTTCAATCGAGGTTATGAGCTCCAATGCTTTTGAAATCAACGAGTAAGCTTCAATTTCATGTTCAAATATAAGAAATGAAGTAATCGAGCATGATAATTGCTTTGAAAGCACGGTTTGAAGTACCAAAATCGAAGAAAGTAAGGTAATCAGTCAACTGAAGCTATCTTGAGCTTCCGGAGTCAACAGATAGTCAAAATACCTCAAATTCTATGCGCTCTTCATGAACACCCTCTAATTCAATACAATATATCAATCGGTTGAAGTTCGTACGAGGATAATTGAGTCTTAAGTCAGTTATAGTGGTTTTCTTCTCGATTAAGCAAAAGAGACTTCAATCGAGGTTATGAGCTCCAATGCTTTTGAAATCAACGAGTAAGCTTCAATTTCATGTTCAAATATAAGAAATGAAGTAATCGAGCATGATAATTGCTTCGAAAGCATGGTTTGAAGTACCAAAATCGAAGAACGTAAGGTAATCAGTCAACTGAAGCTATCTTGACCTTCCGGAGTCAACAGATGGTCAAAATACCTCAAATTCTATGCGCTCTTCATGAGCACCCTCTAATTCAATACAATATATCAATCGGTTGAAGTTCGTACGAGGATAATTGAGTCTTAAGTCAGTTATAGTGGTTTTCTTCTCGATTAAGCAAAAGAGACTTCAATCGAGGTTATGAGCTCCAATGCTTTTAAAATCAACGAGTAATCGAACATGATAATTTCTTGTAAAGCATGATTTGAAATACCTAAATCGAAGAACGTAAGGTAATCAGTCAACCGAAGCTATCTTGAGCATCCGGAGTCAACAGATGGTTGAACGACCTCGAATTCGATGCGCTCTTCATGAATAACCTCTAATTCAATACAATATATCAATCGGTTGAAGTTCGTACGAGAATCATTGAGTCTTACGTCAGTTATAGTGGTTTTCTTCTCGATTAAGTAAAAGAGACTTCAATCGAGGTTATGAGCTCAAATGCTTTTGAAATCAACGAGTAAGCTTCAATTTCATGTTCTAATATAAGAAATGAAGTAATCGAGCATGATAATTGCTTGGAAAGCACGGTTTGAACTACCAAAATCGAAGAACGTAAGGTAATCGGTCAACCGAAGCTATCTTGAGCATCCGGAGTCAACAGATGGTCGAACGACCACAATTCGATGCTCTCTTCATGAATAACCTCTAATTCAATACAATATATCAATCGGTTGAAGTTCGTACGAGAATCATTGAGTCTTAAGTCAGTTATAGTGGTTTTCTTCTCGATTAAGCAAAAGAGACTTCAATCGAGGTTATGAGCTCAAATGCTTTTGAAATCAACGAGTAAGCTTCAATTTCATGTTCTAATATAAGAAATGAAGTAATCGAGCATGATAATTGCTTGGAAAGCACGGTTTGAACTACCAAAATCGAAGAACGTAAGGTACTCGGTCAACTGAAGCTATCTTGAGCTTCCAGAGTCAACAGATTGTCAAACGACCTCAAATTCGATGCTCTCATAATGAATACCCTCTAATTCAATACAATATATCAATCGGTTGAAGTTCGTACGAGGATAATTGAGTCTTAAGTCAGTAATAGTGGTTTTCTTCTCGATTAAGCAAAAGAGACTTCAATCGAGGTTATGAGCTCCAATGCTTTTGAAATCAACGAGTAAGCTTCAATTTCATGTTCAAATATAAGAAATGAAGTAATCGAGCATGATAATTGCTTCGAAAGCACGGTTTGAAGTACCAAAATCGAAGAACGTAAGGTAATCAGTTAATTGAAGCTATCTTGAGCTTCCGGAGTCAACAGATGGTCAAAATACCTCAAATTCTATGCGCTCTTCATGAACACCCTCTAATTCAATACAATATATCAATCGGTTGAAGTTCGTACGAGGATAATTGAGTCTTAAGTCAGTTATAGTGGTTTTCTTCTCGATTAAGCAAAAGAGACTTCAATCGAGGTTATGAACTCCAATGCTTTTAAAATCAATGAGTAATCGAACATGATATTTGCTTGTAAAGCATTATTTGAAATACCTAAATCGAAGAACGTAAGGTAATCAGTCAACCGAAGCAATCTTGAGCATCCGGAGTCAACAGATGGTCGAACGACCTCGAATTCGATGCGCTCTTCATGAATAACCTCTAATTCAATACAATATATCAATCGGTTGAAGTTCGTACAAGAATCATTGAGTCTTACGTCAGTTGGTTTTCTTCTCGATTAAGCAAAAGAGACTTCAATTGAGGTTATGAGCTCAAATGCTTTTGAAATCAACGAGTAAGCTTCAATTTCATGTTCTAATATAAGAAATGAAGTAATCGAGCATGATAATTGCTTGGAAAGCACGGTTTGAACTACCAAAATCAAAGAACGTAAGGTAATCGGTCAACCGAAGCTATCTTGAGCATCCGGAGTCAACAGATGGTCGAACGACCACAATTCGATGCTCTCTTCATGAATAACCTCTAATTCAATACAATATATCAATCGGTTGAAGTTCGTACGAGAATCATTGAGTCTTAAGTCAGTTATAGTGGTTTTCTTCTCGATTAAGCAAAAGAGACTTCAATCGAGGTTATGAGCTCCAATGCTTTTGAAATCAACGAATAAGCTTCAATTTCATGTTCTAATATAAGAAATAAAGTAATCGAGCATGATAATTGCTTGGAAAGCACGGTTTGAACTACCAAAATCGAAGAACGTAAGGTACTCGGTCAACTGAAGCTATCTTGAGCTTCCAGAGTCAACAGATTGTCAAACGACCTCAAATTCGAAGCTCTCTTAATGAATACCCTCTAATTCAATACAATATATCAATCGGTTGAAGTTCGTACGAGGATAATTGAGTCTTAAGTCAGTTATAGTGATTTTCTTCTCGATTAAGCAAAAGAGACTTCAATCGAGGTTATGAGCTCAAATGCTTTTGAAATCAACGAGTACGCATCAATTTCATGTTCTAATATAAGAAATGAAGTAATCGAGCATGATAATTTCTTGGAAAGCACGGTTTGAACTACCAAAATCGAAGAACGTAAGGTAATCGGTCAACTGAAGCTATCTTGAGCTTCCGGAGTCAACAGATGGTCAAGCGACCTCAAATTCGATGCGCTCTTAATGAATACTCTCTAATTCAATACAATATATCAATCGGTTGATGTTCGTACGAGGATAATTGAGTCTTAAGTCAGTTATAGTGGTTTTCTTCTCAATTAAGCAAAAGAGACTTCAATCGAGGTTATGAGCTCCAATGCTTTTGAAATCAACGAGTAAGCTTCAATTTCATGTTCAAATATAAGAAATGAAGTAATCGAGCATGATAATTGCTTGGAAAGCACGGTTTGAAGTACCAAAATCGAAGAACGTAAGGTAATCTGTCAACTGAAGCTATCTTGAGCTTCCGGAGTCAACAGATGGTCAAAATACCTCAAATTCTATGCGCTCTTCATGAACACCCTCTAATTCAATACAATATATCAATCGGTTGAAGTTCGTACGAGGATAATTGAGTCTTAAGTCAGTTATAGTGGTTTTCTTCTCGATTAAGCAAAAGAGACTTCAATCGAGGTTATGAGCTCCAATGCTTTTAAAATCAACGAGTAAGCTTCAATTTCATTTTTTAATATAAGAAATTAAGTAATCGAACATGATAATTGCTTGTAAAGCATGATTTGAAATACCTAAATCGAAGAACGTAAGGTAATCAGTCAACCGAAGCTATCATGAGCATCCGGAGTCAACAGATGGTCGAACGACCTCGAATTCGATGCGCTCTTCATGAATAACCTCTAATTCAGTACAATATATCAATCGGTTGAAGTTCGTACGAGAATCATTGAGTCTTACGTCAGTTATAGTGGTTTTCTTCTCGATTAAGCAAAAGAGACTTCAATCGAGGTTATGAGCTCAAATGCTTTTGAAATCAACGAGTAAGCTTCAATTTCATGTTCTAATATAAGAAATGAAGTAATCGAGCATGATAATTGCTTGGAAAGCACGGTTTGAACTACCAAAATCAAAGAACGTAAGGTAATCGGTCAACCGAAGCTATCTTGAGCATCCGGAGTCAACAGATGGTCGAACGACCACAATTCGATGCTCTCTTCATGAATAACCTCTAATTCAATACAATATATCAATCGGTTGAAGTTCGTATGAGAATCATTGAGTCTTAAGTCAGTTATAGTGGTTTTCTTCTCGATTAAGCAAAAGAGACTTCAATCGAGGTTATGAGCTCAAATGCTTTTGAAATCAACGAGTAAGCTTCAATTTCATGTTCTAATATAAGAAATGAAGTAATCGAGCATGATAATTGCTTGGAAAGCACGGTTTGAACTACCAAAATCGAAGAACGTAAGGTACTCGGTCAACTGAAGCTATCTTGAGCTTCCAGAGTCAACAGATTGTCAAACGACCTCAAATTCGATGCTCTCATAATGAATACCCTCTAATTCAATACAATATATCAATCGGTTGAAGTTCGTACGAGGATAATTGAGTCTTAAGTCAGTTATAGTGGTTTTCTTCTCGATTAAGCAAAAGAGACTTCAATCGAGGTTATGAGCTCAAATGCTTTTGAAATCAACGAGTAAGCTTCAATTTCATGTTCTAATATAAGAAATGAAGTAATCGAGCATGATAATTGCTTGGAAAGCACGGTTTGAACTACCAAAATCGAAGAACGTAAGGTACTCGGTCAACTGAAGCTATCTTGAGCTTCCAGAGTCAACAGATTGTCAAACGACCTCAAATTCGATGCTCTCATAATGAATACCCTCTAATTCAATACAATATATCAATCGGTTGAAGTTCGTACGAGGATAATTGAGTCTTAAGTCAGTTATAGTGGTTTTCTTCTCAATTAAGCAAAAGAGACTTCAATCGAGGTTATGAGCTCCAATGCTTTTGAAATCAACGAGTAAGCTTCAATTTCATGTTCAAATATAAGAAATGAAGTAATCGAGCATGATAATTGCTTGGAAAGCACGGTTTGAAGTACCAAAATCGAAGAACGTAAGGTAATCAGTCAACTGAAGCTATCTTGAGCTTCCGGAGTCAACAGATGGTCAAAATACCTCAAATTCTAAACGCTCTTCATGAACACCCTCTAATTCAATACTATATATCAATCGGTTGAAGTTCGTACGAGGATAATTGAGTCTTAAGTCAGTTATAGTGGTTTTCTTCTCGATTAAGCAAAAGAGACTTCAATCGAGTTTATGAGCTCCAATGCTTTTAAAATCAACGAGTAAGCTTCAATTTCATGTTCTAATATAAGAAATTAAGTAATCGAACATGATAATTGCTTGTAAAGCATGATTTGAAATACCTAAATCGAAGAACGTAAGGTAATCAGTCAACCGAAGCTATCTTGAGCATCCGGAGTCAACAGATGGTCGAACGACCTCGAATTCGATGCGCTCTTCATGAATAACCTCTAATTCAATACAATATATCAATCGGTTGAAGTTCGTACGAGAATCATTGAGTCTTAAGTCAGTTATAGTGGTTTTCTTCTCGATTATGCAAAAGAGACTTCAATCGAGGTTATGAGCCCAAATGCCTTTGAAATCAACGAGTAAGCTTCAATTTCATATTCTAATATATGAAATGAAGTAATCGAGCATGATAATTGCTTGGAAAGCACGGTTTGAACTACCAAAATCGAAGAACGTAAGGTAATCGGTCAACCGAAGCTATCTTGAGCATCCGGAGACAACAGATGGTCGAACGACCACAATTCGATGCGCTCTTCATGAATAACCTCTAATTCAATAAAATATATCAATCGGTTGAAGTTCGTACGAGAATCATTGAGTCTTAAGTCAGTTATAGTGGTTTTCTTCTCGATTAAGCAAAAGAGACTTCAATCGAGGTTATGAGCTCAAATGCTTTTGAAATCAACGAGTAAGCTTCAATTTCATGTTCTAATATAAGAAATGAAGTAATCGAGCATAATAAAGCCTTGGAAAGCACGGTTTGAACTACCAAAATCGAAGAACGTAAGGTAAGCAGTCAACCGAAGCTATCTTGAGCTTCCGGAGTCGACAGATGGTCGAACGACCTTGAATTCGATACGCTATTCATGAATAACCTCTAATTCACTACAATGTATCAATCGGTTGAAGAACGTACGAGAATCATTGAGTTTTAAGTCAGTTATAGTGGTTTTCTTCTCGATTAAGCAAAAGAGACTTCAATCGAGGTTATGAGCTCAAATGCTTTTGAAATCAACGAGTAAGCTTCAATTTCATGTTCTAATATAAGAAATGAAGTAATCGAGCATGATAATAGCTTGGAAAGCACGGTTTGAACTACCAAAATCAAAGAACGTAAGGTAATCGGTCAACCGAAGCTATCTTGAGCATCCGGAGTCAACAGATGGTCGAACGACCTCAATTCGATGCGATCTTCATGAATAAAGTCTAATTCAATACAATATATCAATCGGTTGAAGTTCGTACGAGAATCATTGAGTCTTAAGTCAGTTATAGTGGTTTTCTTTTCGATTAAGCAAAAGAGACTTCAATGGAGGTTATGAGCTCCAATGCTTTTAAAATAAACGAGTAAGCTTCAATTTCATGTTCTAATATAAGAAATTAAGTAATCGAACATGATAATTGCTTGTAAAGCATGATTAGAAATACCTAAATCGAAGAACGTAAGGTAATCAGTTAACCGAAGCTATCTTGAGCATACGGAGTCAACAGATGGTCGAACGACCTCGAATTCGATGCGCTCTTTGTGAATAACCTCTAATTCAATACAATATATCAATCGGTTGAAGTTCGTACGAGAATCATTGAGTCTTAAGTCAGTTATAGTGGTTTTCTTCTCGATAAAGCAAAAGAGACTTCAATCGAGGTTATGAGCTCAAATGCTTTTGAAATCAACAAGTAAGCTTCAATTTCATGTTCTAATATAAGAAATGAAGTAATCGAGCATGATAATATCTTGGAAAGCACGGTTTGAACTACCAAAATCGAAGAACGTAAGGTAATCGGTCAACAGAAGCTATCTTGAGCATCCGGAGTCAACAGATGGTCGAACGACCTCAATTCGATGCGCTCTTCATGAATAACCTCTAATTCAATACAATATATCAATCGGTTGAAGTTCGTACGAGAATCATTGAGTCTTAAGTCAGTTATAGTGGTTTTCTTCTCGATTAAGCAAAAGAGACTTCAATCGAGGTTATGAGCCCAAATGCTTTTGAAATCAACGAGTAAGCTTCAATTTCATATTCTAATATATGAAATGAAGTAATCGAGCATGATAATTGCTTGGAAAGCACGGTTTGAACTACCAAAATCGAAGAACGTAAGGTAATCGGTCAACCGAAGCTATCTTGAGCATCCGGAGTCAACAGATGGTCGAACGACCACAATTCGATGCGCTCTTCATGAATAACCTCTAATTCAATAAAATATATCAATCGGTTGAAGTTCGTACGAGAATCATTGAGTCTTAAGTCAGTTATAGTGGTTTTCTTCTCGATAAAGCAAAAGAGACTTCAATCGAGGTTATGAGCTCAAATGCTTTTGAAATCAACGAGTAAGCTTCAATTTCATGTTCTAATATAAGAAATGAAGTAATCGAGCATAATAAAGCCTTGGAAAGCACGGTTTGAACTACCAAAATCGAAGAACGTAAGGTAAGCAGTCAACCGAAGCTATCTTGAGCTTCCGGAGTCGACAGATGGTCGAACGACCTTGAATTCGATACGCTATTCATGAATAACCTCTAATTCACTACAATGTATCAATCTGTTGAAGAACGTACGAGAATCATTGAGTTTTAAGTCAGTTATAGTGGTTTTCTTCTCGATTAAGCAAAAGAGACTTCAATCGAGGTTATGAGCTCAAATGCTTTTGAAATCAACGAGTAAGCTTCAATTTCATGTTCTAATATAAGAAATGAAGTAATCGAGCATGATAATAGCTTGGAAAGCACGGTTTGAACTACCAAAATCAAAGAACGTAAGGTAATCGGTCAACCGAAGCTATCTTGAGCAACCGGAGTCAACAGATGGTCGAACGACCTCAATTCGATGCGCTCTTCATGAATAAACTCTAATTCAATACAATATATCAATCGGTTGAAGTTCGTACGAGAATCATTGAGTCTTAAGTCAGTTATAGTGGTTTTCTTTTCGATTAAGCAAAAGAGACTTCAATGGAGGTTATGAGCTCCAATGCTTTTAAAATAAACGAGTAAGCTTCAATTTCATGTTCTAATATAAGAAATTAAGTAATCGAACATGATAATTGCTTGTAAAGCATGATTAGAAATACCTAAATCGAAGAACGTAAGGTAATCAGTTAACCGAAGCTATCTTGAGCATACGGAGTCAATAGATGGTCGAACGACCTCGAATTCGATGCGCTCTTTGTGAATAACCTCTAATTCAATACAATATATCAATCGGTTGAAGTTCGTACGAGAATCATTGAGTCTTAAGTCAGTTATAGTGGTTTTCTTCTCGATAAAGCAAAAGAGACTTCAATCGAGGTTATGAGCTCAAATGCTTTTGAAATCAACAAGTAAGCTTCAATTTCATGTTCTAATATAAGAAATGAAGTAATCGAGCATGATAATATCTTGGAAAGCACGGTTTGAACTACCAAAATCGAAGAACGTAAGGTAATCGGTCAACAGAAGCTATCTTGAGCATCCGGAGTCAACAGATGGTCGAACGACCTCAATTCGATGCGCTCTTCATGAATAACCTCTAATTCAATACAATATATCAATTGGTTGAAGTTCGTACGAGAATCATCGAGTCTTAACTCAGTTATAGTGGTTTTCTTCTCGATTAAGCAAAAGAGACTTCAATCGAGGTTATGAGCTCAAATGCTTTTGAAATCAACGAGTAAGCTTCAATTTCATGTTCTAATATAAGAAATGAAGTAATCGAGCAAGATAATTGCTTGGAAAGCGCGGTTTGAACTACCAAAATCGAAGAACGTAAGGTACTCGGTCAACTGAAGCTATCTTGAGCTTCCGGAGTCAACAGATGGTCAAACGACCTCAAATTCGATGCGCTCTTAATGAATACCCTCTAATTCAATACAATATATCAATCGGTTGAAGTTCGTACGAGGATAATTGAGTCTTAAGTCAAATATAGTGGTTTTCTTCTCGATTAAGCAAAAAAGACTTCAATCGAGGTTATGAGCTCCAATGCTTTTGAAATCAACGAGTAAGCTTCAATTTCATGTTCTAATATAAGAAATGAAGTAATCGAGCATAATAAAGGCTTGGAATGCACGGTTTGAACTACCAAAATCGAAGAACGTAAGGTAATCAGTCAACCGAAGCTATCTTGAGCTTCCGGAGTCGACAGATGGTCGAACGACCTCGAATTCGATACGCTATTCATGAATAACCTCTAATTCACTACAATGTATCAATCGGTTGAAGTACGTACGAGAATCATTGAGTTTTAAGTCAGTTATAGTGGTTTTCTTCTCGATTAAGCAAAAGAGACTTCAATCGAGGTTATGAGCTCAAATGCATTTGAAATCAACGAGTAAGCTTCAATTTCATGTTCTAATATAAGAAATGAAGTAATCAAGCATGATAATTGCTTGGAAAGCACGGTTTGAACTACCAAAATCGAGAACGTAAGGTACTCGGTCAACTGAAGCTATCTTGAGCTTCCGGAGTCAACAGATGGTCAAACGACCTCAAATTCGATGCGCTCTTAATGAATACCCTCTAATTCAATACAATATATCAATCGGTTGAAGTTCGTACGAGGATAATTGAGTCTTAAGTCAGTTATAGTGGTTTTCTTCTCGATTAAGCAAAAGAGACTTCAATCTAGGTTATGAGCTCCAATGCTTTTAAAATCAACGAGTAAGCTTCAATTTCATGTTCTAATATAAGAAATTAGGTAATCGAACATGATAATTGCTTGTAAAGCATGATTTGAAATACATAAATCGAAGAACGTAAGGTAATCAGTCAACCGAAGCTATCTTGAGCATCCGGAGACAACAGATGGTCGAACGACCACAATTCGATGCGCTCTTCATGAATAACCTCTAATTCAATAAAATATATCAATCGGTTGAAGTTCGTACGAGAATCATTGAGTCTTAAGTCAGTTATAGTGGTTTTCTTCTCGATTAAGCAAGAGAGACTTCAATCGAGGTTATGAGCTCAAATGCTTTTGAAATCAACGAGTAAGCTTCAATTTCATGTTCTAATATAAGAAATGAAGTAATCGAGCATAATAAAGCCTTGGAAAGCACGGTTTGAACTACCAAAATCGAAGAACGTAAGGTAAGCAGTCAACCGAAGCTATCTTGAGCTTCCGGAGTCGACAGATGGTCGAACGACCTTGAATTCGATACGCTATTCATGAATAACCTCTAATTCACTACAATGTATCAATCGGTTGAAGAACGTACGAGAATCATTGAGTTTTAAGTCAGTTATAGTGGTTTTCTTCTCGATTAAGCAAAAGAGACTTCAATCGAGGTTATGAGCTCAAATGCTTTTGAAATCAACGAGTAAGCTTCAATTTCATGTTCTAATATAAGAAATGAAGTAATCGAGCATGATAATAGCTTGGAAAGCACGGTTTGAACTACCAAAATCAAAGAACGTAAGGTAATCGGTCAACCGAAGCTATCTTGAGCATCCGGAGTCAACAGATGGTCGAACGACCTCAATTCGATGCGCTCTTCATGAATAAAGTCTAATTCAATACAATATATCAATCGGTTGAAGTTCGTACGAGAATCATTGAGTCTTAAGTCAGTTATAGTGGTTTTCTTTTCGATTAAGCAAAAGAGACTTCAATGGAGGTTATGAGCTCCAATGCTTTTAAAATAAACGAGTAAGCTTCAATTTCATGTTCTAATATAAGAAATTAAGTAATCGAACATGATAATTGCTTGTAAAGCATGATTAGAAATACCTAAATCGAAGAACGTAAGGTAATCAGTTAACCGAAGCTATCTTGAGCATACGGAGTCAACAGATGGTCGAACGACCTCGAATTCGATGCGCTCTTTGTGAATAACCTCTAATTCAATACAATATATCAATCGGTTGAAGTTCGTACGAGAATCATTGAGTCTTAAGTCAGTTATAGTGGTTTTCTTCTTGATAAAGCAAAAGAGACTTCAATCGAGGTTATGAGCTCAAATGCTTTTGAAATCAACAAGTAAGCTTCAATTTCATGTTCTAATATAAGAAATGAAATAATCGAGCATGATAATATCTTGGAAAGCACGGTTTGAACTACCAAAATCGAAGAACGTAAGGTAATCGGTCAACAGAAGCTATCTTGAGCATCCGGAGTCAACAGATGGTCGAACGACCTCAATTCGATGCGCTCTTCATGAATAACCTCTAATTCAATACAATATATCAATCGGTTGAAGTTCGTACGAGAATCATTGAGTCTTAAGTCAGTTATAGTGGTTTTCTTCTCGATTAAGCAAAAGAGACTTCAATCGAGGTTATGAGCCCAAATGCTTTTGAAATCAACGAGTAAGCTTCAATTTCATATTCTAATATATGAAATGAAGTAATCGAGCATGATAATTGCTTGGAAAGCACGGTTTGAACTACCAAAATCGAAGAACGTAAGGTAATCGGTCAACCGAAGCTATCTTGAGCATCCGGAGTCAACAGATGGTCGAACGACCACAATTCAATGCGCTCTTCATGAATAACCTCTAATTCAATAAAATATATCAATCGGTTGAAGTTCGTACGAGAATCATTGAGTCTTAAGTCAGTTATAGTGGTTTTCTTCTCGATAAAGCAAAAGAGACTTCAATCGAGGTTATGAGCTCAAATGCTTTTGAAATCAACGAGTAAGCTTCAATTTCATGTTCTAATATAAGAAATGAAGTAATCGAGCATAATAAAGCCTTGGAAAGCACGGTTTGAACTACCAAAATCGAAGAACGTAAGGTAAGCAGTCAACCGAAGCTATCTTGAGCTTCCGGAGTCGACAGATGGTCGAACGACCTTGAATTCGATACGCTATTCATGAATAACCTCTAATTCACAACAATGTATCAATCTGTTGAAGAACGTACGAGAATCATTGAGTTTTAAGTCAGTTATAGTGGTTTTCTTCTCGATTAAGCAAAAGAGACTTCAATCGAGGTTATGAGCTCAAATGCTTTTGAAATCAACGAGTAAGCTTCAATTTCATGTTCTAATATAAGAAATGAAGTAATCGAGCATGATAATAGCTTGGAAAGCACGGTTTGAACTACCAAAATCAAAGAACGTAAGGTAATCGGTCAACCGAAGCTATCTTGAGCATCCGGAGTCAACAGATGGTCGAACGACCTCAATTCGATGCGCTCTTCATGAATAAACTCTAATTCAATACAATATATCAATCGGTTGAAGTTCGTACGAGAATCATTGAGTCTTAAGTCAGTTATAGTGGTTTTCTTTTCGATTAAGCAAAAGAGACTTCAATGTAGGTTATGAGCTCCAATGCTTTTAAAATAAACGAGTAAGCTTCAATTTCATGTTCTAATATAAGAAATTAAGTAATCGAACATGATAATTGCTTGTAAAGCATGATTAGAAATACCTAAATCGAAGAACGTAAGGTAATCAGTTAACCGAAGCTATCTTGAGCATACGGAGTCAATAGATGGTCGAACGACCTCGAATTCGATGCGCTCTTTGTGAATAACCTCTAATTCAATACAATATATCAATCGGTTGAAGTTCGTACGAGAATCATTGAGTCTTAAGTCAGTTATAGTGGTTTTCTTCTCGATAAAGCAAAAGAGACTTCAATCGAGGTTATGAGCTCAAATGCTTTTGAAATCAACAAGTAAGCTTCAATTTCATGTTCTAATATAAGAAATGAAGTAATCGAGCATGATAATATCTTGGAAAGCACGGTTTGAACTACCAAAATCGAAGAACGTAAGGTAATCGGTCAACAGAAGCTATCTTGAGCATCCGGAGTCAACAGATGGTCGAACGACCTCAATTCGATGCGCTCTTCATGAATAACCTCTAATTCAATACAATATATCAATTGGTTGAAGTTCGTACGAGAATCATTGAGTCTTAACTCAGTTATAGTGGTTTTCTTCTCGATTAAGCAAAAGAGACTTCAATCGAGGTTATGAGCTCAAATGCTTTTGAAATCAACGAGTAAGCTTCAATTTCATGTTCTAATATAAGAAATGAAGTAATCGAGCAAGATAATTGCTTGGAAAGCGCGGTTTGAACTACCAAAATCGAAGAACGTAAGGTACTCGGTCAACTGAAGCTATCTTGAGCTTCCGGAGTCAACAGATGGTCAAACGACCTCAAATTCGATGCGCTCTTAATGAATACCCTCTAATTCAATACAATATATCAATCGGTTGAAGTTCGTACGAGGATAATTGAGTCTTAAGTCAAATATAGTGGTTTTCTTCTCGATTAAGCAAAAAAGACTTCAATCGAGGTTATGAGCTCCAATGCTTTTGAAATCAACGAGTAAGCTTCAATTTCATGTCCTAATATAAGAAATGAAGTAATCGAGCATAATAAAGGCTTGGAATGCACGGTTTGAACTACCAAAATCGAAGAACGTAAGGTAATCAGTCAACCGAAGCTATCTTGAGCTTCCGGAGTCGACAGATGGTCGAACGACCTCGAATTCGATACGCTATTCATGAATAACCTCTAATTCACTACAATGTATCAATCGGTTGAAGTACGTACGAGAATCATTGAGTTTTAAGTCAGTTATAGTGGTTTTCTTCTCGATTAAGCAAAAGAGACTTCAATCGAGGTTATGAGCTCAAATGCATTTGAAATCAACGAGTAAGCTTCAATTTCATGTTCTAATATAAGAAATGAAGTAATCAAGCATGATAATTGCTTGGAAAGCACGGTTTGAACTACCAAAATCGAGAACGTAAGGTACTCGGTCAACTGAAGCTATCTTGAGCTTCCGGAGTCAACAGATGGTCAAACGACCTCAAATTCGATGCGCTCTTAATGAATACCCTCTAATTCAATACAATATATCAATCGGTTGAAGTTCGTACGAGGATAATTGAGTCTTAAGTCAGTTATAGTGGTTTTCTTCTCGATTAAGCAAAAGAGACTTCAATCTAGGTTATGAGCTCCAATGCTTTTAAAATCAACGAGTAAGCTTCAATTTCATGTTCTAATATAAGAAATTAGGTAATCGAACATGATAATTGCTTGTAAAGCATGATTTGAAATACATAAATCGAAGAACGTAAGGTAATCAGTCAACCGAAGCTATCTTGAGCATCCGGAGACAACAGATGGTCGAACGACCACAATTCGATGCGCTCTTCATGAATAACCTCTAATTCAATAAAATATATCAATCGGTTGAAGTTCGTACGAGAATCATTGAGTCTTAAGTCAGTTATAGTGGTTTTCTTCTCGATTAAGCAAGAGAGACTTCAATCGAGGTTATGAGCTCAAATGCTTTTGAAATCAACGAGTAAGCTTCAATTTCATGTTCTAATATAAGAAATGAAGTAATCGAGCATAATAAAGCCTTGGAAAGCACGGTTTGAACTACCAAAATCGAAGAACGTAAGGTAAGCAGTCAACCGAAGCTATCTTGAGCTTCCGGAGTCGACAGATGGTCGAACGACCTTGAATTCGATACGCTATTCATGAATAACCTCTAATTCACTACAATGTATCAATCGGTTGAAGAACGTACGAGAATCATTGAGTTTTAAGTCAGTTATAGTGGTTTTCTTCTCGATTAAGCAAAAGAGACTTCAATCGAGGTTATGAGCTCAAATGCTTTTGAAATCAACGAGTAAGCTTCAATTTCATGTTCTAATATAAGAAATGAAGTAATCGAGCATGATAATAGCTTGGAAAGCACGGTTTGAACTACCAAAATCAAAGAACGTAAGGTAATCGGTCAACCGAAGCTATCTTGAGCATCCGGAGTCAACAGATGGTCGAACGACCTCAATTCGATGCGCTCTTCATGAATAAAGTCTAATTCAATACAATATATCAATCGGTTGAAGTTCGTACGAGAATCATTGAGTCTTAAGTCAGTTATAGTGGTTTTCTTTTCGATTAAGCAAAAGAGACTTCAATGGAGGTTATGAGCTCCAATGCTTTTAAAATAAACGAGTAAGCTTCAATTTCATGTTCTAATATAAGAAATTAAGTAATCGAACATGATAATTGCTTGTAAAGCATGATTAGAAATACCTAAATCGAAGAACGTAAGGTAATCAGTTAACCGAAGCTATCTTGAGCATACGGAGTCAACAGATGGTCGAACGACCTCGAATTCGATGCGCTCTTTGTGAATAACCTCTAATTCAATACAATATATCAATCGGTTGAAGTTCGTACGAGAATCATTGAGTCTTAAGTCAGTTATAGTGGTTTTCTTCTCGATAAAGCAAAAGAGACTTCAATCGAGGTTATGAACTCAAATGCTTTTGAAATCAACAAGTAAGCTTCAATTTCATGTTCTAATATAAGAAATGAAATAATCGAGCATGATAATATCTTGGAAAGCACGGTTTGAACTACCAAAATCGAAGAACGTAAGGTAATCGGTCAACAGAAGCTATCTTGAGCATCCGGAGTCAACAGATGGTCGAACGACCTCAATTCGATGCGCTCTTCATGAATAACCTCTAATTCAATACAATATATCAATCGGTTGAAGTTCGTACGAGAATCATTGAGTCTTAAGTCAGTTATAGTGGTTTTCTTCTCGATTAAGCAAAAGAGACTTCAATCGAGGTTATGAGCCCAAATGCTTTTGAAATCAACGAGTAAGCTTCAATTTCATATTCTAATATATGAAATGAAGTAATCGAGCATGATAATTGCTTGGAAAGCACGGTTTGAACTACCAAAATCGAAGAACGTAAGGTAATCGGTCAACCGAAGCTATCTTGAGCATCCGGAGTCAACAGATGGTCGAACGACCACAATTCAATGCGCTCTTCATGAATAACCTCTAATTCAATAAAATATATCAATCGGTTGAAGTTCGTACGAGAATCATTGAGTCTTAAGTCAGTTATAGTGGTTTTCTTCTCGATAAAGCAAAAGAGACTTCAATCGAGGTTATGAGCTCAAATGCTTTTGAAATCAACGAGTAAGCTTCAATTTCATGTTCTAATATAAGAAATGAAGTAATCGAGCATAATAAAGCCTTGGAAAGCACGGTTTGAACTACCAAAATCGAAGAACGTAAGGTAAGCAGTCAACCGAAGCTATCTTGAGCTTCCGGAGTCGACAGATGGTCGAACGACCTTGAATTCGATACGCTATTCATGAATAACCTCTAATTCACAACAGTGTATCAATCTGTTGAAGAACGTACGAGAATCATTGAGTTTTAAGTCAGTTATAGTGGTTTTCTTCTCGATTAAGCAAAAGAGACTTCAATCGAGGTTATGAGCTCAAATGCTTTTGAAATCAACGAGTAAGCTTCAATTTCATGTTCTAATATAAGAAATGAAGTAATCGAGCATGATAATAGCTTGGAAAGCACGGTTTGAACTACCAAAATCAAAGAACGTAAGGTAATCGGTCAACCGAAGCTATCTTGAGCATCCGGAGTCAACAGATGGTCGAACGACCTCAATTCGATGCGCTCTTCATGAATAAACTCTAATTCAATACAATATATCAATCGGTTGAAGTTCGTACGAGAATCATTGAGTCTTAAGTCAGTTATAGTGGTTTTCTTTTCGATTAAGCAAAAGAGACTTCAATGTAGGTTATGAGCTCCAATGCTTTTAAAATAAACGAGTAAGCTTCAATTTCATGTTCTAATATAAGAAATTAAGTAATCGAACATGATAATTGCTTGTAAAGCATGATTAGAAATACCTAAATCGAAGAACGTAAGGTAATCAGTTAACCGAAGCTATCTTGAGCATACGGAGTCAATAGATGGTCGAACGACCTCGAATTCGATGCGCTCTTTGTGAATAACCTCTAATTCAATACAATATATCAATCGGTTGAAGTTCGTACGAGAATCATTGAGTCTTAAGTCAGTTATAGTGGTTTTCTTCTCGATAAAGCAAAAGAGACTTCAATCGAGGTTATGAGCTCAAATGCTTTTGAAATCAACAAGTAAGCTTCAATTTCATGTTCTAATATAAGAAATGAAGTAATCGAGCATGATAATATCTTGGAAAGCACGGTTTGAACTACCAAAATCGAAGAACGTAAGGTAATCGGTCAACAGAAGCTATCTTGAGCATCCGGAGTCAACAGATGGTCGAACGACCTCAATTAGATGCGCTCTTCATGAATAACCTCTAATTCAATACAATATATCAATTGGTTGAAGTTCGTACGAGAATCATTGAGTCTTAACTCAGTTATAGTGGTTTTCTTCTCGATTAAGCAAAAGAGACTTCAATCGAGGTTATGAGCTCAAATGCTTTTGAAATCAACGAGTAAGCTTCAATTTCATGTTCTAATATAAGAAATGAAGTAATCGAGCAAGATAATTGCTTGGAAAGCGCGGTTTGAACTACCAAAATCGAAGAACGTAAGGTACTCGGTCAACTGAAGCTATCTTGAGCTTCCGGAGTCAACAGATGGTCAAACGACCTCAAATTCGATGCGCTCTTAATGAATACCCTCTAATTCAATACAATATATCAATCGGTTGAAGTTCGTACGAGGATAATTGAGTCTTAAGTCAAATATAGTGGTTTTCTTCTCGATTAAGCAAAAAAGACTTCAATCGAGGTTATGAGCTCCAATGCTTTTGAAATCAACGAGTAAGCTTCAATTTCATGTTCTAATATAAGAAATGAAGTAATCGAGCATAATAAAGGCTTGGAATGCACGGTTTGAACTACCAAAATCGAAGAACGTAAGGTAATCAGTCAACCGAAGCTATCTTGAGCTTCCGGAGTCGACAGATGGTCGAACGACCTCGAATTCGATACGCTATTCATGAATAACCTCTAATTCACTACAATGTATCAATCGGTTGAAGTACGTACGAGAATCATTGAGTTTTAAGTCAGTTATAGTGGTTTTCTTCTCGATTAAGCAAAAGAGACTTCAATCGAGGTTATGAGCTCAAATGCTTTTGAAATCAACGAGTAAGCTTCAATTTCATGTTCTAATATAAGAAATGAAGTAATCAAGCATGATAATTGCTTGGAAAGCACGGTTTGAACTACCAAAATCGAGAACGTAAGGTACTCGGTCAACTGAAGCTATCTTGAGCTTCCGGAGTCAACAGATGGTCAAACGACCTCAAATTCGATGCGCTCTTAATGAATACCCTCTAATTCAATACAATATATCAATCGGTTGAAGTTCGTACGAGGATAATTGAGTCTTAAGTCAGTTATAGTGGTTTTCTTCTCGATTAAGCAAAAGAGACTTCAATCGAGGTTATGAGCTCCAATGCTTTTAAAATCAACGAGTAAGCTTTAATTTCATGTTCTAATATAAGAAATTAGGTAATCGAACATGATAATTGCTTGTAAAGCATGATTTGAAATACATAAATCGAAGAACGTAAGGTAATCAGTCAACCGAAGCTATCTTGAGCATCCGGAGTCAACAGATGGTCGAACGACCTCGAATTCGATGCGCTCTTCATGAATAACCTCTAATTCAATACAATATATCAATCGGTTGAAGTTCGTACGAGAATCATTGAGTCTTAAGTCAGTTATAGTGGTTTTCTTCTCGATTAAGCAAAAGAGACTTCAATCGAGGTTATGAGCTCAAATGCTTTTGAAATCAACGAGTAAGCTTCAATTTCATGTTCTAATATAAGAAATGAAGTAATCGAGCATGATAATTGCTTGGAAAGCACGGTTTGAACTACCAAAATCGAAGAACGTAAGGTAATCGGTCAACCGAAGCTATCTTGAGCTTCCGGAGTCGACAAATGGTCTAACGACCTCGATTTCGATACGCTATTCATGAATAACCTCTAATTCACTACAATGTATCAATCGGTTGAAGTACGTACGAGAATCATTGAATTTTAAGTCAGTTATAGTGGTTTTCTTCTCGATTAAGCAAAAGAGACTTCAATCGAGGTTATGAGCTCAAATGCTTTTGAAATCAGCGAGTAAGCTTCAATTTCATGTTCTAATATAAGAAATGAAGTAATCGAGCATGATAATTGCTTGGAAAGCACGGTTTGAACTACCAAAATCGAAGAACGTAAGGTAATCGGTCAACCGAAGCTATCTTGAGCATCCGGAGTCAACAGATGGTCGAACGACCTCAATTCGATGCGCTCTTCATAAATAACCTCTAATTCAATACAATATATCAATCGGTTAAAGTTCGTACGAGAATCATTGAGTCTTAAGTCAGTTATAGTGGTTTTCTTCTCGATTAAGCAAAAGAGACTTCAATCGAGGTTATGTGCTCAAATGCTTTTGAAATCAACGAGTAAGCTTCAATTTCATGTTCTAATATATGAAATGAAGTAATCGAGCATGATAATTGCTTGGAAAGCACTGTTTGAACTACCAAAATCGAAGAACGTAAGGTAATCGGTCAACCGAAGCTATCTTGAGCATCCGGAGTCAACAGATGGTCGAACGACCTCAATTCGATGCGCTCTTCATGAATAACCTCTAATTCAATACAATATATCAATCGGTTGAAGTTCGTACGAGAATCATTGAGTCTTAAGTCAGTTATAGTGGTTTTCTTCTCGATTAAGCAAAAGAGACTTCAATCGAGGTTATGAGCTCAAATGCTTTTGAAATCAACGAGTAAGTTTCAATTTCATGTTCTAATATAAGAAATGAAGTAATCGAGCATGATAATTGCTTGGAAAGCACGGTTTGAACTACCAAAATCGAAGAACGTAAGGTAATCGGTCAACCGAAGCTATCTTGCGCTCTTAATGAATACCCTCTAATTCAATACAATATATCAATCGGTTGAAGTTCGTATGTGGATAATTGAGTCTTAAGTCAGTTATAGTGGTTTTCTTCTCGATTAAGCAAAAGAGACTTCAATCGAGGTTATGAGCTCCAATGCTTTTGAAATCAACGAGTAAGCTTCAATTTCATGTTCTAATATAAGAAATGAAGTAATCGAGCATGATAAAGGCTTGGAAAGCACGGTTTGAACTACCAAAATCGAAGAACGTAAGGTAATCGGTCAACCGAAGCTATCTTGAGCTTCCGGAGTCGACAGATGGTCGAACGACCTCGAATTCGATACGCTATTCATGAATAACCTCTAATTCACTACAATGTATCAATCGGTTGAAGTACGTACGAGGATAATTGAGTCTTAAGTCAGTTATAGTGGTTTTCTTCTCGATTAAGCAAAAGAGACTTCAATCGAGGTTATGAGCTCAAATGCTTTTGAAATCAACGAGTAAGCTTCAATTTCATGCTCTAATATAAGAAATGAAGTAATCGAGCATGATAATTGCTTGGAAAGCACGGTTTGAACTACCAAAATCGAAGAACGTAAGGTACTCGGTCAACTGAATCTATCTTGAGCTTCCGGAGTCAACAGATGGTCAAACGACCTCAAATTCGATGCGCTCTTAATGAATACCCTCTAATTCAATACAATATATCAATCGGTTGAAGTTCGTACGAGGATAATTGAGTCTTAAGTCAGTTATAGTGGTTTTCTTCTCGATTAAGCAAAAGATACTTCAATCGAGGTTATGAGCTCCAATGCTTTTGAAATCAACGAGTAAGCTTCAATTTCATGTTCTAATATAAGAAATTAAGTAATCGAACATGATAATTGCTTGTAAAGCATGATTTGAAATACATAAATTGAAGAACGTAAGGTAATCAGACAACCGAAGCTATCTTGAGCATCCGGAGTCAACAGATGGTCGAACGACCTCGAATTCGATGCGCTCTTCATGAATAACCTCTAATTCAATACAATATATCAATCGGTTGAAGTTCGTACGAGAATCATTGAGTCTTAAGTCAGTTATAGTGGTTTTCTTCTCGATTAAGCAAAAGAGACTTCAATCGAGGTTATGAGCTCAAATGCTTTTGAAATCAACGAGTAAGCTTCAATTTCATGTTCTAATATAAGAAATGAAGTAATCGAGCATGATAATTGCTTGGAAAGCACGGTTTGAACTACCAAAATCGAAGAACGTAAGGTAATCGGTCAACCGAAGCTATCTTGAGCTTCCGGAGTCGACAAATGGTCTAACGACCTCGAATTCGATACGCTATTCATGAATAACCTCTAATTCACTACAATGTATCAATCGGTTGAAGTACGTACGAGAATCATTGAATTTTAAGTCAGTTATAGTGGTTTTCTTCTCGATTAAGCAAAAGAGACTTCAATCGAGGTTATGAGCTCAAATGCTTTTGAAATGAGCGAGTAAGCTTCAATTTCATGTTCTAATATAAGAAATGAAGTAATCGAGCATGATAATTGCTTGGAAAGCACGGTTTGAACTACCAAAATCGAAGAACGTAAGGTAATCGGTCAACCAAAGCTATCTTGAGCATCCGGAGTCAACAGATGGTCGAACGACCTCAATTCGATGCGCTCTTCATAAATAACCTCTAATTCAATACAATATATCAATCGGTTAAAGTTCGTACGAGAATCATTGAGTCTTAAGTCAGTTATAGTGGTTTTCTTCTCGATTAAGCGAAAGAGACTTCAATCGAGGTTATGAGCTCAAATGCTTTTGAAATCAACGAGTAAGCTTCAATTTCATGTTCTAATATAAGAAATGTAGTAATCGAGCATGATAATTGCTTGGAAAGCACGGTTTGAACTACCAAAATCGAAGAACGTAAGGTAATCGGTCAACCGAAGCTATATTGCGCTCTTAATGAATACCCTCTAATTCAATACAATATATCAATCTGTTGAAGTTCGTACGAGGATAATTGAGTCTTAAGTCAGTTATAGTGGTTTTCTTCTCGATTAAGCAAAAGAGACTTCAATCGAGGTTATGAGCTCCAATGCTTTTGAAATCAACGAGTAAGCTTCAATTTCATGTTCCAATATAAGAAATGAAGTAATCGAACATGATAAAGGCTTGGAAAGTACGGTTTGAACTACCAAAATCGAAGAACGTAAGGTAATCGGTCAACCGAAGCTATCTTGAGCTTCCGGAGTCGACAGATGGTCGAACGACCTCGAATTCGATACGCTATTCATGAATAACCTCTAATTCACTACAATGTATCAATCGGTTGAAGTACGTACGAGGATAATTGAGTCTTAAGTCAGTTATAGTGGTTTTCTTCTCGATTAAGCAAAAGAGACTTCAATCGAGGTTATGAGCTCCAATGCTTTTGAAATCAACGAGTAAGCTTCAATTTCATGTTCTAATATAAGAAATGAAGTAATCGAGCATGATAATTGCTTGGAAAGCACTGTTTGAACTACCAAAATCGAAGAACGTAAGGTAATCGGTCAACCGAAGCTATCTTGAGCATCCGGAGTCAACAGATGGTCGAACGACCTCAATTCTATGCGCTCTTCATGAATATCCTCTAATTCAATACAATATATCAATCGGTTGTAGTTCGTACGAGAATCATTGAGTCTTAAGTCAGTTATAGTGGTTTTCTTCTCGATTAAGCAAAAGAGACTTCAATCGAGGTTATGAGCTCAAATGCTTTTGAAATCAACAAGTAAGCTTCTATTTCATGTTCTAATATAAGAAATGAAGTAATCGAGTATGATAATTGCTTGGAAAGCACGGTTTGAACTACCAAAATCGAAGAACGTAATGTACTCGGTCAACTGAATCTATCTTGAGCTTCCGGAGTCAACAGATGGTCAAACGACCTCAAATTCGATGCACTCTTAATGAATACCCTCTAATTCAATACAATATATCAATCGGTTGAAGTTCGTACGAGGATAATTGAGTCTTAAGTCAGTTATAGTGGTTTTCTTCTCGATTAAGCAAAAGAGACTTCAATCGAGGTTATGAGCTCCAATGCTTTTGAAATCAACGAGTAAGCTTCAATTTCATGTTCTAATATAAGAAATGAAGTAATCGAGCATAATAAAGGCTTGGAAAGCACGGTTTGAACTACCAAAATCGAAGAACGTAAGGTAATCAGTCAACCGAAGCTATCTTGAGCTTCCGGAGTCGACAGATGGTCGAACGACCTCGAATTGGATACGCTATTCATGAATAAACTCTAATTCACTACAATGTATCAATCGGTTGAAGAACGTACGAGAATCATTGAGTTTTAAGTCAGTTATAGTGGTTTTCTTCTCGATTAAGCAAAAGAGACTTCAATCGAGGTTATGAGCTCAAATGCTTTTGAAATCAACGAGTAAGCTTCTATTTCATGTTCTAATATAAGAAATGAAGTAATCGAGCATGATAATAGCTTGGAAAGCACAGTTTGAACTACCAAAATCGAAGAACGTAAGGTAATCGGTCAACCGAAGCTATCTTGAGCATCCGGAGTCAACAGATGGTCGAACGACTTCAATTCGATGCGCTCTTCATGAATAAACTCTAATTCAATAAAATATATCAATCGGTTGAAGTTCGTACGAGAATCATTGAGTCTTAAGTCAGTCAGTTATAGTGTTTTTCTTCTCGATTAAACAAAAGAGACTTCAATCGAGGTTATGAGCTCAAATGCTTTTGAAATCAACGAGTAAGCTTCAATTTCATGTTCTAATATAAGAAATGAGGTAATCGAGCATAATAAAGGCTTGGAAAGCACGGTTTGAACTACCAAAATCGAAGAACGTAAGGTAATCGGTCAACTGAAGCTATCTTGAGATTCCGGAGTCGACAGATGGTCGAACGACCTCGAATTCGATACGCTATTCATGAATAACCTCTAATTCACTACAATGTATCAATCGGTTGAAGTACGTACGAGAATCATTGAGTCTTAAGTCAGTTATAGTGGTTTTATTCTCGATTAAGCAAAAGAGACTTCAATCGAGGTTATGAGCTCAAATGCTTTTGAAATCAACGAGTAAGCTTCAATTTCATGTTCTAATATAAGAAATGAAGTAATCGAGCATGATAATTGCTTGGAAAGCACGGTTTGAACTACCAAAATCGAAGAACGTAAGGTAATCGATCAACCGAAGCTATCTTGAGCATCCGGAGTCAACAGATGGTCGAACGACCTCAATTCGATGCGCTCTTCATGAATAACCTCTAATTCAATACAATATATCAATCGGTTGAAGTTCGTACGAGAATCATTGAGTCTTAAGTCATTTATAGTGGTTTTCTTCTCGATTAAGCAAAAGAGACTTCAATCGAGGTTATGAGCTCAAATACTTTTGAAATCAACGAGTAAGCTTCAATTTCATGTTCTAATATAAGAAATGAAGTAATCAAGCATGATAATTGCTTGGAAAGCACGGTTTGAACTACCAAAATCGAGAACGTAAGGTACTCGGTCAACTGAAGCTATCTTGAGCTTCCAGAGTCAACAGATGGTCAAACGACCTCAAATTCGATGCGCTCTTAATGAATACCCTCTAATTCAATACAATATATCAATCGGTTGAAGTTCGTACGAGGATAATTGAGTCTTAAGTCAGTTATAGTGGTTTTCTTCTCGATTAAGCAAAAGAGACTTCAATCGAGGTTATGAGCTCCAATGCTTTTTAAATCAACGAGTAAGCTTCAATTTCATGTTCTAATATAAGAAATGAAGTAATCGAGCATAATAAAGGCTTGGAAAGCACGGTTTGAACTACCAAAATTGAAGAACGTAAGGTAATCGGTCAACCGAAGCTATCTTGAGCTTCCGGAGTCGACAGATGGTCGAACGACCTCGAATTCGATACGCTATTCATGAATAACCTCTAATTCACTACAATGTATCAATCGGTTGAAGAACGTACGAGAATCATTGAGTTTTAAGTCAGTTATAGTGGTTTTCTTCTCGATTAAGCAAAAGAGACTTCAATCGAGGTTATGAGCTCCAATGCTTTTGAAATCAACGAGTAAGCTTCAATTTCATGTTCTTATATAAGAAATGAAGTAATCGAGCATAATAAAGGCTTGGAAAGCACGGTTTGAACTACCAAAATCGAAGAACGTAAGGTAATCAGTCAACCGAAGCTATCTTGAGCTTCCGGAGTCGACAGATGGTCGAACGACCTCGAATTCGATACGCTATTCATGAATAACCTCTAATTCACTACAATGTATCAATCGGTTGAAGAACGTACGAGAATCATTGAGTTTTAAGTCAGTTATAGTGGTTTTCTTCTCGATTAAGCAAAAGAGACTTCAATCGAGGTTATGAGCTCAAATGCTTTTGAAATCAACGAGTAAGCTTCTATTTCATGTTCTAATATAAGAAATGAAGTAATCAAGTATGATAATTGCTTGGAAAGCATGGTTTGAACTACCAAAATCGAAGAACGTAAGGTACTCGGTCAACTGAATCTATCTTGAGCTTCCGGAGTCAACAGATGGTCAAACGACCTCAAATTCGATGCGCTCTTAAGAATACCCTCTAATTCAATACAATATATCAATCGGTTGAAGTTCGTACGAGGATAATTGAGTCTTAAGTCAGTTATAGTGGTTTTCTTCTCGATTAAGCAAAAGAGACTTCAATCGAGGTTATGAGCTCCAATACTTTTAAAATCAACGAGTAAGCTTCAATTTCATGTTCTAATATAAGAAATTAAGTAATCCAACATGATAATTGCTTGTAAAGCATGATTTGAAATACATAAATCGAAGAACGTAAGGTAATCAGTCAACCGAAGCTATCTTGAGCATCCGGAGTCAGCAGATGGTCGAACGACCTCGAATTCGATGCGCTCTTCATGAATAACCTCTAATTCAATACAATATATCAATCGGTTGAAGTTCGTACGAGAATCATTGAGTCTTAAGTCAGTTATAGTGGTTTTCTTCTCGATTAAGCAAAAGAGACTTCAATCGAGGTTATGAGCTCAAATGCTTTCGAAATCAACGAGTAAGCTTCAATTTCATGTTCTAATATAAGAAATGAAGTAATCGAGCATGATAATTGCTTGGAAAGCACGGTTTGAACTACCAAAATCGAAGAACGTAAGGTAATCGGTCAACCGAAGCTATCTTGAGCTTCCGGAGTCGACAAATGGTCTAACGACCTCGAATTCGATACGCTATTCATGAATAACCTCTAATTCACTACAATGTATCAATCGGTTGAAGTACGTACGAGAATCATTGAATTTTAAGTCAGTTATAGTGGTTTTCTTCTCGATTAAGCAAAAGAGACTTCAATCGAGGTTATGAGCTCAAATGCTTTTGAAATCAGCGAGTAAGCTTCAATTTCATGTTCTAATATAAGAAATGAAGTAATCGAGCATGATAATTGCTTGAAAAGCACGGTTTGAACTACCAAAATCGAAGAACGTAAGGTAATCGGTCAACCGAAGCTATCTTGAGCATCTGGAGTCAACAGATGGTCGAACGACCTCAATTCGATGCGCTCTTCATGAATAACCTCTAATTCAATACAATATATCAATCGGTTGAAGTTCGTACGAGAATCATTGAGTCTTAAGTCAGTTATAGTGGTTTTCTTCTCGATTAAGCAAAAGAGACTTCAATCGAGGTTATGAGCTCAAATGCTTTTGAAAACAACGAGTAAGTTTCAATTTCATGTTCTAATATAAGAAATGAAGTAATCGAGCATGATAATTGCTTGGAAAGCACGGTTTGAACTACCAAAATCGAAGAACGTAAGGTAATCGGTCAACCGAAGCTATCTTGCGCTCTTAATGAATACCCTCTAATTCAATACAATATATCAATCGGTTGAAGTTCGTATGAGGATAATTGAGTCTTAAGTCAGTTATAGTGGTTTTCTTCTCGATTAAGCAAAAGAGACTTCAATCGAGGTTATGAGCTCCAATGCTTTTGAAATCAACGAGTAAGCTTCAATTTCATGTTCTAATATAAGAAATGAAGTAATCGAGCATGATAAAGGCTTGGAAAGCACGGTTTGAACTACCAAAATCGAAGAACGTAAGGTAATCGGTCAACCGAAGCTATCTTGAGCTTCCGGAGTCGACAGATGGTCGAACGACCTCGAATTCGATACGCTATTCATGAATAACCTCTAATTCACTACAATGTATCAATCGGTTGAAGTACGTACGAGGATAATTGAGTCTTAAGTCAGTTATAGTGGTTTTCTTCTCGATTAAGGAAAAGAGACTTCAATCGAGGTTATGAGCTCAAATGCTTTTGAAATCAACGAGTAAGCTTCAATTTCATGCTCTAATATAAGAAATGAAGTAATCGAGCATGATAATTGCTTGGAAAGCACGGTTTGAACTACCAAAATCGAAGAACGTAAGGTACTCGGTCAACTGAATCTATCTTGAGCTTCCGGAGTCAACAGATGGTCAAACGACCTCAAATTCGATGCGCTCTTAATGAATACCCTCTAATTCAATACAATATATCAATCGGTTGAAGTTCGTACGAGGATAATTGAGTCTTAAGTCAGTTATAGTGGTTTTCTTCTCGATTAAGCAAAAGATACTTCAATCGAGGTTATGAGCTCCAATGCTTTTGAAATCAACGAGTAAGCTTCAATTTCATGTTCTTATATAAGAAATGAAGTAATCGAGCATAATAAAGGCTTGGAAAGCACGGTTTGAACTACCAAAATCGAAGAACGTAAGGTAATCAGTCAACCGAAGCTATCTTGAGCTTCCGGAGTCGACAGATGGTCGAACGACCTCGAATTCGATACGCTATTCATGAATAACCTCTAATTCACTACAATGTATCAATCGATTGAAGAACGTACGAGAATCATTGAGTTTTAAGTCAGTTATAGTGGTTTTCTTCTCGATTAAGCAAAAGAGACTTCAATCGAGGTTATGAGCTCAAATGCTTTTGAAATCAACAAGTAAGCTTCTATTTCATGTTCTAATATAAGAAATGAAGTAATCGAGTATGATAATTGCTTGGAAAGCACGGTTTGAACTACCAAAATCGAAGAACGTAAGGTACTCGGTCAACTGAATCTATCTTGAGCTTCCGGAGTCAACAGATGGTCAAACGACCTCAAATTCGATGCGCTCTTAATGAATACCCTCTAATTCAATACAATATATCAATCGGTTGAAGTTCGTACGAGGATAATTGAGTCTTAAGTCTGTTATAGTGGTTTTCTTCTCGATTAAGCAAAAGAGATTTCAATCGAGGTTATGAGCTCCAATGCTTTTGAAATCAACGAGTAAGCTTCAATTTCATGTTCTAATATAAGAAATGAAGTAATCGAGCATAATAAAGGCTTGGAAAGCACGGTTTGAACTACCAAAATGGAAGAACGTAAGGTAATCAGTCAACCGAAGCTATCTTGAGCTTCCGGAGTCGACAGATGGTCGAACGACCTCGAATTCGATACGCTATTCATGAATAACCTCTAATTCACTACAATGTATCAATCGGTTGAAGAACGTACGAGAATCATTGAGTTTTAAGTCAGTTATAGTGGTTTTCTTCTCGATTAAGCAAAAGAGACTTCAATCAAGGTTATGAGCTCAAATGCTTTTGAAATCAACGCGTAAGCTTCTATTTCATGTTCTAATATAAGAAATGAAGTAATCGAGCATGATAATAGCTTGGAAAGCACAGTTTGAACTACCAAAATCGAAGAACGTAAGGTAATCGGTCAACCGAAGCTATCTTGAGCATCCGGAGTAAACAGATGGTCGAACGACTTCAATTCGATGCGCTCTTCATGAGTAAACTCTAATTCAATACAATATATCAATCGGTTGAAGTTCGTACGAGAATCATTGAGTCTTAAGTCAGTCAGTTATAGTGTTTTTCTTCTCGATTAAACAAAAGAGACTTCAATCGAGGTTATGAGCTCAAATGCTTTTGAAATCAACGAGTAAGCTTCAATTTCATGTTCTAATATAAGAAATGAAGTAATCGAGCATGATAATTGCTTGGAAAGCACGGTTTGAACTACCAAAATAGAAGAACGTAAGGTACTCGGTCAACTGAAGCTATCTTGAGCTTCCGGAGTCAACAGATGGTCAAACGACCTCAAATTCGATGCGCTCTTAATAAATACCTTCTAATTCAATACAATATATCAATCGGTTGAAGTTCGTACGAGGATAATTGAGTCTTAAGTCAGTTATAGTGGTTTTCTTCTCGATTAAGCAAAAGAGACTTCAATCGAGGTTATGAGCTCCAATGCTTTTGAAATCAACGAGTAAGCTTCAATTTCATGTTCTAATATAAGAAATGAAGTAATCGAGCATAATAAAGGCTTGGAAAGCACGGTTTGAACTACCAAAATCGAAGAACGTAAGGTAATCGGTCAACCGAAGCTATCTTGAGCTTCCGGAGTCGACAGATGGTCGAACGACCTCGAATTCGATACGCTATTCATGATTAACCTCTAATTCACTACAATGTATCAATCGGTTGAAGTACCTACGAGAATCATTGAGTTTTAAGTCAGTTATAGTGGTTTTATTCTCGATTAAGCAAAAGAGACTTCAATCGAGGTTATGAGCTCAAATGCTTTTGAAATCAACGAGTATGCTTCAATTTCATGTTCTAATATAAGAAATGAAGTAATCGAGCATGATAATAGCTTGGAAAGCACGGTTTGAACTACCAAAATCGAAGAACGTAAGGTAATCGGTCAACCGAAGCTATCTTGAGCATCCGGAGTCAACAGATGGTCGAACGACCTCAATTCGATGCGCTCTTTATGAATAACCTCTAATTCAATACAATATATCAATCGGTTAAAGTTCGTACGAGAATCATTGAGTCTTAAGTCAGTTATAGTTGTTTTCTTCTCGATTAAGCAAAAGAGACTTCAATCGAGGTTATGTGCTCAAATGCTTTTGAAATCAACGAGTAAGTCAATTTCATGTTCTAATATAAGAAACGAAGTAATCGAGCATGATAATTGCTTGGAAAGCACTGTTTGAACTACCAAAATCAAAGAACGTAAGGTAATCGGTCAACCGAAGCTATCTTGAGCATCCGGAGTCAACAGATGGTCGAACGACCTCAATTCGATGCGCTCTTCATGAATAACCTCTAATTCAATACAATATATCAATCGGTTGAAGTTCGTACGAGAATCATTGAGTCTTAAGTCAGTTATAGTGGTTTTCTTCTCGATTAAGCAAAAGAGACTTCAATCGAGGTTATGAGCTCAAATGCTTTTGAAAACAACGAGTAAGTTTCAATTTCATGTTCTAATATAAGAAATGAAGTAATCGAGCATGATAATTGCTTGGAAAGCACGGTTTGAACTACCAAAATCGAAGAACGTAAGGTAATCGGTCAACCGAAGCTATCTTGCGCTCTTAATGAATACCCTCTAATTCAATACAATATATCAATCGGTTGAAGTTCGTATGAGGATAATTGAGTCTTAAGTCAGTTATAGTGGTTTTCTTCTCGATTAAGCAAAAGAGACTTCAATCGAGGTTATGAGCTCCAATGCTTTTGAAATCAACGAGTAAGCTTCAATTTCATGTTCTAATATAAGAAATGAAGTAATCGAGCATGATAAAGGCTTGGAAAGCACGGTTTGAACTACCAAAATCGAAGAACGTAAGGTAATCGGTCAACCGAAGCTATCTTGAGCTTCCGGAGTCGACAGATGGTCGAACGACCTCGAATTCGATACGCTATTCATGAATAACCTCTAATTCACTACAATGTATCAATCGGTTGAAGTACGTACGAGGATAATTGAGTCTTAAGTCAGTTATAGTGGTTTTCTTCTCGATTAAGGAAAAGAGACTTCAATCGAGGTTATGAGCTCAAATGCTTTTGAAATCAACGAGTAAGCTTCAATTTCATGCTCTAATATAAGAAATGAAGTAATCGAGCATGATAATTGCTTGGAAAGCACGGTTTGAACTACCAAAATCGAAGAACGTAAGGTACTCGGTCAACTGAATCTATCTTGAGCTTCCGGAGTCAACAGATGGTCAAACGACCTCAAATTCGATGCGCTCTTAATGAATACCCTCTAATTCAATACAATATATCAATCGGTTGAAGTTCGTACGAGGATAATTGAGTCTTAAGTCAGTTATAGTGGTTTTCTTCTCGATTAAGCAAAAGATACTTCAATCGAGGTTATGAGCTCCAATGCTTTTGAAATCAACGAGTAAGCTTCAATTTCATGTTCTTATATAAGAAATGAAGTAATCGAGCATAATAAAGGCTTGGAAAGCACGGTTTGAACTACCAAAATCGAAGAACGTAAGGTAATCAGTCAACCGAAGCTATCTTGAGCTTCCGGAGTCGACAGATGGTCGAACGACCTCGAATTCGATACGCTATTCATGAATAACCTCTAATTCACTACAATGTATCAATCGATTGAAGAACGTACGAGAATCATTGAGTTTTAAGTCAGTTATAGTGGTTTTCTTCTCGATTAAGCAAAAGAGACTTCAATCGAGGTTATGAGCTCAAATGCTTTTGAAATCAACAAGTAAGCTTCTATTTCATGTTCTAATATAAGAAATGAAGTAATCGAGTATGATAATTGCTTGGAAAGCACGGTTTGAACTACCAAAATCGAAGAACGTAAGGTACTCGGTCAACTGAATCTATCTTGAGCTTCCGGAGTCAACAGATGGTCAAACGACCTCAAATTCGATGCGCTCTTAATGAATACCCTCTAATTCAATACAATATATCAATCGGTTGAAGTTCGTACGAGGATAATTGAGTCTTAAGTCTGTTATAGTGGTTTTCTTCTCGATTAAGCAAAAGAGATTTCAATCGAGGTTATGAGCTCCAATGCTTTTGAAATCAACGAGTAAGCTTCAATTTCATGTTCTAATATAAGAAATGAAGTAATCGAGCATAATAAAGGCTTGGAAAGCACGGTTTGAACTACCAAAATGGAAGAACGTAAGGTAATCAGTCAACCGAAGCTATCTTGAGCTTCCGGAGTCGACAGATGGTCGAACGACCTCGAATTCGATACGCTATTCATGAATAACCTCTAATTCACTACAATGTATCAATCGGTTGAAGAACGTACGAGAATCATTGAGTTTTAAGTCAGTTATAGTGGTTTTCTTCTCGATTAAGCAAAAGAGACTTCAATCAAGGTTATGAGCTCAAATGCTTTTGAAATCAACGCGTAAGCTTCTATTTCATGTTCTAATATAAGAAATGAAGTAATCGAGCATGATAATAGCTTGGAAAGCACAGTTTGAACTACCAAAATCGAAGAACGTAAGGTAATCGGTCAACCGAAGCTATCTTGAGCATCCGGAGTAAACAGATGGTCGAACGACTTCAATTCGATGCGCTCTTCATGAGTAAACTCTAATTCAATACAATATATCAATCGGTTGAAGTTCGTACGAGAATCATTGAGTCTTAAGTCAGTCAGTTATAGTGTTTTTCTTCTCGATTAAACAAAAGAGACTTCAATCGAGGTTATGAGCTCAAATGCTTTTGAAATCAACGAGTAAGCTTCAATTTCATGTTCTAATATAAGAAATGAAGTAATCGAGCATGATAATTGCTTGGAAAGCACGGTTTGAACTACCAAAATAGAAGAACGTAAGGTACTCGGTCAACTGAAGCTATCTTGAGCTTCCGGAGTCAACAGATGGTCAAACGACCTCAAATTCGATGCGCTCTTAATAAATACCTTCTAATTCAATACAATATATCAATCGGTTGAAGTTCGTACGAGGATAATTGAGTCTTAAGTCAGTTATAGTGGTTTTCTTCTCGATTAAGCAAAAGAGACTTCAATCGAGGTTATGAGCTCCAATGCTTTTGAAATCAACGAGTAAGCTTCAATTTCATGTTCTAATATAAGAAATGAAGTAATCGAGCATAATAAAGGCTTGGAAAGCACGGTTTGAACTACCAAAATCGAAGAACGTAAGGTAATCGGTCAACCGAAGCTATCTTGAGCTTCCGGAGTCGACAGATGGTCGAACGACCTCGAATTCGATACGCTATTCATGATTAACCTCTAATTCACTACAATGTATCAATCGGTTGAAGTACCTACGAGAATCATTGAGTTTTAAGTCAGTTATAGTGGTTTTATTCTCGATTAAGCAAAAGAGACTTCAATCGAGGTTATGAGCTCAAATGCTTTTGAAATCAACGAGTATGCTTCAATTTCATGTTCTAATATAAGAAATGAAGTAATCGAGCATGATAATAGCTTGGAAAGCACGGTTTGAACTACCAAAATCGAAGAACGTAAGGTAATCGGTCAACCGAAGCTATCTTGAGCATCCGGAGTCAACAGATGGTCGAACGACCTCAATTCGATGCGCTCTTTATGAATAACCTCTAATTCAATACAATATATCAATCGGTTAAAGTTCGTACGAGAATCATTGAGTCTTAAGTCAGTTATAGTTGTTTTCTTCTCGATTAAGCAAAAGAGACTTCAATCGAGGTTATGTGCTCAAATGCTTTTGAAATCAACGAGTAAGCTTCAATTTCATGTTCTAATATAAGAAACGAAGTAATCGAGCATGATAATTGCTTGGAAAGCACTGTTTGAACTACCAAAATCAAAGAACGTAAGGTAATCGGTCAACCGAAGCTATCTTGAGCATCCGGAGTCAACAGATGGTCGAACGACCTCAATTCGATGCGCTCTTCATGAATAACCTCTAATTCAATACAATATATCAATCGGTTGAAGTTCGTACGAGAATCATTGAGTCTTAAGTCAGTTATAGTGGTTTTCTTCTCGATTAAGCATAAGAGACTTCAATCGAGGTTATGAGCTCAAATGATTTTGAAATCAACGAGTAAGCTTCAATTTCATGTTCTAATATAAGAAATGTAGTAATCGAGCATGATAATTGCTTGGAAAGCACGGTTTGAACTACCAAAATCGAAGAACGTAAGGTAATCGGTCAACCGAAGCTATATTGCGCTCTTAATGAATACCCTCTAATTCAATACAATATATCAATCGGTTGAAGTTCGTACGAGGATAATTGAGTCTTAAGTCAGTTATAGTGGTTTTCTTCTCGATTAAGCAAAAGAGACTTCAATCGAGGTTATGAGCTCCAATGCTTTTGAAATCAACGAGTAAGCTTCAATTTCATGTTCCAATATAAGAAATGAAGTAATCGAGCATGATAAAGGCTTGGAAAGTACGGTTTGAACTACCAAAATCGAAGAACGTAAGGTAATCGGTCAACCGAAGCTATCTTGAGCTTCCGGAGTCGACAGATGGTCGAACGACCTCTAATTCGATACGCTATTCATGAATAACCTCTAATTCACTACAATGTATCAATCGGTTGAAGTACGTACGAGGATAATTGAGTCTTAAGTCAGTTATAGTGGTTTTCTTCTCGATTAAGCAAAAGAGACTTCAATCGAGGTTATGAGCTCCAATGCTTTTGAAATCAACGAGTAAGCTTCAATTTCATGTTCTAATATAAGAAATGAAGTAATCGAGCATGATAATTGCTTGGAAAGCACTGTTTGAACTACCAAAATCGAAGAACGTAAGGTAATCGGTCAACCGAAGCTATCTTGAGCATCCGGAGTCAACAGATGGTCGAACGACCTCAATTCTATGCGCTCTTCATGAATATCCTCTAATTCAATACAATATATCAATCGGTTGTAGTTCGTACGAGAATCATTGAGTCTTAAGTCAGTTATAGTGGTTTTCTTCTCGATTAAGCAAAAGAGACTTCAATCGAGGTTATGAGCTCAAATGCTTTTGAAATCAACAAGTAAGCTTCTATTTCATGTTCTAATATAAGAAATGAAGTAATCGAGTATGATAATTGCTTGGAAAGCACGGTTTGAACTACCAAAATTGAAGAACGTAAGGTACTCGGTCAACTGAATCTATCTTGAGCTTCCGGAGTCAACAGATGGTCGAACGACCTCAATTCGATGCGCTCTTCATGAATAACCTCTAATTCAATACAATATATCAATCGGTTGAAGTTCGTACGAGAATCATTGAGTCTTAAGTCAGTTATAGTGGTTTTCTTCTCGATTAAGCAAAAGAGACTTCAATCGAGGATATGAGCTCAAATGCTTTTGAAATCAACGAGTAAGCTTCAATTTCATGTTCTAATATAAGAAATGTAGTAATCGAGCATGATAATTGCTTGGAAAGCACGGTTTGAACTACCAAAATCGAAGAACGTAAGGTAATCGGTCAACCGAAGCTATATTGCGCTCTTAATGAATACCCTCTAATTCAATACAATATATCAATCGGTTGAAGTTCGTACGAGGATAATTGAGTCTTAAGTCAGTTATAGTGGTTTTCTTCTCGATTAAGCAAAAGAGACTTCAATCGAGGTTATGTGCTCAAATGCTTTTGAAATCAACGAGTAAGCTTCAATTTCATGTTCTAATATAAGAAATGAAGTAATCGAGCAAGACAATTGCTTGGAAAGCACTGTTTGAACTACCAAAATCAAAGAACGTAAGGTAATCGGTCAACCGAAGCTATATTGCGCTCTTAATGAATACCCTTTAATTCAATACAATATATCAATCGGTTGAAGTTCGTACGAGGATAATTGAGTCTTAAGTCAGTTATAGTGGTTTTCTTCTCGATTAAGCAAAAGAGACTTCAATCGAGGTTATGAGCTCAAATGCTTTTGAAATCAACGAGTATGCTTCAATTTCATGTTCTAATATAAGAAATGAAGTAATCGAGCATGATAATTGCTTGGAAAGCACTGTTTGAACTACCAAAATCAAAGAACGTAAGGTAATCGGTCAACCGAAGCTATCTTAAGCATCCAGAGTCAACAGATGGTCGAACGACCTCAATTCGATGCGCTCTTCATGAATAACCTCTAATTCAATACAATATATCAATCGGTTGAAGTTCGTACGAGAATCATTGAGTCTTAAGTCAGATATAGTGGTTTTCTTCTCGATTAAGCAAAAGAGACTTCAATCGAGGTTATGAGCTCAAATGCTTTTAAAATCAACGAGTAAGCTTCAATTTCATGTTCTAATATAAGAAATGTAGTAATCGAGCATGATAATAGCTTGGAAAGCACGGTTTGAACTACCAAAATCGAAGAACGTAAGGTAATCGGTCAACCGAAGCTATATTGCGCTCTTAATGAATACCCTCTAATTCAATACAATATATCAATCGGTTGAAGTTCGTACGAGGATAATTGAGTCTTAAGTCAGTTATAGTGGTTTTCTTCTCGATTAAGCAAAAGAGACTTCAATCGAGGTTATGAGCTCCAATGCTTTTGAAATCAACGAGTAAGCTTCAATTTCATGTTCCAATATAAGAAATGAAGTAATCGAGCATGATAAAGGCTTCGAAAGCACGGTTTGAACTACCAAAATCGAAGAACGTAAGGTAATCGGTCAACCGAAGCTATCTTGAGCTTCCGGAGTCGACAGATGGTCGAACGACCTCGAATTCGATACGCTATTCATGAATAACCTCTAATTCACTACAATGTATCAATCGGTTGAAGTACGTACGAGGGTAATTGAGTCTTAAATCAGTTATAGTGGTTTTCTTCTCGATTAAGCAAAAGAGACTTCAATCGAGGTTATGAGCTCCAATGCTTTTGAAATCAATGAGTAAGCTTCAATTTCATGTTCTAATATAAGAAATGAAGTAATCTAGCATAATAAAGGCTTGGAAAGCATGGTTTGAACTACCAAAATCGAAGAACGTAAGGTAATCGGTCAACCGAAGCTATCTTGAGCTTCCGGAGTCGACAGATGGTCGAAAGACCTCGAATTCGATACGCTATTCATGAATAACCTCTAATTCACTACAATGTATCAATCGGTTGAAGTACGTACGAGAATCATTGAGTTTTAAGTCAGTTATAGTGGTTTTCTTCTCGATTAAGCAAAAGAGACTTCAATCGAGGTTATGAGCTCAAATGCTTTTGAAATCAACGAGTAAGCTTCAATTTCATGTTCTAATATAAGAAATGAAGTAATCGAGCATGATAATAGCTTGGAAAGCACGGTTTGAACTACCAAAATCGAAGAACGTAAGGTAATCAGTCAACCGAAGCTATCTTGAGCTTCCGGAGTCGACAGATGGTCGAACGACCTCGAATTCGATACGCTATTCATGAATAACCTCTAATTCACTACAATGTATCAATCGGTTGAAGTACGTACGAGGGTAATTGAGTCTTAAATCAGTTATAGTGGTTTTCTTCTCGATTAAGCAAAAGAGACTTCAATCGAGGTTATGAGCTCCAATGCTTTTGAAATCAATGAGTAAGCTTCAATTTCATGTTCTAATATAAGAAATGAAGTAATCTAGCATAATAAAGGCTTGGAAAGCATGGTTTGAACTACCAAAATCGAAGAACGTAAGGTAATCGGTCAACCGAAGCTATCTTGAGCTTCCGGAGTCGACAGATGGTCGAAAGACCTCGAATTCGATACGCTATTCATGAATAACCTCTAATTCACTACAATGTATCAATCGGTTGAAGTACGTACGAGAATCATTGAGTTTTAAGTCAGTTATAGTGGTTTTCTTCTCGATTAAGCAAAAGAGACTTCAATCGAGGTTATGAGCTCAAATGCTTTTGAAATCAACGAGTAAGCTTCAATTTCATGTTCTAATATAAGAAATGAAGTAATCGAGCATGATAATAGCTTGGAAAGCACGGTTTGAACTACCAAAATCGAAGAACGTAAGGTAATCAGTCAACCGAAGCTATCTTGAGCTTCCGGAGTCGACAGATGGTCGAACGACCTCGAATTCGATACGCTATTCATGAATAACCTCTAATTCACTACAATGTATCAATCGGTTGAAGTACGTACGAGAATCATTAAGTTTTAAGTCAGTTATAGTGGTTTTCTTCTCGATTAAGCAAAAGAGACTTCAATCGAGGTTATGAGCTCAAATGCTTTTGAAATCAATGAGTAAGCTTCAATTTCATGTTCTAATATAAGAAATGAAGTAATCGAGCATGATAATAGCTTGGAAAGCACGGTTTGAACTACCAAAATCGAAGAACGTAAGGTAATCGGTCAACCGAAGTTATCTTGAGCATCCGGAGTCAACAGATGGTCGAACGACCTCAATTTGATGCGCTCTTTATGAATAACCTCTAATTCAATACAATATATCAATCGGTTAAAGTTCGTACGAGAATCATTGAGTCTTAAGTCAGTTATAGTGGTTTTCTTCTCGATTAAGCAAAAGAGACTTCAATCGAGGTTATGTGCTCAAATGCTTTTGAAATCAACGAGTAAGCTTCAATTTCATGTTCTAATATAAGAAATGAAGTAATCGAGCATGATAATTGCTTGGAAAGCACTGTTTGAACTACCAAAATCGAAGAACGTAAGGTAATCGGTCAACCGAAGCTATCTTGAGCATCCGGAGTCAACAGATGGTCGAACGACCTCAATTCGATGCGCTCTTCATGAATAACCTCTAATTCGATACAATATATCAATCGGTTGAAGTTCGTACGAGAATCATTGAGTCTTAAGTCAGTTATAGTGGTTTTCTTCTCGATTAAGCAAAAGAGACTTCAATCGAGGTTATGAGCTCAAATGCTTTTGAAATCAACGAGTAAGCTTCAATTTCATGTTCTAATATAAGAAATGTAGTAATCGAGCATGATAATTGCTTGGAAAGCACAGTTTGAACTACCAAAATCGAAGAACGTTAGGTAATCGGTCAACCGAAGCTATATTAAGCTCTTAATGAATACCCTCTAATTCAATACAATATATCAATCGGTTGAAGTTCGTACGAGGATAATTGAGTCTTAAGTCAGTTATAGTGGTTTTCTTCTCGATTAAGCAAAAGAGACTTCAATCGAGGTTATGTGCTCAAATGCTTTTGAAATCAACGAGTAAGCTTCAATTTCATGTTCTAATATAAGAAATGAAGTAATCGAGCATGATAATTGCTTGGAAAGCACTGTTTGAACTACCAAAATCAAAGAACGTAAGGTAATCGGTCAACCGAAGCTATATTGCGCTCTTAATGAATACCCTCTAATTCAATACAATATATCAATCGGTTGAAGTTCGTACGAGGATAATTGAGTCTTAAGTCAGTTATAGTGGTTTTCTTCTCGATTAAGCAAAAGAGACTTCAATCGAGGTTATGAGCTCAAATGCTTTTGAAATCAACGAGTATGCTTCAATTTCATGTTCTAATATAAGAAATGAAGTAATCGAGCATGATAATAGCTTGGAAAGCACGGTTTGAACTACCAAAATCGAAGAACGTAAGGTAATCGGTCAACCGAAGCTATCTTGAGCATCCGGAGTCAACAGATGGTCGAACGACCTCAATTCGATGCGCTCTTTATGAATAACCTCTAATTCAATACAATATATCAATCGGTTAAAGTTCGTACGAGAATCATTGAGTCTTAAGTCAGTTATAGTGGTTTTCTTCTCGATTAAGCAAAAGAGACTTCAATCGAGGTTATGCGCTCAAATGCTTTTGAAATCAACGAGTAAGCTTCAATTTCATGTTCTAATATAAGAAATGAAGTAATCGAGCATGATAATTGCTTGGAAAGCACTGTTTGAACTACCAAAATCGAAGAACGTAAGGTAATCGGTCAACCGAAGCTATCTTGAGCATCCGGAGTCAACAGATGGTCGAACGACCTCAATTCGATGCGCTCTTCATGAATATCCTCTAATTCAATACAATATATCAATCGGTTGTAGTTCGTACGAGAATCATTGAGTCTTAAGTCAGTTATAGTGGTTTTCTTCTCGATTAAGCAAAAGAGACTTCAATCGAGGTTATAAGCTCAAATGCTTTTGAAATCAACGAGTAAGCTTCAATTTCATGTTCTAATATAAGAAATGAAGTAATCGAGCATGATAATTGCTTGGAATGCACGGTTTGAACTACCAAAATCGAAGAACGTAAGGTAATCGGTCAACCGAAGCTATCTTGAGCTTCCGGAGTCGACAGATGGTCGAACGACCTCGAATTCGATACGCTATTCATGAATAACCTCTAATTCACTACAATGTATCAATCGGTTGAAGTACGTACGAGGGTAATTGAGTCTTAAGTCAGTTATAGTGGTTTTCTTCTCGATTAAGCAAAAGAGACTTCAATCGAGGTTATGAGCTCCAATGCTTTTGAAATCAATGAGTAAGCTTCAATTTCATGTTCTAATATAAGAAATGAAGTAATCGAGCATGATAATAGCTTGGAAAGCACGATTTGAACTACCAAAATCGAAGAACGTAAGGTAATCGGTCAACCGAAGTTATCTTGAGCATCCGGAGTCAACAGATGGTCGAACGACCTCAATTTGATGCGCTCTTTATGAATAACCTCTAATTCAATACAATATATCAATCGGTTAAAGTTCGTACGAGAATCATTGAGTCTTAAGTCAGTTATAGTGGTTTTCTTCTCGATTAAGCAAAAGAGACTTCAATCGAGGTTATGTGCTCAAATGCTTTTGAAATCAACGAGTAAGCTTCAATTTCATGTTCTAATATAAGAAATGAAGTAATCGAGCATGATAATTGCTTGGAAAGCACTGTTTGAACTACCAAAATCGAAGAACGTAAGGTAATTGGTCAACCGAAGCTATCTTGAGCATCCGGAGTCAACAGATGGTCGAACGACCTCAATTCGATGCGCTCTTCATGAATAACCTCTAATTCAATACAATATATCAATCGGTTGAAGTTCGTACGAGAATCATTGAGTCTTAAGTCAGTTATAGTGGTTTTCTTCTCGATTAAGCAAAAGAGACTTCAATCGAGGTTATGAGCTCAAATGCTTTTGAAATCAACGAGTAAGCTTCAATTTCATGTTCTAATATAAGAAATGTAGTAATCGAGCATGATAATTGCTTGGAAAGCACGGTTTGAACTACCAAAATCGAAGAACGTAAGGTAATCGGTCAACCGAAGCTATATTGCGCTCTTAATGAATACCCTCTAATTCAATACAATATATCAATCGGTTGAAGTTCGTACGAGGATAATTGAGTCTTAAGTCAGTTATAGTGGTTTTCTTCTCGATTAAGCAAAAGAGACTTCAATCGAGGTTATGAGCTCAAATGCTTTTGAAATCAACGAGTATGCTTCAATTTCATGTTCTAATATAAGAAATGAAGTAATCGAGCATGATAATAGCTTGGAAAGCACGGTTTGAACTACCAAAATCGAAGAACGTAAGGTAATCGGTCAACCGAAGCTATCTTGAGCATCCGGAGTCAACAGATGGTCGAACGACCTCAATTCGATGCGCTCTTTATGAATAACCTCTAATTCAATACAATATATCAATCGGTTAAAGTTCGTACGAGAATCATTGAGTCTTAAGTCAGTTATAGTGGTTTTCTTCTCGATTAAGCAAAAGAGACTTCAATCGAGGTTATGTGCTCAAATGCTTTTGAAATCAACGAGTAAGCTTCAATTTCATGTTCTAATATAAGAAATGAAGTAATCGAGCATGATAATTGCTTGGAAAGCACTGTTTGAACTACCAAAATCGAAGAACGTAAGGTAATCGGTCAACCGAAGCTATCTTGAGCATCCGGAGTCAACAGATGGTCGAACGACCTCAATTCGATGCGCTCTTCATGAATATCCTCTAATTCAATACAATATATCAATCGGTTGTAGTTCGTACGAGAATCATTGAGTCTTAAGTCAGTTATAGTGGTTTTCTTCTCGATTAAGCAAAAGAGACTTCAATCGAGGTTATAAGCTCAAATGCTTTTGAAATCAACGAGTAAGCTTCAATTTCATGTTCTAATATAAGAAATGAAGTAATCGAGCATGATAATTGCTTGGAAAGCACGGTTTGAACTACCAAAATCGAAGAACGTAAGGTACTCGGTCAACTGAAGCTATCTTGAGCTTCCGGAGTCAACAGATGGTCAAACGACCTCAAATTCGATGCGCTCTTAATGAATACCCTCTAATTCAATACAATATATCAATCGGTTAAAGTTCGTACGAGAATCATTGAGTCTTAAGTCAGTTATAGTGGTTTTCTTCTCGATTAAGCAAAAGAGACTTCAATCGAGGTTATGTGCTCAAATGCTTTTGAAATCAACGAGTAAGCTTCAATTTCATGTTCTAATATAAGAAATGAAGTAATCGAGCATGATAATTGCTTGGAAAGCACTGTTTGAACTACCAAAATCGAAGAACGTAAGGTAATTGGTCAACCGAAGCTATCTTGAGCATCCGGAGTCAACAGATGGTCGAACGACCTCAATTCGATGCGCTCTTCATGAATAACCTCTAATTCAATACAATATATCAATCGGTTGAAGTTCGTACGAGAATCATTGAGTCTTAAGTCAGTTATAGTGGTTTTCTTCTCGATTAAGCAAAAGAGACTTCAATCGAGGTTATGAGCTCAAATGCTTTTGAAATCAACGAGTAAGCTTCAATTTCATGTTCTAATATAAGAAATGTAGTAATCGAGCATGATAATTGCTTGGAAAGCACGGTTTGAACTACCAAAATCGAAGAACGTAAGGTAATCGGTCAACCGAAGCTATATTGCGCTCTTAATGAATACCCTCTAATTCAATACAATATATCAATCGGTTGAAGTTCGTACGAGGATAATTGAGTCTTAAGTCAGTTATAGTGGTTTTCTTCTCGATTAAGCAAAAGAGACTTCAATCGAGGTTATGAGCTCAAATGCTTTTGAAATCAACGAGTATGCTTCAATTTCATGTTCTAATATAAGAAATGAAGTAATCGAGCATGATAATAGCTTGGAAAGCACGGTTTGAACTACCAAAATCGAAGAACGTAAGGTAATCGGTCAACCGAAGCTATCTTGAGCATCCGGAGTCAACAGATGGTCGAACGACCTCAATTCGATGCGCTCTTTATGAATAACCTCTAATTCAATACAATATATCAATCGGTTAAAGTTCGTACGAGAATCATTGAGTCTTAAGTCAGTTATAGTGGTTTTCTTCTCGATTAAGCAAAAGAGACTTCAATCGAGGTTATGTGCTCAAATGCTTTTGAAATCAACGAGTAAGCTTCAATTTCATGTTCTAATATAAGAAATGAAGTAATCGAGCATGATAATTGCTTGGAAAGCACTGTTTGAACTACCAAAATCGAAGAACGTAAGGTAATCGGTCAACCGAAGCTATCTTGAGCATCCGGAGTCAACAGATGGTCGAACGACCTCAATTCGATGCGCTCTTCATGAATATCCTCTAATTCAATACAATATATCAATCGGTTGTAGTTCGTACGAGAATCATTGAGTCTTAAGTCAGTTATAGTGGTTTTCTTCTCGATTAAGCAAAAGAGACTTCAATCGAGGTTATAAGCTCAAATGCTTTTGAAATCAACGAGTAAGCTTCAATTTCATGTTCTTAATATAAGAAATGAAGTAATCGAGCATGATAATTGCTTGGAAAGCACGGTTTGAACTACCAAAATCGAAGAACGTAAGGTAATCGGTCAACCGAAGCTATCTTGAGCTTCCGGAGTCGACAGATGGTCGAACGACCTCGAATTCGATACGCTATTCATGAATAACCTCTAATTCACTACAATGTATCAATCGGTTGAAGTACGTACGAGAATCATTGAGTTTTAAGTCAGTTATAGTGGTTTTATTCTCGATTAAGCAAAAGAGACTTCAATCGAGGTTATGAGCTCAAATGCTTTTGAAATCAACGAGTATGCTTCAATTTTACGTTCTAATATAAGAAATGAAGTAATCGAGCATGACAATAGCTTGGAAAGCACGGTTTGAACTACCAAAATCGAAGAACGTAAGGTAATCGGTCAACCGAAGCTATCTTGAGCATCCGGAGTCAACAGATGGTCGAACGACCTCAATTCGATGCGCTCTTTATGAATAACCTCTAATTCAATACAATATATCAATCGGTTCAAGTTCGTACGAGAATCATTGAGTCTTAAGTCAGTTATAGTGGTTTTCTTCTCGATTAAGCAAAAGAGACTTCAATCGAGGTTATGTGCTCAAATGCTTTTGAAATCAACGAGTAAGCTTCAATTTCATGTTCTAATATAAGAAATGAAGTAATCGAGCATGATAATTGCTTGGAAAGCACTGTTTGAACTACCAAAATCGAAGAACGTAAGGTAATCGGTCAACCGAAGCTATCTTGAGCATCCGGAGTCAACAGATGGTCGAACGACCTCAATTCGATGCGCTCTTCATGAATATCCTCTAATTCAATACAATATATCAATCGGTTGTAGTTCGTACGAGAATCATTGAGTCTTAAGTCAGTTATAGTGGTTTTCTTCTCGATTAAGCAAAAGAGACTTCAATCGAGGTTATGAGCTCAAATGCTTTTGAAATCAACGAGTAAGCTTCAATTTCATGTTCTAATATAAGAAATGAAGTAATCGAGCATGATAATTGCTTGGAAAGCACGGTTTGAACTACCAAAATCGAAGAACGTAAGGTACTCGGTCAACTGAAGCTATCTTGAGCTTCCGGAGTCAACAGATGGTCAAACGACCTCAAATTCGATGCGCTCTTAATGAATACCCTCTAATTCAATACAATATATCAATTGGTTGAAGTTCGTACGAGGATAATTGAGTCTTAAGTCAGTTATAGTGGTTTTCTTATCGATTAAGCAAAAGAGACTTCAATCGAGGTTATGAGCTCCAATGCTTTTGAAATCAACGAGTAAGCTTCAATTTCATGTTCTAATATAAGAAATGAAGTAATCGAGCATAATAAAGGCTTGGAAAGCACAGTTTGAACTACCAAAATCGAAGAACGTAAGGTAATCGGTCAACCGAAGCTATCTTGAGCTTCCGGAGTCGACAGATGGTCGAACGACCTCGAATTCGATACGCTATTCATGAATAACCTCTAATTCACTACAATGTATCAATCGGTTGAAGTACGTACGAGAATCATTGAGTTTTAAGTCAGTTATTGTGGTTTTATTCTCGATTAAGCAAAAGAGACTTCAATCGAGGTTATGAGCTCAAATGCTTTTGAAATCAACGAGTAAGCTTCAATTTCATGTTCTAATATAAGAATTGAAGTAATCGAGCATGATAATAGCTTGGAAAGCACGGTGTGAACTACCAAAATCGAAGAACGTAAGGTAATCGGTCAACCGAAGCTATCTTGAGCATCCGGAGTCAACAGATGGTCGAACGACCTCGAATTTGATACGCTATTCATGAATAACCTCTAATTCACTACAATGTATCAATCGGTTGAAGTACGTACGAGGATAATTGAGTCTTAAGTCAGTTATAGTGGTTTTCTTCTCGATTAAGCAAAAGAGACTTCAATCGAGGTTATGAGCTCCAATGCTTTTGAAATCAACGAGTAAGCTTCAATTTCATGTTCTAATATAAGAAATGAAGTAATCTAGCATAATAAAGGCTTGGAAAGCATGGTTTGAACTACCAAAATCGAAGAACGTAAGGTAATCAGTCAACCGAAGCTATCTTGAGCTTCCGGAGTCGACAGATGGTCGAACGACCTCGAATTCGATACGCTATTCATGAATAACCTCTAATTCACTACAATGTATCAATCGGTTGAAGTACGTACGAGAATCATTGAGTTTTAAGTCAGTTATAGTGGTTTTCTTCTCGATTAAGCAAAAGAGACTTCAATCGAGGTTATGAGCTCAAATGCTTTTGAAATCAACGAGTAAGCTTCAATTTCATGTTCTAATATAAGAAATGAAGTAATCGAGCATGATAATAGCTTGGAAAGCACGGTTTGAACTTCCAAAATCGAAGAACGTAAGGTAATCAGTCAACCGAAGCTATCTTGAGCTTCCGAAGTCGACAGATGGTCGAACGACCTCGAATTCGATACGCTATTCATGAATAACCTCTAATTCACTACAATGTATCAATCGGTTGAAGTACATACGAGAATCATTGAGTTTTAAGTCAGTTATAGTGGTTTTCTTCTCGATTAAGCAAAAGAGACTTCAATCGAGGTTATGAGCTCAAATGCTTTTGAAATCAATGAGTAAGCTTCAATTTCATGTTCTAATATAAGAAATGTAGTAATCGAGCATGATAATTGCTTGGAAAGCACGGTTTGAACTACCAAAATCGAAGAACGTAAGGTAATCGGTCAACCGAAGCTATATTGCGCTCTTAATGAATACCCTCTAATTCAATACAATATATCAATCGGTTGAAGTTCGTACGAGGATAATTGAGTCTTAAGTCAGTTATAGTGGTTTTCTTCTCGATTAAGCAAAAAAGACTTCAATCGAGGTTATGTGCTCAAATGCTTTTGAAATCAACGAGTAAGTTTCAATTTCATGTTCTAATATAAGAAATGAAGTAATCGAGCATGATAATTGCTTGGAAAGCACTGTTTGAACTACCAAAATCGAAGAACGTAAGGTAATCGGTCAACCGAAGCTATCTTGAGCATCCGGAGTCAACAGATGGTCGAACGACCTCAATTCGATGCGCTCTTCATGAATAACCTCTAATTCAATACAATATATCAATCGGTTGAAGTTCGTACGAGAATCATTGAGTCTTAAGTCAGTTATAGTGGTTTTCTTCTCGATTAAGCAAAAGAGACTTCAATCGAGGTTATGAGCTCAAATGCTTTTGAAATCAACGAGTAAGCTTCAATTTCATGTTCTAATATAAGAAATGAAGTAATCGAGCATGATAATTGCTTGGAAAGCACGGTTTGAACTACCAAAATTGAAGAACGTAAGGTACTGGGTCAACTGAAGCTATCTTGAGCTACCGGAGTCAACAGATGTTCAAACGACCTCAAATTCGATGCGCTCTTAATGAATACCCTCTAATTCAATACAATATATCAATCGGTTGAAGTTCGTACGAGGATAATTGAGTCTTAAGTCAGTTATAGTTGTTTTCTTCTCGATTAAGCAAAAGAGACTTCAATCGAGGTTATGAGCTCCAATGCTTTTGAAATCAACGAGTAAGCTTCAATTTCATGTTCTAATATAAGAAATGAAGTAATCGAGCATGATAATAGCTTGGAAAGCACGGTTTGAACTACCAAAATCGAAGAACGTAAGGTAATCGGTCAACCGAAGCTATCTTGAGCATCCGGAGTCAACAGATGGTCGAACGACCTCAAATCGATGCGCTCTTCATGAATATCCTCTAATTCAATACAATATATCAATCGGTTGTAGTTCGTACGAGAATCATTGAGTCTTAAGTCAGTTATAGTGGTTTTCTTCTCGATTAAGCAAAAGAGACTTCAATCGAGGTTATAAGCTCAAATGCTTTTGAAATCAACGAGTAAGCTTCAATTTCATGTTCTAATATAAGAAATGAAGTAATCGAGCATGATAATTGCTTGGAAAGCACGGTTTGAACTACCAAAATCGAAGAACGTAAGGTACTCGGTCAACTGAAGCTATCTTGAGCTTCCGGAGTCAACAGATGGTCAAACGACCTCAAATTCGATGCGCTCTTAATGAATACCCTCTAATTCAATACAATATATCAATCGGTTGAAGTTCGTACGAGGATAATTGAGTCTTAAGTCTGTTATAGTGGTTTTCTTCTCGATTAAGCAAAAGAGACTTCAATCGAGGTTATGAGCTCCAATGCTTTTGAAATCAACGAGTAAGCTTCAATTTCATGTTCTAATATAAGAAATGAAGTAATCGAGCATAGTAAAGGCTTGGAAAGCACTGTTTGAACTACCAAAATCGAAGAACGTAAGGTAATCGGTCAACCGAAGCTATCTTGAGCTTCCGGAGTCGACAGATGGTCGAACGACCTCGAATTCGATACGCTATTCATGAATAACCTCTAATTCACTACAATGTATCAATCGGTTGAAGTACGTACGAGAATCATTGAGTTTTAAGTCAGTTATAGTGGTTTTATTCTCGATTAAGCAAAAAAGACTTCAATCGAGGTTATGAGCTCAAATGCTTTTGAAATCAACGAGTATGCTTCAATTTTACGTTCTAATATAAGAAATGAAGTAATCGAGCATGACAATAGCTTGGAAAGCACGGTTTGAACTACCAAAATCGAAGAACGTAAGGTAATCAGTCAACCGAAGCTATCTTGAGCTTCCGGAGTCGACAGATGGTCGAACGACCTCGAATTCGATACGCTATTCATGAATAACCTCTAATTCACTACAATGTATCAATCGGTTGAAGTACGTACGAGAATCATTAAGTTTTAAGTCAGTTATAGTGGTTTTCTTCTCGATTAAGCAAAAGAGACTTCAATCGAGGTTATGAGCTCAAATGCTTTTGAAATCAATGAGTAAGCTTCAATTTCATGTTCTAATATAAGAAATGAAGTAATCGAGCATGATAATAGCTTGGAAAGCACGGTTTGAACTACCAAAATCGAAGAACGTAAGGTAATCGGTCAACCGAAGTTATCTTGAGCATCCGGAGTCAACAGATGGTCGAACGACCTCAATTTGATGCGCTCTTTATGAATAACCTCTAATTCAATACAATATATCAATCGGTTAAAGTTCGTACGAGAATCATTGAGTCTTAAGTCAGTTATAGTGGTTTTCTTCTCGATTAAGCAAAAGAGACTTCAATCGAGGTTATGTGCTCAAATGCTTTTGAAATCAACGAGTAAGCTTCAATTTCATGTTCTAATATAAGAAATGAAGTAATCGAGCATGATAATTGCTTGGAAAGCACTGTTTGAACTACCAAAATCGAAGAACGTAAGGTAATCGGTCAACCGAAGCTATCTTGAGCATCCGGAGTCAACAGATGGTCGAACGACCTCAATTCGATGCGCTCTTCATGAATAACCTCTAATTCGATACAATATATCAATCGGTTGAAGTTCGTACGAGAATCATTGAGTCTTAAGTCAGTTATAGTGGTTTTCTTCTCGATTAAGCAAAAGAGACTTCAATCGAGGTTATGAGCTCAAATGCTTTTGAAATCAACGAGTAAGCTTCAATTTCATGTTCTAATATAAGAAATGTAGTAATCGAGCATGATAATTGCTTGGAAAGCACAGTTTGAACTACCAAAATCGAAGAACGTTAGGTAATCGGTCAACCGAAGCTATATTAAGCTCTTAATGAATACCCTCTAATTCAATACAATATATCAATCGGTTGAAGTTCGTACGAGGATAATTGAGTCTTAAGTCAGTTATAGTGGTTTTCTTCTCGATTAAGCAAAAGAGACTTCAATCGAGGTTATGTGCTCAAATGCTTTTGAAATCAACGAGTAAGCTTCAATTTCATGTTCTAATATAAGAAATGAAGTAATCGAGCATGATAATTGCTTGGAAAGCACTGTTTGAACTACCAAAATCAAAGAACGTAAGGTAATCGGTCAACCGAAGCTATATTGCGCTCTTAATGAATACCCTCTAATTCAATACAATATATCAATCGGTTGAAGTTCGTACGAGGATAATTGAGTCTTAAGTCAGTTATAGTGGTTTTCTTCTCGATTAAGCAAAAGAGACTTCAATCGAGGTTATGAGCTCAAATGCTTTTGAAATCAACGAGTATGCTTCAATTTCATGTTCTAATATAAGAAATGAAGTAATCGAGCATGATAATAGCTTGGAAAGCACGGTTTGAACTACCAAAATCGAAGAACGTAAGGTAATCGGTCAACCGAAGCTATCTTGAGCATCCGGAGTCAACAGATGGTCGAACGACCTCAATTCGATGCGCTCTTTATGAATAACCTCTAATTCAATACAATATATCAATCGGTTAAAGTTCGTACGAGAATCATTGAGTCTTAAGTCAGTTATAGTGGTTTTCTTCTCGATTAAGCAAAAGAGACTTCAATCGAGGTTATGCGCTCAAATGCTTTTGAAATCAACGAGTAAGCTTCAATTTCATGTTCTAATAAAAGAAATGAAGTAATCGAGCATGATAATTGCTTGGAAAGCACTGTTTGAACTACCAAAATCGAAGAACGTAAGGTAATCGGTCAACCGAAGCTATCTTGAGCATCCGGAGTCAACAGATGGTCGAACGACCTCAATTCGATGCGCTCTTCATGAATATCCTCTAATTCAATACAATATATCAATCGGTTGTAGTTCGTACGAGAATCATTGAGTCTTAAGTCAGTTATAGTGGTTTTCTTCTCGATTAAGCAAAAGAGACTTCAATCGAGGTTATAAGCTCAAATGCTTTTGAAATCAACGAGTAAGCTTCAATTTCATGTTCTAATATAAGAAATGAAGTAATCGAGCATGATAATTGCTTGGAATGCACGGTTTGAACTACCAAAATCGAAGAACGTAAGGTAATCGGTCAACCGAAGCTATCTTGAGCTTCCGGAGTCGACAGATGGTCGAACGACCTCGAATTCGATACGCTATTCATGAATAACCTCTAATTCACTACAATGTATCAATCGGTTGAAGTACGTACGAGGGTAATTGAGTCTTAAGTCAGTTATAGTGGTTTTCTTCTCGATTAAGCAAAAGAGACTTCAATCGAGGTTATGAGCTCCAATGCTTTTGAAATCAATGAGTAAGCTTCAATTTCATGTTCTAATATAAGAAATGAAGTAATCGAGCATGATAATAGCTTGGAAAGCACGATTTGAACTACCAAAATCGAAGAACGTAAGGTAATCGGTCAACCGAAGTTATCTTGAGCATCCGGAGTCAACAGATGGTCGAACGACCTCAATTTGATGCGCTCTTTATGAATAACCTCTAATTCAATACAATATATCAATCGGTTAAAGTTCGTACGAGAATCATTGAGTCTTAAGTCAGTTATAGTGGTTTTCTTCTCGATTAAGCAAAAGAGACTTCAATCGAGGTTATGTGCTCAAATGCTTTTGAAATCAACGAGTAAGCTTCAATTTCATGTTCTAATATAAGAAATGAAGTAATCGAGCATGATAATTGCTTGGAAAGCACTGTTTGAACTACCAAAATCGAAGAACGTAAGGTAATTGGTCAACCGAAGCTATCTTGAGCATCCGGAGTCAACAGATGGTCGAACGACCTCAATTCGATGCGCTCTTCATGAATAACCTCTAATTCAATACAATATATCAATCGGTTGAAGTTCGTACGAGAATCATTGAGTCTTAAGTCAGTTATAGTGGTTTTCTTCTCGATTAAGCAAAAGAGACTTCAATCGAGGTTATGAGCTCAAATGCTTTTGAAATCAACGAGTAAGCTTCAATTTCATGTTCTAATATAAGAAATGTAGTAATCGAGCATGATAATTGCTTGGAAAGCACGGTTTGAACTACCAAAATCGAAGAACGTAAGGTAATCGGTCAACCGAAGCTATATTGCGCTCTTAATGAATACCCTCTAATTCAATACAATATATCAATCGGTTGAAGTTCGTACGAGGATAATTGAGTCTTAAGTCAGTTATAGTGGTTTTCTTCTCGATTAAGCAAAAGAGACTTCAATCGAGGTTATGAGCTCAAATGCTTTTGAAATCAACGAGTATGCTTCAATTTCATGTTCTAATATAAGAAATGAAGTAATCGAGCATGATAATAGCTTGGAAAGCACGGTTTGAACTACCAAAATCGAAGAACGTAAGGTAATCGGTCAACCGAAGCTATCTTGAGCATCCGGAGTCAACAGATGGTCGAACGACCTCAATTCGATGCGCTCTTTATGAATAACCTCTAATTCAATACAATATATCAATCGGTTAAAGTTCGTACGAGAATCATTGAGTCTTAAGTCAGTTATAGTGGTTTTCTTCTCGATTAAGCAAAAGAGACTTCAATCGAGGTTATGTGCTCAAATGCTTTTGAAATCAACGAGTAAGCTTCAATTTCATGTTCTAATATAAGAAATGAAGTAATCGAGCATGATAATTGCTTGGAAAGCACTGTTTGAACTACCAAAATCGAAGAACGTAAGGTAATCGGTCAACCGAAGCTATCTTGAGCATCCGGAGTCAACAGATGGTCGAACGACCTCAATTCGATGCGCTCTTCATGAATATCCTCTAATTCAATACAATATATCAATCGGTTGTAGTTCGTACGAGAATCATTGAGTCTTAAGTCAGTTATAGTGGTTTTCTTCTCGATTAAGCAAAAGAGACTTCAATCGAGGTTATAAGCTCAAATGCTTTTGAAATCAACGAGTAAGCTTCAATTTCATGTTCTAATATAAGAAATGAAGTAATCGAGCATGATAATTGCTTGGAAAGCACGGTTTGAACTACCAAAATCGAAGAACGTAAGGTACTCGGTCAACTGAAGCTATCTTGAGCTTCCGGAGTCAACAGATGGTCAAACGACCTCAAATTCGATGCGCTCTTAATGAATACCCTCTAATTCAATACAATATATCAATCGGTTAAAGTTCGTACGAGAATCATTGAGTCTTAAGTCAGTTATAGTGGTTTTCTTCTCGATTAAGCAAAAGAGACTTCAATCGAGGTTATGTGCTCAAATGCTTTTGAAATCAACGAGTAAGCTTCAATTTCATGTTCTAATATAAGAAATGAAGTAATCGAGCATGATAATTGCTTGGAAAGCACTGTTTGAACTACCAAAATCGAAGAACGTAAGGTAATTGGTCAACCGAAGCTATCTTGAGCATCCGGAGTCAACAGATGGTCGAACGACCTCAATTCGATGCGCTCTTCATGAATAACCTCTAATTCAATACAATATATCAATCGGTTGAAGTTCGTACGAGAATCATTGAGTCTTAAGTCAGTTATAGTGGTTTTCTTCTCGATTAAGCAAAAGAGACTTCAATCGAGGTTATGAGCTCAAATGCTTTTGAAATCAACGAGTAAGCTTCAATTTCATGTTCTAATATAAGAAATGTAGTAATCGAGCATGATAATTGCTTGGAAAGCACGGTTTGAACTACCAAAATCGAAGAACGTAAGGTAATCGGTCAACCGAAGCTATATTGCGCTCTTAATGAATACCCTCTAATTCAATACAATATATCAATCGGTTGAAGTTCGTACGAGGATAATTGAGTCTTAAGTCAGTTATAGTGGTTTTCTTCTCGATTAAGCAAAAGAGACTTCAATCGAGGTTATGAGCTCAAATGCTTTTGAAATCAACGAGTATGCTTCAATTTCATGTTCTAATATAAGAAATGAAGTAATCGAGCATGATAATAGCTTGGAAAGCACGGTTTGAACTACCAAAATCGAAGAACGTAAGGTAATCGGTCAACCGAAGCTATCTTGAGCATCCGGAGTCAACAGATGGTCGAACGACCTCAATTCGATGCGCTCTTTATGAATAACCTCTAATTCAATACAATATATCAATCGGTTAAAGTTCGTACGAGAATCATTGAGTCTTAAGTCAGTTATAGTGGTTTTCTTCTCGATTAAGCAAAAGAGACTTCAATCGAGGTTATGTGCTCAAATGCTTTTGAAATCAACGAGTAAGCTTCAATTTCATGTTCTAATATAAGAAATGAAGTAATCGAGCATGATAATTGCTTGGAAAGCACTGTTTGAACTACCAAAATCGAAGAACGTAAGGTAATCGGTCAACCGAAGCTATCTTGAGCATCCGGAGTCAACAGATGGTCGAACGACCTCAATTCGATGCGCTCTTCATGAATATCCTCTAATTCAATACAATATATCAATCGGTTGTAGTTCGTACGAGAATCATTGAGTCTTAAGTCAGTTATAGTGGTTTTCTTCTCGATTAAGCAAAAGAGACTTCAATCGAGGTTATAAGCTCAAATGCTTTTGAAATCAACGAGTAAGCTTCAATTTCATGTTCTAATATAAGAAATGAAGTAATCGAGCATGATAATTGCTTGGAAAGCACGGTTTGAACTACCAAAATCGAAGAACGTAAGGTAATCGGTCAACCGAAGCTATCTTGAGCTTCCGGAGTCGACAGATGGTCGAACGACCTCGAATTCGATACGCTATTCATGAATAACCTCTAATTCACTACAATGTATCAATCGGTTGAAGTACGTACGAGAATCATTGAGTTTTAAGTCAGTTATAGTGGTTTTATTCTCGATTAAGCAAAAGAGACTTCAATCGAGGTTATGAGCTCAAATGCTTTTGAAATCAACGAGTATGCTTCAATTTTACGTTCTAATATAAGAAATGAAGTAATCGAGCATGACAATAGCTTGGAAAGCACGGTTTGAACTACCAAAATCGAAGAACGTAAGGTAATCGGTCAACCGAAGCTATCTTGAGCATCCGGAGTCAACAGATGGTCGAACGACCTCAATTCGATGCGCTCTTTATGAATAACCTCTAATTCAATACAATATATCAATCGGTTCAAGTTCGTACGAGAATCATTGAGTCTTAAGTCAGTTATAGTGGTTTTCTTCTCGATTAAGCAAAAGAGACTTCAATCGAGGTTATGTGCTCAAATGCTTTTGAAATCAACGAGTAAGCTTCAATTTCATGTTCTAATATAAGAAATGAAGTAATCGAGCATGATAATTGCTTGGAAAGCACTGTTTGAACTACCAAAATCGAAGAACGTAAGGTAATCGGTCAACCGAAGCTATCTTGAGCATCCGGAGTCAACAGATGGTCGAACGACCTCAATTCGATGCGCTCTTCATGAATATCCTCTAATTCAATACAATATATCAATCGGTTGTAGTTCGTACGAGAATCATTGAGTCTTAAGTCAGTTATAGTGGTTTTCTTCTCGATTAAGCAAAAGAGACTTCAATCGAGGTTATGAGCTCAAATGCTTTTGAAATCAACGAGTAAGCTTCAATTTCATGTTCTAATATAAGAAATGAAGTAATCGAGCATGATAATTGCTTGGAAAGCACGGTTTGAACTACCAAAATCGAAGAACGTAAGGTACTCGGTCAACTGAAGCTATCTTGAGCTTCCGGAGTCAACAGATGGTCAAACGACCTCAAATTCGATGCGCTCTTAATGAATACCCTCTAATTCAATACAATATATCAATTGGTTGAAGTTCGTACGAGGATAATTGAGTCTTAAGTCAGTTATAGTGGTTTTCTTATCGATTAAGCAAAAGAGACTTCAATCGAGGTTATGAGCTCCAATGCTTTTGAAATCAACGAGTAAGCTTCAATTTCATGTTCTAATATAAGAAATGAAGTAATCGAGCATAATAAAGGCTTGGAAAGCACAGTTTGAACTACCAAAATCGAAGAACGTAAGGTAATCGGTCAACCGAAGCTATCTTGAGCTTCCGGAGTCGACAGATGGTCGAACGACCTCGAATTCGATACGCTATTCATGAATAACCTCTAATTCACTACAATGTATCAATCGGTTGAAGTACGTACGAGAATCATTGAGTTTTAAGTCAGTTATTGTGGTTTTATTCTCGATTAAGCAAAAGAGACTTCAATCGAGGTTATGAGCTCAAATGCTTTTGAAATCAACGAGTAAGCTTCAATTTCATGTTCTAATATAAGAATTGAAGTAATCGAGCATGATAATAGCTTGGAAAGCACGGTGTGAACTACCAAAATCGAAGAACGTAAGGTAATCGGTCAACCGAAGCTATCTTGAGCATCCGGAGTCAACAGATGGTCGAACGACCTCGAATTTGATACGCTATTCATGAATAACCTCTAATTCACTACAATGTATCAATCGGTTGAAGTACGTACGAGGATAATTGAGTCTTAAGTCAGTTATAGTGGTTTTCTTCTCGATTAAGCAAAAGAGACTTCAATCGAGGTTATGAGCTCCAATGCTTTTGAAATCAACGAGTAAGCTTCAATTTCATGTTCTAATATAAGAAATGAAGTAATCTAGCATAATAAAGGCTTGGAAAGCATGGTTTGAACTACCAAAATCGAAGAACGTAAGGTAATCAGTCAACCGAAGCTATCTTGAGCTTCCGGAGTCGACAGATGGTCGAACGACCTCGAATTCGATACGCTATTCATGAATAACCTCTAATTCACTACAATGTATCAATCGGTTGAAGTACGTACGAGAATCATTGAGTTTTAAGTCAGTTATAGTGGTTTTCTTCTCGATTAAGCAAAAGAGACTTCAATCGAGGTTATGAGCTCAAATGCTTTTGAAATCAACGAGTAAGCTTCAATTTCATGTTCTAATATAAGAAATGAAGTAATCGAGCATGATAATAGCTTGGAAAGCACGGTTTGAACTTCCAAAATCGAAGAACGTAAGGTAATCAGTCAACCGAAGCTATCTTGAGCTTCCGAAGTCGACAGATGGTCGAACGACCTCGAATTCGATACGCTATTCATGAATAACCTCTAATTCACTACAATGTATCAATCGGTTGAAGTACATACGAGAATCATTGAGTTTTAAGTCAGTTATAGTGGTTTTCTTCTCGATTAAGCAAAAGAGACTTCAATCGAGGTTATGAGCTCAAATGCTTTTGAAATCAATGAGTAAGCTTCAATTTCATGTTCTAATATAAGAAATGTAGTAATCGAGCATGATAATTGCTTGGAAAGCACGGTTTGAACTACCAAAATCGAAGAACGTAAGGTAATCGGTCAACCGAAGCTATATTGCGCTCTTAATGAATACCCTCTAATTCAATACAATATATCAATCGGTTGAAGTTCGTACGAGGATAATTGAGTCTTAAGTCAGTTATAGTGGTTTTCTTCTCGATTAAGCAAAAAAGACTTCAATCGAGGTTATGTGCTCAAATGCTTTTGAAATCAACGAGTAAGTTTCAATTTCATGTTCTAATATAAGAAATGAAGTAATCGAGCATGATAATTGCTTGGAAAGCACTGTTTGAACTACCAAAATCGAAGAACGTAAGGTAATCGGTCAACCGAAGCTATCTTGAGCATCCGGAGTCAACAGATGGTCGAACGACCTCAATTCGATGCGCTCTTCATGAATAACCTCTAATTCAATACAATATATCAATCGGTTGAAGTTCGTACGAGAATCATTGAGTCTTAAGTCAGTTATAGTGGTTTTCTTCTCGATTAAGCAAAAGAGACTTCAATCGAGGTTATGAGCTCAAATGCTTTTGAAATCAACGAGTAAGCTTCAATTTCATGTTCTAATATAAGAAATGAAGTAATCGAGCATGATAATTGCTTGGAAAGCACGGTTTGAACTACCAAAATTGAAGAACGTAAGGTACTGGGTCAACTGAAGCTATCTTGAGCTACCGGAGTCAACAGATGTTCAAACGACCTCAAATTCGATGCGCTCTTAATGAATACCCTCTAATTCAATACAATATATCAATCGGTTGAAGTTCGTACGAGGATAATTGAGTCTTAAGTCAGTTATAGTTGTTTTCTTCTCGATTAAGCAAAAGAGACTTCAATCGAGGTTATGAGCTCCAATGCTTTTGAAATCAACGAGTAAGCTTCAATTTCATGTTCTAATATAAGAAATGAAGTAATCGAGCATGATAATAGCTTGGAAAGCACGGTTTGAACTACCAAAATCGAAGAACGTAAGGTAATCGGTCAACCGAAGCTATCTTGAGCATCCGGAGTCAACAGATGGTCGAACGACCTCAAATCGATGCGCTCTTCATGAATATCCTCTAATTCAATACAATATATCAATCGGTTGTAGTTCGTACGAGAATCATTGAGTCTTAAGTCAGTTATAGTGGTTTTCTTCTCGATTAAGCAAAAGAGACTTCAATCGAGGTTATAAGCTCAAATGCTTTTGAAATCAACGAGTAAGCTTCAATTTCATGTTCTAATATAAGAAATGAAGTAATCGAGCATGATAATTGCTTGGAAAGCACGGTTTGAACTACCAAAATCGAAGAACGTAAGGTACTCGGTCAACTGAAGCTATCTTGAGCTTCCGGAGTCAACAGATGGTCAAACGACCTCAAATTCGATGCGCTCTTAATGAATACCCTCTAATTCAATACAATATATCAATCGGTTGAAGTTCGTACGAGGATAATTGAGTCTTAAGTCTGTTATAGTGGTTTTCTTCTCGATTAAGCAAAAGAGACTTCAATCGAGGTTATGAGCTCCAATGCTTTTGAAATCAACGAGTAAGCTTCAATTTCATGTTCTAATATAAGAAATGAAGTAATCGAGCATAGTAAAGGCTTGGAAAGCACTGTTTGAACTACCAAAATCGAAGAACGTAAGGTAATCGGTCAACCGAAGCTATCTTGAGCTTCCGGAGTCGACAGATGGTCGAACGACCTCGAATTCGATACGCTATTCATGAATAACCTCTAATTCACTACAATGTATCAATCGGTTGAAGTACGTACGAGAATCATTGAGTTTTAAGTCAGTTATAGTGGTTTTATTCTCGATTAAGCAAAAAAGACTTCAATCGAGGTTATGAGCTCAAATGCTTTTGAAATCAACGAGTATGCTTCAATTTTACGTTCTAATATAAGAAATGAAGTAATCGAGCATGACAATAGCTTGGAAAGCACGGTTTGAACTACCAAAATCGAAGAACGTAAGGTAATCGGTCAACCGAAGCTATCTTGAGCATCCGGAGTCAACAGATGGTCGAACGACCTCAATTCGATGCGCTCTTTATGAATAACCTCTAATTCAATACAATATATCAATCGGTTCAAGTTCGTACGAGAATCATTGAGTCTTAAGTCAGTTATAGTGGTTTTCTTCTCGATTAAGCAAAAGAGACTTCAATCGAGGTTATGTGCTCAAATGCTTTTGAAATCAACGAGTAAGCTTCAATTTCATGTTCTAATATAAGAAATGAAGTAATCGAGCATGATAATTGCTTGGAAAGCACTGTTTGAACTACCAAAATCGAAGAACGTAAGGTAATCGGTCAACCGAAGCTATCTTGAGCATCCGGAGTCAACAGATGGTCGAACGACCTCAATTCGATGCGCTCTTCATGAATATCCTCTAATTCAATACAATATATCAATCGGTTGTAGTTCGTACGAGAATCATTGAGTCTTAAGTCAGTTATAGTGGTTTTCTTCTCGATTAAGCAAAAGAGACTTCAATCGAGGTTATGAGCTCAAATGCTTTTGAAATCAACGAGTAAGCTTCAATTTCATGTTCTAATATAAGAAATGAAGTAATCGAGCATGATAATTGCTTGGAAAGCACGGTTTGAACTACCAAAATCGAAGAACGTAAGGTACTCGGTCAACTGAAGCTATCTTGAGCTTCCGGAGTCAACAGATGGTCAAACGACCTCAAATTCGATGCGCTCTTAATGAATACCCTCTAATTCAATACAATATATCAATTGGTTGAAGTTCGTACGAGGATAATTGAGTCTTAAGTCAGTTATAGTGGTTTTCTTATCGATTAAGCAAAAGAGACTTCAATCGAGGTTATGAGCTCCAATGCTTTTGAAATCAACGAGTAAGCTTCAATTTCATGTTCTAATATAAGAAATGAAGTAATCGAGCATAATAAAGGCTTGGAAAGCACGGTTTGAACTACCAAAATCGAAGAACGTAAGGTAATCGGTCAACCGAAGCTATCTTGAGCTTCCGGAGTCGACAGATGGTCGAACGACCTCGAATTCGATACGCTATTCATGAATAACCTCTAATTCACTACAATGTATCAATCGGTTGAAGTACGTACGAGAATCATTGAGTTTTAAGTCAGTTATTGTGGTTTTATTCTCGATTAAGCAAAAGAGACTTCAATCGAGGTTATGAGCTCAAATGCTTTTGAAATCAACGAGTAAGCTTCAATTTCATGTTCTAATATAAGAATTGAAGTAATCGAGCATGATAATAGCTTGGAAAGCACGGTGTGAACTACCAAAATCGAAGAACGTAAGGTAATCGGTCAACCGAAGCTATCTTGAGCATCCGGAGTCAACAGATGGTCGAACGACCTCGAATTTGATACGCTATTCATGAATAACCTCTAATTCACTACAATGTATCAATCGGTTGAAGTACGTACGAGGATAATTGAGTCTTAAGTCAGTTATAGTGGTTTTCTTCTCGATTAAGCAAAAGAGACTTCAATCGAGGTTATGAGCTCCAATGCTTTTGAAATCAACGAGTAAGCTTCAATTTCATGTTCTAATATAAGAAATGAAGTAATCTAGCATAATAAAGGCTTGGAAAGCATGGTTTGAACTACCAAAATCGAAGAACGTAAGGTAATCAGTCAACCGAAGCTATCTTGAGCTTCCGGAGTCGACAGATGGTCGAACGACCTCGAATTCGATACGCTATTCATGAATAACCTCTAATTCACTACAATGTATCAATCGGTTGAAGTACGTACGAGAATCATTGAGTTTTAAGTCAGTTATAGTGGTTTTCTTCTCGATTAAGCAAAAGAGACTTCAATCGAGGTTATGAGCTCAAATGCTTTTGAAATCAACGAGTAAGCTTCAATTTCATGTTCTAATATAAGAAATGAAGTAATCGAGCATGATAATAGCTTGGAAAGCACGGTTTGAACTTCCAAAATCGAAGAACGTAAGGTAATCAGTCAACCGAAGCTATCTTGAGCTTCCGAAGTCGACAGATGGTCGAACGACCTCGAATTCGATACGCTATTCATGAATAACCTCTAATTCACTACAATGTATCAATCGGTTGAAGTACGTACGAGAATCATTGAGTTTTAAGTCAGTTATAGTGGTTTTCTTCTCGATTAAGCAAAAGAGACTTCAATCGAGGTTATGAGCTCAAATGCTTTTGAAATCAATGAGTAAGCTTCAATTTCATGTTCTAATATAAGAAATGTAGTAATCGAGCATGATAATTGCTTGGAAAGCACGGTTTGAACTACCAAAATCGAAGAACGTAAGGTAATCGGTCAACCGAAGCTATATTGCGCTCTTAATGAATACCCTCTAATTCAATACAATATATCAATCGGTTGAAGTTCGTACGAGGATAATTGAGTCTTAAGTCAGTTATAGTGGTTTTCTTCTCGATTAAGCAAAAAAGACTTCAATCGAGGTTATGTGCTCAAATGCTTTTGAAATCAACGAGTAAGTTTCAATTTCATGTTCTAATATAAGAAATGAAGTAATCGAGCATGATTATTGCTTGGAAAGCACTGTTTGAACTACCAAAATCGAAGAACGTAAGGTAATCGGTCAACCGAAGCTATCTTGAGCATCCGGAGTCAACAGATGGTCGAACGACCTCAATTCGATGCGCTCTTCATGAATAACCTCTAATTCAATACAATATATCAATCGGTTGAAGTTCGTACGAGAATCATTGAGTCTTAAGTCAGTTATAGTGGTTTTCTTCTCGATTAAGCAAAAGAGACTTCAATCGAGGTTATGAGCTCAAATGCTTTTGAAATCAACGAGTAAGCTTCAATTTCATGTTCTAATATAAGAAATGAAGTAATCGAGCATGATAATTGCTTGGAAAGCATGGTTTGAACTATCAAAATTGAAGAACGTAAGGTACTGGGTCAACTGAAGCTATCTTGAGCTTCCGGAGTCAACAGATGGTCAAACGACCTCAAATTCGATGCGCTCTTAATGAATACCCTCTAATTCAATACAATATATCAATCGGTTGAAGTTCGTACGAGGATAATTGAGTCTTAAGTCAGTTATAGTTGTTTTCTTCTCGATTAAGCAAAAGAGACTTCAATCGAGGTTATGAGCTCCAATGCTTTTGAAATCAACGAGTAAGCTTCAATTTCATGTTCTAATATAAGAAATGAAGTAATCGAGCATGATAATAGCTTGGAAAGCACGGTTTGAACTTCCAAAATCGAAGAACGTAAGGTAATCAGTCAACCGAAGCTATCTTGAGCTTCCGGAGTCGACAGATGGTCGAACGACCTCGAATTCGATACGCTATTCATGAATAACCTCTAATTCACTACAATGTATCAATCGGTTGAAGTACGTACGAGAATCATTGAGTTTTAAGTCAGTTATAGTGGTTTTCTTCTCGATTAAGCAAAAGAGACTTCAATCGAGGTTATGAGCTCAAATGCTTTTGAAATCAATGAGTAAGCTTCAATTTCATGTTCTAATATAAGAAATGTAGTAATCGAGCATGATAATTGCTTGGAAAGCACGGTTTGAAGTACCAAAATCGAAGAACGTAAGGTAATCAGTCAACTGAAGCTATCTTGAGCTTCCGGAGACAACAGATGGTCAAAATACCTCAAATTCTATGCGCTCTTCATGAAAACCCTCTAATTCAATACAATATATCAATCGGTTGAAGTTCGTACGAGAATCATTGAGTCTTAAGTCAGTTATAGTGGTTTTCTTCTCGATTAAGCAAAAGAGACTTCAATCGAGGTTATGAGCTCAAATGCTTTTGAAATCAACCAGTAAGCTTCAATTTCATGTTCAAATATAAGAAATGAAGTAATCGAGCATGATAATTGCTTAGAAAGCACGGTTTGAAGTACCAAAATCGAAGAACGTAAGGTAATCAGTCAACTGAAGCTATCTTGAGCTTCCGGAGTCAACAGATGGTCAAAATACCTCAAATTCAATGCGCTCTTCATGAACACCCTCTAATTCAATACAATATACCAATCGGTTGAAGTTCGTACGAGAATCATTGAGTCTTAAGTCAGTTATAGTGGTTTTCTTCTCGATTAAGCAAAAGAGACTTCAATCGAGGTTATGAGCTCAAATGCTTTTGAAATCAACGAGTAAGCTTCAATTTCATGTTCTAATATAAGAAATGAAGTAATCGAGCATGATAATTTCTTGGAAAGCACGGTTTGAACTACCAAAATCGAAGAACGTAAGGTAATCGGTCAACTGAAGCTATCTTGAGCTTCCGGAGTCAACAGATGGTCAAACGACCTCAAATTCGATGCGCTCTTAATGAATACTCTCTTATTCAATACAATATATCAATCGGTTGAAATTCGTACGAGGATAATTGAGTCTTAAGTCAGTTATAGTGGTTTTCTTCTCGATTAAGCAAAAGAGACTTCAATCGAGGTTATGAGCTCAAATGCTTTTGAAATCAACGAGTAAGCTTCAATTTCATGTTCAAATATAAGAAATGAAGTAATCGAGCATGATAATTGCTTGGAAAGCACGGTTTGAAGTACCAAAATCGAAGAACGTAAGGTAATCAGTCAACTGAAGCTATCTTGAGCTTCCGGAGTCAACAGATGGTCAAAATACCTCAAATTCTATGCGCTCTTCATGAACACCCTCTAATTCAATACAATATATCAATCGGTTGAAGTTCGTACGAGGATAATTGAGTCTTAAGTCAGTTATAGTGGTTTTCTTCTCGATTAAGCAAAAGAGACTTCAATCGAGGTTATGAGCTCCAATGCTTTTAAAATCAACGAGTAAGCTTCAATTTCATGTTCTAATATAAGAAATTAAGTAATCGAACATGATAATTGCTTGTAAAGCAAGAAATAAAATACCTAAATCGAAGAACGTAAGGTATTCAGTCAACTGAAGCTATCTTGAGCATCCGGAGTCAACAGATGGTCGAACGACCTCGAATTCGATGCGCTCTTCATGAATAACCTCTAATTCAATACAATATATCAATCGGTTGAAGTTCGTACGAGAATCATTGAGTCTTAAGTCAGTTATAGTGGTTTTCTTCTCGATTAAGCAAAAGAGACTTCAATCGAGGTTATGAGCTCAAATGCTTTTGAAATCAACGAGTAAGCTTCAATTTCATGTTCTAATATAAGAAATGAAGTAATCGAGCATGATAATTGCTTGGAAAGCACGGTTTGAACTACCAAAATCGAAGAACGTAAGGTACTCGATCAACTGAAGCTATCTTGAGCTTCCTGAGTCAACAGATGGTCAAACGACCTCAAATTCGATGCGCACTTAATGAATACCCTCTAATTCAATACAATATATCAATCGGTTGAAGTTCGTACGAGGATAATTGAGTCTTAAGTCAGTTATAGTGGTTTTCTTCTCGATTAAGCAAAAGAGACTTCAATATAGGTTATGAGCTCCAATGCTTTTGAAATCAACGAGTAAGCTTCAATTTCATGGTCTAATATAAGAAATGAAGTAATCGAGCATGATAAAGGCTTGGAAAGCACGGTTTGAACTACCAAAATCGAAGAACGTAAGGTAATCGGTCAACCGAAGCTATCTTGAGCTTCCGGAGTCGACAGATGGTCGAACGACCTCGAATTTGATACGCTATTCATGAATAACCTCTAATTCACTACAATGTATCAATCGGTTGAAGTACGTACGAGAATCATTGAGTTTTAAGTCAGTTATAGTGGTTTTCTTCTCGATTAAGCAAAAGAGACTTCAATCGAGGTTATGAGCTCAAATGCTTTTGAAATCAACGAGTAAGCTTCAATTTCATGTTCTAATATAAGAAATGAAGTAATCGAGCATGATAATTGCTTGGAAAGCACGGTTTGAACTACCAAAATCGAAGAACGTAAGGTACTCGATCAACTGAAGCTATCTTGAGCTTCCTGAGTCAACAGATGGTCAAACGACCTCAAATTCGATGCGCACTTAATGAATACCCTCTAATTCAATACAATATATCAATCGGTTGATGTTCGTACGAGGATAATTGAGTCTTAAGTCAGTTATAGTGGTTTTCTTCTCGATTAAGCAAAAGAGACTTCAATATAGGTTATGAGCTCCAATGCTTTTGAAATCAACGAGTAAGCTTCAATTTCATGTTCTAATATAAGAAATGAAGTAATCGAGCATGATAATTGCTTGGAAAGCACGGTTTGAAGTACCAAAATCGAAGAACGTAAGGTAATCAATCAACTGAAGCTATCTTGAGCTTCCGGAGTCAACAGATGGTCAAAATACCTCAAATTCTATGCGCTCTTCATGAAAACCCTCTAATTCAATACAATATATCAATCGGTAGAAGTTCGTACGAGAATCATTGAGTCTTAAGTCAGTTATAGTGGTTTTCTTCTCGATTAAGCAAAAGAGACTTCAATCGAGGTTATGAGCTCAAATGCTTTTGAAATCAACCAGTAAGCTTCAATTTCATGTTCAAATATAAGAAATGAAGTAATCGAGCATGATAATTGCTTGGAAAGCACGGTTTGAAGTACCAAAATCGAAGAACGTAAGGTAATCAGTCAACTGAAGCTATCTTGAGCTTCCGGAGTCAACAGATGGTCAAAATACCTCAAATTCTATGCGCTCTTCATGAAAACCCTCTAATTCAATACAATATATCAATCGGTTGAAGTTCGTACGAGAATCATTGAGTCTTAAGTCAGTTATAGTGGTTTTCTTCTCGATTAAGCAAAAGAGACTTCAATCGAGGTTATGAGCTCAAATGCTTTTGAAATCAACCAGTAAGCTTCAATTTCATGTTCAAATATAAGAAATGAAGTAATCGAGCATGATAATTGCTTGGAAAGCACGGTTTGAAGTACCAAAATCGAAGAACGTAAGGTAATCAGTCAACTGAAGCTATCTTGAGCTTCCGGAGTCAACAGATGGTCAAAATACCTCAAATTCAATGCGCTCTTCATGAACACCCTCTAATTCAATACAATATACCAATCGGTTGAAGTTCGTACGAGAATCATTGAGTCTTAAGTCAGTTATAGTGGTTTTCTTCTCGATTAAGCAAAAGAGACTTCAATCGAGCTTATGAGCTCAAATGCTTTTGAAATCAACGAGTAAGCTTCAATTTCATGTTCTAATATAAGAAATGAAGTAATCGAGCATGATAATTTCTTGGAAAGCACGGTTTGAACTACCAAAATCGAAGAACGTAAGGTAATCGGTCAACTGAAGCTATCTTGAGCTTCCGGAGTCAACAGATGGTCAAACGACCTCAAATTCGATGCGCTCTTAATGAATACTCTCTTATTCAATACAATATATCAATCGGTTGAAATTCGTACGAGGATAATTGAGTCTTAAGTCAGTTATAGTGGTTTTCTTCTCGATTAAGCAAAAGAGACTTCAATCGAGGTTATGAGCTCAAATGCTTTTGAAATCAACGAGTAAGCTTCAATTTCATGTTCAAATATAAGAAATGAAGTAATCGAGCATGATAATTGCTTGGAAAGCACGGTTTGAAGTACCAAAATCGAAGAACGTAAGGTAATCAGTCAACTGAAGCTATCTTGAGCTTCCGGAGTCAACAGATGGTCAAAATACCTCAAATTCTATGCGCTCTTCATGAAAACCCTCTAATTCAATACAATATATCAATCGGTAGAAGTTCGTACGAGAATCATTGAGTCTTAAGTCAGTTATAGTGGTTTTCTTCTCGATTAAGCAAAAGAGACTTCAATCGAGGTTATGAGCTCAAATGCTTTTGAAATCAACCAGTAAGCTTCAATTTCATGTTCAAATATAAGAAATGAAGTAATCGAGCATGATAATTGCTTGGAAAGCACGGTTTGAAGTACCAAAATCGAAGAACGTAAGGTAATCAGTCAACTGAAGCTATCTTGAGCTTCCGGAGTCAACAGATGGTCAAAATACCTCAAATTCTATGCGCTCTTCATGAAAACCCTCTAATTCAATACAATATATCAATCGGTTGAAGTTCGTACGAGAATTATTGAGTCTTAAGTCAGTTATAGTGGTTTTCTTCTCGATTAAGCAAAAGAGACTTCAATCGAGGTTATGAGCTCAAATGCTTTTGAAATCAACCAGTAAGCTTCAATTTCATGTTCAAATATAAGAAATGAAGTAATCGAGCATGATAATTGCTTGGAAAGCACGGTTTGAAGTACCAAAATCGAAGAACGTAAGGTAATCAGTCAACTGAAGCTATCTTGAGCTTCCGGAGTCAACAGATGGTCAAAATACCTCAAATTCAATGCGCTCTTCATGAACACCCTCTAATTCAATACAATATACCAATCGGTTGAAGTTCGTACGAGAATCATTGAGTCTTAAGTCAGTTATAGTGGTTTTCTTCTCGATTAAGCAAAAGAGACTTCAATCGAGGTTATGAGCTCAAATGCTTTTGAAATCAACGAGTAAGCTTCAATTTCATGTTCTAATATAAGAAATGAAGTAATCGAGCATGATAATTTCTTGGAAAGCACGGTTTGAACTACCAAAATCGAAGAACGTAAGGTAATCGGTCAACTGAAGCTATCTTGAGCTTCCGGAGTCAACAGATGGTCAAACGACCTCAAATTCGATGCGCTCTTAATGAATACTCTCTTATTCAATACAATATATCAATCGGTTGAAATTCGTACGAGGATAATTGAGTCTTAAGTCAGTTATAGTGGTTTTCTTCTCGATTAAGCAAAAGAGACTTCAATCGAGGTTATGAGCTCAAATGCTTTTGAAATCAACGAGTAAGCTTCAATTTCATGTTCAAATATAAGAAATGAAGTAATCGAGCATGATAATTGCTTGGAAAGCACGGTTTGAAGTACCAAAATCGAAGAACGTAAGGTAATCAGTCAACTGAAGCTATCTTGAGCTTCCGGAGTCAACAGATGGTCAAAATACCTCAAATTCTATGCGCTCTTCATGAAAACCCTCTAATTCAATACAATATATCAATCGGTTGAAGTTCGTACGAGAATCATTGAGTCTTAAGTCAGTTATAGTGGTTTTCTTCTCGATTAAGCAAAAGAGACTTCAATCGAGGTTATGAGCTCAAATGCTTTTGAAATCAACCAGTAAGCTTCAATTTCATGTTCAAATATAAGAAACGAAGTAATCGAGCATGATAATTGCTTGGAAAGCACGGTTTGAAGTACCAAAATCGAAGAACGTAAGGTAATCAGTCAACTGAAGCTATCTTGAGCTTCCGGAGTCAACAGATGGTCAAAATACCTCAAATTCAATGCGCTCTTCATGAACACCCTCTAATTCAATACAATATACCAATCGGTTGAAGTTCGTACGAGAATCATTGAGTCTTAAGTCAGTTATAGTGGTTTTCTTCTCGATTAAGCAAAAGAGACTTCAATCGAGGTTATGAGCTCAAATGCTTTTGAAATCAACGAGTAAGCTTCAATTTCATGTTCTAATATAAGAAATGAAGTAATCGAGCATGATAATTTCTTGGAAAGCACGGTTTGAACTACCAAAATCGAAGAACGTAAGGTAATCGGTCAACTGAAGCTATCTTGAGCTTCCGGAGTCAACAGATGGTCAAACGACCTCAAATTCGATGCGCTCTTAATGAATACTCTCTTATTCAATACAATATATCAATCGGTTGAAATTCGTACGAGGATAATTGAGTCTTAAGTCAGTTATAGTGGTTTTCTTCTCGATTAAGCAAAAGAGACTTCAATCGAGGTTATGAGCTCAAATGCTTTTGAAATCAACGAGTAAGCTTCAATTTCATGTTCAAATATAAGAAATGAAGTAATCGAGCATGATAATTGCTTGGAAAGCACGGTTTGAAGTACCAAAATCGAAGAACGTAAGGTAATCAGTCAACTGAAGCTATCTTGAGCTTCCGGAGTCAACAGATGGTCAAAATACCTCAAATTCTATGCGCTCTTCATGAACACCCTCTAATTCAATACAATATATCAATCGGTTGAAGTTCGTACGAGGATAATTGAGTCTTAAGTCAGTTATAGTGGTTTTCTTCTCGATTAAGCAAAAGAGACTTCAATCGAGGTTATGAGCTCCAATGCTTTTAAAATCAACGAGTAAGCTTCAATTTCATGTTCTAATATAAGAAATTAAGTAATCGAACATGATAATTGCTTGTAAAGCAAGAAATAAAATACCTAAATCGAAGAACGTAAGGTATTCAGTCAACTGAAGCTATCTTGAGCATCCGGAGTCAACAGATGGTCGAACGACCTCGAATTCGATGCGCTCTTCATGAATAACCTCTAATTCAATACAATATATCAATCGGTTGAAGTTCGTACGAGAATCATTGAGTCTTAAGTCAGTTATAGTGGTTTTCTTCTCGATTAAGCAAAAGAGACTTCAATCGAGGTTATGAGCTCAAATGCTTTTGAAATCAACGAGTAAGCTTCAATTTCATGTTCTAATATAAGAAATGAAGTAATCGAGCATGATAATTGCTTGGAAAGCACGGTTTGAACTACCAAAATCGAAGAACGTAAGGTACTCGATCAACTGAAGCTATCTTGAGCTTCCTGAGTCAACAGATGGTCAAACGACCTCAAATTCGATGCGCACTTAATGAATACCCTCTAATTCAATACAATATATCAATCGGTTGAAGTTCGTACGCGGATAATTGAGTCTTAAGTCAGTTATAGTGGTTTTCTTCTCGATTAAGCAAAAGAGACTTCAATATAGGTTATGAGCTCCAATGCTTTTGAAATCAACGAGTAAGCTTCAATTTCATGTTCTAATATAAGAAATGAAGTAATCGAGCATGATAAAGGCTTGGAAAGCACGGTTTGAACTACCAAAATCGAAGAACGTAAGGTAATCGGTCAACCGAAGCTATCTTGAGCTTCCGGAGTCGACAGATGGTCGAACGACCTCGAATTTGATACGCTATTCATGAATAACCTCTAATTCACTACAATGTATCAATCGGTTGAAGTACGTACGAGAATCATTGAGTTTTAAGTCAGTTATAGTGGTTTTCTTCTCGATTAAGCAAAAGAGACTTCAATCGAGGTTATGAGCTCAAATGCTTTTGAAATCAACGAGTAAGCTTCAATTTCATGTTCTAATATAAGAAATGAAGTAATCGAGCATGATAATTGCTTGGAAAGCACGGTTTGAACTACCAAAATCGAAGAACGTAAGGTAATCGGTCAACCGAAGCTATCTTGAGCTTCCGGAGTCGACAGATGGTCGAACGACCTCGAATTTGATACGCTATTCATGAATAACCTCTAATTCACTACAATGTATCAATCGGTTGAAGTACGTACGAGAATCATTGAGTTTTAAGTCAGTTATAGTGGTTTTCTTCTCGATTAAGCAAAAGAGACTTCAATCGAGGTTATGAGCTCAAATGCTTTTGAAATCAACGAGTAAGCTTCAATTTCATGTTCTAATATAAGAAATGAAGTAATCGAGCATGATAATTGCTTGGAAAGCACGGTTTGAACTACCAAAATCGAAGAACGTAAGGTACTCGATCAACTGAAGCTATCTTGAGCTTCCTGAGTCAACAGATGGTCAAACGACCTCAAATTCGATGCGCACTTAATGAATACCCTCTAATTCAATACAATATATCAATCGGTTGAAGTTCGTACGAGGATAATTGAGTCTTAAGTCAGTTATAGTGGTTTTCTTCTCGATTAAGCAAAAGAGACTTCAATATAGTTTATGAGCTCCAATGCTTTTGAAATCAACGAGTAAGCTTCAATTTCATGTTCTAATATAAGAAATGAAGTAATCGAGCATGATAATTGCTTGGAAAGCACGGTTTGAAGTACCAAAATCGAAGAACGTAAGGTAATCAGTCAACTGAAGCTATCTTGAGCTTCCGGAGTCAACAGATGGTCAAAATACCTCAAATTCTATGCGCTCTTCATGAAAACCCTCTAATTCAATACAATATATCAATCGGTAGAAGTTCGTACGAGAATCATTGAGTCTTAAGTCAGTTATAGTGGTTTTCTTCTCGATTAAGCAAAAGAGACTTCAATCGAGGTTATGAGCTCAAATGCTTTTGAAATCAACCAGTAAGCTTCAATTTCATGTTCAAATATAAGAAATGAAGTAATCGAGCATGATAATTGCTTGGAAAGCACGGTTTGAAGTACCAAAATCGAAGAACGTAAGGTAATCAGTCAACTGAAGCTATCTTGAGCTTCCGGAGTCAACAGATGGTCAAAATACCTCAAATTCTATGCGCTCTTCATGAAAACCCTCTAATTCAATACAATATATCAATCGGTTGAAGTTCGTACGAGAATCATTGAGTCTTAAGTCAGTTATAGTGGTTTTCTTCTCGATTAAGCAAAAGAGACTTCAATCGAGGTTATGAGCTCAAATGCTTTTGAAATCAACCAGTAAGCTTCAATTTCATGTTCAAATATAAGAAATGAAGTAATCGAGCATGATAATTGCTTGGAAAGCACGGTTTGAAGTACCAAAATCGAAGAACGTAAGGTAATCAGTCAACTGAAGCTATCTTGAGCTTCCGGAGTCAACAGATGGTCAAAATACCTCAAATTCAATGCGCTCTTCATGAACACCCTCTAATTCAATACAATATACCAATCGGTTGAAGTTCGTACGAGAATCATTGAGTCTTAAGTCAGTTATAGTGGTTTTCTTCTCGATTAAGCAAAAGAGACTTCAATCGAGGTTATGAGCTCAAATGCTTTTGAAATCAACGAGTAAGCTTCAATTTCATGTTCTAATATAAGAAATGAAGTAATCGAGCATGATAATTTCTTGGAAAGCACGGTTTGAACTACCAAAATCGAAGAACGTAAGGTAATCGGTCAACTGAAGCTATCTTGAGCTTCCGGAGTCAACAGATGGTCAAACGACCTCAAATTCGATGCGCTCTTAATGAATACTCTCTTATTCAATACAATATATCAATCGGTTGAAATTCGTATGAGGATAATTGAGTCTTAAGTCAGTTATAGTGGTTTTCTTCTCGATTAAGCAAAAGAGACTTCAATCGAGGTTATGAGCTCAAATGCTTTTGAAATCAACGAGTAAGCTTCAATTTCATGTTCAAATATAAGAAATGAAGTAATCGAGCATGATAATTGCTTGGAAAGCACGGTTTGAAGTACCAAAATCGAAGAACGTAAGGTAATCAGTCAACTGAAGCTATCTTGAGCTTCCGGAGTCAACAGATGGTCAAAATACCTCAAATTCTATGCGCTCTTCATGAAAACCCTCTAATTCAATACAATATATCAATCGGTTGAAGTTCGTACGAGAATCATTGAGTCTTAAGTCAGTTATAGTGGTTTTCTTCTCGATTAAGCAAAAGAGACTTCAATCGAGGTTATGAGCTCAAATGCTTTTGAAATCAACCAGTAAGCTTCAATTTCATGTTCAAATATAAGAAATGAAGTAATCGAGCATGATAATTGCTTGGAAAGCACGGTTTGAAGTACCAAAATCGAAGAACGTAAGGTAATCAGTCAACTGAAGCTATCTTGAGCTTCCGGAGTCAACAGATGGTCAAAATACCTCAAATTCAATGCGCTCTTCATGAACACCCTCTAATTCAATACAATATACCAATCGGTTGAAGTTCGTACGAGAATCATTGAGTCTTAAGTCAGTTATAGTGGTTTTCTTCTCGATTAAGCAAAAGAGACTTCAATCGAGGTTATGAGCTCAAATGCTTTTGAAATCAACGAGTAAGCTTCAATTTCATGTTCTAATATAAGAAATGAAGTAATCGAGCATGATAATTTCTTGGAAAGCACGGTTTGAACTACCAAAATCGAAGAACGTAAGGTAATCGGTCAACTGAAGCTATCTTGAGCTTCCGGAGTCAACAGATGGTCAAACGACCTCAAATTCGATGCGCTCTTAATGAATACTCTCTTATTCAATACAATATATCAATCGGTTGAAATTCGTACGAGGATAATTGAGTCTTAAGTCAGTTATAGTGGTTTTCTTCTCGATTAAGCAAAAGAGACTTCAATCGAGGTTATGAGCTCAAATGCTTTTGAAATCAACGAGTAAGCTTCAATTTCATGTTCAAATATAAGAAATGAAGTAATCGAGCATGATCATTGCTTGGAAAGCACGGTTTGAAGTACCAAAATCGAAGAACGTATGGTAATCAGTCAACTGAAGCTATCTTGAGCTTCCGGAGTCAACAGATGGTCAAAATACCTCAAATTCTATGCGCTCTTCATGAAAACCCTCTAATTCAATACAATATATCAATCGGTTGAAGTTCGTACGAGAATCATTGAGTCTTAAGTCAGTTATAGTGGTTTTCTTCTCGATTAAGCAAAAGAGACTTCAATCGAGGTTATGAGCTCAAATGCTTTTGAAATCAACCAGTAAGCTTCAATTTCATGTTCAAATATAAGAAACGAAGTAATCGAGCATGATAATTGCTTGGAAAGCACGGTTTGAAGTACCAAAATCGAAGAACGTAAGGTAATCAGTCAACTGAAGCTATCTTGAGCTTCCGGAGTCAACAGATGGTCAAAATACCTCAAATTCAATGCGCTCTTCATGAACACCCTCTAATTCAATACAATATACCAATCGGTTGAAGTTCGTACGAGAATCATTGAGTCTTAAGTCAGTTATAGTGGTTTTCTTCTCGATTAAGCAAAAGAGACTTCAATCGAGGTTATGAGCTCAAATGCTTTTGAAATCAACGAGTAAGCTTCAATTTCATGTTCTAATATAAGAAATGAAGTAATCGAGCATGATAATTTCTTGGAAAGCACGGTTTGAACTACCAAAATCGAAGAACGTAAGGTAATCGGTCAACTGAAGCTATCTTGAGCTTCCGGAGTCAACAGATGGTCAAACGACCTCAAATTCGATGCGCTCTTAATGAATACTCTCTTATTCAATACAATATATCAATCGGTTGAAATTCGTACGAGGATAATTGAGTCTTAAGTCAGTTATAGTGGTTTTCTTCTCGATTAAGCAAAAGAGACTTCAATCGAGGTTATGAGCTCAAATGCTTTTGAAATCAACGAGTAAGCTTCAATTTCATGTTCAAATATAAGAAATGAAGTAATCGAGCATGATAATTGCTTGGAAAGCACGGTTTGAAGTACCAAAATCGAAGAACGTAAGGTAATCAGTCAACTGAAGCTATCTTGAGCTTCCGGAGTCAACAGATGGTCAAAATACCTCAAATTCTATGCGCTCTTCATGAACACCCTCTAATTCAATACAATATATCAATCGGTTGAAGTTCGTACGAGGATAATTGAGTCTTAAGTCAGTTATAGTGGTTTTCTTCTCGATTAAGCAAAAGAGACTTCAATCGAGGTTATGAGCTCCAATGCTTTTAAAATCAACGAGTAAGCTTCAATTTCATGTTCTAATATAAGAAATTAAGTAATCGAACATGATAATTGCTTGTAAAGCAAGAAATAAAATACCTAAATCGAAGAACGTAAGGTATTCAGTCAACTGAAGCTATCTTGAGCATCCGGAGTCAACAGATGGTCGAACGACCTCGAATTCGATGCGCTCTTCATGAATAACCTCTAATTCAATACAATATATCAATCGGTTGAAGTTCGTACGAGAATCATTGAGTCTTAAGTCAGTTATAGTGGTTTTCTTCTCGATTAAGCAAAAGAGACTTCAATCGAGGTTATGAGCTCAAATGCTTTTGAAATCAACGAGTAAGCTTCAATTTCATGTTCTAATATAAGAAATGAAGTAATCGAGCATGATAATTGCTTGGAAAGCACGGTTTGAACTACCAAAATCGAAGAACGTAAGGTACTCGATCAACTGAAGCTATCTTGAGCTTCCTGAGTCAACAGATGGTCAAACGACCTCAAATTCGATGCGCACTTAATGAATACCCTCTAATTCAATACAATATATCAATCGGTTGAAGTTCGTACGAGGATAATTGAGTCTTAAGTCAGTTATAGTGGTTTTCTTCTCGATTAAGCAAAAGAGACTTCAATATAGGTTATGAGCTCCAATGCTTTTGAAATCAACGAGTAAGCTTCAATTTCATGTTCTAATATAAGAAATGAAGTAATCGAGCATGATAAAGGCTTGGAAAGCACGGTTTGAACTACCAAAATCGAAGAACGTAAGGTACTCGATCAACTGAAGCTATCTTGAGCTTCCTGAGTCAACAGATGGTCAAACGACCTCAAATTCGATGCGCACTTAATGAATACCCTCTAATTCAATACAATATATCAATCGGTTGAAGTTCGTACGAGGATAATTGAGTCTTAAGTCAGTTATAGTGGTTTTCTTCTCGATTAAGCAAAAGAGACTTCAATATAGGTTATGAGCTCCAATGCTTTTGAAATCAACGAGTAAGCTTCAATTTCATGTTCTAATATAAGAAATGAAGTAATCGAGCATGATAATTGCTTGGAAAGCACGGTTTGAAGTACCAAAATCGAAGAACGTAAGGTAATCAGTCAACTGAAGCTATCTTGAGCTTCCGGAGTCAACAGATGGTCAAAATACCTCAAATTCTATGCGCTCTTCATGAAAACCCTCTAATTCAATACAATATATCAATCGGTAGAAGTTCGTACGAGAATCATTGAGTCTTAAGTCAGTTATAGTGGTTTTCTTCTCGATTAAGCAAAAGAGACTTCAATCGAGGTTATGAGCTCAAATGCTTTTGAAATCAACCAGTAAGCTTCAATTTCATGTTCAAATATAAGAAATGAAGTAATCGAGCATGATAATTGCTTGGAAAGCACGGTTTGAAGTACCAAAATCGAAGAACGTAAGGTAATCAGTCAACTGAAGCTATCTTGAGCTTCCGGAGTCAACAGATGGTCAAAATACCTCAAATTCTATGCGCTCTTCATGAAAACCCTCTAATTCAATACAATATATCAATCGGTTGAAGTTCGTACGAGAATCATTGAGTCTTAAGTCAGTTATAGTGGTTTTCTTCTCGATTAAGCAAAAGAGACTTCAATCGAGGTTATGAGCTCAAATGCTTTTGAAATCAACCAGTAAGCTTCAATTTCATGTTCAAATATAAGAAATGAAGTAATCGAGCATGATAATTGCTTGGAAAGCACGGTTTGAAGTACCAAAATCGAAGAACGTAAGGTAATCAGTCAACTGAAGCTATCTTGAGCTTCCGGAGTCAACAGATGGTCAAAATACCTCAAATTCAATGCGCTCTTCATGAACACCCTCTAATTCAATACAATATACCAATCGGTTGAAGTTCGTACGAGAATCATTGAGTCTTAAGTCAGTTATAGTGGTTTTCTTCTCGATTAAGCAAAAGAGACTTCAATCGAGGTTATGAGCTCAAATGCTTTTGAAATCAACGAGTAAGCTTCAATTTCATGTTCTAATATAAGAAATGAAGTAATCGAGCATGATAATTTCTTGGAAAGCACGGTTTGAACTACCAAAATCGAAGAACGTAAGGTAATCGGTCAACTGAAGCTATCTTGAGCTTCCGGAGTCAACAGATGGTCAAACGACCTCAAATTCGATGCGCTCTTAATGAATACTCTCTTATTCAATACAATATATCAATCGGTTGAAATTCGTACGAGGATAATTGAGTCTTAAGTCAGTTATAGTGGTTTTCTTCTCGATTAAGCAAAAGAGACTTCAATCGAGGTTATGAGCTCAAATGCTTTTGAAATCAACGAGTAAGCTTCAATTTCATGTTCAAATATAAGAAATGAAGTAATCGAGCATGATAATTGCTTGGAAAGCACGGTTTGAAGTACCAAAATCGAAGAACGTAAGGTAATCAGTCAACTGAAGCTATCTTGAGCTTCCGGAGTCAACAGATGGTCAAAATACCTCAAATTCTATGCGCTCTTCATGAAAACCCTCTAATTCAATACAATATATCAATCGGTTGAAGTTCGTACGAGAATCATTGAGTCTTAAGTCAGTTATAGTGGTTTTCTTCTCGATTAAGCAAAAGAGACTTCAATCGAGGTTATGAGCTCAAATGCTTTTGAAATCAACCAGTAAGCTTCAATTTCATGTTCAAATATAAGAAATGAAGTAATCGAGCATGATAATTGCTTGGAAAGCACGGTTTGAAGTACCAAAATCGAAGAACGTAAGGTAATCAGTCAACTGAAGCTATCTTGAGCTTCCGGAGTCAACAGATGGTCAAAATACCTCAAATTCAATGCGCTCTTCATGAACACCCTCTAATTCAATACAATATACCAATCGGTTGAAGTTCGTACGAGAATCATTGAGTCTTAAGTCAGTTATAGTGGTTTTCTTCTCGATTAAGCAAAAGAGACTTCAATCGAGGTTATGAGCTCAAATGCTTTTGAAATCAACGAGTAAGCTTCAATTTCATGTTCTAATATAAGAAATGAAGTAATCGAGCATGATAATTTCTTGGAAAGCACGGTTTGAACTACCAAAATCGAAGAACGTAAGGTAATCGGTCAACTGAAGCTATCTTGAGCTTCCGGAGTCAACAGATGGTCAAACGACCTCAAATTCGATGCGCTCTTAATGAATACTCTCTTATTCAATACAATATATCAATCGGTTGAAATTCGTACGAGGATAATTGAGTCTTAAGTCAGTTATAGTGGTTTTCTTCTCGATTAAGCAAAAGAGACTTCAATCGAGGTTATGAGCTCAAATGCTTTTGAAATCAACGAGTAAGCTTCAATTTCATGTTCAAATATAAGAAATGAAGTAATCGAGCATGATAATTGCTTGGAAAGCACGGTTTGAAGTACCAAAATCGAAGAACGTAAGGTAATCAGTCAACTGAAGCTATCTTGAGCTTCCGGAGTCAACAGATGGTAAAAATACCTCAAATTCTATGCGCTCTTCATGAACACCCTCTAATTCAATACAATATATCAATCGGTTGAAGTTCGTACGAGGATAATTGAGTCTTAAGTCAGTTATAGTGGTTTTCTTCTCGATTAAGCAAAAGAGACTTCAATCGAGGTTATGAGCTCCAATGCTTTTAAAATCAACGAGTAAGCTTCAATTTCATGTTCTAATATAAGAAATTAAGTAATCGAACATGATAATTGCTTGTAAAGTAAGAAATAAAATACCTAAATCGAAGAACGTAAGGTATTCAGTCAACTGAAGCTATCTTGAGCATCCGGAGTCAACAGATGGTCGAACGACCTCGAATTCGATGCGCTCTTCATGAATAACCTCTAATTCAATACAATATATCAATCGGTTGAAGTTCGTACGAGAATCATTGAGTCTTAAGTCAGTTATAGTGGTTTTCTTCTCGATTAAGCAAAAGAGACTTCAATCGAGGTTATGAGCTCAAATGCTTTTGAAATCAACGAGTAAGCTTCAATTTCATGTTCTAATATAAGAAATGAAGTAATCGAGCATGATAATTGCTTGGAAAGCACGGTTTGAACTACCAAAATCGAAGAACGTAAGGTACTCGATCAACTGAAGCTATCTTGAGCTTCCTGAGTCAACAGATGGTCAAACGACCTCAAATTCGATGCGCACTTAATGAATACCCTCTAATTCAATACAATATATCAATCGGTTGAAGTTCGTACGAGGATAATTGAGTCTTAAGTCAGTTATAGTGGTTTTCTTCTCGATTAAGCAAAAGAGACTTCAATATAGGTTATGAGCTCCAATGCTTTTGAAATCAACGAGTAAGCTTCAATTTCATGTTCTAATATAAGAAATGAAGTAATCGAGCATGATAAAGGCTTGGAAAGCACGGTTTGAACTACCAAAATCGAAGAACGTAAGGTAATCGGTCAACCGAAGCTATCTTGAGCTTCCGGAGTCGACAGATGGTCGAACGACCTCGAATTTGATACGCTATTCATGAATAACCTCTAATTCACTACAATGTATCAATCGGTTGAAGTACGTACGAGAATCATTGAGTTTTAAGTCAGTTATAGTGGTTTTCTTCTCGATTAAGCAAAAGAGACTTCAATCGAGGTTATGAGCTCAAATGCTTTTGAAATCAACGAGTAAGCTTCAATTTCATGTTCTAATATAAGAAATGAAGTAATCGAGCATGATAATTGCTTGGAAAGCACGGTTTGAACTACCAAAATCGAAGAACGTAAGGTACTCGATCAACTGAAGCTATCTTGAGCTTCCTGAGTCAACAGATGGTCAAACGACCTCAAATTCGATGCGCACTTAATGAATACCCTCTAATTCAATACAATATATCAATCGGTTGATGTTCGTACGAGGATAATTGAGTCTTAAGTCAGTTATAGTGGTTTTCTTCTCGATTAAGCAAAAGAGACTTCAATATAGGTTATGAGCTCCAATGCTTTTGAAATCAACGAGTAAGCTTCAATTTCATGTTCTAATGTAAGAAATGAAGTAATCGAGCATGATAATTGCTTGGAAAGCACGGTTTGAAGTACCAAAATCGAAGAACGTAAGGTAATCAGTCAACTGAAGCTATCTTGAGCTTCCGGAGTCAACAGATGGTCAAAATACCTCAAATTCTATGCGCTCTTCATGAAAACCCTCTAATTCAATACAATATATCAATCGGTAGAAGTTCGTACGAGAATCATTGAGTCTTAAGTCAGTTATAGTGGTTTTCTTCTCGATTAAGCAAAACAGACTTCAATCGAGGTTATGAGCTCAAATGCTTTTGAAATCAACCAGTAAGCTTCAATTTCATGTTCAAATATAAGAAATGAAGTAATCGAGCATGATAATTGCTTGGAAAGCACGGTTTGAAGTACCAAAATCGAAGAACGTAAGGTAATCAGTCAACTGAAGCTATCTTGAGCTTCCGGAGTCAACAGATGGTCAAAATACCTCAAATTCTATGCGCTCTTCATGAAAACCCTCTAATTCAATACAATATATCAATCGGTTGAAGTTCGTACGAGAATCATTGAGTCTTAAGTCAGTTATAGTGGTTTTCTTCTCGATTAAGCAAAAGAGACTTCAATCGAGGTTATGAGCTCAAATGCTTTTGAAATCAACCAGTAAGCTTCAATTTCATGTTCAAATATAAGAAATGAAGTAATCGAGCATGATAATTGCTTGGAAAGCACGGTTTGAAGTACCAAAATCGAAGAACGTAAGGTAATCAGTCAACTGAAGCTATCTTGAGCTTCCGGAGTCAACAGATGGTCAAAATACCTCAAATTCAATGCGCTCTTCATGAACACCCTCTAATTCAATACAATATACCAATCGGTTGAAGTTCGTACGAGAATCATTGAGTCTTAAGTCAGTTATAGTGGTTTTCTTCTCGATTAAGCAAAAGAGACTTCAATCGAGGTTATGAGCTCAAATGCTTTTGAAATCAACGAGTAAGCTTCAATTTCATGTTCTAATATAAGAAATGAAGTAATCGAGCATGATAATTTCTTGGAAAGCACGGTTTGAACTACCAAAATCGAAGAACGTAAGGTAATCGGTCAACTGAAGCTATCTTGAGCTTCCGGAGTCAACAGATGGTCAAACGACCTCAAATTCGATGCGCTCTTAATGAATACTCTCTTATTCAATACAATATATCAATCGGTTGAAATTCGTACGAGGATAATTGAGTCTTAAGTCAGTTATAGTGGTTTTCTTCTCGATTAAGCAAAAGAGACTTCAATCGAGGTTATGAGCTCAAATGCTTTTGAAATCAACGAGTAAGCTTCAATTTCATGTTCAAATATAAGAAATGAAGTAATCGAGCATGATAATTGCTTGGAAAGCACGGTTTGACGTACCAAAATCGAAGAACGTAAGGTAATCAGTCAACTGAAGCTATCTTGAGCTTCCGGAGTCAACAGATGGTCAAAATACCTCAAATTCAATGCGCTCTTCATGAACACCCTCTAATTCAATACAATATACCAATCGGTTGAAGTTCGTACGAGAATCATTGAGTCTTAAGTCAGTTATAGTGGTTTTCTTCTCGATTAAGCAAAAGAGACTTCAATCGAGGTTATGAGCTCAAATGCTTTTGAAATCAACGAGTAAGCTTCAATTTCATGTTCTAATATAAGAAATGAAGTAATCGAGCATGATAATTTCTTGGAAAGCACGGTTTGAACTACCAAAATCGAAGAACGTAAGGTAATCGGTCAACTGAAGCTATCTTGAGCTTCCGGAGTCAACAGATGGTCAAACGACCTCAAATTCGATGCGCTCTTAATGAATACTCTCTTATTCAATACAATATATCAATCGGTTGAAATTCGTACGAGGATAATTGAGTCTTAAGTCAGTTATAGTGGTTTTCTTCTCGATTAAGCAAAAGAGACTTCAATCGAGGTTATGAGCTCAAATGCTTTTGAAATCAACGAGTAAGCTTCAATTTCATGTTCAAATATAAGAAATGAAGTAATCGAGCATGATAATTGCTTGGAAAGCACGGTTTGAAGTACCAAAATCGAAGAACGTAAGGTAATCAGTCAACTGAAGCTATCTTGAGCTTCCGGAGTCAACAGATGGTAAAAATACCTCAAATTCTATGCGCTCTTCATGAACACCCTCTAATTCAATACAATATATCAATCGGTTGAAGTTCGTACGAGGATAATTGAGTCTTAAGTCAGTTATAGTGGTTTTCTTCTCGATTAAGCAAAAGAGACTTCAATCGAGGTTATGAGCTCCAATGCTTTTAAAATCAACGAGTAAGCTTCAATTTCATGTTCTAATATAAGAAATTAAGTAATCGAACATGATAATTGCTTGTAAAGCAAGAAATAAAATACCTAAATCGAAGAACGTAAGGTATTCAGTCAACTGAAGCTATCTTGAGCATCCGGAGTCAACAGATGGTCGAACGACCTCGAATTCGATGCGCTCTGCATGAATAACCTCTAATTCAATACAATATATCAATCGGTTGAAGTTCGTACGAGAATCATTGAGTCTTAAGTCAGTTATAGTGGTTTTCTTCTCGATTAAGCAAAAGAGACTTCAATCGAGGTTATGAGCTCAAATGCTTTTGAAATCAACGAGTAAGCTTCAATTTCATGTTCTAATATAAGAAATGAAGTAATCGAGCATGATAATTGCTTGGAAAGCACGGTTTGAATTACCAAAATCGAAGAACGTAAGGTACTCGATCAACTGAAGCTATCTTGAGCTTCCTGAGTCAACAGATGGTCAAACGACCTCAAATTCGATGCGCACTTAATGAATACCCTCTAATTCAATACAATATATCAATCGGTTGAAGTTCGTACGAGGATAATTGAGTCTTAAGTCAGTTATAGTGGTTTTCTTCTCGATTAAGCAAAAGAGACTTCAATATAGGTTATGAGCTCCAATGCTTTTGAAATCAACGAGTAAGCTTCAATTTCATGTTCTAATATAAGAAATGAAGTAATCGAGCATGATAAAGGCTTGGAAAGCACGGTTTGAACTACCAAAATCGAAGAACGTAAGGTAATCGGTCAACCGAAGCTATCTTGAGCTTCCGGAGTCGACAGATGGTCGAACGACCTCGAATTTGATACGCTGTTTGGTGTCATTTTGTTAGGTTTTAGTCGTTATTTATTATTTGTTTTTGTGTCGTTTTTGAGTCGTTTTGTGTCTTTATAGCTATGATTTGGGTGTTTCGAGTATTTTACTTGTTAGGGATCATGGGAGCCGAAAGAAGGAGAAAGAACGAGAAAAGGAAGAAAAAGGAGTGCAAAAGCGGATGATCAGCGCGGATCATATGGAGCGCCCGCTCCGTGGCATTGGAGCGCCCGCTCCGTGTACAGTGTTCGAGGATTTGCATGGCAGCTTGGGAGCGCTCGCGCTAAGCCTCTGGAGCGCCCGCTCCAGGTCAAATGAAGAAGGGAGAAAGCGTAGCTATTATGGAGCGCCCGCGCCCGTCCTTTGGAGCGCCCGCTCCATGCCTGGCGTGTTTTATTAATTGTTTCCTTATTGGAGTCGAACTTCTACCTTAGTATATATAGGCCATTAGGGCACGAATTTGTATAAGCTTTTACCTTAGTTTTTCAGTTCTAAATACTTTAGCTTTAGTTTTTATTGCTTTCTTTTGTTCGAATCCGGATTCGTAGTTCGTTGCAGTTTAATTCAAGTTCTTCGTTTCTTCGTTATTTTCGTAAGTTATTTTATTGCTTTCGTTTAATTGCTTTAATTACTTGCTTTAGTTTTAGATTCGATTTCTTTATTGCCTCGTTTAATTTCTTTAGTTTAATTTCGTTCGTTCGATTTCCTAAGTCTAGTTTAGATTCGTTTTTCTTTCGTTTTTAATTCTCTCGGTTTCAAAGTTCTTAGAGTTAGATTTATTTATTTAATTTCCAGATTTTCAGATTTAGTTCAATTATGTCTAGATTCGTTTTCTTTTCTTTCGTTGCTTTCTTTATTGCTTCCCTTTCGATTCTTGCCTAGGTAGATTTATTGTTTTCTTTAGTTTAATTCTTAGATTAATTTCCAGCTTTCTAGATTAGATTTATTTGCTTTGATTTATTGCTTTGATTTATTTTCTTGCCTAGGATTTAAAATCAAAAACCCAAAATATTATTTACTTGCTTTCTTAGTTTTAGGCTAGATTAGGTTTACTACATAATTGATCGCCCTGTTAAGTTTTCCTTCGAGATTCGACATTGGGTTTTACTTGCTAGTGCTACGATAGGATTTTGTTCTATTGCAAACACTTTTTGGTGAAACAAATTTTGGCGCCGTTGCCGGGGAAAACTTTAGGCTTTTGATTGTGTAGTATTTTTATTTGTTTTATTTTTATTTGTGTTTATTCGTTTTTCTTATTTCTCCCACTCGGTGCGTTTAACCCTGTTTGCTGAGTGTTGTTTTTGCTGAGACCGAAGCGATGGCACGATTTATGGGAGATTTTGCTCGCCCTACCTTCACTGCCACTACTTCGGCGATTGTTCTGACGGAAGCGGTCAGAAATCACGAGCTGAAACCTCACCACCTGGCGTTGCTCCCTTCCTATCACGGGCTGGCCAACGAGGATGCACTTACATTTATTCGGGAGTACTGCACCGTCGTGCAATCTTTTCCACTATCAGGCCTTACGGAGGACAACCTGAAGATGAAGTGTTTCCCCTATACTCTGAAGGATCGGGCAAAGTCATGGTACCTGTCACTCCCAGCCGAATCTCTCCACACTTGGAATGAGGTGTGTGAGAAGTTTATGTTGAAGTATTATCCTAGCCGCAAGACTCAGGAGGTGCGGTCGCAAATCATGAATTTCTCTCAGGACCACGACGAGCCATTTCACGAGACTTGGGAGAGATTTCAGGACTTACTTCAACAATGTCCTCACCATCAGATGGCTCCTGAGCTTATTTGGCAGTACTTCTACGATGCATTGAATCAGACCTGCCAATTCATGGTGGACAGCTCGGCCGGAGGAAATATTGCGGTCAAGACAGCCGATGACATGAAGAAGATTTTCGAGACTCTTGCTGCAAGTTCCCAACAGAAGTCATCTAGGTCGACGAAGATGGAGGCAAAGGCGGTCGCGATGAGCCCCGACATGAAGAAGCAGATGGCCGATATGTTGAGAGATCTCGAGGATTTAAAGATGAAGCAGAACGCACCGGCACCTCAAGTGGAGACTAGGAAGCCGGACCGGTGCGATATTTGTGGAGAGCTAGGCCATATCAAGGAGGTTTGCGAAAATATGGGAGCATTCACATACGAAGGAGGAGCCGAGGTCTATGCCGCCCAAGGTTACATGCCACAAGGACCACCACCTCAAGGGCAAGGTACGAACTCGAATTTTCAAAATCGTCGCCCCCCTCCTTATAATTATCCCTACCCTCCTAAAAATCCATACTACCCCTCTCCACCACCATATTATCCTCCTCATCAATATCCACCAAACCCATATTATCCACCACCTCCTCCATATTATCCTTCATCGCCATACCCTCCACCTCCTCCCCAAAATCCTCGTCCTCAACCACCTCCACAAAAGCCTCTCGTCGATGAGGATCGTTTCCATGCCCTTGATGCAAACATAAAGAGGCTCGAGACGGCTATTGGACAAATTTCAGGGGCAATGCACTTGATTCAACAACCGGGGCGAATTCCGAGCCAAGGGATTCAACCACAACAAGCCAATGAAGTGCAATATCCTCCATATGTTCCTCCGATTCCGCCCCAACATCCGCCAACTTATCAAGCTCAATCAATTTCGGTATTGAGGGATGGAAGTACGGTGGATAATGGTGTAGTCATGCCCGATATAGGAGAAACGGGCCCAATTAATGGACGTTGGGACCCGAGCAGCAGCTGGATCCCGTCGAGAAGCAGTCCCAGCGCGCAGCATATGGAGCGCCCGCTCCAGACCCTGGAGCGCCCGCTCCAAGTCGAGCAAAGTTCAACTTCCAGCGCGCGTGAAATGGAGCGCCCGCTCCAACCCTTGGAGCGCCCGCTCCAACTCCTGCAAATTCAGAGCGAGCCCTGCACGGAGCGCCCGCTCCAACACTTGGAGCGCCCGCTCCACCCTCTCCAGCAGAATTTAAAATCCAGCGCGTCCCAAATGGAGCGCCCGCTCCAATCCTTGGAGCGCCCGCTCCAGTCCCCTGTTGCACCTCCAGCAGCCGAAACAGAGAAAAAGGAGGAGGAGACCAATTTTCATAAGGCACCCAATCCTTACGTCCCTCCTATCCCTTTCCCGAGCAGATTGAAGAACAAGAAGCAAGGCGAAGACAAGCAAATGAGGAGTCACACGGTGGCCGCCGTCGAAGCAAGCCGAATTCGTTCTAACACCTCTCCCACCTCGACCGGTCATCTCTCATCTCTACCGAAACAAGGTGATCCCGGAAGCTTTACATTAGATGTTAGTTTGGATAATGGGGATCGTGTATCGGGAATGTTGGATTTGGGGGCAGCGGTGAACTTGATGCCTTATTCGATCTATCAAAGAATGGGTTCAAGGGATCTTAAGCCTACAAATTATTACATCGAGTTAGCCGATGGTTCGTTGAGTCGACCCTTGGGGATTATGGAAGATGTTGTTTTACTTGTGAGAGGTATTCGAGTTCTTGCCGATTTCGTTGTGCTAGACGTGGGGCGAGGAGCTAGGAGTGGGAAAGGTCATCTTCTTTTGCTAGGACGACCGTTCATGGCAACTACTCAAACTCGAATCGATGTTGGCTCCGGAACTTTGAGCATGGCCGGCAAGGGAGGTTCGGTGACGTTTTCGGTATTTCGAAATTCGTCTTCTATTCCTACTTCCTCTATTCATACTTGTTCTTATGTTAAGCTTGCTAACCCTCTTGTTGAGGAACATATTTGTGAGGATTTTAATAGGGTAGCAAGTCTTGAAGAGCTCATTGAAGAAGAGGATGACGAGTTCTTTAGTTGCGTGGATGAGGAAGAGGAGATCGAGCAACGTCTACGGGATTTAGAGGAGATTGATGAAGTAGATGAGGAAAACTCGCCACCTTCATCGAATGCGACAATTTACAAGGACAAGGTGAAGAGGCCCCATGACAAGAGGATCGTCTACAAGGAGTTCAAGCCCGGGATGAAGGTACATCTTTGCAATTCTCGTCTTCGTCTCTTTCCGGGCAAGTTCAAGTCCAAGTGGGGAGATCCTTACACGGTGGTTCGAGTTTTTCCCCACGGAGCTGTGGAGATCAAGAATGAAGAGTCGGGGTACTTATTCTCAGCTAATGGTCAAGACGTGAAGCCGTACATTGAAGGAGAGACGTTACCTCAAAAATCGAGACCATTTTTATCCCCGATTCCCCTTCTTTTTCGTCTTGATTAAATTTTTGTAAGTCAAGCTAATGACGTTAAAAGAGCGCTTGGTGGGAGGCAACCCACGTATTATTATTAAAAAAAAAAAAAAAAAAAAAAAAAAAAAAAAAAGAGTGCGAAGCAGGTTTGGAGCGCCCGCTCCATAAATTGGAGCGCTCGCTCCACTGATGTTGAAATTCAATTTTTTCAGCGAGTCCAGTATGGAGCGTCCGCTCCCTCCTCACGGAGCGCCCGCGCCATCTTGCCGAATTCAGGTATATTTTTATCTTTTCTTTTCTATTTTCAGTCTAATTTCTTTCTATTTCTTGTGCACAAACCCTAGCCCCCAACTTCTCTCTACCCTTCACCACTCGCCGCCGACGCCACCACACCGGAGCTCCGACCACCGCCGCCGCAATCACCATAACCACCGGAGTTCCCTCTCTCTCTACCCTGCTACCATTCGCACCACCACCAGCCCGAAGCCGCCGTCATTGCCGCCGCCTGCCTTCGCCGCGTGCGCCGCCGTCAGCATCCCGCGCCGCCGTCGGAGCGACCGCTCCAGCACGCAGGAGCGCCCGCTCCAAGTTACAGCCTAGCGCGCCCGCTCCAGAGACAGCGCGCGCCCGCTCCAGTGTACCTGCGCCTTCTGCCGCCAGTTTTCAAGTCAATTTCTTCCTTTTGTTCGTTTTACGTTTCTCTTCCGTTTCCCTCTAGATTTCAGGTGCTAAAATGTCGAGACGAAAGAGAGCAGCCCCGATTGTTGGAGCGGCATCGTCTAGTCTTCCATTTTCTGCCCGGATGTCAGCTCGTCCAGTTGGAGGGATTACACCGGGAGAATACGGTGTCACCTTTCGTGTTCCCTTCGATACCGATGATGGGTATGAGGTAACAAATCGGTACCTTCATCTCAAAGATATGGAATTGTTGCCCCCTCGCCATTATTCGCCTATGTTTATTGAGGAATTGCGCCTAGGAGAGTCACTTGCTCAATATTTAGAGGTCCTAGGCTTAACTCAGTATTTTAATAACCAATGGGAGGGACATGATATATTGTGTTTGGAGATGTTGTGTACTGCTAGACTAGGGAAAAATACTGATGAGGGTCAGGAGGAGGAGGCTGCTTTTCTGTGCAATTTGGGTGGAATTTTTTGTGAAGTGTCTTGCTATCGCATGCATGAGATTTTTGGTTTTCACTATGCTGATGATGCTTCTCAATTTGTGCCTCATGATTTCAATTATTTTGCTGCTTGGAAAGAGTTGACTGGTTGTGATAACTGGGTACAAAAGGGTGCCCCTTCTATGTTTATTCGTGATAATTCTCTATTACTGTTGCATCGTTTCCTAGCATTCAATGTAACAGGAAAAATAGAAGGGAGCAAGGTTAGTGGTCCGGAGTGTTACCTGTTGTGGGCTGCTAAGAATCATGTGCAGGTTAGCATCTCCCATTTCATTTGGAACCAGATCATTGGCAACCAGTCGAGGCACAATGCACATCCCGCCCTCTCTCAGATAGCTACGGGGATCGCTCGATATATGGCGGTGCCATTTTATCCCAGTCCTCCGATGTCTCTCGTCCCGAGTCGGGAGATCACCCCAGCTGAGCTCATCAATGGCTCTTACTTATCTTCCCCTACTCAGTTCAAGCCATGGCATCTACGGGGTTCGGTCAGAAACTACATAGCCATCCATGGAGCACCGGCCGAACACGAGGAAATTCAAATGGATGAAGGAGTCGGAGCTGCACAACCCGAGGAACCCCCAGCTTACTTTCGCGCATATCAAGAGGGGTTCAACACGTTTCAGACCGGGTTGTTCGAGAGACTGGATTCCCATGCCGTGCTATTTCAGTCGATGACAACGAATATGGAAAACTTGGGACTTCAAATGCAAAACATGGGGACGAGAGTTCAAGGGGTCGAGAATCGGGTCTACGATATTGAGCGCCATCTTTCGAGGTATACCGATTTTCACCCTTCTTCTTCTTCTTCGCAGGCACCTTGGGATCCTAATGATCCAAATGATCCTCGAAACTTTCACCATTGATAGCTATTCGTTTTTCTTTATTTTTATTGTTTTTGATCATTTTTGGAGATATTACGCTTGTTTGGTATTTTTGTCTTTGTTTGTTTTGTAGGTTGCAATTCTTGGGATCGATTAAGGTTCCGATTTTTGTGCCAATTGTGGTCGTCAAAAGCGATAAGTTTTCGCCTCTCTTTCTATTTATTTTCTTGCAATGGGACATTGCATGATTTTAAGTGTGGGGGGGGGTGTGAATAATTATCACTTTTGACATGTTAAGTTGATGTTTGTGTTTTCGTGTCTTGTTTGTTTTTGTGTCTTTGTTGATTTTCCCCACTTAGAAATTTGTTTGTGTTCAAGCATGTAAGCATGTGATTTAGGATTAATTTGAATAATTTGATGATGGAGTATTTAGTTGTTGGAATTGATTTGAGCATAAATTAGGTTGGTTTAATCTTGAGTTGTGATATATTATGATTCGATGAATTGTGGGGCATGAATTGATGTGAGTTTGAGGAAAATGATTTATGATTTTTGGTTGAGTGATTAGTCTAGATTGTTGTAATTTGGATTGCTAGTTTACTTTCCCCTTTAAAAAAAAAAAAAAAAGAAAGAAAAAAAGTTGTGTTTATGTGAATAAAGAGTTGATAGGATTTCTGCTCCTCTTGCTTGTAACGTATAAAAAAATACTAGAGTAATGAGCATGGGAAACCACATGAAAAGGCTTCGAGAGACCCTCGAATGATCACATTTCATGAACATCGTCCTAGATGATACTCGTGTATATTAGAATAAGTGTTCGTAGGCATTCTACCCCTCTTGACAATGGGTACGGGAAACCGCACTAGGAGGCTCGATGTGACCCATCGATGATTAAACCTAGTGAATTTTGTGCCATAAACGTTCACAAGTTTAAAAAAAAAAAAAAAAAAAAAGAGTTGTTTATTTGTTGAATAAAAAGGGGAAGTAGGCTAGTCGTCTAAGTTGTGGTGATCTAGATTATTGTGAGAAGTGTGATATCATTGCTTTTCCTCTTACTTGGATTGATTTATAAGCCGCATAGTTTGTTGATGATGATTGTTCGTAACTTGGGATTAAAGTGACCTTGTTTGAGTTTGTCGATTCCGATGATTAAATGTTCTATGATTTGGATTATTTGAATTGAGTCTAAATTATATGATTATTTTGCTTGAGGACAAGCAAAGGTCTAAGTGTGGGGGAGTTGTTTGGTGTCATTTTGTTAGGTTTTAGTCGTTATTTATTATTTGTTTTTGTGTCGTTTTTGAGTCGTTTTGTGTCTTTATAGCTATGATTTGGGTGTTTCGAGTATTTTACTTGTTAGGGATCATGGGAGCCGAAAGAAGGAGAAAGAACGAGAAAAGGAAGAAAAAGGAGTGCAAAAGCGGATGATCAGCGCGGATCATATGGAGCGCCCGCTCCGTGGCATTGGAGCGCCCGCTCCGTGTACAGTGTTCGAGGATTTGCATGGCAGCTTGGGAGCGCTCGCGCTAAGCCTCTGGAGCGCCCGCTCCAGGTCAAATGAAGAAGGGAGAAAGCGTAGCTATTATGGAGCGCCCGCGCCCGTCCTTTGGAGCGCCCGCTCCATGCCTGGCGTGTTTTATTAATTGTTTCCTTATTGGAGTCGAACTTCTACCTTAGTATATATAGGCCATTAGGGCACGAATTTGTATAAGCTTTTACCTTAGTTTTTCAGTTCTAAATACTTTAGCTTTAGTTTTTATTGCTTTCTTTTGTTCGAATCCGGATTCGTAGTTCGTTGCAGTTTAATTCAAGTTCTTCGTTTCTTCGTTATTTTCGTAAGTTATTTTATTGCTTTCGTTTAATTGCTTTAATTACTTGCTTTAGTTTTAGATTCGATTTCTTTATTGCCTCGTTTAATTTCTTTAGTTTAATTTCGTTCGTTCGATTTCCTAAGTCTAGTTTAGATTCGTTTTTCTTTCGTTTTTAATTCTCTCGGTTTCAAAGTTCTTAGAGTTAGATTTATTTATTTAATTTCCAGATTTTCAGATTTAGTTCAATTATGTCTAGATTCGTTTTCTTTTCTTTCGTTGCTTTCTTTATTGCTTCCCTTTCGATTCTTGCCTAGGTAGATTTATTGTTTTCTTTAGTTTAATTCTTAGATTAATTTCCAGCTTTCTAGATTAGATTTATTTGCTTTGATTTATTGCTTTGATTTATTTTCTTGCCTAGGATTTAAAATCAAAAACCCAAAATATTATTTACTTGCTTTCTTAGTTTTAGGCTAGATTAGGTTTACTACATAATTGATCGCCCTGTTAAGTTTTCCTTCGAGATTCGACATTGGGTTTTACTTGCTAGTGCTACGATAGGATTTTGTTCTATTGCAAACACTTTTTGGTGAAACATACGCTATTCATGAATAACCTCTAATTCACTACAATGTATCAATCGGTTGAAGTACGTACGAGAATCATTGAGTTTTAAGTCAGTTATAGTGGTTTTCTTCTCGATTAAGCAAAAGAGACTTCAATCGAGGTTATGAGCTCAAATGCTTTTGAAATCAACGAGTAAGCTTCAATTTCATGTTCTAATATAAGAAATGAAGTAATCGAGCATGATAATTGCTTGGAAAGCACGGTTTGAACTACCAAAATCGAAGAACGTAAGGTACTCGATCAACTGAAGCTATCTTGAGCTTCCTGAGTCAACAGATGGTCAAACGACCTCAAATTCGATGCGCACTTAATGAATACCCTCTAATTCAATACAATATATCAATCGGTTGATGTTCGTACGAGGATAATTGAGTCTTAAGTCAGTTATAGTGGTTTTCTTCTCGATTAAGCAAAAGAGACTTCAATATAGGTTATGAGCTCCAATGCTTTTGAAATCAACGAGTAAGCTTCAATTTCATGTTCTAATATAAGAAATGAAGTAATCGAGCATGATAATTGCTTGGAAAGCACGGTTTGAAGTACCAAAATCGAAGAACGTAAGGTAATCAGTCAACTGAAGCTATCTTGAGCTTCCGGAGTCAACAGATGGTCAAAATACCTCAAATTCTATGCGCTCTTCATGAAAACCCTCTAATTCAATACAATATATCAATCGGTAGAAGTTCGTACGAGAATCATTGAGTCTTAAGTCAGTTATAGTGGTTTTCTTCTCGATTAAGCAAAAGAGACTTCAATCGAGGTTATGAGCTCAAATGCTTTTGAAATCAACCAGTAAGCTTCAATTTCATGTTCAAATATAAGAAATGAAGTAATCGAGCATGATAATTGCTTGGAAAGCACGGTTTGAAGTACCAAAATCGAATAACGTAAGGTAATCAGTCAACTGAAGCTATCTTGAGCTTCCGGAGTCAACAGATGGTCAAAATACCTCAAATTCTATGCGCTCTTCATGAAAACCCTCTAATTCAATACAATATATCAATCGGTTGAAGTTCGTACGAGAATCATTGAGTCTTAAGTCAGTTATAGTGGTTTTCTTCTCGATTAAGCAAAAGAGACTTCAATCGAGGTTATGAGCTCAAATGCTTTTGAAATCAACCAGTAAGCTTCAATTTCATGTTCAAATATAAGAAATGAAGTAATCGAGCATGATAATTGCTTGGAAAGCACGGTTTGAAGTACCAAAATCGAAGAACGTAAGGTAATCAGTCAACTGAAGCTATCTTGAGCTTCCGGAGTCAACAGATGGTCAAAATACCTCAAATTCAATGCGCTCTTCATGAACACCCTCTAATTCAATACAATATACCAATCGGTTGAAGTTCGTACGAGAATCATTGAGTCTTAAGTCAGTTATAGTGGTTTTCTTCTCGATTAAGCAAAAGAGACTTCAATCGAGGTTATGAGCTCAAATGCTTTTGAAATCAACGAGTAAGCTTCAATTTCATGTTCTAATATAAGAAATGAAGTAATCGAGCATGATAATTTCTTGGAAAGCACGGTTTGAACTACCAAAATCGAAGAACGTAAGGTAATCGGTCAACTGAAGCTATCTTGAGCTTCCGGAGTCAACAGATGGTCAAACGACCTCAAATTCGATGCGCTCTTAATGAATACTCTCTTATTCAATACAATATATCAATCGGTTGAAATTCGTACGAGGATAATTGAGTCTTAAGTCAGTTATAGTGGTTTTCTTCTCGATTAAGCAAAAGAGACTTCAATCGAGGTTATGAGCTCAAATGCTTTTGAAATCAACGAGTAAGCTTCAATTTCATGTTCAAATATAAGAAATGAAGTAATCGAGCATGATAATTGCTTGGAAAGCACGGTTTGAAGTACCAAAATCGAAGAACGTAAGGTAATCAGTCAACTGAAGCTATCTTGAGCTTCCGGAGTCAACAGATGGTCAAAATACCTCAAATTCTATGCGCTCTTCATGAAAACCCTCTAATTCAATACAATATATCAATCGGTTGAAGTTCGTACGAGAATCATTGAGTCTTAAGTCAGTTATAGTGGTTTTCTTCTCGATTAAGCAAAAGAGACTTCGATCGAGGTTATGAGCTCAAATGCTTTTGAAATCAACCAGTAAGCTTCAATTTCATGTTCAAATATAAGAAATGAAGTAATCGAGCATGATAATTGCTTGGAAAGCACGGTTTGAAGTACCAAAATCGAAGAACGTAAGGTAATCAGTCAACTGAAGCTATCTTGAGCTTCCGGAGTCAACAGATGGTCAAAATACCTCAAATTCAATGCGCTCTTCATGAACACCCTCTAATTCAATACAATATACCAATCGGTTGAAGTTCGTACGAGAATCATTGAGTCTTAAGTCAGTTATAGTGGTTTTCTTCTCGATTAAGCAAAAGAGACTTCAATCGAGGTTATGAGCTCAAATGCTTTTGAAATCAACGAGTAAGCTTCAATTTCATGTTCTAATATAAGAAATGAAGTAATCGAGCATGATAATTTCTTGGAAAGCACGGTTTGAACTACCAAAATCGAAGAACGTAAGGTAATCGGTCAACTGAAGCTATCTTGAGCTTCCGGAGTCAACAGATGGTCAAACGACCTCAAATTCGATGCGCTCTTAATGAATACTCTCTTATTCAATACAATATATCAATCGGTTGAAATTCGTACGAGGATAATTGAGTCTTAAGTCAGTTATAGTGGTTTTCTTCTCGATTAAGCAAAAGAGACTTCAATCGAGGTTATGAGCTCAAATGCTTTTGAAATCAACGAGTAAGCTTCAATTTCATGTTCAAATATAAGAAATGAAGTAATCGAGCATGATAATTGCTTGGAAAGCACGGTTTGAAGTACCAAAATCGAAGAACGTAAGGTAATCAGTCAACTGAAGCTATCTTGAGCTTCCGGAGTCAACAGATGGTCAAAATACCTCAAATTCTATGCGCTCTTCATGAAAACCCTCTAATTCAATACAATATATCAATCGGTTGAAGTTCGTACGAGAATCATTGAGTCTTAAGTCAGTTATAGTGGTTTTCTTCTCGATTAAGCAAAAGAGACTTCAATCGAGGTTATGAGCTCAAATGCTTTTGAAATCAACCAGTAAGCTTCAATTTCATGTTCAAATATAAGAAATGAAGTAATCGAGCATGATAATTGCTTGGAAAGCACGGTTTGAAGTACCAAAATCGAAGAACGTAAGGTAATCAGTCAACTGAAGCTATCTTGAGCTTCCGGAGTCAACAGATGGTCAAAATACCTCAAATTCAATGCGCTCTTCATGAACACCCTCTAATTCAATACAATATACCAATCGGTTGAAGTTCGTACGAGAATCATTGAGTCTTAAGTCAGTTATAGTGGTTTTCTTCTCGATTAAGCAAAAGAGACTTCAATCGAGGTTATGAGCTCAAATGCTTTTGAAATCAACGAGTAAGCTTCAATTTCATGTTCTAATATAAGAAATGAAGTAATCGAGCATGATAATTTCTTGGAAAGCACGGTTTGAACTACCAAAATCGAAGAACGTAAGGTAATCGGTCAACTGAAGCTATCTTGAGCTTCCGGAGTCAACAGATGGTCAAACGACCTCAAATTCGATGCGCTCTTAATGAATACTCTCTTATTCAATACAATATATCAATCGGTTGAAATTCGTACGAGGATAATTGAGTCTTAAGTCAGTTATAGTGGTTTTCTTCTCGATTAAGCAAAAGAGACTTCAATCGAGGTTTTTTTTTTTTTTTTTTTTTTTTTTAATCAAAACACCCGAGGGGGTGAGGGGTTAGGCAGACCCCCAACCTGTATATAAAACCATATAAATCGAACAATGTCTGTGAGAAGTAGCACTAAAAGTGAGTGCTATCCCCACAACAAAGGATAAACCAAATACAAACATGAGGAGGACCCGTAGAGGACCCAACCCCTCACTACAAATGGGAAAACACGGAGAACTAGAAACAATACACTGAGAATGGCCCAAAAGTGACCATCTCGGGAGGCTAATAATATCACCTATCAGCGCGAGATACCACAGAGATGTCTGCATGATAGGCTACGAGTACCGGAACCTGAAGTTGGGGTAGCCCAACTGATCCATCCGAACGAGCGCCAGGAAGTAGTGGGGGGCGCTGGAGGAGTCGAATTGCACCATGGTGTCGGTCTGAAGACCCCGACGAGCCATGAAGTCTGCAGGCTTATTCCCCTCACGGGGGATGTGGGAGAACCGGGCCTGAATTCCTCTGAGCCGGAGACGGATCCGCGTCAAAATGTGACGAGTGGCCGCAGACCCGTGCCGGCCCGAGGTGAGGAGAGTGACCACAGCCGAGGCATCCATCTCAATCCAGATATGGGAGGAGAGCATGGTCGCCAGCTCTAGCCCATGGAGGAGCGCCAGGAGCTCCGCCTCAAAGCTAGAGCTCGCGACCACCGGGGAGCAGTAGGCACGGATGAGCTCGCTGTTGTGGTCACGGACAAGGCCCCCAGCAGCAGCGAGGCCTGTACCTGTGTCGAACGATCCATCCGTATTCAGCTTCACCCAAGGAGCCTCAGGTGGGAGCCAACGGACAATGCGGGAGCGAAGGGGCCGCGGGACCGGTTCAGAGGTCGGCATGAATGGGACCCGGGGTCGGCACCCCGCCCAGTGGGCCGGAAGGAGGAGCCGGGCAGCTACCAGTGTCTGCAGGTGATGGGTGACCTGCCAAATAACGTGAGAGCTACGGAAAGGAACCCCACGGTGCTTGTGGCTGTTCCTCTCCGTCCAAATAAACCAAATCACGAGACAAGGGACCAAAAATGAAACGTGTGTGCAAGGAGCCCGAGGGAAGCGGTGTCTCCATCTACCTATACTACGTGCAATGTCAGTGCGCGTGTGTGCTTGTGTCTGTGCAGGGAACCAGTCGGAAAAATGGGACCACACAGCCCTAGCAGAATCACTCCGTTCAAAGACATGCATAGTGGACTCGACCTGGGGAGACGAACAACATTGACACATGGAGGCGAGGGAGATACCCCTGGACTGGAGGATAGACTCTATGGGGATACGACCAAGGAGGAGACGCCACAGAAAGACAGATATAGTGGGAGTAAGACATTGATTCCAAATGTCACCAAAGAGAGATAGCTTAGGACGCCTGTACCTGATCTTGTCCCATGCAGATGTCACGGAGAACTCGCCATGGCTGGTAAGCGTCCACCTCATCACATCCTCCTCGCCCCACAACACCGGAGTCCAGCTCACATCAACCAACAGATCAATAGACAAGTAGGGAGCACATAATGCATGCAAACGATTAAGATCCCAAGCAGAGTCATGCCAGAAAAAAGACACATTAGGTCGAGGGCCGCCATTGGGCCGATAGACAGAAAGGGGGTAATCCCCAAACCAGTTATCGTCCCAAAACGACACTCTCCCTGCACCCAAGGACCAACAAATAAATTCATGCGCACGAATACCGACATGCAATAAGCGACGCCAAACAGTACTATGGGAAGCAGAAAACCCATATAAAGGATACGAGTACTTCTGCCACAGGTACCTAGCCCACAGCGAGTCACGGGCCTGGAACCTCCACCACAGCTTATAGCTGAAAGCCGTGACCATATCAGACAGCCTGCGAATACCCAGGCCCCCCTCATCCACCGGGAGACAGATCTGCTTCCAGCTGACCCAGTGAATTTTCTTCTCCTCGCCCACGGCCCCCCAGAAATACCTCGCCATAAGCTGCTCGAGGCCATGAAGCACCTTCTTCGGGACTTGGATAGCTTGAAGGACATGCAACGGGATGGTGGAGAGGGTGCTCTTGATAAGAGCCAGACGGCCCCCGAAAGTGAGGTGCCTGTGCGACCAACTGTGGATACGGTTGCTGATCCGCTGCCTCAGCTCAAGGAAGAGGGAAGACTTCTTGTGGCCCTTATAGATGGGGACCCCGAGGTAGGTGAAGGGGATGGTGCCTCTCTGAAAGCCCCCAACCTCACGAATCATGTGCTGCCAATCATCAACGTGATGATCGTTCAGATAGAAGTTGCTCTTCTCGAAGTTGATCATCTGGCCCGACACCGTGCAGTACTCATCGAGGCACTCTTTCAGCTTTTCCAGGGACTCCCTCTTGGCCTGGGTGAAGATAATGATATCATCAGCGTAGGCCAAGTGGGAGATCGGGGGGGCCGCCCTCCTCTGAGAATGGTATACCATGTCAGCCTGGCCAACAATCAGCCTGTCAAGGGACCGCGAAAGGTAGTCCGCGGCAAGAACGAACAGGGACGGGGAGATCGGGTCCCCTTGGCGCAGCCCACGAGAGGAATGGAAGAAGCCCGCAGGGGCCCCGTTCACCAGCACTGAGAACCAACAGTTCTGCACGCATCTCCTGACCATGTCGATCCACTGCTCCGGGAAGCCCATCTTTCTGAGGACACCGAACAGAAAGGGCCACTGGACACGGTCATAGGCCTTCGCCATATCCAGCTTGAGAGCGACATTGGGGTGCGCCCTCCCCTTGCACGGGTGCAGATCATGGATGAGCTCTTGGGCCAACAGGACGTTGTCACAGACTTCAATCGAGGTTATGAGCTCAAATGCTTTTGAAATCAACGAGTAAGCTTCAATTTCATGTTCAAATATAAGAAATGAAGTAATCGAGCATGATAATTGCTTGGAAAGCACGGTTTGAAGTACCAAAATCGAAGAACGTAAGGTAATCAGTCAACTGAAGCTATCTTGAGCTTCCGGAGTCAACAGATGGTAAAAATACCTCAAATTCTATGCGCTCTTCATGAACACCCTCTAATTCAATACAATATATCAATCGGTTGAAGTTCGTACGAGGATAATTGAGTCTTAAGTCAGTTATAGTGGTTTTCTTCTCGATTAAGCAAAAGAGACTTCAATCGAGGTTATGAGCTCCAATGCTTTTAAAATCAACGAGTAAGCTTCAATTTCATGTTCTAATATAAGAAATTAAGTAATCGAACATGATAATTGCTTGTAAAGCAAGAAATAAAATACCTAAATCGAAGAACGTAAGGTATTCAGTCAACTGAAGCTATCTTGAGCATCCGGAGTCAACAGATGGTCGAACGACCTCGAATTCGATGCGCTCTTCATGAATAACCTCTAATTCAATACAATATATCAATCGGTTGAAGTTCGTACGAGAATCATTGAGTCTTAAGTCAGTTATAGTGGTTTTCTTCTCGATTAAGCAAAAGAGACTTCAATCGAGGTTATGAGCTCAAATGCTTTTGAAATCAACGAGTAAGCTTCAATTTCATGTTCTAATATAAGAAATGAAGTAATCGAGCATGATAATTGCTTGGAAAGCACGGTTTGAACTACCAAAATCGAAGAACGTAAGGTACTCGATCAACTGAAGCTATCTTGAGCTTCCTGAGTCAACAGATGGTCAAACGACCTCAAATTCGATGCGCACTTAATGAGTACCCTCTAATTCAATACAATATATCAATCGGTTGAAGTTCATACGAGGATAATTGAGTCTTAAGTCAGTTATAGTGGTTTTCTTCTCGATTAAGCAAAAGAGACTTCAATATAGGTTATGAGCTCCAATGCTTTTGAAATCAACGAGTAAGCTTCAATTTCATGTTCTAATATAAGAAATGAAGTAATCGAGCATGATAAAGGCTTGGAAAGCACGGTTTGAACTACCAAAATCGAAGAACGTAAGGTAATCGGTCAACCGAAGCTATCTTGAGCTTCCGGAGTCGACAGATGGTCGAACGACCTCGAATTTGATACGCTATTCATGAATAACCTCTAATTCACTACAATGTATCAATCGGTTGAAGTACGTACGAGAATCATTGAGTTTTAAGTCAGTTATAGTGGTTTTCTTCTCGATTAAGCAAAAGAGACTTCAATCGAGGTTATGAGCTCAAATGCTTTTGAAATCAACGAGTAAGCTTCAATTTCATGTTCTAATATAAGAAATGAAGTAATCGAGCATGATAATTGCTTGGAAAACACGGTTTGAACTACCAAAATCGAAGAACGTAAAGTAATCGGTCAACCGAAGCTATCTTGAGCATCCGGAGTCAACAGATGGTCGAACGACCTCGAATTCGATGCGCTCTTCATGAATAACCTCTAATTCAATACAATATACCAATCGGTTGAAGTTCGTACGGGAATCATTGAGTCTTAAGTCAGTTATAGTGGTTTTCTTCTCGATTAAGCAAAAGAGACTTCAATCGAGGTTATGAGCTCAAATGCTTTTGAAATCAACGAGTAAGCTTCAATTTCATGTTCTAATATAAGAAATGAAGTAATCGAGCATGATAATTGCTTGGAAAGCACGGTTTGAACTACCAAAATCAAAGAACGTAAGGTAATCGGTCAACCGAAGCTATCTTGAGCATCCGGAGTCAACAGATGGTCGAACGACCTCAATTCGATGCGCTCTTCATGAATAACCTCTAATTCAATACAATATATCAATCGGTTGAAGTTCGTACGAGAATCATTGAGTCTTAAGTCATTTATAGTGGTTTTCTTCTCGATTAAGCAAAAGAGACTTAAATCGAGGTTATGAGCTCAAATGCTTTTGAAATCAACGATTAAGCTTCAATTTCATGTTCTAATATAAGAAATGAAGTAATCGAGCATGATAATTGCTTGAAAAGCACGGTTTGAACTACCAAAATCAAAGAACGTAAGGTAATCGGTCAACCGAAGCTATCTTGAGCATCCGGAGTCAACAGATGGTCGAACGACCTCGAATTCGATGCGCTCTTCATGAATAACCTCTAATTCAATACAATATATCAATCGGTTGAAGTTCGTTAGAGAATCATTGAGTTTTAAGTCAGTTATAGTGGTTTTCTTCTCGATTAAGCAAAAGAGACTTCAATCGAGGATATGACCTCAAATGCTTTTGAAATCAACGAGTAAGCTTCAATTTCATGTTCTAATATAAGAAATGAAGTAATCGAGCATGATAATTTCTTGGAAAGCACGGTTTGAACTACCAAAATCGAAGAACGTAAGGTAATCGGTCAACTGAAGCTATCTTGAGCTTCCGGAGTCAACAGATGGTCAAACGACCTCAAATTCGATGCGCTCTTAATGAATACTCTCTTATTCAATACAATATATCAATCGGTTGAAATTCGTACGAGGATAATTGAGTCTTAAGTCAGTTATAGTGGTTTTCTTCTCGATTAAGCAAAAGAGACTTCAATCGAGGTTATGAGCTCAAATGCTTTTGAAATCAACGAGTAAGCTTCAATTTCATGTTCAAATATAAGAAATGAAGTAATCGAGCATGATAATTGCTTGGAAAGCACGGTTTGAAGTACCAAAATCGAAGAACGTAAGGTAATCAATCAACTGAAGCTATCTTGAGCTTCCGGAGTCAACAGATGGTCAAAATACCTCAAATTCTATGCGCTCTTCTTGAAAACCCTCTAATTCAATACAATATATCAATCGGTTGAAGTTCGTACGAGAATCATTGAGTCTTAAGTCAGTTATAGTGGTTTTCTTCTCGATTAAGCAAAAGAGACTTCAATCGAGGTTATGAGCTCAAATGCTTTTGAAATCAACCAGTAAGCTTCAATTTCATGTTCAAATATAAGAAATGAAGTAATCGAGCATGATAATTGCTTGGAAAGCACGGTTTGAAGTACCAAAATCGAAGAACGTAAGGTAATCAGTCAACTGAAGCTATCTTGAGCTTCCGGAGTCAACAGATGGTCAAAATACCTCAAATTCTATGCGCTCTTCATGAACACCCTCTAATTCAATACAATATACCAATCGGTTGAAGTTCGTACGAGAATCATTGAGTCTTAAGTCAGTTATAGTGGTTTTCTTCTCGATTAAGCAAAAGAGACTTCAATCGAGGTTATGAGCTCAAATGCTTTTGAAATCAACCAGTAAGCTTCAATTTCATGTTCAAATATAAGAAATGAAGTAATCGAGCATGATAATTGCTTGGAAAGCACGGTTTGAAGTACCAAAATTGAAGAACGTAAGGTAATCAGTCAACTGAAGCTATCTTGAGCTTCCGGAGTCAACAGATGGTCAAAATACCTCAAATTCTATGCGCTCTTCATGAACACCCTCTAATTCAATACAATATATCAATCGGTTGAAGTTCGTACGAGGATAATTGAGTCTTAAGTCAGTTATAGTGGTTTTCTTCTCGATTAAGCAAAAGAGACTTCAATCGAGGTTATGAGCTCCAATGCTTTTAAAATCAACGAGTAAGCTTCAATTTCATGTTCTAATATAAGAAATTAAGTAATCGAACATGATAATTGCTTGTAAAGCAAGAAATAAAATACCTAAATCGAAGAACGTAAGGTATTCAGTCAACTGAAGCTATCTTGAGCATCCGGAGTCAACAGATGGTCGAACGACCTCGAATTCGATGCGCTCTTCATGAATAACCTCTAATTCAATACAATATATCAATCGGTTGAAGTTCGTACGAGAATCATTGAGTCTTAAGTCAGTTATAGTGGTTTTCTTCTCGATTAAGCAAAAGAGACTTCAATCGAGGTTATGAGCTCAAATGCTTTTGAAATCAACGAGTAAGCTTCAATTTCATGTTCTAATATAAGAAATGAAGTAATCGAGCATGATAATTGCTTGGAAAGCACGGTTTGAACTACCAAAATCGAAGAACGTAAGGTACTCGATCAACTGAAGCTATCTTGAGCTTCCTGAGTCAACAGATGGTCAAACGACCTCAAATTCGATGCGCACTTAATGAATACCCTCTAATTCAATACAATATATCAATCGGTTGAAGTTCGTACGAGGATAATTGAGTCTTAAGTCAGTTATAGTGGTTTTCTTCTCGATTAAGCAAAAGAGACTTCAATATAGGTTATGAGCTCCAATGCTTTTGAAATCAACGAGTAAGCTTCAATTTCATGTTCTAATATAAGAAATGAAGTAATCGAGCATTATAAAGGCTTGGAAAGCACGGTTTGAACTACCAAAATCGAAGAACGTAAGGTAATCGGTCAACCGAAGCTATCTTGAGCTTCCGGAGTCGACAGATGGTCGAACGACCTCGAATTTGATACGCTATTCATGAATAACCTCTAATTCACTACAATGTATCAATCGGTTGAAGTACGTACGAGAATCATTGAGTTTTAAGTCAGTTATAGTGGTTTTCTTCTCGATTAAGCAAAAGAGACTTCAATCGAGGTTATGAGCTCAAATGCTTTTGAAATCAACGAGTAAGCTTCAATTTCATGTTCTAATATAAGAAATGAAGTAATCGAGCATGATAATTGCTTGGAAAGCACGGTTTGAACTACCAAAATCGAAGAACGTAAGGTACTCGATCAACTGAAGCTATCTTGAGCTTCCTGAGTCAACAGATGGTCAAACGACCTCAAATTCGATGCGCTCTTAATGAATACCCTCTAATTCAATACAATATATCAATCGGTTGAAGTTCGTACGAGAATAATTAAGTCTTAAGTCAGTTATAGTGGTTTTCTTCTCGATTAAGCAAAAGAGACTTCAATCGAGGTTATGAGCTCAAATGCTTTTGAAATCAACGAGTAAGCTTCAATTTCATGCTCAAATATAAGAAATGAAGTAATCGAGCATGATAATTGCTTGGAAAGCACGGTTTGAACTACCAAAATCAAAGAACGTAAGGTAATCGGTCAACCGAAGCTATCTTGAGCATCCGGAGTCAACAGATGGTCGAACGACCTCGAATTCGATGCGCTCTTCATGAATAACCTCTAATTCAATACAATATATCAATCGGTTGAAGTTCGTTAGAGAATCATTGAGTTTTAAGTCAGTTATAGTGGTTTTCTTCTCAATTAAGCAAAAGAGACTTCAATCGAGGATATGACCTCAAATGCTTTTGAAATCAACGAGTAAGCTTCAATTTCATGTTCTAATATAAGAAATGAAGTAATCGAGCATGATAATTTCTTGGAAAGCACGGTTTGAACTACCAAAATCGAAGAACGTAAGGTAATCGGTCAACTGAAGCTATCATGAGCTTCCGGAGTCAACAGATGGTCAAACGACCTCAAATTCGATGCGCTCTTAATGAATACTCTCTTATTCAATACAATATATCAATCGGTTGAAATTCGTACGAGGATAATTGAGTCTTAAGTCACTTATAGTGGTTTTCTTCTCGATTAAGCAAAAGCGACTTCAATCGAGGTTATGAGCTCAAATGCTTTTGAAATCAACGAGTAAGCTTCAATTTCATGTTCAAATATAAGAAATGAAGTAATCGAGCATGATAATTGCTTGGAAAGCACGGTTTGAAGTACCAAAATCGAAGAACGTAAGGTAATCAGTCAACTGAAGCTATCTTGAGCTTCCGGAGTCAACAGATGGTCAAAATACCTCAAATTCTATGCGCTCTTCATGAACACCCTCTAATTCAATACAATATATCAATCGGTTGAAGTTCGTACGAGGATAATTGAGTCTTAAGTCAGTTATAGAGGTTTTCTTCTCGATTAAGCAAAAGAGACTTCAATCGAGGTTATGAGCTCCAATGCTTTTAAAATCAACGAGTAAGCTTCAATTTTATGTTCTAATATAAGAAATTAAGTAATCGAACATGATAATTGCTTGTAAAGCAAGAAATAAAATACCTAAATCGAAGAACGTAAGGTAATCAATCAACTGAAGCTATCTTGAGCATCCGGAGTCAACAGATGGTCGAACGACCTCGAATTCGATGCGCTCTTCATGAATAACCTCTAATTCAATACAATATATCAATCGGTTGAAGTTCGTACGAGAATCATTGAGTCTTAAGTCAGTTATAGTGGTTTTCTTCTCGATTAAGCAAAAGAGACTTCAATCGAGGTTATGAGCTCAAATGCTTTTGAAATCAACGAGTAAGCTTCAATTTCATGTTCTAATATAAGAAATGAAGTAATCGAGCATGATAATTGCTTGGAAAGCACGGTTTGAACTACCAAAATCGAAGAACGTAAGGTAATCGGTCAACCGAAGCTATCTTGAGTATCCGGAGTCAACAGATGGTCGAACGACCTCGAATTCGATACGCTCTTCATGAATAACCTCTAATTCAATACAATATATCAATCGGTTGAAGTTCGTACGAGAATCATTGAGTCTTAAGTCAGTTATAGTGGTTTTCTTCTCGATTAAGCAAAAGAGACTTCAATCGAGGTTATGAGCTCAAATGCTTTTGAAATCAACGAGTAAGCTTCAATTTCATGTTCTAATATAAGAAATGAAGTAATCGAGCATGATAATTGCTTGGAAAGCACGGTTTGAACTACCAAAATCGAAGAACGTAAGGTACTCGATCAACTGAAGCTATCTTGAGCTTCCTGAGTCAACAGATGGTCAAACGACCTCAAATTCGATGCGCTCTTAATGAATACCCTCTAATTCAATACAATATATCAATCGGTTGAAGTTCATACGAGGATAATTGAGTCTTAAGTCAGTTATAGTGGTTTTCTTCTCGGTTAAGCAAAAGAGACTTCAATATAGGTTATGAGCTCCAATGCTTTTGAAATCAACGAGTAAGCTTCAATTTCATGTTCTAATATAAGAAATGAAGTAATCGAGCATGATAAAGGCTTGGAAAGCACGGTTTGAACTACCAAAATCGAAGAACGTAAGGTAATCGGTCAACCGAAGCTATCTTGAGCTTCCGGAGTCGACAGATGGTCGAACGACCTCGAATTTGATACGCTATTCATGAATAACCTTTAATTCACTACAATGTATCAATCGGTTGAAGTACGTACGAGAATCATTGAGTTTTAAGTCAGTTATAGTGGTTTTCTTCTCGATTAAGTAAAAGAGACTTCAATCGAGGTTATGAGCTCAAATGCTTTTGAAATCAACGAGTAAGCTTCAATTTCATGTTCTAATATAAGAAATGAAGTAATCGAGCATGATAATTGCTTGGAAAGCACGGTTTGAACTACCAAAATCGAAGAACGTAAGGTAATTGGTCAACCGAAGCTATCTTGAGCATCCGGAGTCAACAGATGGTCGAACGACCTCGATTTCCATGCGCTCTTCATGAATAACCTCTAATTCAATACAATATACCAATCGGTTGAAGTTCGTAAGAGAATCATTGAGTCTTAAGTCAGTTATAGTGGTTTTCTTCTCGATTAAGCAAAAGAGACTTCAATCGAGGTTATGAGCTCAAATGCTTTTGAAATCAACGAGTAAGCTTCAATTTCATGTTCTAATATAAGAAATGAAGTAATCGAGCATGATAATTGCTTGGAAAGCACGGTTTGAACTACCAAAATCGAAGAATGTAAGGTAATCGGTCAACCGAAGCTATCTTGAGCATCCGGAGTCAACAGATGGTCGAACGACCTCGAATTCGATGCGCTCTTCATGAATAACCTCTAATTCATTACAATATACCAATCGGTTGAAGTTCGTACAAGAATCATTGAGTCTTAAGTCAGTTATAGTGGTTTTCTTCTCGATTAAGCAAAAGAGACTTCAATCGAGGTTATGAGCTCAAATGCTTTTGAAATCAACGAGTAAGCTTCAATTTCATGTTCTAATATAAGAAATGAAGTAATCGAGCATGATAATTGCTTGGAAAGCACGGTTTGAACTACCAAAATCGAAGAACGTAAGGTACTCGATCAACTGAAGCTATCTTGAGCTTCCTGAGTCAACAGATGGTCAAACGACCTCAAATTCGATGCGCTCTTAATGAATACCCTCTAATTCAATACAATATATCAATCGGTTGAAGTTCGTACGAGAATAATTAAGTCTTAAGTCAGTTATAGTGGTTTTCTTCTCGATTAAGCAAAAGAGACTTCAATCGAGGTTATGAGCTCAAATGCTTTTGAAATCAACGAGTAAGCTTCAATTTCATGCTCAAATATAAGAAATGAAGTAATCGAGCATGATAATTGCTTGGAAAGCACGGTTTGAACTACCAAAATCAAAGAACGTAAGGTAATCGGTCAACCGAAGCTATCTTGAGCATCCGGAGTCAACAGATGGTCGAACGACCTCGAATTCGATGCGCTCTTCATGAATAACCTCTAATTCAATACAATATATCAATCGGTTGAAGTTCGTTAGAGAATCATTGAGTTTTAAGTCAGTTATAGTGGTTTTCTTCTCAATTAAGCAAAAGAGACTTCAATCGAGGATATGACCTCAAATGCTTTTGAAATCAACGAGTAAGCTTCAATTTCATGTTCTAATATAAGAAATGAAGTAATCGAGCATGATAATTTCTTGGAAAGCACGGTTTGAACTACCAAAATCGAAGAACGTAAGGTAATCGGTCAACTGAAGCTATCATGAGCTTCCGGAGTCAACAGATGGTCAAACGACCTCAAATTCGATGCGCTCTTAATGAATACTCTCTTATTCAATACAATATATCAATCGGTTGAAATTCGTACGAGGATAATTGAGTCTTAAGTCACTTATAGTGGTTTTCTTCTCGATTAAGCAAAAGCGACTTCAATCGAGGTTATGAGCTCAAATGCTTTTGAAATCAACGAGTAAGCTTCAATTTCATGTTCAAATATAAGAAATGAAGTAATCGAGCATGATAATTGCTTGGAAAGCACGGTTTGAAGTACCAAAATCGAAGAACGTAAGGTAATCAGTCAACTGAAGCTATCTTGAGCTTCCGGAGTCAACAGATGGTCAAAATACCTCAAATTCTATGCGCTCTTCATGAACACCCTCTAATTCAATACAATATATCAATCGGTTGAAGTTCGTACGAGGATAATTGAGTCTTAAGTCAGTTATAGAGGTTTTCTTCTCGATTAAGCAAAAGAGACTTCAATCGAGGTTATGAGCTCCAATGCTTTTAAAATCAACGAGTAAGCTTCAATTTTATGTTCTAATATAAGAAATTAAGTAATCGAACATGATAATTGCTTGTAAAGCAAGAAATAAAATACCTAAATCGAAGAACGTAAGGTAATCAATCAACTGAAGCTATCTTGAGCATCCGGAGTCAACAGATGGTCGAACGACCTCGAATTCGATGCGCTCTTCATGAATAACCTCTAATTCAATACAATATATCAATCGGTTGAAGTTCGTACGAGAATCATTGAGTCTTAAGTCAGTTATAGTGGTTTTCTTCTCGATTAAGCAAAAGAGACTTCAATCGAGGTTATGAGCTCAAATGCTTTTGAAATCAACGAGTAAGCTTCAATTTCATGTTCTAATATAAGAAATGAAGTAATCGAGCATGATAATTGCTTGGAAAGCACGGTTTGAACTACCAAAATCGAAGAACGTAAGGTAATCGGTCAACCGAAGCTATCTTGAGTATCCGGAGTCAACAGATGGTCGAACGACCTCGAATTCGATACGCTCTTCATGAATAACCTCTAATTCAATACAATATATCAATCGGTTGAAGTTCGTACGAGAATCATTGAGTCTTAAGTCAGTTATAGTGGTTTTCTTCTCGATTAAGCAAAAGAGACTTCAATCGAGGTTATGAGCTCAAATGCTTTTGAAATCAACGAGTAAGCTTCAATTTCATGTTCTAATATAAGAAATGAAGTAATCGAGCATGATAATTGCTTGGAAAGCACGGTTTGAACTACCAAAATCGAAGAACGTAAGGTACTCGATCAACTGAAGCTATCTTGAGCTTCCTGAGTCAACAGATGGTCAAACGACCTCAAATTCGATGCGCTCTTAATGAATACCCTCTAATTCAATACAATATATCAATCGGTTGAAGTTCATACGAGGATAATTGAGTCTTAAGTCAGTTATAGTGGTTTTCTTCTCGGTTAAGCAAAAGAGACTTCAATATAGGTTATGAGCTCCAATGCTTTTGAAATCAACGAGTAAGCTTCAATTTCATGTTCTAATATAAGAAATGAAGTAATCGAGCATGATAAAGGCTTGGAAAGCACGGTTTGAACTACCAAAATCGAAGAACGTAAGGTAATCGGTCAACCGAAGCTATCTTGAGCTTCCGGAGTCGACAGATGGTCGAACGACCTCGAATTTGATACGCTATTCATGAATAACCTTTAATTCACTACAATGTATCAATCGGTTGAAGTACGTACGAGAATCATTGAGTTTTAAGTCAGTTATAGTGGTTTTCTTCTCGATTAAGTAAAAGAGACTTCAATCGAGGTTATGAGCTCAAATGCTTTTGAAATCAACGAGTAAGCTTCAATTTCATGTTCTAATATAAGAAATGAAGTAATCGAGCATGATAATTGCTTGGAAAGCACGGTTTGAACTACCAAAATCGAAGAACGTAAGGTAATTGGTCAACCGAAGCTATCTTGAGCATCCGGAGTCAACAGATGGTCGAACGACCTCGATTTCCATGCGCTCTTCATGAATAACCTCTAATTCAATACAATATACCAATCGGTTGAAGTTCGTAAGAGAATCATTGAGTCTTAAGTCAGTTATAGTGGTTTTCTTCTCGATTAAGCAAAAGAGACTTCAATCGAGGTTATGAGCTCAAATGCTTTTGAAATCAACGAGTAAGCTTCAATTTCATGTTCTAATATAAGAAATGAAGTAATCGAGCATGATAATTGCTTGGAAAGCACGGTTTGAACTACCAAAATCGAAGAATGTAAGGTAATCGGTCAACCGAAGCTATCTTGAGCATCCGGAGTCAACAGATGGTCGAACGACCTCGAATTCGATGCGCTCTTCATGAATAACCTCTAATTCATTACAATATACCAATCGGTTGAAGTTCGTACAAGAATCATTGAGTCTTAAGTCAGTTATAGTGGTTTTCTTCTCGATTAAGCAAAAGAGACTTCAATCGAGGTTATGAGCTCAAATGCTTTTGAAATCAACGAGTAAGCTTCAATTTCATGTTCTAATATAAGAAATGAAGTAATCGAGCATGATAATTGCTTGGAAAGCACGGTTTGAACTACCAAAATCTAAGAACGTAAGGTACTCGATCAACTGAAGCTATCTTGAGCTTCCTGAGTCAACAGATGGTCAAACGACCTCAAATTCGATGCGCTCTTAATGAATACCCTCTAATTCAATACAATATATCAATCGGTTGAAGTTCGTACGAGAATAATTAAGTCTTAAGTCAGTTATAGTGGTTTTCTTCTCGATTAAGCAAAAGAGACTTCAATCGAGGTTATGAGCTCAAATGCTTTTGAAATCAACGAGTAAGCTTCAATTTCATGCTCAAATATAAGAAATGAAGTAATCGAGCATGATAATTGCTTGGAAAGCACGGTTTGAACTACCAAAATCAAAGAACGTAAGGTAATCGGTCAACCGAAGCTATCTTGAGCATCCGGAGTCAACAGATGGTCGAACGACCTCGAATTCGATGCGCTCTTCATGAATAACCTCTAATTCAATACAATATATCAATCGGTTGAAGTTCGTTAGAGAATCATTGAGTTTTAAGTCAGTTATAGTGGTTTTCTTCTCAATTAAGCAAAAGAGACTTCAATCGAGGATATGACCTCAAATGCTTTTGAAATCAACGAGTAAGCTTCAATTTCATGTTCTAATATAAGAAATGAAGTAATCGAGCATGATAATTTCTTGGAAAGCACGGTTTGAACTACCAAAATCGAAGAACGTAAGGTAATCGGTCAACTGAAGCTATCATGAGCTTCCGGAGTCAACAGATGGTCAAACGACCTCAAATTCGATGCGCTCTTAATGAATACTCTCTTATTCAATACAATATATCAATCGGTTGAAATTCGTACGAGGATAATTGAGTCTTAAGTCACTTATAGTGGTTTTCTTCTCGATTAAGCAAAAGCGACTTCAATCGAGGTTATGAGCTCAAATGCTTTTGAAATCAACGAGTAAGCTTCAATTTCATGTTCAAATATAAGAAATGAAGTAATCGAGCATGATAATTGCTTGGAAAGCACGGTTTGAAGTACCAAAATCGAAGAACGTAAGGTAATCAGTCAACTGAAGCTATCTTGAGCTTCCGGAGTCAACAGATGGTCAAAATACCTCAAATTCTATGCGCTCTTCATGAACACCCTCTAATTCAATACAATATATCAATCGGTTGAAGTTCGTACGAGGATAATTGAGTCTTAAGTCAGTTATAGAGGTTTTCTTCTCGATTAAGCAAAAGAGACTACAATCGAGGTTATGAGCTCCAATGCTTTTAAAATCAACGAGTAAGCTTCAATTTTATGTTCTAATATAAGAAATTAAGTAATCGAACATGATAATTGCTTGTAAAGCAAGAAATAAAATACCTAAATCGAAGAACGTAAGGTAATCAATCAACTGAAGCTATCTTGAGCATCCGGAGTCAACAGATGGTCGAACGACCTCGAATTCGATGCGCTCTTCATGAATAACCTCTAATTCAATACAATATATCAATCGGTTGAAGTTCGTACGAGAATCATTGAGTCTTAAGTCAGTTATAGTGGTTTTCTTCTCGATTAAGCAAAAGAGACTTCAATCGAGGTTATGAGCTCAAATGCTTTTGAAATCAACGAGTAAGCTTCAATTTCATGTTCTAATATAAGAAATGAAGTAATCGAGCATGATAATTGCTTGGAAAGCACGGTTTGAACTACCAAAATCGAAGAACGTAAGGTAATCGGTCAACCGAAGCTATCTTGAGTATCCGGAGTCAACAGATGGTCGAACGACCTCGAATTCGATACGCTCTTCATGAATAACCTCTAATTCAATACAATATATCAATCGGTTGAAGTTCGTACGAGAATCATTGAGTCTTAAGTCAGTTATAGTGGTTTTCTTCTCGATTAAGCAAAAGAGACTTCAATCGAGGTTATGAGCTCAAATGCTTTTGAAATCAACGAGTAAGCTTCAATTTCATGTTCTAATATAAGAAATGAAGTAATCGAGCATGATAATTGCTTGGAAAGCACGGTTTGAACTACCAAAATCGAAGAACGTAAGGTACTCGATCAACTGAAGCTATCTTGAGCTTCCTGAGTCAACAGATGGTCAAACGACCTCAAATTCGATGCGCTCTTAATGAATACCCTCTAATTCAATACAATATATCAATCGGTTGAAGTTCATACGAGGATAATTGAGTCTTAAGTCAGTTATAGTGGTTTTCTTCTCGGTTAAGCAAAAGAGACTTCAATATAGGTTATGAGCTCCAATGCTTTTGAAATCAACGAGTAAGCTTCAATTTCATGTTCTAATATAAGAAATGAAGTAATCGAGCATGATAAAGGCTTGGAAAGCACGGTTTGAACTACCAAAATCGAAGAACGTAAGGTAATCGGTCAACCGAAGCTATCTTGAGCTTCCGGAGTCGACAGATGGTCGAACGACCTCGAATTTGATACGCTATTCATGAATAACCTTTAATTCACTACAATGTATCAATCGGTTGAAGTACGTACGAGAATCATTGAGTTTTAAGTCAGTTATAGTGGTTTTCTTCTCGATTAAGTAAAAGAGACTTCAATCGAGGTTATGAGCTCAAATGCTTTTGAAATCAACGAGTAAGCTTCAATTTCATGTTCTAATATAAGAAATGAAGTAATCGAGCATGATAATTGCTTGGAAAGCACGGTTTGAACTACCAAAATCGAAGAACGTAAGGTAATTGGTCAACCGAAGCTATCTTGAGCATCCGGAGTCAACAGATGGTCGAACGACCTCGATTTCCATGCGCTCTTCATGAATAACCTCTAATTCAATACAATATACCAATCGGTTGAAGTTCGTAAGAGAATCATTGAGTCTTAAGTCAGTTATAGTGGTTTTCTTCTCGATTAAGCAAAAGAGACTTCAATCGAGGTTATGAGCTCAAATGCTTTTGAAATCAACGAGTAAGCTTCAATTTCATGTTCTAATATAAGAAATGAAGTAATCGAGCATGATAATTGCTTGGAAAGCACGGTTTGAACTACCAAAATCGAAGAATGTAAGGTAATCGGTCAACCGAAGCTATCTTGAGCATCCGGAGTCAACAGATGGTCGAACGACCTCGAATTCGATGCGCTCTTCATGAATAACCTCTAATTCATTACAATATACCAATCGGTTGAAGTTCGTACAAGAATCATTGAGTCTTAAGTCAGTTATAGTGGTTTTCTTCTCGATTAAGCAAAAGAGACTTCAATCGAGGTTATGAGCTCAAATGCTTTTGAAATCAACGAGTAAGCTTCAATTTCATGTTCTAATATAAGAAATGAAGTAATCGAGCATGATAATTGCTTGGAAAGCACGGTTTGAACTACCAAAATCAAAGAACGTAAGGTAATCGGTCAACCGAAGCTATCTTGAGCATCCGGAGTCAACAGATGGTCGAACGACCTCAATTCGATGCGCTCTTCATGAATAACCTCTAATTCAATACAATATATCAATCGGTTGAAGTTCGTACGAGAATCATTGAGTCTTAAGTCAGTTATAGTGGTTTTCTTCTCGATTAAGCAAAAGAGACTTAAATCAAGGTTATGAGCTCAAATGCTTTTGAAATCAACGATTAAGCTTCAATTTCATGTTCTAATATAAGAAATGAAGTAATCGAGCATGATAATTGCTTGAAAAGCACGGTTTGAACTACCAAAATCAAAGAACGTAAGGTAATCGGTCAACCGAAGCTATCTTGAGCATCCGGAGTCAACAGATGGTCGAACGACCTCGAATTCGATGCGCTCTTCATGAATAACCTCTAATTCAATACAATATATCAATCGGTTGAAGTTCGTTAGAGAATCATTGAGTTTTAAGTCAGTTATAGTGGTTTTCTTCTCGATTAAGCAAAAGAGACTTCAATCGAGGATATGACCTCAAATGCTTTTGAAATCAACGAGTAAGCTTCAATTTCATGTTCTAATATAAGAAATGAAGTAATCGAGCATGATAATTTCTTGGAAAGCACGGTTTGAACTACCAAAATCGAAGAACGTAAGGTAATCGGTCAACTGAAGCTATCTTGAGCTTCCGGAGTCAACAGATGGTCAAATAACCTCAAATTCGATGCGCTCTTAATGAATACTCTCTTATTCAATACAATATATCAATCGGTTGAAATTCGTACGAGGATAATTGAGTCTTAAGTCAGTTATAGTGGTTTTCTTCTCGATTAAGCAAAAGAGACTTCAATCGAGGTTATGAGCTCAAATGCTTTTGAAATCAACGAGTAAACTTCAATTTCATGTTCAAATATAAGAAATGAAGTAATCGAGCATGATAATTGCTTGGAAAGCACGGTTTGAAGTACCAAAATCGAAGAACGTAAGGCTATAATGCTCGATTACTTCATTTCTTATATTAGAACATGAAATTGAAGCTTACTCGTTGATTTCAAAAGCATTGGAGCTCATAACCTATATTGAAGTCTCTTTTGCTTAATCGAGAAGAAAACCACTATAACTGACTTAAGACTCAATTATCCTCGTACGAACTTCAACCGATTGATATATTGTATTGAATTAGAGGGTATTCATTAAGTGCGCATCGAATTTGAGGTCGTTTGACCATCTGTTGACTCAGGAAGCTCAAGATAGCTTCAGTTGATCGAGTACCTTACGTTCTTCGATTTTGGTAGTTCAAACCGTGCTTTCCAAGCAATTATCATGCTCGATTACTTCATTTCTTATATTAGAACATGAAATTGAAGCTTACTCGTTGATTTCAAAAGCATTTGAGCTCATAACCTCGATTGAAGTCTCTTTTGCTTAATCGAGAAGAAAACCACTATAACTGACTTAAGACTCAATGATTCTCGTACGAACTTCAACCGATTGATATATTGTATTGAATTCTGCATACAATCGCAGAACAATTAGATAATGTATCAACAAAACTTGATAATCAAAATATTAGTAATTTTCCTAATAATACCTCAAATCCTCATTTTATACCAAGAAGTCTTCCTGAAAAGAGTGAAAGTAAATTACAAAGTTTTAATAATAATCTCATTGATAAAATATCACAAAGAATTGGAGAAACATCAGGGGTAATAAAAAATATCAATTGTGTTGACAATGATAAATCTGATGAAGAAATTAATAAAATTCACTTTAAATCTGGAACAAAACCATATTAATTTTCCTAATAATACCTCAAATCCTCATTTTATACCAAGAAGTCTTCCTGAAAAGAGTGAAAGTAAATTACAAAGTTTTAATAATAATCTCATTGATAAAATATCACAAAGAATTGGAGAAACATCAGGGGTAATAAAAAATATCAATTGTGTTGACAATGATAAATCTGATGAAGAAATTAATAAAATTCACTTTAAATCTGGAACAAAACCATATTATAATAATAGGCATACTCCTCCAGATATTCAATTTGAAGAACGAAATCAATTTAAAAGTGGTTCAAAATATGATGGCCAATCAATACACGAATGGAATATAGATGGTAAATCTGAATATGAAATACTTAATACATTACAAGAAATGGGCATTGCTAGAGTTGCCTATAAAGTTCATAACCAATCAGAAGAAAATATTGCTGCATTAATTGTCACTGGTTTTACTGGACAATTAAAAAATTGGTGGGATAATTCATTAAGTCTAAATGATAAACAACAAATTCTTCAACATGTCTCCACTTTTGTTGAAGAAGATGGAACGCTCATAGAAAAAAATGATTCTTGTGATTTTCTTATAATAACTATAGGAATGTATTTCATAGGAAACCCCAAAGAAGAATTAGATTCGACTCAAGTAGTTCTTTCAAATCTTAGATGTCCTACTTTATCTGACTACAGATGGTATAAAGATGTATTTTTAACTCATATATTAAAAAGAAGTGATTGCAATGCCTCTTTTTGGAAAGAAAGATTTATTGCTGGACTCCCTAAACTCTTTGGGGAACGAATTCATCAAAAACTTAAAGAAGCTACTGGTCTTAATGAAATTCAATTTGAAAATATTACATACGGCCAATTATTTGCTTTCATAAAGAAAGAAGGAATATCATTATGTTCTGAATTAAAAATTCAATCAAAATATGGGAACGAGAAAGCTCGATTCCGAAAAGAAGTAGGGACATTTTGTGAAGCCTTTGGTCTCCAAAAAATTCAAGCTCCTTCTACCAAAATAAAAAGGCGAGAAAAGCAAAAAACAAAAAATCCTCCTTATCGAAAATCTTTTACTAAAAGAAAATTTCATAAAAATACTCCAAAATATACTCCCGATAATAATGATAAACAAAAACAAAAAAATAAAAAACCTTTTAAAAAATTTACTCCAAGATGTTATAAATGTTCAAAACTTGGACATAAGGCAGATTCCTGCCCATTGAAAAAGAAGATTGATGAAATCTTTTTTGACAATGAAGAACTCAGAAATAAAATATCAGCTTTATTAATTAATGAAGAAGAAATTCCTGAAAATGAAGAATCAAATTCTGAACATTATAATAGCACTAACTCAGAAGAAAATCTCATTAATAATATTTTTGAAAGTGAATCAGAAGAATCTGATGATTCTTGTCAAGGATTTTGTCCATTAAATATCAATGTTATTACAGAATATAAGACCGAAAAAGAATTACTTTTCGATCTTATTGAAAAAATTCCAAATGAAGAAGAAAAACAAAAATATTTAATTAGACTTAGAAATTTAGTTCTTAATGAAAATACCCCTAAAAAAGATAAAGACATTTTAACCATAGAACCATTCAGTATTTCTAAACTTTTCGATAGAAACCCCTCAACCTCAATTATTAATAAAGCCATTAATACTAATGATTTACAAAGAGAAATTAATGATCTTAAAAAACAAATTAATTTACTTAATAAAGAAATCAATACCCTTCACACGAAAGATTTAGAATTAGAAGCAAAAATTGCTTTATTAAAAACTATTCCCGAAGATATTCCTGAAAGTTCTAATAATAATGAAAATTTTAATAATTTCGAAGACTCTTCAATACTTAATATTAATCAAATAACTTTTCAAAAATGGTATTCTATCATTACACTTGTTGTTGAAGATTTCAAAATAAACGTTTCCTGTTTAATTGATAGTGGAGCAGATCAAAATTGTATTAGAGAAGGATTAATACCTTCAAAATATTATGAAAAAACTAATGAAAGATTAATAGCAGCAAACGCTACTCCTCTTAATATCAAATATAAATTATCTAATGCACATATTTGTAATGATAATTATTGTTTTAAAACTCCTTTTATATTAGTCAAAAACCTTAATCAAGATGTTATACTTGGAAATCCTTTTCTAACTACCATATATCCATTCAAAGTAGATGGACAAGGAATAACTACAAATATTTTAGGAAATAATATTTCATTTAAATTTCTTAACCCTATTAAAGAAAGAGAAATCTCTTTATTACAAAAACATTTTATTTTTCAGATCAATTCTATTCAAAGAAAGCAATCTCATATTAAAACATTACAAGAAGAATTACCTTATATAAAAATTGAAGAAGAACTTCTGAATAAAGATATTCAAGAAAAAATAAAAGACATAGAAGAATTAATAAAAAAAGAAATTTGTTCGGAATTACCAAATGCTTTCTGGGATAGAAAGAAACATGAAGTATCTCTACCCTATATTCCTAATTTCAACGAAAAAGATATTCCAACAAAAGCTAGACCAATTCAAATGAATCATGAATTATTAAATACTTGTAAAGAAGAAATAAAATCCCTTCTTAGTAAAAAATTAATAAGACCTTCAAAGTCTCCTTGGTCTTGTGCTGCCTTTTATGTTAACAATCAGGCAGAAAAAGAAAGAGGAGTTCCTCGTCTTGTCATAAATTATAAACCACTCAATGAATGCTTAAAATGGATTCGATATCCAATTCCTAATAAAAGAGATTTAATTAAAAGACTCAATAAAGCAAGAATCTTTTCTAAATTTGATCTAAAATCCGGATTTTGGCAAATTCAAATTCGTGAAGAAGATAAATACAAAACAGCTTTTACAGTCCCTTTTGGACATTACGAATGGAATGTTATTCCATTTGGATTAAAAAATGCACCTTCAGAATTCCAAAACATTATGAATGATATTATGAATGACTATTCGGATTTCTCGATAGTCTACATTGATGATATACTAATATTTTCTCAAAATATAGATCAACACTTTAAACACCTCAAAATATTAATACAAGTCATTAAGAAAAATGGTCTTGTTGTCTCTGCTTCAAAAATTAAATTATTTCAAACTAAGATAAGATTCTTAGGACATGATATTTATAAAGGTACTATCAAACCTATAACAAGAGCTATAGAATTTGCTCAAAAATTCCCTGATGAAATTAAAGATAAAACTCAATTACAAAGATTTCTAGGGTGTCTTAATTACATATCTGATTTTTTCCCTAAACTAAGAATTATTTGTAAACCATTATTTCAAAGACTTCAGAAAAATCCTGTACCATGGAGTGATATTCATACTAATATTATAAAACAAATAAAATTAAAGGTTAAATCTTTACCCTGTTTAGGTATTCCAAACCCTGAAGCATTCATGATTATTGAAACCGATGCTTCTGATATAGGATATGGAGGCATTCTTAAGCAAAGAATCATGCATTCATCTGCATCTCATACAGCTCATAAAGAACAACTTGTTAGATTTCATTCTGGAATATGGCTTGGTCCTCAAAAGAATTATTCTACTATTAAAAAAGAAATTCTTTCTATAGTTTTATGTATTTCAAAATTTCAAGATGATATTTTTAATAAAAAGTTTTTACTCAGAATCGATTGCAAATCTGCAAAAGAAATTTTACAAAAGGATGTTAAAAATATAGTTTCAAAACAAATTTTTGCCAGATGGCAAGCTATTCTTTCAAGCTTTGATTTTGATATTGAGTATATTAAAGGAGAAAATAATTCATTACCTGATTTCCTTACTAGAGAATTTCTTCAAAATTCTGCAGATAAATCATGAGTCGTCAGACTCCTGATCACTATTCAAAACCTATTTCAAATCCAAATCAAAACCAATTTCAAGCCTTATCTGAATTTCCAGCCTTACCTTATTCTCAAGTTGTCAAAAGCATTGCTCCAAATACTCCTGCCAAACTCCCAGCTTCAACCTCTACTCAAATTTCAAAAGTTTACTTCACCAAACCCAAAACACAACACATCACCCTTACTAAATTTTCAACAACCCCAACTTTCAACACTCTCAAAGATATCCTTTCTAGATATCTTCCAGAAGGATGCCAATGGTATTCTGATGATATTAAAAAGAATCAAAGGTTTTACGAATTCATTCTTGTTGATTCTCAATCCATAGAATTAGTTCATAATCCAGATCCAAAAAATCCCAATAGGATTTCTTTCTCAAAATGTATCATCAAAAGGGTTTTAAAATCTGAAGATTGGACTTTTCCTTTCTCAGAAAGAGGATTTTCAAAACCATTTGTACCTAGAGGATATACTTATCCTGATTACAAAATGGCCTGGTTCAAAATGTTCCTTTTCAGGGCTTTTGATCATTCCTGGTTCTTTACCTTTCATACTGATTTCCTAAAAACTGAATTTCCAATTTGGTTTCTTGAATGGTGGATGGACTTTGGACCTCTCCCAAATATCCTTCCTCCAGATGTTCTTGAAGGATACAATTATTTCATTCTTAAAGCTCAACAGCCGATTCATCTCAAAGATATTCATTTTTATGCTGAATTTAAGGTTCCATGGATCCTTTGTTGGAGCTTTTCTTTCTCCCAATTTTTTCCAAAACCACTCCCCATTTCCATTGTTAGAGAATTCAAAATCAAGTGGTGGCAGAATTTCTCAACAAAATTCTGCAATATCAATGTTGTCAAAACCTTCATTCAAACTGGTGAAAAACCTGTTTGGGTAAACCCAAACAAAACCACCCAAATTCCAAATCCCACTCAAATTCAGAAACCACGAGAGAAAACTCCTTCTACTCTCTCTCAAAAACAGATCAAAATGTTTCAACTCCTTGAAGATGAACCTGATATGGCAAAAGATTATATTCAATTCATCAAAATGAAAAAAGAATCAGGGTCAGATGAAGCAACTTCTGAAGGATCATGCTCTGATCCTTTTGGTGGTCCCTGTGCTCAAGATCCGTTCGATTTATGACTCACCGTTCAAAAGAAAAGGCGACAGAAAAAATTCAAAAAAGCCGGAAATATTGAGGCAAAGATAAAAGAAAAGAAAAAAGAAAAGAAAAAAGAAGAATTCATAAATGCCGAAAAAAGAAAGAGGGCATTAAAAAGAAAAAAGGAAAAAAGATTTTCAACTAACCTTTCTTTTTGCAGGGATTCAAAATGTATTGATCAGAAGCTTCTCGGTGAAGCGTGTATCATACAAATACACTCCAGCTGTCTTCCACCAAATTCAAAATTATTGCTACAGAAAATTAATCGGAATTATTGAAGCCTTGCCGACACCACTTCTATCAAGCCTCATAATTGAAGCACAAAAGTCTTGCCACAAAAGTCTTGCCACTACCATGCCACTCCAATCAACTTCCGTAATTGAAGCACAAAAGTCTTGCCACTCCAATCAACTTCCACAATTGAAGCACAAAAGTCTTGCCGACATTGCATTTCCATCAACTCCCATAATTGAAGCACGGATTCATTGAAGATTTTCATCCTATAAAGAGGAAAGACCATTTCATTTGAAGGGCATCGGGAAAACAGACAAAGTCTTTTTCTTGAAACCTTTCTACTCTTACCAAGAACCATTGTACTCTAAATCTCTCATTAGCCTTGTATTTTAAAGCTTTCATAGCCTTTGATTTTCTCCATTTTACTCAAGAAAAATTCTGAAGAATTGTTTTCAGATTTTATTTCAATTGTAAGTTTCAATATTTCAAATAATATCTTGAATCTTATTTTCAATTTTCTCTTTCAATTTTATGCAAGATCATTCGATTTGTAATTGTCATTCATCTGAACTTTTTAATCCACCTTTTGATTATTATCTAAGTGCTCATTACAGAAAAAACATTTTCTTTAAAATTCAAAGAGTTAAACATTCTTGGTATCCAGGATAATAAATCTTCAGGATTGTTAATTAAATCTTGAAAGTATTTGATTTCAAGTTTAACTCTTTGAATTTTAAAGAAAATGTTTTTTCTGTAATGAGCACTTAGATAATAATCAAAAGGTGGATTAAAAAGTTCAGATGAATGACAATTACAAATCGAATGATCTTGCATAAAATTGAAAGAGAAAATTGAAAATAAGATTCAAGATATTATTTGAAATATTGAAACTTACAATTGAAATAAAATCTGAAAACAATTCTTCAGAATTTTTCTTGAGTAAAATGGAGAAAATCAAAGGCTATGAAAGCTTTAAAATACAAGGCTAATGAGAGATTTAGAGTACAATGGTTCTTGGTAAGAGTAGAAAGGTTTCAAGAAAAAGACTTTGTCTGTTTTCCCGATGCCCTTCAAATGAAATGGTCTTTCCTCTTTATAGGATGAAAATCTTCAATGAATCCGTGCTTCAATTATGGGAGTTGATGGAAATGCAATGTCGGCAAGACTTTTGTGCTTCAATTGTGGAAGTTGATTGGAGTGGCAAGACTTTTGTGCTTCAATTACGGAAGTTGATTGGAGTGGCATGGTAGTGGCAAGACTTTTGTGGCAAGACTTTTGTGCTTCAATTATGAGGCTTGATAGAAGTGGTGTCGGCAAGGCTTCAATAATTCCGATTAATTTTCTGTAGCAATAATTTTGAATTTGGTGGAAGACAGCTGGAGTGTATTTGTATGATACACGCTTCACCGAGAAGCTTCTGATCAATACATTTTGAATCCCTGCAAAAAGAAAGGTTAGTTGAAAATCTTTTTTCCTTTTTTCTTTTTAATGCCCTCTTTCTTTTTTCGGCATTTATGAATTCTTCTTTTTTCTTTTCTTTTTTCTTTTCTTTTATCTTTGCCTCAATATTTCCGGCTTTTTTGAATTTTTTCTGTCGCCTTTTCTTTTGAACGGTGAGTCATAAATCGAACGGATCTTGAGCACAGGGACCACCAAAAGGATCAGAGCATGATCCTTCAGAAGTTGCTTCATCTGACCCTGATTCTTTTTTCATTTTGATGAATTGAATATAATCTTTTGCCATATCAGGTTCATCTTCAAGGAGTTGAAACATTTTGATCTGTTTTTGAGAGAGAGTAGAAGGAGTTTTCTCTCGTGGTTTCTGAATTTGAGTGGGATTTGGAATTTGGGTGGTTTTGTTTGGGTTTACCCAAACAGGTTTTTCACCAGTTTGAATGAAGGTTTTGACAACATTGATATTGCAGAATTTTGTTGAGAAATTCTGCCACCACTTGATTTTGAATTCTCTAACAATGGAAATGGGGAGTGGTTTTGGAAAAAATTGGGAGAAAGAAAAGCTCCAACAAAGGATCCATGGAACCTTAAATTCAGCATAAAAATGAATATCTTTGAGATGAATCGGCTGTTGAGCTTTAAGAATGAAATAATTGTATCCTTCAAGAACATCTGGAGGAAGGATATTTGGGAGAGGTCCAAAGTCCATCCACCATTCAAGAAACCAAATTGGAAATTCAGTTTTTAGGAAATCAGTATGAAAGGTAAAGAACCAGGAATGATCAAAAGCCCTGAAAAGGAACATTTTGAACCAGGCCATTTTGTAATCAGGATAAGTATATCCTCTAGGTACAAATGGTTTTGAAAATCCTCTTTCTGAGAAAGGAAAAGTCCAATCTTCAGATTTTAAAACCCTTTTGATGATACATTTTGAGAAAGAAATCCTATTGGGATTTTTTGGATCTGGATTATGAACTAATTCTATGGATTGAGAATCAACAAGAATGAATTCGTAAAACCTTTGATTCTTTTTAATATCATCAGAATACCATTGGCATCCTTCTGGAAGATATCTAGAAAGGATATCTTTGAGAGTGTTGAAAGTTGGGGTTGTTGAAAATTTAGTAAGGGTGATGTGTTGTGTTTTGGGTTTGGTGAAGTAAACTTTTGAAATTTGAGTAGAGGTTGAAGCTGGGAGTTTGGCAGGAGTATTTGGAGCAATGCTTTTGACAACTTGAGAATAAGGTAAGGCTGGAAATTCAGATAAGGCTTGAAATTGGTTTTGATTTGGATTTGAAATAGGTTTTGAATAGTGATCAGGAGTCTGACGACTCATGATTTATCTGCAGAATTTTGAAGAAATTCTCTAGTAAGGAAATCAGGTAATGAATTATTTTCTCCTTTAATATACTCAATATCAAAATCAAAGCTTGAAAGAATAGCTTGCCATCTGGCAAAAATTTGTTTTGAAACTATATTTTTAACATCCTTTTGTAAAATTTCTTTTGCAGATTTGCAATCGATTCTGAGTAAAAACTTTTTATTAAAAATATCATCTTGAAATTTTGAAATACATAAAACTATAGAAAGAATTTCTTTTTTAATAGTAGAATAATTCTTTTGAGGACCAAGCCATATTCCAGAATGAAATCTAACAAGTTGTTCTTTATGAGCTGTATGAGATGCAGATGAATGCATGATTCTTTGCTTAAGAATGCCTCCATATCCTATATCAGAAGCATCGGTTTCAATAATCATGAATGCTTCAGGGTTTGGAATACCTAAACAGGGTAAAGATTTAACCTTTAATTTTATTTGTTTTATAATATTAGTATGAATATCACTCCATGGTACAGGATTTTTCTGAAGTCTTTGAAATAATGGTTTACAAATAATTCTTAGTTTAGGGAAAAAATCAGATATGTAATTAAGACACCCTAGAAATCTTTGTAATTGAGTTTTATCTTTAATTTCATCAGGGAATTTTTGAGCAAATTCTATAGCTCTTGTTATAGGTTTGATAGTACCTTTATAAATATCATGTCCTAAGAATCTTATCTTAGTTTGAAATAATTTAATTTTTGAAGCAGAGACAACAAGACCATTTTTCTTAATGACTTGTATTAATATTTTGAGGTGTTTAAAGTGTTGATCTATATTTTGAGAAAATATTAGTATATCATCAATGTAGACTATCGAGAAATCCGAATAGTCATTCATAATATCATTCATAATGTTTTGGAATTCTGAAGGTGCATTTTTTAATCCAAATGGAATAACATTCCATTCGTAATGTCCAAAAGGGACTGTAAAAGCTGTTTTGTATTTATCTTCTTCACGAATTTGAATTTGCCAAAATCCGGATTTTAGATCAAATTTAGAAAAGATTCTTGCTTTATTGAGTCTTTTAATTAAATCTCTTTTATTAGGAATTGGATATCGAATCCATTTTAAGCATTCATTGAGTGGTTTATAATTTATGACAAGACGAGGAACTCCTCTTTCTTTTTCTGCCTGATTGTTAACATAAAAGGCAGCACAAGACCAAGGAGACTTTGAAGGTCTTATTAATTTTTTACTAAGAAGGGATTTTATTTCTTCTTTACAAGTATTTAATAATTCATGATTCATTTGAATTGGTCTAGCTTTTGTTGGAATATCTTTTTCGTTGAAATTAGGAATATAGGGTAGAGATACTTCATGTTTCTTTCTATCCCAGAAAGCATTTGGTAATTCCGAACAAATTTCTTTTTTTATTAATTCTTCTATGTCTTTTATTTTTTCTTGAATATCTTTATTCAGAAGTTCTTCTTCAATTTTTATATAAGGTAATTCTTCTTGTAATGTTTTAATATGAGATTGCTTTCTTTGAATAGAATTGATCTGAAAAATAAAATGTTTTTGTAATAAAGAGATTTCTCTTTCTTTAATAGGGTTAAGAAATTTAAATGAAATATTATTTCCTAAAATATTTGTAGTTATTCCTTGTCCATCTACTTTGAATGGATATATGGTAGTTAGAAAAGGATTTCCAAGTATAACATCTTGATTAAGGTTTTTGACTAATATAAAAGGAGTTTTAAAACAATAATTATCATTACAAATATGTGCATTAGATAATTTATATTTGATATTAAGAGGAGTAGCGTTTGCTGCTATTAATCTTTCATTAGTTTTTTCATAATATTTTGAAGGTATTAATCCTTCTCTAATACAATTTTGATCTGCTCCACTATCAATTAAACAGGAAACGTTTATTTTGAAATCTTCAACAACAAGTGTAATGATAGAATACCATTTTTGAAAAGTTATTTGATTAATATTAAGTATTGAAGAGTCTTCGAAATTATTAAAATTTTCATTATTATTAGAACTTTCAGGAATATCTTCGGGAATAGTTTTTAATAAAGCAATTTTTGCTTCTAATTCTAAATCTTTCGTGTGAAGGGTATTGATTTCTTTATTAAGTAAATTAATTTGTTTTTTAAGATCATTAATTTCTCTTTGTAAATCATTAGTATTAATGGCTTTATTAATAATTGAGGTTGAGGGGTTTCTATCGAAAAGTTTAGAAATACTGAATGGTTCTATGGTTAAAATGTCTTTATCTTTTTTAGGGGTATTTTCATTAAGAACTAAATTTCTAAGTCTAATTAAATATTTTTGTTTTTCTTCTTCATTTGGAATTTTTTCAATAAGATCGAAAAGTAATTCTTTTTCGGTCTTATATTCTGTAATAACATTGATATTTAATGGACAAAATCCTTGACAAGAATCATCAGATTCTTCTGATTCACTTTCAAAAATATTATTAATGAGATTTTCTTCTGAGTTAGTGCTATTATAATGTTCAGAATTTGATTCTTCATTTTCAGGAATTTCTTCTTCATTAATTAATAAAGCTGATATTTTATTTCTGAGTTCTTCATTGTCAAAAAAGATTTCATCAATCTTCTTTTTCAATGGGCAGGAATCTGCCTTATGTCCAAGTTTTGAACATTTATAACATCTTGGAGTAAATTTTTTAAAAGGTTTTTTATTTTTTTGTTTTTGTTTATCATTATTATCGGGAGTATATTTTGGAGTATTTTTATGAAATTTTCTTTTAGTAAAAGATTTTCGATAAGGAGGATTTTTTGTTTTTTGCTTTTCTCGCCTTTTTATTTTGGTAGAAGGAGCTTGAATTTTTTGGAGACCAAAGGCTTCACAAAATGTCCCTACTTCTTTTCGGAATCGAGCTTTCTCGTTCCCATATTTTGATTGAATTTTTAATTCAGAACATAATGATATTCCTTCTTTCTTTATGAAAGCAAATAATTGGCCGTATGTAATATTTTCAAATTGAATTTCATTAAGACCAGTAGCTTCTTTAAGTTTTTGATGAATTCGTTCCCCAAAGAGTTTAGGGAGTCCAGCAATAAATCTTTCTTTCCAATAAGAGGCATTGCAATCACTTCTTTTTAATATATGAGTTAAAAATACATCTTTATACCATCTGTAGTCAGATAAAGTAGGACATCTAAGATTTGAAAGAACTACTTGAGTCGAATCTAATTCTTCTTTGGGGTTTCCTATGAAATACATTCCTATAGTTATTATAAGAAAATCACAAGAATCATTTTTTTCTATGAGCGTTCCATCTTCTTCAACAAAAGTGGAGACATGTTGAAGAATTTGTTGTTTATCATTTAGACTTAATGAATTATCCCACCAATTTTTTAATTGTCCAGTAAAACCAGTGACAATTAATGCAGCAATATTTTCTTCTGATTGGTTATGAACTTTATAGGCAACTCTAGCAATGCCCATTTCTTGTAATGTATTAAGTATTTCATATTCAGATTTACCATCTATATTCCATTCGTGTATTGATTGGCCATCATATTTTGAACCACTTTTAAATTGATTTCGTTCTTCAAATTGAATATCTGGAGGAGTATGCCTATTATTATAATATGGTTTTGTTCCAGATTTAAAGTGAATTTTATTAATTTCTTCATCAGATTTATCATTGTCAACACAATTGATATTTTTTATTACCCCTGATGTTTCTCCAATTCTTTGTGATATTTTATCAATGAGATTATTATTAAAACTTTGTAATTTACTTTCACTCTTTTCAGGAAGACTTCTTGGTATAAAATGAGGATTTGAGGTATTATTAGGAAAATTACTAATATTTTGATTATCAAGTTTTGTTGATACATTATCTAATTGTTCTGCGATTGTATGCAGAATTTGGTTTGAATAATTATTTTGTTCATGAAGTTTTTTAATATCACTCATTTTGGGAGTATCGTCTCCTTCTCTTCCTGTTCTAAAAGGAGTTGCAGAGATTTCTCCATTAGGAACTTGTATTTTAATATTTTGCAAAGGAGGATGAACAGCGGTAATAGTACTACCTGTTTGGAGTTTCCATTTTTTGTAAAGACTAGTTTGAACATTGACTTGTCCTATATCGTATATATTATCATTAATATCATTGAGTTTGCAATATCCTTCAAACCAATCTAATATAGGAATATTAGTTTTAAATTTATGTAATCCTTTTATCCATTCTTCTTGAATTTTATCTCTAAAAGGTTTTTCCAATTTTAAAAACCATTCTCTTCTATCTTTTTCTTCTGGATCATTAAATTCTCTTTCAAGATATTTAAAATTTATTGAAAAATATGCATTTTGAATCATATTAATTTGATCTTCCATTTGAGAAACAGTTGGAGATCCAGGATGAGAAAATTCTTCATTATTTTGATAAACTGAAGGAATAGGAGTTTTATAATTAACTTTAATATTTTGAAAATTAGATTTTGAGCTAGAACCATCAGAAAACGAGTTTCTAGAAGTGGTTTCTTGAATCCTTATAGAAGGTCGATTAGGTTGCCTAAAAGAGTTAAATCTAAGTAAAACTCTTCCATCACTATCTTCTTCTATTTCAGAAATTTGACGTCTTTCAATATTCCTTGGGATTTGAGGTGTTTGGATTATGAATTCATTAGGAATTGTAATTTCGTTCCATTTAAGTCTTTTAGGGACGAAATATGTTGGGCTGTCAGCTTCAATTTGAAGTATAACAGTTTCTTCTTTTGAAGTTGGAGTTAGTAAATATTTTGGATTTAATTGAGAAGACATGACTCTGAAATAAATACGATAAATGATAGCAAAATTTTTGCATAAATTTCTAAACTCATTTCCTTGAAGGTGAATATCTAAGATAAGTGAATCTTGAATTAAGGGATCTGTAAGATCTATTGAATAATTAGGAGCGCAATTAAAATATATTGGACCGTTGCAAATATTGGTTTGAATCATAGCTAAAAGAGAAGTTTTATATCTTTTTAATCTATTGTCTCTTAAAGCAATATAGACGGGAGCATCTACTCCTATATGAACTAAAGGTTTGATTGCAACTTGAATCATACCAAAATGAATATATCTAAAGCCTTTTTCTAAATATTTTTTAATAGAAACATTTGATAATAAAGGAATGCTTTGAAATTCTTCTTGAAGTGAAATAGTTTCTTCATGAGTTTTAATAGAAAAAGCAGTTTTGAAATCAAAAGAACCGATTTGATACATGGTTTCAATTTTCTGTTCAGGAATATTCCAATTTGAATAATTATCAGGTATATTAATTTCTCTAGAATGAACAATACCAGAATTATTCATATTATTGTTTTTGGAAAATAAGCTTCGTAATCTAGACGCCATTATGCTATTTAAATATACAAACGTTCTTACCTTAAACTGGTGTTTCAGGGACCACCTACTGGGACCACCTTACTCAAGGCTGACCAACAGATTTCACAGGCTGACCAACTAAAGACACAAGAGATGGATAGAACTTTGATAGTTAAATAGTATATTAGAATCTAAATAAAGATACTTACTACCGGGACAATAAAATGAATGGCTCTGATACCATTCTTGGTATCCAGGATAATAAAATGAATGAATGTCATGGAGTGCATGAAGTGCATGATGAAGTCAGAGTTATGCAGCAAGAAAGTATCCAGATGAATATAAGAAATCAACGAGTAAGCTTCAATTTCATGTTCTAATATAAGAAATTAAGTAATCGAACTTGATAATTGCTTGTAAATCAAGAAATAAAATACCTAAATCGAAGAACGTAAGGTAATCAGTCAACTGAAGCTATCTTGAGCATCCGGAGTCAACAGATGGTCGAACGACCTCGAATTCGATGCGCTCTTCATGAATAACCTCTAATTCAATACAATATATCAATCGGTTGAAGTTCGTACGAGAATCATTGAGTCTTAAGTCAGTTATAGTGGTTTTCTTCTCGATTAAGCAAAAGAGACTTCAATCGAGGTTATGAGCTCAAATGCTTTTGAAATCAACGAGTAAGCTTCAATTTCATGTTCTAATATAAGAAATGAAGTAATCGAGCATGATAATTGCTTGGAAAGCAAGGTTTGAACTACCAAAATCGAAGAACGTAAGGTACTCGATCAACTGAAGCTATCTTGAGCTTCCTGAGTCAACAGATGGTCAAACGACCTCAAATTCGATGCGCTCTTAATGAATACCCTCTAATTCAATACAATATATCAATCGGTTGAAGTTCGTACGAGGATAATTGAGTCTTAAGTCAGTTATAGTGGTTTTCTTCTCGATTAAGCAAAAGAGACTTCAATCGAGGTTATGAGCTCAAATGCTTTTGAAATCAACGAGTAAGCTTCAATTTCATGCTCAAATATAAGAAATGAAGTAATCGAGCATGATAATTGCTTGGAAAGCACGGTTTGAACTACCAAAATCAAAGAACGTAAGGTAATCGGTCAACCGAAGCTATCTTGAGCATCCGGAGTCAACAGATGGTCGAACGACCTCGAATTCGATGCGCTCTTCATGAATAACCTCTAATTCAATACAATATATCAATCGGTTGAAGTTCGTTAGAGAATCATTGAGTTTTAAGTCAGTTATAGTGGTTTTCTTCTCAATTAAGCAAAAGAGACTTCAATCGAGGATATGACCTCAAATGCTTTTGAAATCAACGAGTAAGCTTCAATTTCATGTTCTAATATAAGAAATGAAGTAATCGAGCATGATAATTTCTTGGAAAGCACGGTTTGAACTACCAAAATCGAAGAACGTAAGGTAATCGGTCAACTGAAGCTATCATGAGCTTCCGGAGTCAACAGATGGTCAAACGACCTCAAATTCGATGCGCTCTTAATGAATACTCTCTTATTCAATACAATATATCAATCGGTTGAAATTCGTACGAGGATAATTGAGTCTTAAGTCAGTTATAGTGGTTTTCTTCTCGATTAAGCAAAAGAGACTTCAATCGAGGTTATGAGCTCAAATGCTTTTGAAATCAACGAGTAAGCTTCAATTTCATGTTCAAATATAAGAAATGAAGTAATCGAGCATGATAATTGCTTGGAAAGCACGGTTTGAAGTACCAAAATCGAAGAACGTAAGGTAATCAGTCAACTGAAGCTATCTTGAGCTTCCGGAGTCAACAGATGGTCAAAATACCTCAAATTCTATGCGCTCTTCATGAACACCCTCTAATTCAATACAATATATCAATCGGTTGAAGTTCGTACGAGGATAATTGAGTCTTAAGTCAGTTATAGTGGTTTTCTTCTCGATTAAGCAAAAGAGACTTCAATCGAGGTTATGAGCTCCAATGCTTTTAAAATCAACGAGTAAGCTTCAATTTTATGTTCTAATATAAGAAATTAAGTAATCGAACATGATAATTGCTTGTAAAGCAAGAAATAAAATACCTAAATCGAAGAACGTAAGGTAATCAATCAACTGAAGCTATCTTGAGCATCCGGAGTCAACAGATGGTCGAACGACCTCGAATTCGATGCGCTCTTCATGAATAACCTCTAATTCAATACAATATATCAATCGGTTGAAGTTCGTACGAGAATCATTGAGTCTTAAGTCAGTTATAGTGGTTTTCTTCTCGATTAAGCAAAAGAGACTTCAATCGAGGTTATGAGCTCAAATGCTTTTGAAATCAACGAGTAAGCTTCAATTTCATGTTCTAATATAAGAAATGAAGTAATCGAGCATGATAATTGCTTGGAAAGCACGGTTTGAACTACCAAAATCGAAGAACGTAAGGTAATCGGTCAACCGAAGCTATCTTGAGTATCCGGAGTCAACAGATGGTCGAACGACCTCGAATTCGATGCGCTCTTCATGAATAACCTCTAATTCAATACAATATATCAATCGGTTGAAGTTCGTACGAGAATCAATGAGTCTTAAGTCAGTTATAGTGGTTTTCTTCTCGATTAAGCAAAAGAGACTTCAATCGAGGTTATGAGCTCAAATGCTTTTGAAATCAACGAGTAAGCTTCAATTTCATGTTCTAATATAAGAAATGAAGTAATCGAGCATGATAATTGCTTGGAAAGCACGGTTTGAACTACCAAAATCGAAGAACGTAAGGTACTCGATCAACTGAAGCTATCTTGAGCTTCCTGAGTCAACAGATGGTCAAACGACCTCAAATTCGATGCGCTCTTAATGAATACCCTCTAATTCAATACAATATATCAATCGGTTGAAGTTCATACGAGGATAATTGAGTCTTAAGTCAGTTATAGTGGTTTTCTTCTCGGTTAAGCAAAAGAGACTTCAATATAGGTTATGAGCTCCAATGCTTTTGAAATCAACGAGTAAGCTTCAATTTCATGTTCTAATATAAGAAATGAAGTAATCGAGCATGATAAAGGCTTGGAAAGCACGGTTTGAACTACCAAAATCGAAGAACGTAAGGTAATCGGTCAACCGAAGCTATCTTGAGCTTCCGGAGTCGACAGATGGTCGAACGACCTCGAATTTGATACGCTATTCATGAATAACCTTTAATTCACTACAATGTATCAATCGGTTGAAGTACGTACGAGAATCATTGAGTTTTAAGTCAGTTATAGTGGTTTTCTTCTCGATTAAGCAAAAGAGACTTCAATCGAGGTTATGAGCTCAAATGCTTTTGAAATCAACGAGTAAGCTTCAATTTCATGTTCTAATATAAGAAATGAAGTAATCGAGCATGATAATTGCTTGGAAAGCACGGTTTGAACTACCAAAATCGAAGAACGTAAGGTAATTGGTCAACCGAAGCTATCTTGAGCATCCGGAGTCAACAGATGGTCGAACGACCTCGATTTCCATGCGCTCTTCATGAATAACCTCTAATTCAATACAATATACCAATCGGTTGAAGTTCGTAAGAGAATCATTGAGTCTTAAGTCAGTTATAGTGGTTTTCTTCTCGATTAAGCAAAAGAGACTTCAATCGAGGTTATGAGCTCAAATGCTTTTGAAATCAACGAGTAAGCTTCAATTTCATGTTCTAATATAAGAAATGAAGTAATCGAGCATGATAATTGCTTGGAAAGCACGGTTTGAACTACCAAAATCGAAGAACGTAAGGTAATCGGTCAACCGAAGCTATCTTGAGCATCCGGAGTAAACAGATGGTCGAACGACCTCGAATTCGATGCGCTCTTCATGAATAACCTCTAATTCATTACAATATACCTATCGGTTGAAGTTCGTACGAGAATCATTGAGTCTTAAGTCAGTTATAGTGGTTTTCTTCTCGATTAAGCAAAAGAGACTTCAATCGAGGTTATGAGCTCAAATGCTTTTGAAATCAACGAGTAAGCTTCAATTTCATGTTCTAATATAAGAAATGAAGTAATCGAGCATGATAATTGCTTGGAAAGCACGGTTTGAACTACCAAAATCAAAGAACGTAAGGTAATCGGTCAACCGAAGCTATCTTGAGCATCCGGAGTCAACAGATGGTCGAACGACCTCAATTCGATGCGCTCTTCATGAATAACCTCTAATTCAATACAATATATCAATCGGTTGAAGTTCGTACGAGAATCATTGAGTCTTAAGTCAGTTATAGTGGTTTTCTTCTCGATTAAGCAAAAGAGACTTAAATCAAGGTTATGAGCTCAAATGCTTTTGAAATCAACGATTAAGCTTCAATTTCATGTTCTAATATAAGAAATGAAGTAATCGAGCATGATAATTGCTTGAAAAGCACGGTTTGAACTACCAAAATCAAAGAACGTAAGGTAATCGGTCAACCGAAGCTATCTTGAGCATCCGGAGTCAACAGATGGTCGAACGACCTCGAATTCGATGCGCTCTTCATGAATAACCTCTAATTCAATACAATATATCAATCGGTTGAAGTTCGTTAGAGAATCATTGAGTTTTAAGTCAGTTATAGTGGTTTTCTTCTCGATTAAGCAAAAGAGACTTCAATCGAGGATATGACCTCAAATGCTTTTGAAATCAACGAGTAAGCTTCAATTTCATGTTCTAATATAAGAAATGAAGTAATCGAGCATGATAATTTCTTGGAAAGCACGGTTTGAACTACCAAAATCGAAGAACGTAAGGTAATCGGTCAACTGAAGCTATCTTGAGCTTCCGGAGTCAACAGATGGTCAAACGACCTCAAATTCGATGCGCTCTTAATGAATACTCTCTTATTCAATACAATATATCAATCGGTTGAAATTCGTACGAGGATAATTGAGTCTTAAGTCAGTTATAGTGGTTTTCTTCTCGATTAAGCAAAAGAGACTTCAATCGAGGTTATGAGCTCAAATGCTTTTGAAATCAACGAGTAAGCTTCAATTTCATGTTCAAATATAAGAAATGAAGTAATCGAGCATGATAATTGCTTGGAAAGCACGGTTTGAAGTACCAAAATCGAAGAACGTAAGGTAATCAGTCAACTGAAGCTATCTTGAGCTTCCGGAGTCAACAGATGGTCAAAATACCTCAAATTCTATGCGCTCTTCATGAACACCCTCTAATTCAATACAATATACCAATCGGTTGAAGTTCGTACGAGAATCATTGAGTCTTAAGTCAGTTATAGTGGTTTTCTTCTCGATTAAGCAAAAGAGACTTCAATCGAGGTTATGAGCTCAAATGCTTTTGAAATCAACCAGTAAGCTTCAATTTCATGTTCAAATATAAGAAATGAAGTAATCGAGCATGATAATTGCTTGGAAAGCACGGTTTGAAGTACCAAAATCGAAGAACGTAAGGTAATCAGTCAACTGAAGCTATCTTGAGCTTCCGGAGTCAACAGATGGTCAAAATACCTCAAATTCTATGCGCTCTTCATGAACACCCTCTAATTCAATACAATATATCAATCGGTTGAAGTTCGTACGAGGATAATTGAGTCTTAAGTCAGTTATAGTGGTTTTCTTCTCGATTAAGCAAAAGAGACTTCAATCGAGGTTATGAGCTCCAATGCTTTTGAAATCAACGAGTAAGCTTCAATTTCATGTTCTAATATAAGAAATTAAGTAATCGAACTTGATAATTGCTTGTAAAGCAAGAAATAAAATACCTAAATCGAAGAACGTAAGGTAATCAGTCAACTGAAGCTATCTTGAGCATCCGGAGTCAACAGATGGTCGAACGACCTCGAATTCGATGCGCTCTTCATGAATAACCTCTAATTTAGATTCTAATACACTATTTAACTATCAAAGTTCTATCCATCTCTTGTGTCTTTAGTAAGGTAATCAGTCAAAATAAAATACCTAAATCGAAGAACGTAAGGTAATCAGTCAACTGAAGCTATCTTGAGCATCCGGAGTCAACAGATGGTCGAACGACCTCGAATTCGATGCGCTCATCCTGAAGTTCGTACGAGAATCATTGAGTCTTAAGTCAGTTATAGTGGTTTTCTTCTCGATTAAGCAAAAGAGACTTCAATCGAGGTTATGAGCTCAAATGCTTTTGAAATCAACCAGTAAGCTTCAATTTCATGTTCAAATATAAGAAATGAAGTAATCGAGCATGATAATTGCTTGGAAAGCACGGTTTGAAGTACCAAAATCGAAGAACGTAAGGTAATCAGTCAACTGAAGCTATCTTGAGCTTCCGGAGTCAACAGATGGTCAAAATACCTCAAATTCTATGCGCTCTTCATGAACACCCTCTAATTCAATACAATATATCAATCGGTTGAAGTTCGTACGAGGATAATTGAGTCTTAAGTCAGTTATAGTGGTTTTCTTCTCGATTAAGCAAAAGAGACTTCAATCGAGGTTATGAGCTCCAATGCTTTTAAAATCAACGAGTAAGCTTCAATTTCATGTTCTAATATAAGAAATTAAGTAATCGAACTTGATAATTGCTTGTAAAGCAAGAAATAAAATACCTAAATCGAAGAACGTAAGGTAATCAGTCAACTGAAGCTATCTTGAGCATCCGGAGTCAACAGATGGTCGAACGACCTCGAATTCGATGCGCTCTTCATGAATAACCTCTAATTCAATACAATATATCAATCGGTTGAAGTTCGTACGAGGATCATTGAGTCTTAAGTCAGTTATAGTGGTTTTCTTCTCGATTAAGCAAAAGAGACTTCAATCGAGGTTATGAGCTCAAATGCTTTTGAAATCAACGAGTAAGCTTCAATTTCATGTTCTAATATAAGAAATGAAGTAATCGAGCATGATAATTGCTTGGAAAGCACGGTTTGAACTACCAAAATCGAAGAACGTAAGGTACTCGATCAACTGAAGCTATCTTGAGCTTCCTGAGTCAACAGATGGTCAAACGACCTCAAATTCGATGCGCTCTTAATGAATACCCTCTAATTCAATACAATATATCAATCGGTTGAAGTTCGTACGAGAATAATTGAGTCTTAAGTCAGTTATAGTGGTTTTCTTCTCGATTAAGCAAAAAAGACTTCAATCGAGGTTATGAGCTCAAATGCTTTTGAAATCAACGAGTAAGCTTCAATTTCATGTTCTAATATAAGAAATGAAGTAATCGAGCATGATAATTGCTTGGAAAGCACGGTTTGAACTACCAAAATCAAAGAACGTAAGGTAATCGGTCAACCGAAGCTATCTTGAGCATCCGGAGTCAACAGATGGTCGAACGACCTCGAATTCGATGCGCTCTTCATGAATAACCTCTAATTCAATACAATATATCAATCGGTTGAAGTTCGTTAGAGAATCATTGAGTTTTAAGTCAGTTATAGTGGTTTTCTTCTCAATTAAGCAAAAGAGACTTCAATCGAGGATATGACCTCAAATGCTTTTGAAATCAACGAGTAAGCTTCAATTTCATGTTCTAATATAAGAAATGAAGTAATCGAGCATGATAATTTCTTGGAAAGCACGGTTTGAACTACCAAAATCGAAGAACGTAAGGTAATCGGTCAACTGAAGCTATCATGAGCTTCCGGAGTCAACAGATGGTCAAACGACCTCAAATTCGATGCGCTCTTAATGAATACTCTCTTATTCAATACAATATATCAATCGGTTGAAATTCGTACGAGGATAATTGAGTCTTAAGTCACTTATAGTGGTTTTCTTCTCGATTAAGCAAAAGAGACTTCAATCGAGGTTATGAGCTCAAATGCTTTTGAAATCAACGAGTAAGCTTCAATTTCATGTTCAAATATAAGAAATGAAGTAATCGAGCATGATAATTGCTTGGAAAGCACGGTTTGAAGTACCAAAATCGAAGAACGTAAGGTAATCAGTCAACTGAAGCTATCTTGAGCTTCCGGAGTCAACAGATGGTCAAAATACCTCAAATTCTATGCGCTCTTCATGAACACCCTCTAATTCAATACAATATATCAATCGGTTGAAGTTCGTACGAGGATAATTGAGTCTTAAGTCAGTTATAGTGGTTTTCTTCTCGATTAAGCAAAAGAGACTTCAATCGAGGTTATGAGCTCCAATGCTTTTAAAATCAACGAGTAAGCTTCAATTTTATGTTCTAATATAAGAAATTAAGTAATCGAACATGATAATTGCTTGTAAAGCAAGAAATAAAATACCTAAATCGAAGAACGTAAGGTAATCAATCAACTGAAGCTATCTTGAGCATCCGGAGTCAACAGATGGTCGAACGACCTCGAATTCGATGCGCTCTTCATGAATAACCTCTAATTCAATACAATATATCAATCGGTTGAAGTTCGTACGAGAATCATTGAGTCTTAAGTCAGTTATAGTGGTTTTCTTCTCGATTAAGCAAAAGAGACTTCAATCGAGGTTATGAGCTCAAATGCTTTTGAAATCAACGAGTAAGCTTCAATTTCATGTTCTAATATAAGAAATGAAGTAATCGAGCATGATAATTGCTTGGAAAGCACGGTTTGAACTACCAAAATCGAAGAACGTAAGGTAATCGGTCAACCGAAGCTATCTTGAGTATCCGGAGTCAACAGATGGTCGAACGACCTCGAATTCGATGCGCTCTTCATGAATAACCTCTAATTCAATACAATATATCAATCGGTTGAAGTTCGTACGAGAATCATTGAGTCTTAAGTCAGTTATAGTGGTTTTCTTCTCGATTAAGCAAAAGAGACTTCAATCGAGGTTATGAGCTCAAATGCTTTTGAAATCAACGAGTAAGCTTCAATTTCATGTTCTAATATAAGAAATGAAGTAATCGAGCATGATAATTGCTTGGAAAGCACGGTTTGAACTACCAAAATCGAAGAACGTAAGGTACTCGATCAACTGAAGCTATCTTGAGCTTCCTGAGTCAACAGATGGTCAAACGACCTCAAATTCGATGCGCTCTTAATGAATACCCTCTAATTCAATACAATATATCAATCGGTTGAAGTTCATACGAGGATAATTGAGTCTTAAGTCAGTTATAGTGGTTTTCTTCTCGGTTAAGCAAAAGAGACTTCAATATAGGTTATGATCTCCAATGCTTTTGAAATCAACGAGTAAGCTTCAATTTCATGTTCTAATATAAGAAATGAAGTAATCGAGCATGATAAAGGCTTGGAAAGCACGGTTTGAACTACCAAAATCGAAGAACGTAAGGTAATCGGTCAACCGAAGCTATCTTGAGCTTCCGGAGTCGACAGATGGTCGAACGACCTCGAATTTGATACGCTATTCATGAATAACCTTTAATTCACTACAATGTATCAATCGGTTGAAGTACGTACGAGAATCATTGAGTTTTAAGTCAGTTATAGTGGTTTTCTTCTCGATTAAGCAAAAGAGACTTCAATCGAGGTTATGAGCTCAAATGCTTTTGAAATCAACGAGTAAGCTTCAATTTCATGTTCTAATATAAGAAATGAAGTAATCGAGCATGATAATTGCTTGGAAAGCACGGTTTGAACTACCAAAATCGAAGAACGTAAGGTAATTGGTCAACCGAAGCTATCTTGAGCATCCGGAGTCAACAGATGGTCGAACGACCTCGATTTCCATGCGCTCTTCATGAATAACCTCTAATTCAATACAATATACCAATCGGTTGAAGTTCGTAAGAGAATCATTGAGTCTTAAGTCAGTTATAGTGGTTTTCTTCTCGATTAAGCAAAAGAGACTTCAATCGAGGTTATGAGCTCAAATGCTTTTGAAATCAACGAGTAAGCTTCAATTTCATGTTCTAATATAAGAAATGAAGTAATCGAGCATGATAATTGCTTGGAAAGCACGGTTTGAACTACCAAAATCGAAGAACGTAAGGTAATCGGTCAACCGAAGCTATCTTGAGCATCCGGAGTCAACAGATGGTCGAACGACCTCGAATTCGATGCGCTCTTCATGAATAACCTCTAATTCATTACAATATACCAATCGGTTGAAGTTCGTACGAGAATCATTGAGTCTTAAGTCACTTATAGTGGTTTTCTTCTCGATTAAGCAAAAGAGACTTCAATCGAGGTTATGAGCTCAAATGCTTTTGAAATCAACGAGTAAGCTTCAATTTCATGTTCTAATATAAGAAATGAAGTAATCGAGCATGATAATTGCTTGGAAAGCACGGTTTGAACTACCAAAATCAAAGAACGTAAGGTAATCGGTCAACCGAAGCTATCTTGAGCATCCGGAGTCAACAGATGGTCGAACGACCTCAATTCGATGCGCTCTTCATGAATAACCTCTAATTCAATACAATATATCAATCGGTTGAAGTTCGTACGAGAATCATTGAGTCTTAAGTCAGTTATAGTGGTTTTCTTCTCGATTAAGCAAAAGAGACTTAAATCAAGGTTATGAGCTCAAATGCTTTTGAAATCAACGATTAAGCTTCAATTTCATGTTCTAATATAAGAAATGAAGTAATCGAGCATGATAATTGCTTGAAAAGCACGGTTTGAACTACCAAAATCAAAGAACGTAAGGTAATCGGTCAACCGAAGCTATCTTGAGCATCCGGAGTCAACAGATGGTCGAACGACCTCGAATTCGATGCGCTCTTCATGAATAACCTCTAATTCAATACAATATATCAATCGGTTGAAGTTCGTTAGAGAATCATTGAGTTTTAAGTCAGTTATAGTGGTTTTCTTCTCGATTAAGCAAAAGAGACTTCAATCGAGGATATGACCTCAAATGCTTTTGAAATCAACGAGTAAGCTTCAATTTCATGTTCTAATATAAGAAATGAAGTAATCGAGCATGATAATTTCTTGGAAAGCACGGTTTGAACTACCAAAATCGAAGAACGTAAGGTAATCGGTCAACTGAAGCTATCTTGAGCTTCCGGAGTCAACAGATGGTCAAACGACCTCAAATTCGATGCGCTCTTAATGAATACTCTCTTATTCAATACAATATATCAATCGGTTGAAATTCGTACGAGGATAATTGAGTCTTAAGTCAGTTATAGTGGTTTTCTTCTCGATTAAGCAAAAGAGACTTCAATCGAGGTTATGAGCTCAAATGCTTTTGAAATCAACGAGTAAGCTTCAATTTCATGTTCAAATATAAGAAATGAAGTAATCGAGCATGATAATTGCTTGGAAAGCACGGTTTGAAGTACCAAAATCGAAGAACGTAAGGTAATCAGTCAACTGAAGCTATCTTGAGCTTCCGGAGTCAACAGATGGTCAAAATACCTCAAATTCTATGCGCTCTTCATGAACACCCTCTAATTCAATACAATATACCAATCGGTTGAAGTTCGTACGAGAATCATTGAGTCTTAAGTCAGTTATAGTGGTTTTCTTCTCGATTAAGCAAAAGAGACTTCAATCGAGGTTATGAGCTCAAATGCTTTTGAAATCAACCAGTAAGCTTCAATTTCATGTTCAAATATAAGAAATGAAGTAATCGAGCATGATAATTGCTTGGAAAGCACGGTTTGAAGTAGCAAAATCGAAGAACGTAAGGTAATCAGTCAACTGAAGCTATCTTGAGCTTCCGGAGTCAACAGATGGTCAAAATACCTCAAATTCTATGCGCTCTTCATGAACACCCTCTAATTCAATACAATATATCAATCGGTTGAAGTTCGTACGAGGATAATTGAGTCTTAAGTCAGTTATAGTGGTTTTCTTCTCGATTAAGCAAAAGAGACTTCAATCGAGGTTATGAGCTCCAATGCTTTTAAAATCAACGAGTAAGCTTCAATTTCATGTTCTAATATAAGAAATTAAGTAATCGAACTTGATAATTGCTTGTAAAGCAAGAAATAAAATACCTAAATCGAAGAACGTAAGGTAATCAGTCAACTGAAGCTATCTTGAGCATCCTGAGTCAACAGATGGTCGAACGACCTCGAATTCGATGCGCTCTTCATGAATAACCTCTAATTCAATACAATATATCAATCGGTTGAAGTTCGTACGAGAATCATTGAGTCTTAAGTCAGTTATAGTGGTTTTCTTCTCGATTAAGCAAAAGAGACTTCAATCGAGGTTATGAGCTCAAATGCTTTTGAAATCAACGAGTAAGCTTCAATTTCATGTTCTAATATAAGAAATGAAGTAATCGAGCATGATAATTGCTTGGAAAGCACGGTTTGAACTACCAAAATCGAAGAACGTAAGGTACTCGATCAACTGAAGCTATCTTGAGCTTCCTGAGTCAACAGATGGTCAAACGACCTCAAATTCGATGCGCTCTTAATGAATACCCTCTAATTCAATACAATATATCAATCGGTTGAAGTTCGTACGAGAATAATTGAGTCTTAAGTCAGTTATAGTGGTTTTCTTCTCGATTAAGCAAAAAAGACTTCAATCGAGGTTATGAGCTCAAATGCTTTTGAAATCAACGAGTAAGCTTCAATTTCATGCTCTAATATAAGAAATGAAGTAATCGAGCATGATAATTGCTTGGAAAGCACGGTTTGAACTACGAAAATCAAAGAACGTAAGGTAATCGGTCAACCGAAGCTATCTTGAGCATCCGGAGTCAACAGATGGTCGAACGACCTCGAATTCGATGCGCTCTTCATGAATAACCTCTAATTCAATACAATATATCAATCGGTTGAAGTTCGTTAGAGAATCATTGAGTTTTAAGTCAGTTATAGTGGTTTTCTTCTCGATTAAGCAAAAGAGACTTCAATCGAGGATATGACCTCAAATGCTTTTGAAATCAACGAGTAAGCTTCAATTTCATGTTCTAATATAAGAAATGAAGTAATCGAGCATGATAATTTCTTGGAAAGCACGGTTTGAACTACCAAAATCGAAGAACGTAAGGTAATCGGTCAACTGAAGCTATCATGAGCTTCCGGAGTCAACAGATGGTCAAACGACCTCAAATTCGATGCGCTCTTAATGAATACTCTCTTATTCAATACAATATATCAATCGGTTGAAATTCGTACGAGGATAATTGAGTCTTAAGTCACTTATAGTGGTTTTCTTCTCGATTAAGCAAAAGAGACTTCAATCGAGGTTATGAGCTCAAATGCTTTTGAAATCAACGAGTAAGCTTCAATTTCATGTTCAAATATAAGAAATGAAGTAATCGAGCATGATAATTGCTTGGAAAGCACGGTTTGAAGTACCAAAATCGAAGAACGTAAGGTAATCAGTCAACTGAAGCTATCTTGAGCTTCCGGAGTCAACAGATGGTCAAAATACCTCAAATTCTATGCGCTCTTCATGAACACCCTCTAATTCAATACAATATATCAATCGGTTGAAGTTCGTACGAGGATAATTGAGTCTTAATTCAGTTATAGTGGTTTTCTTCTCGATTAAGCAAAAGAGACTTCAATCGAGGTTATGAGCTCCAATGCTTTTAAAATCAACGAGTAAGCTTCAATTTTATGTTCTAATATAAGAAATTAAGTAATCGAACATGATAATTGCTTGTAAAGCAAGAAATAAAATACCTAAATCGAAGAACGTAAGGTAATCAATCAACTGAAGCTATCTTGAGCATCCGGAGTCAACAGATGGTCGAACGACCTCGAATTCGATGCGCTCTTCATGAATAACCTCTAATTCAATACAATATATCAATCGGTTGAAGTTCGTACGAGAATCATTGAGTCTTAAGTCAGTTATAGTGGTTTTCTTCTCGATTAAGCAAAAGAGACTTCAATCGAGGTTATGAGCTCAAATGCTTTTGAAATCAACGAGTAAGCTTCAATTTTATGTTCTAATATAAGAAATTAAGTAATCGAACATGATAATTGCTTGTAAAGCAAGAAATAAAATACCTAAATCGAAGAAAGTAAGGTATTCAGTCAACTGAAGCTATCTTGAGCATCCGGAGTCAACAGATGGTCGAACGACCTCGAATTCGATGCGCTCTTCATGAATAACCTCTAATTCAATACAATATATCAATCGGTTGAAGTTCGTACGAGAATCATTGAGTCTTAAGTCAGTTATAGTGGTTTTCTTCTCGATTAAGCAAAAGAGACTTCAATCGAGGTTATGAGCTCAAATGCTTTTGAAATCAACGAGTAAGCTTCAATTTCATGTTCTAATATAAGAAATGAAGTAATCGAGCATGATAATTGCTTGGAAAGCACGGTTTGAACTACCAAAATCGAAGAACGTAAGGTACTCGATCAACTGAAGCTATCTTGAGCTTCCTGAGTCAACAGATGGTCAAACGACCTCAAATTCGATGCGCTCTTAATGAATACCTTCTAATTCAATACAATATATCAATCGGTTGAAGTTCATACGAGGATAATTGAGTCTTAAGTCAGTTATAGTGGTTTTCTTCTCGGTTAAGCAAAAGAGACTTCAATATAGGTTATGAGCTCCAATGCTTTTGAAATCAACGAGTAAGCTTCAATTTTATGTTCTAATATAAGAAATTAAGTAATCGAACATGATAATTGCTTGTAAAGCAAGAAATAAAATACTTAAATCGAAGAAAGTAAGGTATTCAGTCAACTGAAGCTATCTTGAGCATCCGGAGTCAACAGATGGTCGAACGACCTCGAATTCGATGCGCTCTTCATGAATAACCTCTAATTCAATACAATATATCAATCGGTTGAAGTTCGTACGAGAATCATTGAGTCTTAAGTCAGTTATAGTGGTTTTCTTCTCGATTAAGCAAAAGAGACTTCAATCGAGGTTATGAGCTCAAATGCTTTTGAAATCAACGAGTAAGCTTCAATTTTATGTACTAATATAAGAAATTAAGTAATCGAACATGATAATTGCTTGTAAAGCAAGAAATAAAATACCTAAATCGAAGAAAGTAAGGTATTCAGTCAACTGAAGCTATCTTGAGCATCCGGAGTCAACAGATGGTCGAACGACCTCGATTTCGATGCGCTCTTCATGAATAACCTCTAATTCAATACAATATACCAATCGGTTGAAGTTCGTAAGAGAATCATTGAGTCTTAAGTCAGTTATAGTGGTTTTCTTCTCGATTAAGCAAAAGAGACTTCAATCGAGGTTATGAGCTCAAATTCTTTTGAAATCAACGAGTAACCTTCAATTTCATGTTCAAATATAAGAAATGAAGTAATCGAGCATGATAATTGCTTGGAAAGCACGGTTTGAAGTACCAAAATCGAAGAACGTAAGGTAATCAGTCAACTGAAGCTATCTTGAGCTTCCGGAGTCAACAGATGGTCAAAATACCTCAAATTCTATGCGCTCTTCATGAACACCCTCTAATTCAATACAATATATCAATCGGTTGAAGTTCGTACGAGGATAATTGAGTCTTAAGTCAGTTATAGTGGTTTTCTTCTCGATTAAGCAAAAGAGACTTCAATCGAGGTTATGAGCTCCAATGCTTTTAAAATCAACGAGTAAGCTTCAATTTCATGTTATAATATAAGAAATTAAGTAATCGAACTTGATAATTGCTTGTAAAGCAAGAAATAAAATACCTAAATCGAAGAAGGTAAGGTAATCAATCAACTGAAGCTATCTTGAGCATCCGGAGTCAACAGATGGTCGAACGACCTCGAATTCGATGCGCTCTTCATGAATAACCTCTAATTCAATACAATATATCAGTCGGTTGAAGTTCGTACGAGAATCATTGAGTCTTAAGTCAGTTATAGTGGTTTTCTTCTCGATTAAGCAAAAGAGACTTCAATCGAGGTTATGAGCTCAAATGCTTTTGAAATCAACGAGTAAGCTTCAATTTCATGTTCTAATATAAGAAATGAAGTAATCGAGCATGATAATTGCTTGGAAAGCACAGTTTGAACTACCAAAATCGAAGAACGTAAGGTACTCGATCAACTGAAGCTATCTTGAGCTTCCTGAGTCAACAGATGGTCAAACGACCTCAAATTCGATGCGCTCTTAATGAATACCCTTTAATTCAATACAATATATCAATCGGTTTGTTGGGAACCCCCTGCAGTTTGATTTTGATGATGTTTATCGAAACCACACTTAGGCATATTTTACTTGTTTAGGGTCAAGGCCGATAGATCGACCTGCTACCTGTTAGTGCAGGTCGATGCCCTATAAAGTTTAGAATCAAGTTCGATCCACCCTGTAAGAGAAAGGTCGATGTATCGACCTGCCTCATTCGGATCGAGCTGGATCACCAGCCTGTCTATCGACCTTCCCTATCAAGCTTCCAGCCCGCTTTGACTTAGAAGATTTCAAGAGCTGGATTATCAATCAAGGTCGATGCTCCGCCTTCATGGAGCGTCACGACCTGGTCCTTGCCACGTCGAGTGCCAGCAAGGACGAATATTCCCAACGGCTAGAAGTGAGTCAGCATCCAACGGCTTGTGCCACATCAGCCCGACTCCAACGGCTAGTTTTTCAAAACTGCCTATAAATACTTCAGCCATTTTCGGATTCAAGTACGGGAAACACATGCTATCAACGCCATATCTCTGCCCAAATCTCTCTCAAAGCTCAAATCCATTCAAGTGTTCGAAATCCGATTAGTTTCCCAAACACTTGACGAAGAGAGGTTTCCGATTCCGAAAAACACCACAACGACGAAGCGTTCACTGCTGCTTGTCGATTGTTCAAACAACTTCTTCTCCGACTTGTTCGAAGTTAGAAAGCTTGTTTTTATTTTCGCCATTATAGAGTTAGTCAAGCTCTGTAAAAGCGTAAGGTTGTTTGTACGTTTTAGTACGAAGGTTGTAAGGGTCACGACCCAAAACTCGTGTCTAGTTACTCTCAAGTTAGATTGTATCTAGAACTGATACTCAGTCAGTATAAATAAGAGAGAGGTGGATCCAAAAGAAAAGGGATTCTCAGGTCGAGTCGACCTGACGTGGACGTAGGAGGGTTTCTCCGAACCACGCTACATCGCGGTGTTTCTCTCTCTCTCTATTTATCGCACTTACATTTTATTATCTAACTGACGAGCATCAACCTGCATTACACGAATCAACCTGCTATCCATATTCAGTCTTAAGATTTTTCAAAGAGTAATCAACCTCCACCAACTTCCGCATTAACAACAGTTTGATAAATCAAGCTTGATACCATACGAGCTTGATAGATCAAACTGCCTCTGATAAGGTCGACCTTGACAATCGACCTGCAGATCGACCTGAATTTTAAAAAGTCAAAAACGGTTGGTTATTGGTGTATTCCCCCCCCCCCCCCCCATACACCAATTACTCTTTCCCGGGACCAACAAGTGGTATCAGAGCAGTGGTTCTTTTGACCGCTGCTTTGCATACTAAAAGTTCTTTATCAAACTTTTGGTCATTTTGAACCGATCCTTAGAAAAATCTTTTTCATTCATTCATATCATATTATTTTGCTATGGAGGGTTCTCTTCTCAGGGTATGTGAAGACTTCTCCGTTCAAGGCTATGAAGATTGGAGCTTTCGAATCAAGATGTGTCTCAAGGCACATCACGTCCTTATGTGGGACATCATCGAGAACGGACCCTCCCCCATTTATGCTGCGAAGATTATCGTGGATGGAACAGCCCCCGGGGAGGCTACATACGAGAAAGTCCTTAAGAATCCTCGCGATTACACAACCGAGGAAAGGAAGGAGGCCGGTCTCGATGATTACGCAAAGGGACTCATCTCCAGCACCGTGAAGGGCGTCTACCTGGCCAAGATCAGAAATCTTGAAACGGCCAAAGAAATGTGGGACACCCTCCGGTCCATCAGCCTTGGCTCAGAGGAAATGAAGGAGAACAAGCTGTCTATGGCGTGCAGCAAGTTCGATGACTTCAAGATGGTTTCGGGAGAAACCATTGAAGCGATGAAAATTCGCTTCACCGAGATTGTTCTTGAAGTGGCTGCCATCAACCCATACAAGTATACGCAGCGCGAGAAGAATCTCAAAGTGATACGTGCCCTCCCTGCAAATTGGCACGTATACGCCGCCATGCATCCAGCACGATCGGATTTCAACTCCCTCACCACTGAAGATCTTTTCGACATTCTTGTCGGAAATGAGTATGAGATGATCCGCATCCATGGATCAACCCAGCCTTCCACCAGCAAGAAGGCTGAGGAAAAGAACAAGGAGGTAGCCTTCAAGGCCGACTCAGCCTCAGCTGCTACCCCAAGTCCGATTGACGAATCCATCGTCAAGAAGTTCGAGAAGATGACTCTCGACTATGCTCTAGCCGCTAGGAGAAATGAGAAGCTCCTAGGGAAGGTTGTCAAATACAAGAAATTCTACCGTGACAACAAACAAAACTTCTCAAACCGCAACCACGACCGCCCTGACAAAAAGGGAGAAGGTAAACCCTCAACCTTCAATTCTTCTAACACACCCGAGGGTGGTTGTTTCAACTGTGGCAGGCCAGGTCACTACAAGACCGACTGCCCGGATCTTACCAAGGCCGAGAGAGACGAGCTCCGTGCAAAGCGCGATAAGAAGCTCAAAGATCAACGAGCTGCAATGATTGCCGAAGAAACAAAGGAAGCTCACCTCTCGGATAGCTCGTCAAGTGATGATGAAGGATACATCGCTTTCGATGAAAGTGATGATGAAGAATGCTTCGTTGGAGAGCATCAACAAAACGAGGGATCTTCAAAGGTAGATCTTCAACCCATTTCACTTTCTTTTTCTGACGATGATTGTGCAGAAGAAGGTGATGAAGACCTATCCGAGGCTGTGTCTTGGGAAGAAATCAAGAAACAGCTCGACGACTATGCCGATCTCGTGGATACACTCAAAGAGGTCGTTGAAGACAATGCTGAGCTATTGGATAAAAATGAAAAATACAAGCTAGCATTAGAAGAAAGATTCTCTCCCTACGATGAAGAAAAGGAAAGGGAGATCAAAACCCTAAAGTCAAATGTTGACGAATTGACTTTACGGGTTAAGGAGTTCGATACCAGGGAGCTCGAGAAGGACGAGTCCCTCAAAACCAAAGATGCCGAAATACACAGCCTTACATCAAAATTGGCTGACTTGGTAATTCGACACGAACTCCTCGTGAAAAAGGAAGAAAAACTTCAACTCACCTTGAGTCAGTTGAAGAAAAGCGGAAAGAAATTGGAAGAAGTCCAATCCATGCAACGCAATCCGCGCGATCACTCTGGGATTGGGTTCAGCGGAGAATCCAAGAAAAGCAAGGATAAAGACTGTGAGGTCAAGTTCGTTAAAGCACAGTCAAAATCAAAGAGTGTTCGGAAAGCCAATCAAGCTCTCCCTGACAAGATGGTCAAGCTGAAGAATCCAGTTCGACAGCCTCAAGCCATCCTCTTAAAACAACAAAAGAAGGAACAGCCTGTTCTTCAAAAGAAGGAGAGTCGACCTTGCCCAGCAAGGTCGACCTGCCCACACCTATCAAAAACAGGCGGTTCGTCAAGGGCGATACGGAGGCCAGTTCTATCAAAGGCCGTATCACCCTGAGTTCTTCCACCCGGATTATCAAGGGTGCTACTGCCACCACTCTCAACAGTCAAATTTTCAAGACTGGCAGTATCAACCTGGGTTTTACGAAGAACAGTATTATCAGCCTCGTCGCCCTCGCTCGAAGAAATCCAAGGCTCCTAAGCCCAAGACCGCTACTGCCTCGTCCTCAGCCTCGGATAGAAGCAGACCAGTGAAGCAAATATGGGTTCCAAAGGCCGTTCCCGCAACCGATGTAGCACCCAATCTCAAATGGGTCGCTAAGTTTAACTAATTGCAGGTTGGGAAGGCTCAAAGAAGGAGCCAAGCAGCTCATGGAGCTGTATGGATCATTGATAGTGGATGCTCGAAGCACATGACGTGTGACAAAACGCCACTTTCAAATTATCAAGAACGAGACGGGCCACTTGTAACCTTTGGAGGAAATTCTAAGGGATTTACTAGAGGCCAAGGCGATCTAAGAGTTGGTAAAACAACTATTTCTAACGTCTCTTATGTTGAAGGTCTTAATCATAATTTATTCTCTGTGTCGCAATTCTGCTCGAGTGGTAAACGAGTAGAATTCACCGCTAACAAATGTCTCGTGAAAAATGAGGAAGGAGAAACACTTCTTACCGGAATCTTGCAGGATAGACTCTATATTGTTCAATGGACAGATTGGATAGAGACCTGCCTGGTCACAAAGGCCGATTCCGAGACAAGCTGGCTATGGCACAAGAGGTTGAGTCACTTGAACTTTAAGGCCATCAACAAGCTCGCACGCAACAAGCTGGTGAACGACCTGCCAGATCAAGTCTTCGATCGAGATCACATCTGCAGAGCCTGTCAAGCTGGAAAGCAAACAAGATCATCCTTTCCAAGCGTGACGGCACAATCATCAAATCGAATTCTTGAACTTCTCCATCTCGACCTCTTCGGTCCAGTCACTCCCTTGAGTATAAACGGTAGAAAATACGCTCTCGTTATTATAGATGATTATTCTAGATTTACGTGGGTTATTTTCATGTACAAAAAGAAGGAGACTTTGGAGAAGCTACCTGCGTTGCTGAGCAAACTGTGCAATCAAAAGGAGAAATCCATCATCTCCATTCGATCAGATCGAGGCACCGAATTTATCAATGCAATGATCGAAGAATATTGTACAAAGAGTGGGATTCATCATCAAACTTCAGCTGCACGTACACCTCAACAAAACGGCGTGGTGGAACGTCGTAACAGGTCGCTGAAGGAAGCAGCTCGTACCATGTTGGATGAAACCAATCTTCCAAAGAAGTTTTGGGCAGAGGCCGTCAACACAGCCTGCTACACCCAAAACAGGTCGGTCATCACGACCCGACATGGAAAGACTCCATACGAGCTGTGGAACAACAAGCTCCCCAGGTTAAAGTATTTTAAAGCTTTTGGGTGTTTGTGTTACATTCATAACAATGGGAAATCTCAACTGAAGACTTTTGATAGCAAGGCCGATCCAGGAGTATTTTTAGGATACTCAGAGGTTAGCAAAGCTTATAGAGTCTTTAATAAGAAAACCCTAGTTGTGGAGGTAACACCTCATGTTGTGTTTGATGAATCTACTTGTCTGTACAGAGAATCAAGTACAGGTACAGAACAGCCCACTGCTAACAGGCCGTCTAACTCCCCCATTGACGACCTACTAGTATGGACTCCAAATGATTTGGAGGAAGAGGATCAATCTGATCCTAAGGTCACACAGCAAGGGGGAAGTGATGCAAATGACACATCGAGCTGTAATACAACAGCCGGACTTAACCAGGCTGATCCCCCTCCCTCAGTCCCCAAGACTGATGCTGTTCACGACCTTACATCCCAAGTCGAGCAGCTCGATAACACAATGGAGCAGCTCAACATCCAGCCCGAACAGCAGCTCGATCAACAGCCCGAGCAACAACTCGTTCCCGCTAATCAACCTTCAACTCACCCCGAGTTTGATGAACCCATTAATGAGCCCGAACCAATCATTTCAAATGAAGAAAGATCGCGACGCAGACGTTGGATCGATGATCATCCGAAAGAGCTCATTGTTGGGAACCCAAACCAAGGAGTGCGAACTAGAAGGACGATTGGTGAAAGTGCGCTACTAAGCTGCTACCTCTCTCGAACAGAACCCAAAGATGCCTATGAAGCTCTTCAAGATGCTGACTGGATCCAGGCCATGCAAGAAGAACTCAATGAATTCAAAAGAAATGAAGTATGGTCACTAGTGGATCGTCCTTATCATCAAGGCGTTATTGGAGTCAAGTGGGTTTACAAGAACAAGAGAGATGAATCTGGAGAAGTTGTCAGAAACAAAGCCCGATTGGTAGCAAAGGGTTACTGTCAACAAGAAGGAATCGACTATGATGAGACTTTTGCCCCCGTTGCAAGATTAGAAGCTATAAGGCTGTTTCTAGCTTATGCCGCTCATCAACGATTCAAAGTCTACCAGATGGATGTTAAAAGTGCGTTCCTCAATGGCATTCTCGAAGAGGAAGTCTATGTGGAACAGCCTCCTGGATTCGAGGAGGGTGATTCAAGCAAAGTCTACAAACTGCACAAGGCCGTCTATGGTCTTAAGCAAGCTCCTCGAGCTTGGTATGAGACGCTATCATCCTTCCTCATCGAATCGGGATTCAAGCGTGGTTCAGTCGACAAGACGCTATTCACTATCAAAGTGAATGAACATATCCTTTTAGTACAAATTTATGTTGATGATATTATTTTTGGATCTAAATCTCCCATATTGTGCGAAAAATTTGGTAACCTCATGACGGAAAAATACAAAATGTCTATGATGGGGGAAATGAATTTCTTTCTAGGGTTGCAGGTCAAGCAGTCCGATGAAGGAATCTTCATTAGCCAAACAAAGTACGCAAACGAGCTGGTTGACAAGTTTGGTGTCAAAGACAGCAAGCCAGTCAAAATACCAATGCTCTCTGGTGGGAAGATCGACCCGGATCCCCAAGGAAAACCTGCCAACATAACACAGTACAGGGGTATAATTGGTTCATTACTTTATCTAACTGCTAGTCGACCTGACATCACTTTTGCAGTTGGAGTGTGTGCTCGATTTCAAGCTAATCCGAAGGAATCTCACTTGGAAGCAGCAAAGAAAATTCTACGATACATCAAAGGAACCACAAATCTAGGTCTTTGGTATCCTTGTGATGATAATTTGCAGCTTACAGGTTATTCAGATTCAGATCATGCTGGGTGCAAGCTCGATAGGAAATCTACCTCGGGTACTTGCCATTTTCTCGGAAACAAGCTGATTTCTTGGTTTTCAAAGAAGCAAACTTCAGTAGCCACCTCCACCACAGAGGCCGAGTACATGGCCGCAGGAAGTTGTTGTGCACAAATCTTGTGGATCAAGCAACAACTTAAGGATTATGAAGTTGAAGTCAGTGAAGTGCCTATATTCTGCGACAGCTCTAGTGCCATTGCCATCACTCAGAATCCAGTTCTTCATTCAAGATGCAAACACGTGGATATTCGACATCATTTTATTCGTGATCACGTGGAAAAGAAGAACGTGGTTATTGAGAAGATACACACTGACATTCAACGAGTTGATATTCTAACAAAACCCCTAGCCGAAGAAAGATTCAAAATGCTATGTGGTAAGCTAGGGTTATTAAATGTTGAGTCATCAGGCCGATCGTAAGCCTCCAGGCCGTTATCTCCTCATCAACCTGCCACATCTATCAAAAGCCTGTGCGGAACCAACAATCGGTAACAAAACGCAGGCCGTCTTTTTACAAACCGGCAGATATTGGGAACAGGCCGACAACTCTCAACAGGCCGAACCATTTGAACAGGGAGTTACTATTTGGACAGGCCGTGTCTACCTACAGGCCGTGCCTGTCAACAGACTGTGTCTGTCAACAGGCCGTGTCAAGCATCAGGCCGTCGTGTATTCAGCACATCGACCTGTATTCCTCAATTGAGGGGGAACACTTAGCCAAAGTGATCCATCATTTGAGGGGGAACAATGGCCAATGTCTGTCTCCAGGGCGTTTATTTCACCAGGCCGACATCTTAAGTCCAGGCAGTTCCACCTCGTCAGGTCGATGTCATATGTCCAGGCCGTTATCACAAATACAGGCCGTTCACTACGACAGGCCGTTCTCCGTCACAAGGCCGATATCATCAGACCGATATCAACCTGAATGCAACTGCATTTATGAAGGAAGAATCAAAGGGGCAGTATCACCCTTTTGTCTTATAACTTCTTTAATACGCATTGATTTCTTCATTTATTAATGTTATTTATTTCTCAATGTGTTTCATTATTTAAGGGTCTGATAATTTCCAGAAAATGAGGAAAAAGGGAGTAATGATTACCATTTTTGTAAAACATCCAGTCAAGTGTCAAGTTTTGACACATTGACCGAGAATGCATTTAATTCCCTGCCTTCTCTCTGCAAAAAGTGCAAGTTATCGCACGTTCTCATATCTCACGCGCGAATGTGTAACGTTTCACATTTCACGCGCACACATCGTGTGGTTGAGAATTAAAAAGATATTTTCACCTTTTCAAATTCGAACGATCTCAACCGTTCGAAAATTTTATAAATATGACATGCAGTTTTCTCTCATTCTTACTTGCCTTCTTCATCTTCTTCGAAAAACCTAAATTTATCTCTGCAAATACTAAAACTGCCGCCGTCGTGTTCTTCACTTTTCTGCATTCTCACTATCTGCATCAAATCACTCGCGTGGTTTGTACTCTTTTCACCGATTACATTTTACATTTCTGTCAAGATTCTTTACTATCTTCGTTTTCTAATCTTTCTCGAAAAATTTGCAGAAAAATCAATGGCAGAAAGGGTTTCTACTTCCGGTCGAAAGGAGATGCAATGGTCGGAAATCGAAGAGATATTGACGGCTCATCTCAAATTCGAACCCTATATGGAGCGCAATAACTTCGGTTTTCGCGATCTCGACTCGATGTTCGCCCTGGTGGAGAAGTGCTCTTCGTTCTCTCAGATTATCACCACCAGGCCAGCGAAAAGCCTTCCCAAGCTTGTGAGTGCCTTCTACTATAATTGGAATGAAGGTGATTCCGTATCTACCCACACGGTCTCCCTTGGAACCACGAAATCTCTGGTCACCATCAACGTTCTCGACGCCGTGAAGGCGGCCTTCAGCATTGAAGAGGAAGGTTCAATGCAGCTCTCGGAAATTTCTCAAGACCAACTGCAGCAGGTTGCAGCTCGGGTCTTGATTGAGCAGAGGCAGTTCGTTCCAGTGGCCTTCAAAAGGAACGAGCTGCGCCCCAAATTCCGCCTCCTTATGGACTTCATCCAGAAGTGCTTTCTAGGGCACATCGGGAATTACGACCAGGTCACCCCGTTCAAATTCCAAATCATGACGGCAATAATTCTCGACCTGCCCATCTGTTGGGCCAAGCTGATGGTCTCGCTGCTCTGGGATGAAGCCAGGCTGATCATCACCGAGGCTGAAGGAGAGGTCGTTGTGAAAGTGTCCCTTCACAACAACAAACCGCTTCGTCTTGGGACGAAGGTAACCTCCATCATCATCTCCCACTTCAAGCAGAGGACATGGTCCAAAGATCCGGCCTTTCCCCCTCTGTTTATTCCAAAAGATCTCCACCAGCTGGAGATGGCGATAGGGGTATCGGCGCAGATTTATTACAACTCCTCCGACGAAGTCAGGGCGCACCTCGCCAGGACCGGCCAATCCAAAGTTGGCTGGAGGATTCCGGATCGACCTGCTCAAAAGAAGAGGAAGGCCGATGTCGATCTGGTTCCCTCACGCCCTGTCAAGAAGGCTCAGCCCGTGAAGAGGACTCCCCCTCGCAAATCGCAGTCGGCCTCCGGTGAGCCTCCCAGGCCGTTTCACAAAATCCTCCCACTGGATTTCGAGGTTTCTGCTCCTCCCAGGGAGTCCTCGCCCGCCTCATCGCCCTCCTCATCAGCCGAACGGACTCCATCTCCAGTCCGTTCGCAGCCGAGCAGTCCGTCTCGCAGCAACGCCCTGCATCCTCTCAGCAGGTCGTTGCCCCCTCTCCACAGAGGCCTCCCTCAGTCCGTCGAGCTGGATCCGTTGAGATCACCGACCTCACTGCGGAAGAATCTCTGTCTTCCCCAGTTCGGGATGCGCCCGTAGAGGAGGACGTCGTGCTGGAGGTCCAGCCGTTCATTGAGCAGCCAATGTCTGCTGCTCACTCCCAGGTCGCTGCATTAAAGGCGGAGGCCAGGCTGAAGGTCATCGACCTGATGCCGGGGATTGCCCAACTCCCCAAGTCTCTCGACCTCGCCACTCGCCTCCAGTTCTACCTGGATTGTAAGTCGAGTTACTATTACGTATTCGAGGCGCTGCTGCAGGTCGTTACTCTCAACGACCTGAAGGTCGAAGAGCTGGCTCTTGAAGCGGAGTTCGGTTTCTACACCGTGGGGGATGCGGCCTCCAATTTCCGTCAGCTTGTGCTTCGCTGCATGAAGGTTGAAGCCAAAATTTTGGGCATCGACCTTCGCCCCCTCTATGCGCACTCTCGCGCTCTGTATAACTCCGCCGCAGAAGCCGGAGACGAGTTTGAACGGATTCAAACTCCGGAGCAATCATCACCCAGGATTGAGGGTGATGATCAGCCTCTTGTTGCTGCTGCTCCGTCTCCAAAAGTTGATGTGGAGGCTGCGCTGGATGAAATTTCTGCCAAGCTTGAGTCAATCATCACCAGCCTCCCAGAACAAATCAAGCAGGCCGTAGCTGAGGCCCGGGCCGACATAGTGAAAGATGCCAAAGCCCAGGCCGATGAAGCTGCCAGGGAGCGCGTCACGGACTTTGCCGTGAAGCTTTTGAAAGAATATACCGATAAGCTCCTGCCGGGCCAGCTTGAGGAACTAAATATGGCGTCCCGTGACCAGATCGCGGAAATATTGGAGGACTTGGCCAAGGTCGATGAGCGTGTAACCAATTTGACCTCATCTGTCTCGACCTCGGCATCGACCTCCAATGAGCAGATCAACGCCATCCACGGCACCATCTCCTCCCTTCTCAGTGGGCAAATGGAGTTGAAGGATGCTGTGATCAAGCCGCAGCAAGAGGATGCGACTCTTCTTTCCCTTATCAAGGCCCTGACTGATGATGTCGAAAAGGGGGAAGAAGAAAGAGCCGCCGCCGCCGCGAAGAAGAAGAAGGCCCCTAAATCCAAAACCACTTCAACTTCCGTGGCTCCTCCTCCGCCTCCTCAAAAGCAGCCCGCCTCCTCCCAGGCCGCCCTCTCCAAGGCCGTTGCCTCCAAGGGCGATCCCATTGCTGAGGCTGCTGCTGCCCAGGCTGCCGAAGACAAAGCCCGCCTGGCCAAGCACTCCGAACTCATTTCCGCCATGATTTTGGCCGGGGCGACGCAGGAGCAGTCCGTGGACCCTGAGGAGCAAAAGCGGTTCATGGCCAAGTGCCGGGCCGATGAAGCAAGGAAGAAAAGGGAGATGGACTGGATCAGCCAGTCCGCCCTTGTTTTGAATGCTGGAGTCCAGCAGCAGGTCGTGGAATGGCTTGATGAATCTCAAAACAACCTGCTGCGGGAGCTCAATTCTTGCTTCATCCTGCTGCACTATTTTATCAAGGACCCCTCCCTTCCTGCCGATGCCGATGAAGCCTATGCAGCCTATATGCTCAAGTTTCCGTACCAAAAATTCATTGGTGATCTTCGGAAAAAGGCTGTAGAGGTCGGTGTGACGATAAGGGCCCCTGCTCAACAATATTTTGCGCCCTTGCGTCTTGGTGCTTCGGAGTATTTGGATTACTCTCGAATCGACCAGTACATTGCTCAAACTGCCATCGGCCTAGGCGTCAATGTGTCAAATTCCGATCCCGACTATCGTCGTATCAGGGATGGAATCTACGCAAGCATGCAGACGAAGTCAAGGGAGCAGGTCCAGGAAGAGCGCGTAGCAGCCCGTGCAAAGATCCAGGCAATGTAGATAGATGTTTTTGTTTAATTTTTGTATTCATTTATGTTCGTAGCTCAGTTTGTAACTTCCAATGTAATGTACGCTAACGAGCTGAATGAAGCAAAAACATCTTTCGACCTGACGACAATATCTCTTTGTCCAGGCATCTGCCTTTACTGCTTTATTTTAATTATTGTCATTATCTGCCTTACTTATATTTCCTTATCAATCTTCATGATTGAAAAATGTTCAAGCTCTGATACTATCTTTCAGTGTTTTATCTTAGGAATTATTTGTAAAGTGTTTGGTTTCGACATCATCAAAAAGGGGGAAATTGTTGGGAACCCCCTGCAGTTTGATTTTGATGATGTTTATCGAAACCACACTTAGGCATATTTTACATGTTTAGGGTCAAGGCCGATAGATCGACCTGCTACCTGTTAGTGCAGGTCGATGCCCTATAAAGTTTAGAATCAAGTTCGATCCACCCTGTAAGAGAAAGGTCGATGTATCGACCTGCCTCATTCGGATCGAGCTGGATCACCAGCCTGTCTATCGACCTTCCCTATCAAGCTTCCAGCCCGCTTTGACTTAGAAGATTTCAAGAGCTGGCTTATCAATCAAGGTCGATGCTCCGCCTTCATGGAGCGTCACGACCTGGTCCTTGCCACGTCGAGTGCCAGCAAGGACGAATATTCCCAACGGCTAGAAGTGAGTCAGCATCCAACGGCTAGTGCCACATCAGCCCGACTCCAACGGCTAGTTTTTCAAAACTGCCTATAAATACTTCAGCCATTTTCGGATTCAAGTACGGGAAACACATGCTATCAACGCCATATCTCTGCCCAAATCTCTCTTAAAGCTCAAATCCATTCAAGTGTTCGAAATCCGATTAGTTTCCCAAACACTTGACGAAGAGAGGTTTCCGATTCCGAAAAACACCACAACGACGAAGCGTTCACTGCTGCTTGTCGATTGTTCAAACAACTTCTTCTCCGACTTGTTCGAAGTTAGAAAGCTTGTTTTTATTTTCGCCATTATAGAGTTAGTCAAGCTCTGTAAAAGCGTAAGGTTGTTTGTACGTTTTAGTACGAAGGTTGTAAGGGTCACGACCCAAAACTCGTGTCTAGTTACTCTCAAGTTAGATTGTATCTAGAACTGATACTCAGTCAGTATAAATAAGAGAGAGGTGGATCCAAAAGAAAAGGGATTCTCAGGTCGAGTCGACCTGACGTGGACGTAGGAGGGTTTCTCCGAACCACGCTACATCGCGGTGTTTCTCTCTCTCTCTATTTATCGCACTTACATTTTATTATCTAACTGACGAGCATCAACCTGCATTACACGAATCAACCTGCTATCCATATTCAGTCTTAAGATTTTTCAAAGAGTAATCAACCTCCACCAACTTCCGCATTAACAACAGTTTGATAAATCAAGCTTGATACCATACGAGCTTGATAGATCAAACTGCCTCTGATAAGGTCGACCTTGACAATCGACCTGCAGATCGACCTGAATTTTAAAAAGTCAAAAACGGTTGGTTATTGGTGTATTCCCCCCCCCCCCCATACACCAATTACTCTTTCCCGGGACCAACACGGTTGAAGTTCGTACGAGAATAATTGAGTCTTAAGTCAGTTATAGTGGTTTTCTTCTCGATTAAGCAAAAGAGACTTCAATATAGGTTATGAGCTCCAATGCTTTTGAAATCAACGAGTAAGCTTCAATTTCATGTTCTAATATAAGAAATGAAGTAATCGAGCATGATAATTTCTTGGAAAGCACAGTTTGAACTACCAAAATCGAAGAACGTAAGGTAATCGGTCAACTGAAGCTATCTTGAGCTTCCGGAGTCAACAGATGGTCAAACGACCTCAAATTCGATGCGCTCTTAATGAATACTCTCTTATTCAATACAATATATCAATCGGTTGAAATTCGTACGAGGATAATTGAGTCTTAAGTCAGTTATAGTGGTTTTCTTCTCGATTAAGCAAAAGAGACTTCAATCGAGGTTATGAGCTCAAATGCTTTTGAAATCAACGAGTAAGCTTCAATTTCATGTTCAAATATAAGAAATGAAGTAATCGAGCATGATAATTGCTTGGAAAGCACGGTTTGAAGTACCAAAATCGAAGAACGTAAGGTAATCAGTCAACTGAAGCTATCTTGAGCTTCCGGAGTCAACAGATGGTAAAAATACCTCAAATTCTATGCGCTCTTCATGAACACCCTCTAATTCAATACAATATATCAATCGGTTGAAGTTCGTACGAGGATAATTGAGTCTTAAGTCAGTTATAGTGGTTTTCTTCTCGATTAAGCAAAAGAGACTTCAATCGTGGTTATGAGCTCCAATGCTTTTAAAATCAACGAGTAAGCTTCAATTTCATGTTCTAATATAAGAAATTAAGTAATCGAACATGATAATTGCTTGTAAAGCAAGAAATAAAATACCTAAATCGAAGAACGTAAGGTATTCAGTCAACTGAAGCTATCTTGAGCATCCGGAGTCAACAGATGGTCGAACGACCTCGAATTCGATGCGCTCTTCATGAATAACCTCTAATTCAATACAATATATCAATCGGTTGAAGTTCGCACGAGAATCATTGAGTCTTAAGTCAGTTATAGTGGTTTTCTTCTCGATTAAGCAAAAGAGACTTCAATCGAGGTTATGAGCTCAAATGCTTTTGAAATCAACGAGTAAGCTTCAATTTCATGTTCTAATATAAGAAATGAAGTAATCGAGCATGATAATTGCTTGGAAAGCACGGTTTGAACTACCAAAATCGAAGAACGTAAGGTACTCGATCAACTGAAGCTATCTTGAGCTTCCTGAGTCAACAGATGGTCAAACGACCTCAAATTCGATGCGCTCTTAATGAATACCCTCTAATTCAATACAATATATCAATCGGTTGAAGTTCGTACGAGGATAATTGAGTCTTAAGTCAGTTATAGTGGTTTTCTTCTCGATTAAGCAAAAGAGACTTCAATATAGGTTATGAGCTCCAATGCTTTTGAAATCAACGATTAAGCTTCAATTTCATGTTCTAATATAAGAAATGAAGTAATCGAGCATGATAAAGGCTTGGAAAGCACGGTTTGAACTACCAAAATCGAAGAACGTAAGGTAATCGGTCAACCGAAGCTATCTTGAGCTTCCGGAGTCGACAGATGGTCGAACGACCTCGAATTTGATACGCTATTCATGAATAACCTCTAATTCACTACAATGTATCAATCGGTTGAAGTACGTACGGGAATCATTGAGTTTTAAGTCAGTTATAGTGGTTTTCTTCTCGATTAAGCAAAAGAGACTTCAATCGAGGTTATGAGCTCAAATGCTTTTGAAATCAACGAGTAAGCTTCAATTTCATGTTCTAATATAAGAAATGAAGTAATCGAGCATGATAATTGCTTGGAAAGCACGGTTTGAACTACCAAAATCGAAGAACGTAAGGTAATCGGTCAACCGAAGCTATCTTGAGCATCCGGAGTCAACAGATGGTCGAACGACCTCGAATTCGATGTGCTCTTCATGAATAACCTCTAATTCAATACAATATACCAATCGGTTGAAGTTCGTACGAGAATCATTGAGTCTTAAGTCAGTTATAGTGGTTTTCTTCTCGATTAAGCAAAAGAGACTTCAATCGAGGTTATGAGCTCAAATGCTTTTGAAATCAACGAGTAAGCTTCAATTTTCATGTTCTAATATAAGAAATGAAGTAATCGAGCATGATAATTGCTTGGAAAGCACGGTTTGAACTACCAAAATCAAAGAACGTAAGGTAATCGGTCAACCGAAGCTATCTTGAGCATCCGGAGTCAACAGATGGTCGAACGACCTCAATTCGATGTGCTCTTCATGAATAACCTCTAATTCAATACAATATATCAATCGATTGAAGTTCGTATGAGAATCATTGAGTCTTAAGTCAGTTATAGTGGTTTTCTTCTCGATTAAGCAAAAGAGACTTAAATCGAGGTTATGAGCTCAAATGCTTTTGAAATCAACGATTAAGCTTCAATTTCATGTTCTAATATAAGAAATGAAGTAATCGAGCATGATAATTGCTTGGAAAGCACGGTTTGAACTACCAAAATCAAAGAACGTAAGGTAATCGGTCAACCGAAGCTATCTTGAGCATCCGGAGTCAACAGATGGTCGAACGACCTCGAATTCGATGCGCTCTTCATGAATAACCTCTAATTCAATACAATATATCAATCGGTTGAAGTTCGTTAGAGAATCATTGAGTTTTAAGTCAGTATTAGTGGTTTTCTTCTCGATTAAGCAAAAGAGACTTCAATCGAGGATATGACCTCAAATGCTTTTGAAATCAACGAGTAAGCTTCAATTTCATGTTCTAATATAAGAAATGAAGTAATCGAGCATGATAATTTCTTGGAAAGCACGGTTTGAACTACCAAAATCGAAGAACGTAAGGTAATCGGTCAACTGAAGCTATCTTGAGCTTCCGGAGTCAACAGATGGTCAAACGACCTCAAATTCGATGCGCTCTTAATAAATACTCTCTTATTCAATACAATATATCAATCGGTTGAAATTCGTACGAGGATAATTGAGTCTTAAGTCAGTTATAGTGGTTTTCTTCTCGATTAAGCAAAAGAGACTTCAATCGAGGTTATGAGCTCAAATGCTTTTGAAATCAACGAGTAAGCTTCAATTTCATGTTCAAATATAAGAAATGAAGTAATCGAGCATGATAATTGCTTGGAAAGCACGGTTTGAAGTACCAAAATCGAAGAACGTAAGGTAATCAGTCAACTGAAGCTATCTTGAGCTTCCGGAGTCAACAGATGGTCAAAATACCTCAAATTCTATGCGCTCTTCATGAACACCCTCTAATTCAATACAATATACCAATCGGTTGAAGTTCGTACGAGAATCATTGAGTCTTAAGTCAGTTATAGTGGTTTTCTTCTCGATTAAGCAAAAGAGACTTCAATCGAGGTTATGAGCTCAAATGCTTTTGAAATCAACCAGTAAGCTTCAATTTCATGTTCAAATATAAGAAATGAAGTAATCGAGCATGATAATTGCTTGGAAAGCACGGTTTGAAGTACCAAAATCGAAGAACGTAAGGTAATCAGTCAACTGAATCTATCTTGAGCTTCCGGAGTCAACAGATGGTCAAAATACCTCAAATTCTATGCGCTCTTCATGAACACCCTCTAAATCAATACAATATATCAATCGGTTGAAGTTCGTACGAGGATAATTGAGTCTTAAGTCAGTTATAGTGGTTTTCTTCTCGATTAAGCAAAAGAGACTTCAATCGAGGTTATGAGCTCCAATGCTTTTAAAATCAACGAGTAAGCTTCAATTTCATGTTCTAATATAAGAAATTAAGTAATCGAACATGATAATTGCTTGTAAAGCAAGAAATAAAATACCTAAATCGAAGAACGTAAGGTATTCAGTCAACTGAAGCTATCTTGAGCATCCGGAGTCAACAGATGGTCGAACGACCTCGAATTCGATGCGCTCTTCATGAATAACCTCTAATTCAATACAATATATCAATCGGTTGAAGTTCGTACGAGAATCATTGAGTCTTAAGTCAGTTATAGTGGTTTTCTTCTCGATTAAGCAAAAGAGACTTCAATCGAGGTTATGAGCTCAAATGCTTTTGAAATCAACGAGTAAGCTTCAATTTCATGTTCTAATATAAGAAATGAAGTAATCGAGCATGATAATTGCTTGGAAAGCACGGTTTGAACTACCAAAATCGAAGAACGTAAGGTACTCGATCAACTGAAGCTATCTTGAGCTTCCTGACTCAACAGATGGTCAAACGACCTCAAATTCGATGCGCTCTTAATGAATACCCTCTAATTCAATACAATATATCAATCGGTTGAAGTTCGTACGAGGATAATTGAGTCTTAAGTCAGTTATAGTGGTTTTCTTCTCGATTAAGCAAAAGAGACTTCAATATAGGTTATGAGCTCCAATGCTTTTGAAATCAACAAGTAAGCTTCAATTTCATGTTCTAATATAAGAAATGAAGTAATCGAGCATGATAAAGGCTTGGAAAGCACGGTTTGAACTACCAAAATCGAAGAACGTAAGGTAATCGGTCAACCGAAGCTATCTTGAGCTTCCGGAGTCGACAGATGGTCGAACGACCTCGAATTTGATACGCTATTCATGAATAACCTCTAATTCACTACAATGTATCAATCGGTTGAAGTACGTACGAGAATCATTGAGTTTTAAGTCAGTTATAGTGGTTTTCTTCTCGATTAAGCAAAAGAGACTTCAATCGAGGTTATGAGCTCAAATGCTTTTGAAATCAACGAGTAAGCTTCAATTTCATGTTCTAATATAAGAAATGAAGTAATCGAGCATGATAATTTCTTGGAAAGCACGGTTTGAACTACCAAAATCGAAGAACGTAAGGTAATCGGTCAACTGAAGCTATCTTGAGCTTCCGGAGTCAACAGATGGTCAAACGACCTCAAATTCGATGCGCTCTTAATGAATACTCTCTTATTCAATACAATATATCAATCGGTTGAAATTCGTACGAGGATAATTGAGTCTTAAGTCAGTTATAGTGGTTTTCTTCTCGATTAAGCAAAAGAGACTTCAATCGAGGTTATGAGCTCAAATGCTTTTGAAATCAACGAGTAAGCTTCAATTTCATGTTCAAATATAAGAAATGAAGTAATCGAGCATGATAATTGCTTGGAAAGCACGGTTTGAAGTACCAAAATCGAAGAACGTAAGGTAATCAGTCAACTGAAGCTATCTTGAGCTTCCGGAGTCAACAGATGGTCAAAATACCTCAAATTCTATGCGCTCTTCATGAACACCCTCTAATTCAATACAATATATCAATCGGTTGAAGTTCGTACGAGAATCATTGAGTCTTAAGTCAGTTATAGTGGTTTTCTTCTCGATTAAGCAAAAGAGACTTCAATCGAGGTTATGAGCTCAAATGCTTTTGAAATCAACCAGTAAGCTTCAATTTCATGTTCAAATATAAGAAATGAAGTAATCGAGCATAATAATTGCTTGGAAAGCACGGTTTGAAGTACCAAAATCGAAGAACGTAAGGTAATCAGTCAACTGAAGCTATCTTGAGCTTCCGGAGTCAACAGATGGTCAAAATACCTCAAATTCTATGCGCTCTTCATGAACACCCTCTAATTCAATACAATATACCAATCGGTTGAAGTTCGTACGAGAATCATTGAGTCTTAAGTCAGTTATAGTGGTTTTCTTCTCGATTAAGCAAAAGAGACTTAAATCGAGCTTATGAGCTCAAATGCTTTTGAAATCAACGATTAAGCTTCAATTTCATGTTCTAATATAAGAAATGAAGTAATCGAGCATGATAATTGCTTGGAAAGCACGGTTTGAACTACCAAAATCAAAGAACGTAAGGTAATCGGTCAACCGAAGCTATCTTGAGCATCCGGAGTCAACAGATGGTCGAACGACCTCGAATTCGATGCGCTCTTCATGAATAATCTCTAATTCAATACAATATATCAATCGGTTGAAGTTCGTTAGAGAATCATTGAGTTTTAAGTCAGTATTAGTGGTTTTCTTCTCGATTAAGCAAAAGAGACTTCAATCGAGGATATGACCTCAAATGCTTTTGAAATCAACGAGTAAGCTTCAATTTCATGTTCTAATATAAGAAATGAAGTAATCGAGCATGATAATTTCTTGGAAAGCACGGTTTGAACTACCAAAATCGAAGAACGTAAGGTAATCGGTCAACTGAAGCTATCTTGAGCTTCCGGAGTCAACAGATGGTCAAACGACCTCAAATTCGATGCGCTCTTAATAAATACTCTCTTATTCAATACAATATATCAATCGGTTGAAATTCGTACGAGGATAATTGAGTCTTAAGTCAGTTATAGTGGTTTTCTTCTCGATTAAGCAAAAGAGACTTCAATCGAGGTTATGAGCTCAAATGCTTTTGAAATCAACGAGTAAGCTTCAATTTCATGTTCAAATATAAGAAATGAAGTAATCGAGCATGATAATTGCTTGGAAAGCACGGTTTGAAGTACCAAAATCGAAGAACGTAAGGTAATCAGTCAACTGAAGCTATCTTGAGCTTCCGGAGTCAACAGATGGTCAAAATACCTCAAATTCTATGCGCTCTTCATGAACACCCTCTAATTCAATACAATATATCAATCGGTTGAAGTTTGTACGAGAATCATTGAGTCTTAAGTCAGTTATAGTGGTTTTCTTCTCGATTAAGCAAAAGAGACTTCAATCGAGGTTATGAGCTCAAATGCTTTTGAAATCAACGATTAAGCTTCAATTTCATGTTCTAATATAAGAAATGAAGTAATCGAGCATGATAATTGCTTGGAAAGCACGGTTTGAACTACCAAAATCAAAGAACGTAAGGTAATCGGTCAACCGAAGCTATCTTGAGCATCCGGAGTCAACAGATGGTCGAACGACCTCGAATTCGATGCGCTCTTCATGAATAATCTCTAATTCAATACAATATATCAATCGGTTGAAGTTCGTTAGAGAATCATTGAGTTTTAAGTCAGTATTAGTGGTTTTCTTCTCGATTAAGCAAAAGAGACTTCAATCGAGGATATGACCTCAAATGCTTTTGAAATCAACGAGTAAGCTTCAATTTCATGTTCTAATATAAGAAATGAAGTAATCGAGCATGATAATTTCTTGGAAAGCACGGTTTGAACTACCAAAATCGAAGAACGTAAGGTAATCGGTCAACTGAAGCTATCTTGAGCTTCCGGAGTCAACAGATGGTCAAACGACCTCAAATTCGATGCGCTCTTAATAAATACTCTCTTATTCAATACAATATATCAATCGGTTGAAATTCGTACGAGGATAATTGAGTCTTAAGTCAGTTATAGTGGTTTTCTTCTCGATTAAGCAAAAGAGACTTCAATCGAGGTTATGAGCTCAAATGCTTTTGAAATCAACGAGTAAGCTTCAATTTCATGTTCAAATATAAGAAATGAAGTAATCGAGCATGATAATTGCTTGGAAAGCACGGTTTGAAGTACCAAAATCGAAGAACGTAAGGTAATCAGTCAACTGAAGCTATCTTGAGCTTCCGGAGTCAACAGATGGTCAAAATACCTCAAATTCTATGCGCTCTTCATGAACACCCTCTAATTCAATACAATATATCAATCGGTTGAAGTTTGTACGAGAATCATTGAGTCTTAAGTCAGTTATAGTGGTTTTCTTCTCGATTAAGCAAAAGAGACTTCAATCGAGGTTATGAGCTCAAATGCTTTTGAAATCAACGATTAAGCTTCAATTTCATGTTCTAATATAAGAAATGAAGTAATCGAGCATGATAATTGCTTGGAAAGCACGGTTTGAACTACCAAAATCAAAGAACGTAAGGTAATCGGTCAACCGAAGCTATCTTGAGCATCCGGAGTCAACAGATGGTCGAACGACCTCGAATTCGATGCGCTCTTCATGAATAACCTCTAATTCAATACAATATATCAATCGGTTGAAGTTCGTTAGAGAATCATTGAGTTTTAAGTCAGTTATAGTGGTTTTCTTCTCGATTAAGCAAAAGAGACTTCAATCGAGGATATGACCTCAAATGCTTTTGAAATCAACGAGTAAGCTTCAATTTCATGTTCTAATATAAGAAATGAAGTAATCGAGCATGATAATTTCTTGGAAAGCACGGTTTGAACTACCAAAATCGAAGAACGTAAGGTAATCGGTCAACTGAAGCTATCTTGAGCTTCCGGAGTCAACAGATGGTCAAACGACCTCAAATTCGATGCGCTCTTAATGAATACTCTCTTATTCAATACAATATATCAATCGGTTGAAATTCGTACGAGGATAATTGAGTCTTAAGTCAGTTATAGTGGTTTTCTTCTCGATTAAGCAAAAGAGACTTCAATCGAGGTTATGAGCTCAAATGCTTTTGAAATCAACGAGTAAGCTTCAATTTCATGTTCAAATATAAGAAATGAAGTAATCGAGCATGATAATTGCTTGGAAAGCACGGTTTGAAGTACCAAAATCGAAGAACGTAAGGTAATCAGTCAACTGAAGCTATCTTGAGCTTCCGGAGTCAACAGATGGTCAAAATACCTCAAATTCTATGCGCTCTTCATGAACACCCTCTAATTCAATACAATATATCAATCGGTTGAAGTTCGTACGAGAATCATTGAGTCTTAAGTCAGTTATAGTGGTTTTCTTCTCGATTAAGCAAAAGAGACTTCAATCGAGGTTATGAGCTCAAATGCTTTTGAAATCAACCAGTAAGCTTCAATTTCATGTTCAAATATAAGAAATGAAGTAATCGAGCATAATAATTGCTTAGAAAGCACGGTTTGAAGTACCAAAATCGAAGAACGTAAGGTAATCAGTCAACTGAAGCTATCTTGAGCTTCCGGAGTCAACAGATGGTCAAAATACCTCAAATTCTATGCGCTCTTCATGAACACCCTCTAATTCAATACAATATACCAATCGGTTGAAGTTCGTACGAGAATCATTGAGTCTTAAGTCAGTTATAGTGGTTTTCTTCTCGATTAAGCAAAAGAGACTTCAATCGAGGTTATGAGCTCAAATGCTTTTGAAATCAACCAGTAAGCTTCAATTTCATGTTCAAATATAAGAAATGAAGTAATCGAGCATGATAATTGCTTGGAAAGCACGGTTTGAAGTACCAAAATCGAAGAACGTAAGGTAATCAGTCAACTGAAGCTATCTTGAGCTTCCGGAGTCAACAGATGGTCAAAATACCTCAAATTCTATGCGCTCTTCATGAACACCCTCTAAATCAATACAATATATCAATCGGTTGAAGTTCGTACGAGGATAATTGAGTCTTAAGTCAGTTATAGTGGTTTTCTTCTCGATTAAGCAAAAGAGACTTCAATCGAGGTTATGAGCTCCAATGCTTTTAAAATCAACGAGTAAGCTTCAATTTCATGTTCTAATATAAGAAATTAAGTAATCGAACATGATAATTGCTTGTAAAGCAAGAAATAAAATACCTAAATCGAAGAACGTAAGGTATTCAGTCAACTGAAGCTATCTTGAGCATCCGGAGTCAACAGATGGTCGAACGACCTCGAATTCGATGCGCTCTTCATGAATAACCTCTAATTCAATACAATATATCAATCGGTTGAAGTTCGTACGATAATCATTGAGTCTTAAGTCAGTTATAGTGGTTTTCTTCTCGATTAAGCAAAAGAGACTTCAATCGAGGTTATGAGCTCAAATGCTTTTGAAATCAACGAGTAAGCTTCAATTTCATGTTCTAATATATGAAATGAAGTAATCGAGCATGATAATTGCTTGGAAAGCACGGTTTGAACTACCAAAATCGAAGAACGTAAGGTACTCGATCAACTGAAGCTATCTTGAGCTTCCTGAGTCAACAGATGGTCAAACGACCTCAAATTCGATGCGCTCTTAATGAATACCCTCTAATTCAATACAATATATCAATCGGTTGAAGTTCGTACGAGGATAATTGAGTCTTAAGTCAGTTATAGTGGTTTTCTTCTCGATTAAGCAAAAGAGACTTCAATATAGGTTATGAGCTCCAATGCTTTTGAAATCAACGAGTAAGCTTCAATTTCATGTTCTAATATAAGAAATGAAGTAATCGAGCATGATAAAGGCTTGGAAAGCACGGTTTGAACTACCAAAATCGAAGAACGTAAGGTAATCGGTCAACCGAAGCTATCTTGAGCTTCCGGAGTCGACAGATGGTCGAACGACCTCGAATTTGATACGCTATTCATGAATAACCTCTAATTCACTACAATGTATCAATCGGTTGAAGTACGTACGAGAATCATTGAGTTTTAAGTCAGTTATAGTGGTTTTCTTCTCGATTAAGCAAAAGAGACTTCAATCGAGGTTATGAGCTCAAATGCTTTTGAAATCAACGAGTAAGCTTCAATTTCATGTTCTAATATAAGAAATGAAGTAATCGAGCATGATAATTGCTTGGAAAGCACGGTTTGAACTACCAAAATCGAAGAACGTAAGGTAATCGGTCAACCGAAGCTATCTTGAGCATCCGGAGTCAACAGATGGTCGAACGACCTCGAATTCGATGCGCTCTTCATGAATAACCTCTAATTCAATACAATATACCAATCGGTTGAAGTTCGTACGAGAATCATTGAGTCTTAAGTCAGTTATAGTGGTTTTCTTCTCGATTAAGCAAAAGAGACTTCAATCGAGGTTATGAGCTCAAATGCTTTTGAAATCAACGAGTAAGCTTCAATTTCATGTTCTAATATAAGAAATGATGTAATCGAGCATGATAATTGCTTGGAAAGCACGGTTTGAACTACCAAAATCAAAGAACGTAAGGTAATCGGTCAACCGAAGCTATCTTGAGCATCCGGAGTCAACAGATGGTCGAACGACCTCGAATTCGATGCGCTCTTCATGAATAACCTCTAATTCAATACAATATATCAATCGGTTGAAGTTCGTTAGAGAATCATTGAGTTTTAAGTCAGTTATAGTGGTTTTCTTCTCGATTAAGCAAAGGAGACTTCAATCGAGGATATGACCTCAAATGCTTTTGAAATCAACGAGTAAGCTTCAATTTCATGTTCTAATATAAGAAATGAAGTAATCGAGCATGATAATTTCTTGGAAAGCACGGTTTGAACTACCAAAATCGAAGAACGTAAGGTAATCGGTCAACTGAAGCTATCTTGAGCTTCCGGAGTCAACAGTTGGTCATACGACCTCAAATTCGATGCGCTCTTAATGAATACTCTCTTATTCAATACAATATATCAATCGGTTGAAATTCGTACGAGGAAAATTGAGTCTTAAGTCAGTTATAGTGGTTTTCTTCTCGATTAAGCAAAAGAGACTTCAATCGAGGTTATGAGCTCAAATGCTTTTGAAATCAACGAGTAAGCTTCAATTTCATGTTCAAATATAAGAAATGAAGTAATCGAGCATGATAATTGCTTGGAAAGCACGGTTTGAAGTACCAAAATCGAAGAACGTAAGGTAATCAGTCAACTGAAGCTATCTTGAGCTTCCGGAGTCAACAGATGGTCAAAATACCTCAAATTCTATGCGCTCTTCATGAACACCCTCTAATTCAATACAATATATCAATCGGTTGAAGTTCGTACGAGAATCATTGAGTCTTAAGTCAGTTATAGTGGTTTTCTTCTCGATTAAGCAAAAGAGACTTCAATCGAGGTTATGAGCTCAAATGCTTTTGAAATCAACCAGTAAGCTTCAATTTCATGTTCAAATATAAGAAATGAAGTAATCGAGCATAATAATTGCTTGGAAAGCACGGTTTGAAGTACCAAAATCGAAGAACGTAAGGTAATCAGTCAACTGAAGCTATCTTGAGCTTCCGGAGTCAACAGATGGTCAAAATACCTCAAATTCTATGCGCTCTTCATGAACACCCTCTAATTCAATACAATATACCAATCGGTTGAAGTTCGTACGAGAATCATTGAGTCTTAAGTCAGTTATAGTGGTTTTCTTCTCGATTAAGCAAAAGAGACTTCAATCGAGGTTATGAGCTCAAATGCTTTTGAAATCAACGAGTAAGCTTCAATTTCATGTTCTAATATAAGAAATGAAGTAATCAAGCATGATAATTGCTTGGAAAGCACGGTTTGAACTACCAAAATCGAAGAACGTAAGGTACTCGATCAACTGAAGCTATCTTGAGCTTCCTGAGTCAACAGATGGTAAAACGACCTCAAATTCGATGCGCTCATAATGAATACCCTCTAATTCAATACAATATATCAATCGGTTGAAGTTCGTACGAGAATAATTGAGTCTTAAGTCAGTTATAGTGGTTTTCTTCTCGATTAAGCAAAAGAGACTTCAATCGAGGTTATGAGCTCAAATGCTTTTGAAATCAACGAGTAAGCTTCAATTTCATGTTCTAATATAAGAAATGAAGTAATCGAGCATGATAATTGCTTGGAAAGCACGGTTTGAACTACCAAAATCGAAGAACGTAAGGTACTCGATCAACTGAAGCTATCTTGAGCTTCCTGAGTCAACAGATGGTCAAACGACCTCAAATTCGATGCGCTCTTAATGAATACCCTCTAATTCAATACAATATATCAATCGGTTGAAGTTCGTACGAGGATAATTGAGTCTTAAGTCAGTTATAGTGGTTTTCTTCTCGATTAAGCAAAAGAGACTTCAATATAGGTTATGAGCTCCAATGCTTTTGAAATCAACGAGTAAGCTTCAATTTCATGTTCTAATATAAGAAATGAAGTAATCGAGCATGATAAAGGCTTGGAAAGCACGGTTTGAACTACCAAAATCGAAGAACGTAAGGTAATCGGTCAACCGAAGCTATCTTGAGCTTCCGGAGTCGACAGATGGTCGAACGACCTCGAATTTGATACGCTATTCATGAATAACCTCTAATTCACTACAATGTATCAATCGGTTGAAGTACGTACGAGAATCATTGAGTTTTAAGTCAGTTATAGTGGTTTTCTTCTCGATTAAGCAAAAGAGACTTCAATCGAGGTTATGAGCTCAAATGCTTTTGAAATCAACGAGTAAGCTTCAATTTCATGTTCTAATATAAGAAATGAAGTAATCGAGCATGATAATTGCTTGGAAAGCACGGTTTGAACTACCAAAATCGAAGAACGTAAGGTAATCGGTCAACCGAAGCTATCTTGAGCATCCGGAGTCAACAGATGGTCGAACGACCTCGAATTCGATGCGCTCTTCATGAATAACCTCTAATTCAATACAATATACCAATCGGTTGAAGTTCGTACGAGAATCATTGAGTCTTAAGTCAGTTATAGTGGTTTTCTTCTCGATTAAGCAAAAGAGACTTCAATTGAGGTTATGAGCTCAAATGCTTTTGAAATCAACGAGTAAGCTTCAATTTCATGTTCTAATATAATAAATGATGTAATCGAGCATGATAATTGCTTGGAAAGCACGGTTTGAACTACCAAAATCAAAGAACGTAAGGTAATCGGTCAACCGAAGCTATCTTGAGCATCCGGAGTCAACAGATGGTCGAACGACCTCGAATTCGATGCGCTCTTCATGAATAACCTCTAATTCAATACAATATATCAATCGGTTGAAGTTCGTTAGAGAATCATTGAGTTTTAAGTCAGTTATAGTGGTTTTCTTCTCGATTAAGCAAAGGAGACTTCAATCGAGGATATGACCTCAAATGCTTTTGAAATCAACGAGTAAGCTTCAATTTCATGTTCTAATATAAGAAATGAAGTAATCGAGCATGATAATTTCTTGGAAAGCACGGTTTGAACTACCAAAATCGAAGAACGTAAGGTAATCGGTCAACTGAAGCTATCTTGAGCTTCCGGAGTCAACAGTTGGTCATACGACCTCAAATTCGATGCGCTCTTAATGAATACTCTCTTATTCAATACAATATATCAATCGGTTGAAATTCGTACGAGGAAAATTGAGTCTTAAGTCAGTTATAGTGGTTTTCTTCTCGATTAAGCAAAAGAGACTTCAATCGAGGTTATGAGCTCAAATGCTTTTGAAATCAACGAGTAAGCTTCAATTTCATGTTCAAATATAAGAAATGAAGTAATCGAGCATGATAATTGCTTGGAAAGCACGGTTTGAAGTACCAAAATCGAAGAACGTAAGGTAATCAGTCAACTGAAGCTATCTTGAGCTTCCGGAGTCAACAGATGGTCAAAATACCTCAAATTCTATGCGCTCTTCATGAACACCCTCTAATTCAATACAATATATCAATCGGTTGAAGTTCGTACGAGAATCATTGAGTCTTAAGTCAGTTATAGTGGTTTTCTTCTCGATTAAGCAAAAGCGACTTCAATCGAGGTTATGAGCTCAAATGCTTTTGAAATCAACCAGTAAGCTTCAATTTCATGTTCAAATATAAGAAATGAAGTAATCGAGCATAATAATTGCTTGGAAAGCACGGTTTGAAGTACCAAAATCGAAGAACGTAAGGTAATCAGTCAACTGAAGCTATCTTGAGCTTCCGGAGTCAACAGATGGTCAAAATACCTCAAATTCAATGCGCTCTTCATGAACACCCTCTAATTCAATACAATATACCAATCGGTTGAAGTTCGTACGAGAATCATTGAGTCTTAAGTCAGTTATAGTGGTTTTCTTCTCGATTAAGCAAAAGAGACTTCAATCGAGGTTATGAGCTCAAATGCTTTTGAAATCAACGAGTAAGCTTCAATTTCATGTTCTAATATAAGAAATGAAGTAATCGAGCATGATAATTGCTTGGAAAGCACGGTTTGAACTACCAAAATCGAAGAACGTAAGGTACTCGATCAACTGAAGCTATCTTGAGCTTCCTGAGTCAACAGATGGTAAAACGACCTCAAATTCGATGCGCTCATAATGAATACCCTCTAATTCAATACAATATATCAATCGGTTGAAGTTCGTACGAGAATAATTGAGTCTTAAGTCAGTTATAGTGGTTTTCTTCTCGATTAAGCAAAAGAGACTTCAATCGAGGTTATGAGCTCAAATGCTTTTGAAATCAACGAGTAAGCTTCAATTTCATGTTCTAATATAAGAAATGAAGTAATCGAGCATGATAATTGCTTGGAAAGCACGGTTTGAACTACCAAAATCGAAGAACGTAAGGTACTCGATCAACTGAAGCTATCTTGAGCTTCCTGAGTCAACAGATGGTCAAACGACCTCAAATTCGATGCGCTCTTAAAGAATACCCTCTAATTCAATACAATATATCAATCGGTTGAAGTTCGTACGAGGATAATTGAGTCTTAAGTCAGTTATAGTGGTTTTCTTCTCGATTAAGCAAAAGAGACTTCAATATAGGTTATGAGCTCCAATGCTTTTGAAATCAACGAGTAAGCTTCAATTTCATGTTCTAATATAAGAAATGAAGTAATCGAGCATGATAAAGGCTTGGAAAGCACGGTTTGAACTACCAAAATCGAAGAACGTAAGGTAATCGGTCAACCGAAGCTATCTTGAGCTTCCGGAGTCGACAGATGGTCGAACGACCTCGAATTTGATACGCTATTCATGAATAACCTCTAATTCACTACAATGTATCAATCGGTTGAATTTGAGGTCGTTTGACTATCTGTTTAATCCGGAAGCTCAAGATAGCTTCGGTTGACCGATTACCTTACGTTCTTCAATTTTGGTAGTTCAAACCGTGCTTTCTAAGCAATATCATGCTCGATTACTTCATTTCTTATATTAGAACATGAAATTGAAGCATACTCGTTGATTTCAAAACCTTTTTAGCTTATAACCTCGATGGAAGTCTCTTTTGATTAATCGAGAAGAAAACCACTATAACTGACTTAAAATTCAATGATTCTCATAAGTACTTCAACCGATTGATATGTTGTTTTGAAATAAAGGTTATTCATGAAGAGCGCATCGAATTCGAGGTCGTTCGACCATCTGTTGACTCCGGAAGCTCAAGATAGCTTCGGTTGACCGATTACCTTACGTTCTTCGATTTTGGTAGTTTAAACCGTGCTTTCCAAGCCTTTATCATGCTCGATTAATTCATTTCTTATATTAGAACATGAAATTGAAGCTTACTCGTTGATTTCAAAAGCATTTGAGCTCATAACCTCGATTGAAGTCTCTTTTGCTTAATCGAGAAGAAAACCACTATAACTGACTTAAAACTAAATGATTCTCGTACGTTCTTCAACCTATTGATATATTGTATTGAATTAGAGGGTATTCATGAAGAGCGCATCGAATTTGAGGTCGTTTGACTATCTGTTTAATCCGGAAGCTCAAGATAGCTTCGGTTGACCGATTACCTTACGTTCTTCGATTTTGGTAGTTCAAACCGTGCTTTCTAAGCATTATCATGCTCGATTACTTCATTTCTTATATTAGAACATGAAATTGAAGCATACTCGTTGATTTCAAAACATTTTTAGCTTATAACCTCGATGGAAGTCTCTTTTGATTAATCGAGAAGAAAACCACTATAACTGACTTAAAATTCAATGATTCTCATAAGTACTTCAACCGATTGATATATTGTTTTGAAATAAAGGTTATTCATGAAGAGCGCATCGAATTCGAGGTCGTTTGACCATCTGTTGACTCCGAAAGCTCAAGATAGCTTCGGTTGACCGATTACCTTACGTTCTTCGATTTTGGTAGTTCAAACCGTGCTTTCCAAGCCTTTATCATGCTCGATTACTTCATTTCTTATATTAGAACATGAAATTGAAGCTTACTCGTTGATTTCAAAAGCATTGGAGCTCATAACCTCGATTGAAGTCTCTTTTGCTTATTCGAGAAGAAAACCACTATAACTGACTTAAAACTCAATGATTCTCGTACGTACTTCAACCGATTGATACATTGTATTGAATTAGAGGTTATTCATGAAGAGCGCATCAAATTCGAGGTCGTTCGACCATATTTTGACTCCGGAAGCTCAAGATAGCTTCGGTTGATCGATTACCTTATGTTCTTCGATTTTGGTTGTTCAAACAGTGCTTTCCAAGCCTTTATCATGCTAGATTACTTCATTTCTTATATTAGAACATAAAATTGAAGCTTACTCGTTGATTTCAAAAGCATTTGAGTTCATAACCTCGATTGAAGTCTCTTTTGCTTAATCGAAAAGAAAACCACTATAACTGAATTAAAACTCAATGATTCTTGTACGTACTTCAACCGATTGATATATTGTATTGATTTAAAGGGTATTCATGAAGAGTGCATCGAATTTGAGGTCGTTTGACCATCTGTTGACTCCGAAAGCTCAAGATAGCTTCGGTTGACCGATTACCTTACGTTCTTCGGTTTTGGTTGTTCAAACTGTGCTTTCCAAGTAATTATCTTGCTCGATTAGTTCATTTCTTATATTAGAACATGAAATTAAAGCTTACTCGTTGGTTTCAAAAGCATTTGAACTCATAACCTCGATTGAAGTCTCTTTTGCTTATTCGAGAAGAAAACCAGTATAACTGACTTAAAACTCAATGATTCTCGTACGTACTTCAACCGATTAATATATTGTATTGAATTAGAGCGTATTCATGAAGGGTGCATTGAATTTGAGGTCGTTTGACCATCTGTTGTGATGCAGCCCGTGGATCGAGAATTTCAGTTCGTGGGTCCAAGGTTGAAGATGATATGGGCTGAGTTAAGAAGACTTGTTATTTTCGTTTTTATCATAGCCCAAGACTTTATTATTGTTATTTTTATTATTTTCGGATTTTTTGGATTTCATTAGTTATGGGCTTTAGGGTTTATTTATTTCCTACTTAGATTAGGTTTACTTTTCAGCTATATATTGGACTAATAGGGGTTGGCCGAATTTGGCTAAGTTTTGATTAATGAAAAATTCCGTTTCTTCTCTTTGAGAGAACAGTTCGAATTCCTCTTGTGTGCAAGTCGAATTCCCTATCCGGCGAATCATTCGAGTACATCACCCTTGATTGTGTGTCAATCATCGTCCCCGAGTTGCCTAGACAACACTTTCGTGTTCGATTTAGGAGGTTTTGGGATTTCCATCGGTATCTTTAGTCTTCCGCGTGCGTGAGTCGATTCGGATCTACCAAGGTTCGTATCATTTGGCACCAGAGCCAGAGTTTATGTAATCCAGGTTCTATCGTTCCTTTTGTCCTTTCGTTTTTCGTATCGTTTTATTCGTGTCGTTCGTTCGAGTCTTCGTTTAATCGTTCGTCAGATTCGTTTCGTTCGTGTAAAAAAAAAAGGGTCAGATCCGTTTTCTGTCGTGTTTGCAGACTGTTACTACACTTTCTGCTGAGTGTCGTAATATCCTGCTGTGGTTTGCCGTTCTGTTATGACACTTCTTTTCTAGTGTCGTTATAGGTTCTCTTTCTTTAGGGACTGAATAGTGTCGTAATATCCAAAAAAAAAAAAAAAAATCGTATCTGTGTCATAGAGTCGTCCTTTGTAGCTTTTCGTTTCGTGTCAAGTATTCAGATTTGTTTCTGTGAGTTTTTCGTCTTTTTCTCGTCTTTTTCGTCGGCCAGCACTAAAACGGCCATAACTTTTGCATACGAACTTCGATTTTGCTCCATAATACCTTTTCGGAAAGCTCTCGAAAAGTTCTATACGGTGGTTCCCACTACATCGGAATCGGTTTGTTATTTTTGCAAAAAAAGGCCGTTTAAAAGGTCAAATCGTCCGTCGAAGTTTTCGGTAAATTTTTCGTGTCTTCGAATTTAGGGTTTTCTTAGTTCAGTCGTCTTTGCTTTCTACTTTCAATACTCTTGAGTCATTAGTAGTGATTTCTGTGGTGGATTAAGGGGATTTGAGCTTCTTAAGAGAGAATCGAGTGGAAAAAGGCGAGAGTGTGAGAGTATTAGAGGGTAAAAAGCCATATCCATTGAGCGATACACGAGTGTTGAGTGATTCATCATTGAGTGATACACGAGTGATTGTGAGGTGGTGAGGTTCATTATTTTTACTAACGTTTTTTTTTTTTGTTTTGTGTTTAAAAAAAATAATAATAAATAAAAAAAAATGGCAGGTACAAGCAATGACTCGTCGATGGGTCAACCAGAAATTGATCCAAAGATCAAGTTCCTGTATGATGCTTTGAGTGCTGATTTCAGGAAGCTGATGAGAGAAGAGATGGAGGAAGTACATGCAAGGATCAACGAAGTGGAACAGAAAAATCAGCTAGAGTTTGCTCCGGGCAGTGGCGGACGAGGAGGTCGAGGTGGTAGAGGTAGAGGTCAGCACTATAACCGGAGAACTAACCCTGAGTTCGAGGCTGTGGGTTATGAGGAGGATGTAGAGTTCGAAGAAGAGGAAGAACGAAGTTGGCATAGAGGAGCAAGGAATGGACGAGACAACAATCTGGGCAACATCAGGATGAACATTCCCTCGTTTCAAGGGAAGAACGACCCAGAATTGTTTCTTGAGTGGGAGAGAAAAGTGGAGCTGATGTTCGAGTGTCACAATTATTCAGAGCTCAAGAAGGTGAAGTTAGCAGCAATTGAGTTCTCGGATTATGCTCTCGTTTGGTGGGATCAGTTAGTCACCAACAGGCGGCGGAATGGAGAGCACCCGATTGAGACATGGAGCGAGATGAAGGCGGTGATGAGGAAGCGATTCGTACCTTCTCATTATTACCGTGAGCTTTACAACAAGCTGCAGAATTTGAGACAAGGGGTTCGGAGTGTGGATGACTACTTCAAGGAGATGGAGGTAGCCATGATTCGAGCCAATATTGTTGAGGAAAGAGAGGCGACGATGGCGAGGTTCTTGGCTGGTCTGAATTGGGAGATTCGGAATGGGGTAGAGTTGCAGCATTACGTCGAGCTGGAAGACATGGTACACATGGCCATCAAAATAGAGAACCAGCTCAAGAGGAGGGGTAATGGCGGCAGCATGCAGAGTCCGAACAGTTGGAAGAGGGAAGAGCAGCCGAGGGAGGAGAAGCAGCCATTTGGGAAGCCGAGGTTTGATGCTTCAAATTCTGAAATTCAAGGCAAACCGGCAGCTCCTAGTGTTCGCAATCGGGATCAGAAGTGCTTTAAGTGTCAAGGTTTTGGGCACATCATGAGTGAATGTCCGAATCGGAGAGTCATGGTCATGAGGGATAATGGAGAGGTAGTGACCGATGACGAAGAATCCAGCCCAAAGATGCCGGCTTTAGTGGATCCTGATGAGGAGGAGGTTGAGGAGATCACACCACCCACCGGACTTATTTGTGTGGCAAGGAGGGTTCTTAGCGTTCAGAATCAAGCAGCAGAGACAGAGCAGCGGGAGAATATCTTCCACACGAGGTGTCACGTGAAAGATAGCTTGTGCAGCTTGATCATCGATAGTGGCAGTTGCACCAATGTCGCTAATGTTTCCATGGTTGAGCGACTTGGTCTGCCTGTGTTGAAGCATCCCAAACCTTATCGCCTACAATGGTTGAATGACGTGGCAGTGGTCAAGGTGACAAAGCAAGTGAAGGTGTCATTCAGCACTGGGTCGTATGAGGATGAAGTTGTGTGCGACGTAGTTCCTATGCATGCGAGTCATATCATTTTGGGGCGTCCGTGGCAGTATGATCGCCATGCGATCTATGATGGCTTCAACAACACGTATTCCTTCAAGTATAATCAGAAAAAGGTGTCACTCCTTCCTCTTACTCCTACACAGATTTATGAAGATCAAGTGCAGTTGATAAAGGAGGCGGGAAAGATGAGGTCGAAGGATGAGAAAGTAGAGATTAAGGAGAGTGGGTTGATGCATAAAACTCTACTTGATCAGCGTGGTGATTTGGAGAAGTCAAGCACGGGGGGAGTTTGGTCCGCTGTTGATCATAACCATATCTCTCCTTCTTTTGATTTTCTCTTGCAGGAATTCAATGATGTTTCCATTCAGAGGAGTGACGAATTTGAGGAACTGGACTTCTTTCCGTTTGGTGCGAGAGACGGGCCGGATTTGAGGACAAATCCTCTTCAAGAGGAGGGGAATGATGCAGCCCGTGGATCGAGAATTTCAGTTCGTGGGTCCAAGGTTGAAGATGATATGGGCTGAGTTAAGAAGACTTGTTATTTTCGTTTTTATCATAGCCCAAGACTTTATTATTGTTATTTTTATTATTTTCGGATTTTTTGGATTTCATTAGTTATGGGCTTTAGGGTTTATTTATTTCCTACTTAGATTAGGTTTACTTTTCAGCTATATATTGGACGAATAGGGGTTGGCCGAATTTGGCTAAGTTTTGATTAATGAAAAATTCCGTTTCTTCTCTTTGAGAGAACAGTTTCGAATTCCTCTTGTGGCAAGTCGAATTCCCTATCCGGCGAATCATTCGAGTACATCACCCTCGATTGTGTGTCAATCATCGTCCCCGAGTTGCCTAGACAACACTTTCGTGTTCGATTTAGGAGGTTTTGGGATTTCCATCGGTATCTTTAGTCTTCCGCGTGCGTGAGTCGATTCGGATCTACCAAGGTTCGTATCATGTTGACTCCGAAAGCTCAAGATAGCTTCGGTTGACCGATTACCTTACGTTCTTCAATTTTGGTAGTTCAAACCGTGCTTTCCAAGCAATTATCATGCTCGATTACTTCATTTCTTATATTAGAACATGAAAATGAAGCTTACTCGTTGATTTCAAAAGCATTTGAGCTCATAACCTCGATTGAAGTCTCTTTTGCTTAATCGAGAAGAAATCCACTATAAATGACTTAAATCTCGATGATTCTCATACGTATTTCAACCAATTGATACATTGTATTGAATTAGAGGTTATTCATGATGAGCGCATCAAATTCGAGGTCGTTCGACCATATTTTTACTCCGGAAGCTTAAGATAGCTTCGGTTGACCGATTACCTTATGTTCTTCGATTTTGGTTGTTCAAACAGTGCTTTCCAAGCCTTTATCATGCTAGATTACTTCATTTCTTATATTAGAACATGAAATTGAAGCTTACTCGTTGATTTCAAAAGCATTTGAGTTCATAACCTCTATTGAAGTCTCTTTTGCCTAATCGAGAATAAAACCACTACAACTGACTTAAAACTCAATGATTCTTGTACATACTTCAACCGATTGATATATTGTATTGAATTAAAGGGTATTCATGAAGAGTGCATCGAATTTGAGGTCGTTTGACCATCTGTTGACTCCGAAAGCTCAAGATAGCTTCGGTTGACCGATTACCTTACGTTCTTCGATTTTGGTAGTTCAAACTGTGCTTTCCAAGTAATTATCATGCTCGATTACTTCATTTCTTATATTAGAACATGAAATTGAAACTTACTCGTTGGTTTCAAAAGCATTTGAACTCATAACCTCGATTGAAGTCTATTTTGCTTATTCGAGAAGAAAACCACTTATAACTGACTTAAAACTCAATGATTCTCGTACGTACTTCAACCGATTAATATATGGTATTGAATTAGAGCGTATTCATGAAGGGTGCATTGAATTTGAGGTCGTTTGACCATCTAGTGACTCCGGAAGCTCAAGATAGCATCGGTTGACCGATTACCTTACGTTCTTCAATTTTGGTAGTTCAAACCGTGTTTTCCAAGCAATTATCATGCTCGATTACTTCATTTCTTATATTAGAACATGAAAATGAAGCTTACTCGTTGATTTCTAAAGCATTTGAGCTCATAACCTCGATTGAACTCTCTTTTGCTTAATCGAGAAGAAAACCACTATAACTGACTTAAAACTCAATGATTCCCGTCAAACTTCAACCGATTAATATATTGTATTGAATTAGAGGTTATCCATGAAGAGCACATGGAATTCGAGGTCGTTCGACCATCTGTTGACTCCGGAAGCTCAAGATAGCTTCGGTTGACCGATTACCTTACGTTCTTCGATTTTGGTAGTTCAAACTGTGCTTTCCAAGCCTTTATCATGCTAGATTACTTCATTTCTTATATTAGAACATAAAATTGAAGCTTACTCGTTGATTTCTAAAGCATTTGAGTTCATAACCTCGATTGAAGTCTCTTTTACTTAATCGAGAAGAAAACCACTATAACTGACTTAAAACTCAATGATTCTTGTACGTACTTCAACCGATTGATATATTGTATTGAATTAGAGGGTATTCATGAATAGTGCATCAAATTTGAGGTCGTTTGACCATCTGTTGACTCCGGAAGCTCAAGATGGCTTCGTTTGACCGATTACCTTACGTTCTTCGATTTTGGCAGTTAAAACCGTGCTTTCAAAACCGTTATCATGCTCGATTACTTTATTTCTTATATTAGAATATTAAATTGAAGCTTACTCGTTGATTTCTAAAGCATTTGAGTTCATAACCTCGATTGAAGTCTGTTTTGCTTAATCGAGAAGAAAACCACTATAACTGACTTAAAACTCAATGATTCTCTTACGTACTTCAACCGATTGATACATTGTATTGAATTAGAGGTTATTCATGAAGAGTGCATCGAATTCGAGGTCGTTCGACGATATTTTGACTCCATAAGCTCAAGATAGCTTCGGTTGACCAATTACCTTATGTTCTTCGATTTTGGTAGTTCAAACCGTGCTTTAAAAGCCTTTATCATGCTAGATTACTTCATTTCTTATATTAGAACATGAAATTGAAGCTTACTTGATGATTTCAAAAGCATTTGAGTTCGTAACCTCGATTGAAGTCTCTTTTGGTTAATCGAGAAGAAAACCACTATAACTGACTTAAAACTCAATGATTCTCGTACGTACTTCAACCGATTGATATATTGTATTGAATTAGAGCGTATTAATGAAGGGCGCATCGAATTTGAGGTCGTTTGACCATCTGTTGACTCCGGAAGCTCAAGATAGCTTCGGTTGACCGATTACCTTACGTTCTTCGATTTTGGTAGTTCAAACTGTGCTTTCCAAGTAATTATCATGCTTGATTACTTCATTTCTTATATTAGAACATGAAATTGAAGCTTACTCGTTGGTTTCAAAAGCATTTGAACTCATAACCTCGATTGAAGTCTCTTTTGCTTATTCGAGAAGAAAACCACTATAACAGACTTAAAACTCAATGATTCTTGTACGTACTTCAACTGATTGATATATTGTATTGAATTAAAGGGTATTCATGAAGTGTGCATCGAATTTGAGGTCGTTTGACCATCTGTTGACTCCGAAAGCTCAAGATAGCTTCGGTTGACCGATTACCTTACGTTCTTCGATTTTGGTAGTTCAAATTGTGCTTTCCAAGTAATTATCATGCTCGATTACTTAATTTCTTATATTAGAACATGAAATTGAAGCTTACTCGTTGGTTTCAAAAGCATTTGAACTCATAACCTCGATTGAAGTCTCTTTTGCTTATTCGAGAAGAAAACCACTATAACTGACTTAAAACTCAATGATTCTCGTACGTACTTCAACCGATTAATATATTGTATTGAATTAGAGCGTATTCATGAAGGGTGCATTGAATTTGAGGTCGTTTGACCATCTGTTGACTCCGAAAGCTCAAGATAGCTTCGGTTGACCGATTACCTTACGTTCTTCGATTTTGGTAGTTCAAACCGTGCTTTCCAAGCAATTATTGTTGGTCCCGGTTTGTTATAGGAAAAAATACGTAGAGGGGGGAGGGGGGTGAATACGTATTGTTGGTCCCGGTTTGTTAATAGGGGAAATACGTAGAGGGCGGGGGGTGAATACGTATTTCAAGTTTTTCAACTTTTTCCCTTTAACTCAGAGTGACAAGTAAAAAGCTCGCTTGACACTTAAGACCTAGCTGAAGCTAGATCTACAGTACGTAGCTTGCCTGCTTGACCGAAGTAAGGACTTGATCAAGAGGGAGTCTTTACTCGTATATGCGGAAATTCGGTGAGCTAAAGTCTTTACTAAGTAATTAAAGAATCCAAGTTCGTTTGTTTAGATGCACGTGCAATGGATAATCAAATACAGTAAAGAAATTAGGGTTAGAGAGATACGACACAGGGATTTATAGTGGTTCGGAGTTTAAGGCTCCTACGTCCACTTGTTGCACGACGGCAACTGTTCTCTTCACTCAAGAACTTGAAGGTTACGGGTCCTTCAAAAACCTGTCGAGATCGGGCTTCACTCGCCTGGATCCAACGATAGACGTAGTGATTGCGGGTTCACTACTCAAACCTAGACAATACTGGAAGCTTCACTTGCTTCAGTCAAACACAGACAGGGAGATTACGGGTTCTCCTTACAGCCTAGCTTCGATCGAGCTTCACACAAACGATGTAGGTGCAAGCGTGGATCTAAACTCTATGATCGAGACTTCTTCAATCGATGAAAGAAGAGCCTTGGATCAAGACAACCTAACGACGACTCAAAAACCTAACAGACGGAGTTTAGGGTTTTTGGTTGACGAACACACTATGAAGATCTCTTTACAGTAGATGCAAAGTAGGCTAGAGTTCTCCTTCTAAGCTTGGATATTTGAAGTGGGCTTAGACTCTAAGTGTGAAGGTTGTGAAGACGAGTTCCGATGAACTGGAAACTCGGAGAACACTTGAAAACAAAGACTCGAAGATTTGCTCAAAGGCTTGGGAGTGTTTGTTTGCTGTATGCGCTCGAATGCTCAAGTAGTGTTCTACTTCTTCACGTTGTGATCCTTCACTATTTATAGGCGGAGGGATGCAGGGATCCGTTGCTTGGTTGGTGGCCTTGTCCCTCCTTCTCTCGACAGTACTTTGCGCAGGCAGACGCTTTTGCAGGTGCGCAGTTTGTCTCTTTGCCGAAAATGGCTAAGTTACAAACTTAACAGTAACTGGAGCGAGCCAGTACTGTAGCAGCGCCCTGTCGGCCTGGCAGTCAGCTCCTCTGCTCCTCTCCGCGATCGACACGTGGAGATCTCGTAATTAATGCGGAGATCTCCAGTTGACTGGAGTTCAAATTCGGAGCGGGAATTGTGCTGTTGCTTTCTGGTAGGTAGTGGCTTGCTTTGCTTTGAAGCTGTAGCGTCCGCTTCAAATCGAGTCGCTTCAAGGTTACTATGTAGCGAGTACTTGGGAAGTGAGTTCCCGAAGTGACTGCTTTAGTAAGTGTTGACCCGCGTTGACTCACTTCGGCTTTTCACTGTAGCACTCGCTTCGTTTTGCTTTGCTGGACTCGCTTCGATATCACTGTAGCGCTCGCTTCGCTTTGCTTTGGTGGACTCGCTTTGATTCCACTGTAGCGCTCGCTACGCTTCGGCACGCTTTACTTCAGCTTCGGTAGACTCGCTTCGCTTGAAAAACACACTCAAGTGAGTGGCCTTCACTTGGAATTTCTGCAGTCTAAAAATTTAAACAAATCAAAGCCAACCTAACAGTATAGGCTTAAAAAAATTCTAACCTATTTTCTACATCAAATAGGGTCGCTCAGGAACAGGACACTTGGGGTTTTGGGATCAAATCAAAACAAATAACTTCATTTATAGAATGTCCCATAAAGTTCCCCCTTAACAAATAGGTCCTTAACAATTCCCAACAATTTCCCCCTTTTTGATGATGCCAAAACCCAATGACTAAGATTTAAACCAATCTAGCCTATCTAACCGTGGAAAGAACTTCAAGCGACTGCTTCCTTTGCAGGCTTCGTTAGAATTTTTCTTTTTAAGTTCCTTTCCCCTTTTTTTTCGGTTAAATTTATTGAGTTTGTAGCAAAAGGATAAAGTCATTCACAAAGCAAGTAAATGACACAATATGACAGAAATTGAAATTTGGATAAATGAACAAGCAGTTCATCAAAACAAATATGAAACTTGAAACTCAAAGGTTTCCTGCAGTTTCATCATGGATCTTCCATCTTCTCTCTCTCCTCCTCCTTCTTTTCATCCTCCTTTTCCTCCTTCTTTTCCTCCTCCTTTATGAAGTAAGCCGACATAACATTCGGCTCCATCGTCCTGATGTTGAATTTATTTTCTCTCCACTTTCGCTCCAATCTAAGAGCTTCATCCACTTCTGCGTCAATCACCCTTCTGTTGGGAATGTCTTGTAGAAGGGGCATGGGAAATTCTTTTACTGCTGGCACTTTGACGATTAGTGGTAGGGGTTTTGCTTGCTCTGCCAAAGTAAAAATCTTTCACCGCAACCTCTCGTTGTAATGACGCAGGAAGTTGTTGAGAGCTTCCATCCTCGAGCACTTGTCTTGGTGAGGCACTACCTGCCACCAGTAGTATGCCTTGATAAACTTGTCCTTCAGATGCAACCAAGTGTCGAGAAGATCTCTCGGAATGAAGTCCTCGATCTGCCTCGAATCAGGATGATGATCTCTTCGAGTTGCCAGCTCCTCCTCCGTCCTGCTCTTCATTTCTTTCATGATGGAGTTGAATTGTGCACTGGCGTCACTGCTCCACTTGGGACTCATATCATTCAGTCGCTTCCGAATGAAGTCATGCTCTTCGGGTGGATAACGACCAGAATCGATCATTTCCTTCAGTGTGACTTTGCCAGTTTCCATCCAGGCTTGGAGTTGAACGGCTTCAGATTCTTCAGGCGTATGAGGAATCAGGGCACTGCGCGTGATGGCGGATTGGATGAGTCTTTCTTCATTCCAGAGAGACTCGATCCGTTCATCCAACTTTCTCAGCCTCTTCTCCTTCACTTCCTCATCCTTCTCCTTCCTCCTCTTCTTATCTTCCTTTTTCTTCTGCCTCTTCTCGAAGCGACTAGCCTTCTCTTTGACCACTTGCTGCATTTTTTGATGTTTAGCAGCAGGATCGTCTTCCCTGGATTCAGGCGTCGACCGCTTCAAGGAAACTTTCTGATCAGGAGGTGGTGGAGGCGGCATCACAACGGCAGCTACACTGGCTGAAGTGAGTGCAAGTGATGAAGCAGCTACGGAGGCCGAAGCGGGCGCTACGGCTGAAGCGGGCGCTTTGGAACCTGAAGTACCTGCAGGAGTTAGCTTTCTCAGATCAAATTGACGTTCCAACTCCCGAGCTATAGCCTCATCCCTTTCTATTAGCTTCCGCCTTTCCTCCTTGGTCAGCACCGTAACAGGGGGATGACGTGCGATTGAAGCACTAAGCACTTTTTCCTCAATCGGCCTGCTGGGCTCTTCGTGCTTCTTCATCAGCTCCTCCTTAGTGAGCTTTGTTTTGCCCTTCTTTGCAAGCTTCGCCCTTGATTCTTCATCCATCTCCTCCTCTCCAGATCCTCCAACTTCAGTTCCCCCTGCGATCAAGCCACTAGCTTCGATCGCTCTTCCTTCACTACTCGCACCTCCAACATCTCCAGATTCAATGAATTTCTGCATGTTTTCCCCCTTTTTGGCATCATCAAGACTGCCAGGGGCTGGGATGGTCACCGTTCCGCTGATGGATTGGTGTATTTCATTGATTCTGCTGAGAACGTCCTGGAGCATTTTCTCGGCGCATTCTGCAAAGATATGCTCTTTTGCCAGCACAAGCTCTGCCGTCTTGACTGATATCTCTTCCAGTAGATATTTGCACTGGTCTTCTCTCTCCTTGACAGACCGCATCAAGTTCTCCAGCGGTTCTACTTCTCTAAAGCGAGCGTCCAGCTCCGCTTCAATCTCATCCTTCATCCTCTTTCTTTCCTCTTGCAGATTGAAATACCAGAAATCTTTGGAAGCAGCAAGTTCTGCTTTGTCAGTAGTAACAACATTCTCTCTTTGTTTCAACATGACGTAGAATTTAGCAGCGCCGACCATTCTGACTGAGAAATCTCCTGCCAACTTCTCTGCCTTGCTAATTTTGTCGGCAAGTTGAGCTTGCTTGAGAGCCACATCAATTCCTACTTTCCTCCGGCTCTTCAACTCAGCATTTGCTTCGTCAAGCTTGCTGTTGAGGATTTCAATCTCTTTCTCAAGACCGAGAGTTTTCAGTTTACCTCTCGTCAGCTCGCTTTCCAGCTTCCTTATCTTTTCTTCATTGTTGGAGATCTGCTTCTCCATCTTTTCAACATTTCCGGTTGCTTTGTTGATGTTTTCCCTGTACTTGCTCCTCATATTCCTCTTCTCCTCCTTCTCTGTCTCTATCTCTCTCTTCACTTTCTCCAACTCCTCTTCTAACTTCTTCTTCTCTCCACTCACTTCCACCAACTTCGTGTTCACTTCCCTAAGCCTGCTCCTCTCAGCATCTAGGGATTGTTGAAGATCTTGGGTACTTCTGATGCGCGATCACGCTATGCGGAAGCTACGGAAGCGAAAACACACGCCAACTAGCAACTGATTCAACCCAATCCACGAATGTGACAAACTCCCCGACTACGACTCTAGAATACACGAAATAGGTAAAAACAGAAACCTAAGCAGAACAACTCGGATTACGCTCAAATTTAGACACGAAGTACAACCTAGGGTTAGGAACAAAATATCCAAAATTCAGCAAAATCGCACGGGTGGATTTCCGTTTGGCTCGGTGGTCAGTTTCAGGTCGTTTTAGGGTTCCAAAAACGGATCTGAAAATAAATAAACGGGATTCAGGCTTAAGGGATGGGTAAGGGACGGTGGGAATGATTTTTGATGATGTTTAGACGGTTTATGATGGCTGGAAACAAAAGAAACGAAATAAGGTTGTGAAAATTACCAGAAACAAACCTCGAATCTACAAGGATTCGAAACGCGCCTGTGCAGCAATCTTCGTGGCTCGATTAACCCGGATACTACGAGATATCACGAACGTATCGATTGAATTCAAGTTTGAGGTCGCCAAACAACAAACTCTACCAAGAACTTTCAGTTTGTGAGACAAGAGAATTAGCGTAAAAGCTGTTTTCATTCAATCAAGTCTGTCCAATGTTAATTTCGAAAATCACATAAATACTACCCTAATTCTGAAAAGGCTAGGGCCGAAATTACTAAGTAATTGGGCCTGAAAATCTCGAAAATTCATAATAAATAAAATACAAAGTTTAAGCCCAAACAAATATAATAAATCTGAAATAACGGGCTTGTCTTCCTTTCATCCTTGATGGGCCTCCGAATCTCCGTCTTCAACGCTTGATAAGTTCACCAACTTGTATTGACAAAATCCGACTCCATCATCCTCCAATTTGTGTTGAAGGTAGCACTGCAAATATCTTTGAAGCTTTTGAGCTCTCGATCTTGTCATTGGTCCATTAAGCTGCAAATCCGGATTCAACTCTCCAATGCTAGCTTCAGTCTCATCATTCCCCCCCTGCTGAAAAGAATTCGTCCTCGAATTCAAGTCCTCCTCACCATCTCGATCATCTACAGGAAATGGAGACAAATCAGAAACATTGAAAGTTGACGAACATTTATACTCACCTGGAAGGTCAATTCGGTATGCATTATCATTGACACGTGCAACCACAATAAATGGTCCATCTCCACGAGGCATTAGCTTCGACTTCCTCAAGTTAGGAAAACGGCCCGGGCTGAAGTGAATCCAAACCTTATCACCTGGTTTGAACAACACTTGCTTGCGATGGGTGTTCGCCTTTCTTGCGTTCTTGACACCTTGAAGCTCAATCCTCGCCTTGACTTTCTCATGCATCTCCCGAACCTGTTCAGCCCTACGAGAACCTTGCAAACTCGAAAGATGATCAGTAGGCAAAGGTAAAAGGTCCGTGGGAGTTAACGGATTAAATCCATAAACTACCTCAAATGGAGACATATGGGTAGAAGAATGCACAACCCTGTTATAAGCAAACTCAGCAAATGGAAGGCATTCTTCCCATGATTTCAAATTATTCTTAACAAGAGCACGTAGTAGAGTGCCTACTGTCCTATTAACTACCTCAGTTTGTCCATCTGTTTGTGGATGACAAGCAGTAGAAAATAACAGTTTGGTACCCAACTTTCCCCACAAAACACGCCAAAAATGTCCCAAAAATTTGACATCCCTATCAGACATAATGGTTCTAGGAACACCATGCAGACGGACTACTTCACGAAAGAACAAATTGGCAATGTTAACAGCATCATCAGTTTTTCTACAAGCAATGAAATGGGACATCTTGGAAAAACGATCAACTACCACGAAAATAGAGTCTTTCCCAGACTTAGATCTAGGCAAACCAAGTATGAAATCCATGGAAATATCAACCCAAGGGGACGACGGTGCCGGCAAAGGCGTATACAACCCAAAAGGACTAGACGTAGACTTGGCTTTCCTACAAGTAATACAACGAGAACAGACTCTTTCCACATCACGTTTCATGCGAGGCCAATAAAAATGCTCATGCAAAAGACTCAATGTTTTGGACACACCAAAATGACCCATCAAACCTCCTGCATGTGATTCTACAACCAACAACTCTCGCATGGAACAATCAGGCACACACAACTTCAATTCTTTGAACAAGAACCCATTAGACACATAGAATGAATCAATAGCCCTAGACTTAGCCATACAAGATGTAAATATAGGACCAAAGAACGAATCTGATTCATAGAATGTCTTAATATGCTCGAATCCTAAGGACTGGGCATGCACAACAGACAGTAAAGTGTACCTGCGCGATAAAGCATCAGCAACAACATTCTCTTCACCTTTCTTGTACTTTATCACGTAGGGGAATGACTCGATGAACTCTACCCACCTGGCATGGCGTGAATTCAGATTCTGCTGCCCTTTCAGGTGCTTCAAGGACTCATGATCAGTGTGTATCACGAACTCCTTTGGCCTCAGGTAGTGCTGCCAAGTCTCCAAAGACCTCTTCAACGCGTACAGCTCCTTGTCGTATGTGGAATACCGAAGGGCTGCACCGTTCAACTTCTCACTGAAGAATGCAACTGGTTTTCTTTCCTGCATCAAAACAGCACCAATGCCTATACCAGAGGCATCACACTCAATCTCGAACATTTTGTTAAAATCAGGCAAAACCAACACAGGAGCATTACATAATTTCGACTTCAGCAAGTTAAAAGCATGCTCTTGGGCTTTGCCCCACTCAAACTTCCTATCTTTCCTAGTCAATTCAGTCAAAGGGGCTGCTATAGTGGAAAAATCACGCACAAAACGACGATAAAAGCCCGCTAAACCATGAAAAGACCGAACATCAGCACACGACTTAGGCGTTGGCCACTCCTCTATGGCTTTCACCTTAGTCCTATCAACTTCAACCCCACGACTACTAACAACAATGCCAAGAAATATAACCTCATCCATGCAAAAGGAACACTTAGACAAATTAGCATATAATTTCGCATCACGCAGCAACACAAACACATGCCTAAGGTGCCTAACATGCTCTTCAACACTCATGCTATAGACAAGGATATCATCAAAATAGACCACTACATATTTCCCTATGACTTCACGCAGAACATGGTTCATTAGACGCATAAACGTACTAGGAGCATTTGTAAGGCCAAAAGGCATCACAAGCCATTCATACAATCCATGCTTCGTTTTGAACGCAGTTTTCCACTCATCTCCCTCATTCATCCTCACTTGAAAATAACCAGAACGTAAATCAATTTTTGAAAAGACAGATGCTCCAGATAATTCATCTAACATATCATCTAATCGAGGGATAGGGAAACGATACTTCACCGTTATCTTGTTGATAGCTCGGCAATCCATGCACATGCGCCACTCATTGTTCTTCTTTGGGACGAGGATTACGGGCACTGCACACGGTGATAAGCTCTCTCTAATCTGCTTCTTCTCCAGTAACTCCCTGACCTGACGGTCAATCTCCTTTGTCTCCTCGGGACTGGTGCGGTAAGCTGGTCTGTTCGGAAGAACTGCTCCCGGCTGAAAATCGATCTGGTGCTCAATTCCCCGAATTGGTGGTAGACCACTTGGTATCTCATCTGGGAAGACATCTGTGAACTCCTCCATCAATGGCTGCAAAACAGAAGGAATAACAACGTCAGAAGTATCATCAACCTTAAAATTAACCAGAACGACAGCATTACCTGCTTTGACAATTTTCTGAGCTCCCTTTATACTGATGAACAGGTTTCGGTTCATCGCTTCAGAACTGTTCTCACTTGAAGTGGAAGAAGTGGTAACGTGGGCAGCTTTAGCCTTAGAAAGGCCCTTGGTGTCCTTAGTACTCTGAGATTCCACAGTGGCCTCTCCCGATGGAATGGGTCGCTTGCCCTCTGCACGTTTATCCTTCTCTTCTTTGAACTTCTCCTGCATCCGTTTCTGATCTTCAATCACATCTTTAGGCGCTAAAGGCCACAATCTGGTGGTGCGTCCCTCTCGAGTCACGACATAAGTGTTGGCGAATCCATCATGTATCGCCTTCCTGTCGAACTGCCAAGGACGACCAAGCAAAATATGTGCCGCCTCCATAGGGATGACGTCACACAAAACAGTGTCAGTAAAATGACCAATTGAAAAGGTGACAGGTACCTGATATCCGACATGAATCTCGCCTCTGTCTGTCAACCATTGCAATCGGTACGGTTTCGGATGCTTCTGTGGGACCAACTCCAACTTTCCAACTGCATACTGACTGATGGCGTTTACAACGCTCCCACTATCAATGATGAGCGAACACACCTTATCCTGAATCGAACAGCGTGAGTAAAAGATGTTCTCCCGCTGATCATTCTGCTCTTCGTCTCTAATAATGCTCAACGCTCGGATCGAAACAAGGCTGACGTTAGCTGGCTTTGGCTGCTCATCCTCAACATCAATTGCACCAAAGAGAGTGCTGACTAGGGGCTGCTCTAAGGACTGATCGGCAACCCTTGCGTCTTCTCCTTCATCAACTTCCTCTTCACTAGCTGATTCTAACTCATTCTGCTCAGTGATGAATAAAACTCTGCGATTGGGACACTGAGCTTGAAAGTGTCCCCATCCTTTGCACTTGTGACACTGAACGTCACGTGCTCTTCCTGGAGTGCTGCTACTCGAAGGCTGACCTGAGGGTGCAGGACGAGTCGGAGCATTCCGGTTCGGTGCCGGTGGAGTATTCTGCTCAGAACGGCAAACGGGCTGCGTGGACTGACCTTGAGGACGTGTAGGGGCTGACCTCGACGCAGATGCACTCGGTGCAGGCGCATCACCTCCTCGGACCCAAGAATTTCGTGCTGGGGTCGAAAAGGCAGATCGCCTACGTCCTTCTCTAAGCTGCCATTCCACAATTGAGGCATAGTTTATCATAGCCTCAATACTGGCGAAGTCCCTCAACTCTACTTCACAAGCTATGTCTGGGTTCATCCCCTCAACATACCAATTGATTGTGGCAATCAATGTCTCTTCCTTGCCAACCCTGTTCATAGCTGTCTCAAGCTCCTTATGGTACTCCTCAATCGAACGAGTTCCCTGCTTGATTCTGTTCAATTTCTTCTCAAGCTCTCGTTCATAGTGTACCGGGATGAAACGACCTCTCATAACGTCCTTCATCTCTTGCCAAGTGTCTATAGGTGGGTATCTGTCACGGCGTCTCCTCTCTTGCTGATTCTCCCACCATGAGGCTGCATATCCTCTAAACTCCAACGATGCAAGCTGAACCTTTTTCAACTCCGAAAAGTCATAGCACTCAAAGATCTTCTCGACTTTCCTCTCCCAATCGAGGTACACGTCAGGCTCATGTAACCCCTCAAATTCAGGAATGCTTGTCTTGATATTATTCAACAAGCTATCTGCCCCTCCATGTCGGTTGTGATTGGCACGAAAAGTACGCCTCGGAGGTGGACGTGGCCGATCACGTCTCCATGGATGCTCATTTTCAGCCACTGATCCCTCACTATAATCATCGAAGTCATCCTCGTACTCATCAGCACCATTCTCTTGCACTAACTCAGGCTGGCGGCGTAGAGGTTGACGACGTACTGGCTCACGGCGTACCGGCTCTGGTTGTTGCTCAGGCTGCCGACCGACTATTTCAAGGCGTTCGAACTGTTGCATCAACTTGCCAAATGTGTCGTCCATCTTCTGCTCAAGTAATCGGTTCCTCCTCTCAAAGTGGGCAGCCATGGCATCAAAGTGAAACTTAGCATCCCAAGGCGTCTTAGGAGGATCACCGCCGGAATCGTCTCCTCCGTTTGACATTGTACCTGCAAAACGAGCAAACGTAAAAGAAAAACAAGTAACCTCACAAACCTCACTATCACTCGTGTATATCACTCAATACTCTCGTGTATGTCGCTCAATGCCCTCGTGTATATCACTCAATACTCTCGTGTATATCACTCAATACTCTCGTGTATTGTAACATATATCTCTAAACCTCAAATCCACGGCAGAACTGATGATGACTCCTCTACCTTGAATCAAAGACTCGAACTTGAATTCCCAGAAATCACAGGTACGTATAAGACACAAAGTTACTGGATATTTGTGGGTATGGTTCACGGTTATGGGAAAAAGGCACAAGGAATTTTGGATGGGGGTATAAGCTGTACTTCGTTATGAGCACTAATCCTACTTGAACTGACTTAGGACTGACCCTACACTACCCAATGCACCCAAATATCATAGAAGAGGAGCTGCCTAAACGGTATGTGGAAAAACTCCAAAACTGAAAACTGGAAAAATCCCTAAAAAACTTCAGGGGGCGATTTGACCCTTTAAACGGCCTTTTTTTGACAAAATAATGAACTGATTCCGACGAAGTGGGAACCACCGTATAGATCTTTTCGAGAGCTTTCCGAAAAGGTATTATAGAGCCAAATCGGAGTTCGTATGCAAAAGTTATGGCCGTTTTAGTGCTGGCCGACGAAAAACTCAAGAAACGAAGATACAATGACTACCTCACGCAAGAAACACCCAAGAAACAATATAGGAACACACTGTGACACACTAGGGGCTTCGATTTATCTATATATATATATATATATATATATATATATATATATATATATATATATATATATATATATATATATATATATATATATATATATATATATATATATATTTTTTTTTTTTTAATCGAAACTGTTGTCCCCTAATATGTCACGACACCTAATTGGATTGAACCACGATCAACAAAAGTCGACGTGGCTCTGGTACAAAAATTTATGATGCGATCACACTATGCGGAAGCTACGGAAGCGAAAACACACGCCAACTAGCAACTGATTCAACCCAATCCACGAATGTGACAAACTCCCCGACTACGACTCTAGAATACACGAAATAGGTAAAAACAGAAACCTAAGCAGAACAACTCGGATTATGCTCAAATTTGGACACGAAGTACAACCTAGGGTTAGGAACAAAATATCCAAAATTCAGCAAAATCGCACGGGTGGATTTCAGTTTGGCTCGGTGGTCAGTTTCAGGTCGTTTTAGGGTTCCAAAAACGGATCTGAAAATAAATAAACGGGATTCAGGCTTAAGGGATGGGTAAGGGACGGTGGGAATGATTTTTGATGATGTTTAGACGGTTTATGATGGCTGGAAACAAAAGAAACGAAATAAGGTTGTGAAAATTACCAGAAACGAACCTCGAATCTACAAGGATTCGAAACGCGCCTGTGCAGCAATCTTCGTGGCTCGATTAACCCGGATACTACGAGATATCACGAACGAATCGATTGAATTCAAGTTTGAGGTCGCCAAACAACAAACTCTACCAAGAACTTTCAGTTTGTGAGACAAGAGAATTAGCGTAAAAGCTGTTTTCATTCAATCAAGTCTGTCCAATGTTAATTTCGAAAATCACATAAATACTACCCTAATTCTGAAAAGGCTAGGGCCGAAATTACTAAGTAATTGGGCCTGAAAATCTCGAAAATTCATAATAAATAAAATACAAAGTTTAAGCCCAAACAAATATAATAAATCTGAAATAACGGGCTTGTCTTCCTTTCATCCTTGATGGGCCTCCGAATCTCCGTCTTCAACGCTTGATAAGTTCACCAACTTGTATTGACAAAATCCGACTCCATCATCCTCCAATTTGTGTTGAAGGTAGCACTGCAAATATCCTTGAAGCTTTTGAGCTCTCGATCTTGTCATTGGTCCATTAAGCTGCAAATCCGGATTCAACTCTCCAATGCTAGCTTCAGTCTCATCAACTTCTCTCCAACTCCTCTACCCGCTTTGATTTCTCCTCTACCGAGCTTGCCTTCTCCTCCACAAGCTTGGCCTTTTCTTCTACCTTCTCCTCTAGTTCCTTCTTCCTTCTGTCAAACTCTTCACGCAAATTCGTGACCTCTAACACCTTCGTTGTTAGCTCATCATCTTTCTTGGTGATCTCACTCTGCAGATTCGAGATCACCACCTCTTTTATTCATATTTCAGCTTCATGCTCCTTCATCAATTGGAGTTCAGACTGTGAGGGCACGCGTTCTGGGATGGGGGCATCAGGGTACTCCTTCTTTACCCTTGCGTCAAGCACATCCCAGTAGTTGACCTAATTGATGAAGGTGTGGAATCCATCAACTCCGACAAATGTGAGAGCCTCTATCTCCTTGGCCTCGATCACTTCCTCCTTCATTGCTCTGCGCAAGTTGAAGATTTTGTAGTACTCTGTTCCTCTGTACGTGATGTACGTGAGGAAGTCTACAGCGCGGGTGAAGAAGTCGTCTGACATCTTCACGGAGGGGTAGCGATCATGGATGATCTCGGCCGCTTGCTCTCGATCCTTAACATACCGTTCTAGGATCTTTTCTTCCTCGGTCGGAGATTGGGGAGTTCCAGGGATGGCAGAGGGGATGGTTTCGGCTGTTTTTGCTGTTTGGGCGGTATCAGCGCTTTCGGCTGATGAGGATGGAGAACTGGGGGTGGAAGCTTCAGTAGCTTCGGGTTGGTTGGTTTCTGTTTGAGGATTGAGTGGGGCGGAGAAAAGTTTGTAGGCATCGGTGAGGTCCGTGCCTAGAAAAGGTAGGTTGGGAATTTGAAAGGATGAGTGGGTTGATTCCTGTGGTGAGGATGGTGTTTGGGTAGTGGGAATGGCGGTAGTTGACGTTTGGGGTTCCGGTAGAGGCTGGGTTTGAGTTTGAATTTGGGTAGGAGGTGTTTGGATTTTGGTTGGTGAAGGCTGGGGTGGCTCTTTTTCCGGTGAGGGTTGGGGTTGTTCTTCTTCAGCTATCTTCACGAGCGGCTGCTCCTCAGCCTCGCTCGTTTCAATAATGGTTGTAACACTTCTCAATCTCTGAGGTCGCTTTGACCTCGCTTTCCTCGATACTCGCTTCGATGATGAAGAAGCTTGGCTTTCTTCTTCCGCCTCGCTACAGGATTCAGCGACTGGAGCGGAAGGGAGGACAATTACATCGATGCAATCCCGGTCCATCGGGAGCTTCTCTGATTTCCACGAATCGAAATAGATGGTGTTCTTCTTGTACGGTGCCGTATCCCTCTTGCCTGACCACCGCAAGTTCTCAAATAGTGTTTCCAGGGCGTAGGAGATCCTGGAGAAAAACTTCAATTTTCCCTTGCGGACGATCTCACTGTTACTTCCTTCCTCGTACTTGAAATCCGCCACAACTTCATGTATCTGGCTGATGAACCAGCGGTGCCAGTTGAAGCTTGTCCCTGTCAAGCTATCAACAATGACAGAGGTGGCGTAGATCTTGGTGTCTGACAGTTGGCTCAGCGAACCAACTCCACACAGTACAGACTTTGTGTATAGCTCGCAGATCAAGTTGAACGGAGCCTTCAAATCATTCCTGATGTTGCTCAACTTTGGATTCCCAAATTTCACGCCTCTCCGTTTGGCGAATCGGGCGTACTCCACTTGGGTTGACATACCAAGTTCTGACAGTGAAACTGGTCCAACCATCGGTAGATCGAACGCACTGGCTATTCTGCTTAGCTCGATTTCCACCGGCGTTCCTCTCTGTGGATGAGTGAAGGTTGACAATTCTTCTCCTTCTTTGAGATTCAAGAGAATCTCGGCGACGGCCATGGCCAGAATCCGCTGTGGCTTCGCCGTTACGAACTTCCACAGGCCGGCTGTGGTCACAGCCCTGCGGAAGAAACCGTTCTGCATTACCACATCCTCATCGAGGTGTGGTTCTACGTTGATGTTGTCGAAAAGGGTTTTCAGAAAATCCTCCATCGTTTCGGTCTTCTCTTTCTTTCCCATGGTTAATTTGTAGAGAGATTTTGAGAAAAGGTTAAGGCTTTGGGGGGTTTGAGACTCGCGAGTTGCAGGAGCGCAGATCTTGCACGAGAATGGCAATTTTGAGAGTTGTGAATTTTTCTGCAGGTCTTTGGCGTTTCATATATATAGAACTAGGGTTCGGCTGACGAGGCAGGGGCAAGACAGTAATATCTTTGAAGATCCTGTGCGGAGGCGGCGGACTCTCGGTGATGGATCTGATGTGTCCGGCGTCATCACAGGAAAAGTGAACCGCCAACTTGACTTAGCGTTGCCAGGTGGCAGCCTTTGATTCGTCTCTCCAATAGGCGTCAATCCAGCGGTTGAGATTTAAAAACGGTTCAGATTCGACGGCTGGATTGAGGGCGATTTTCCCGCTTTTCTCGGCTTGACGTCCACGCGCCTGTCGTTTCTCTTTCTACGCGCCGCTGCATTAAATGCTAAAGTAAAAAGTGAAATATTGCACTCGAGTGCTGACAGCTCATACGCTTCGCTTCGTATCCGCTCGCTTCGAGTGTAGCCGCTTCGGCATTCACTCGCTTGCGAAATACTCGCTTCACGTGACTGTTCCGCACTCGCTTGCGATGACTTGCAGAATGACGTGGCACTCGCTTCGCCGTCTGTAGTGACTAGACTAAAGAAATCAATTTTCTTTAAAATGTTTCTGACATACATACTTCGAGGATAAACAAGAGTGTTTTCCTCTTTGTATTTGTGTCAGATTCATTTCGTATTTTCCACATAGTGAGTGAAGGTTTCTAGCACGCTTCAGCTCACTTAGTGTACTTAAAAATTGAGACGCTTACCAGTCAATCTCACTTCGTAGGAGATTGATACCACTTATTGAAGACTTCTTTTGATTAAGCCACTTGTTGATGAATGTATTTGAAGCATGTTGATACCACCTGTAAAGTACTTCATCTTCTTGGCATTCATCTTCATGGCATTCATCTTCCTCTACGAATTAGAGAGTCCTCCATCGAAGTGAATGGGGGAGAGAATGAATATAGTACACAAGCTTACTACAACCCAGAGGGGAGCTTCACGTAAGTGTACTTATTCACGACGAATGGGGGATGAGTACAAGTCCTTATCTCAGAGCAGAAATGGACAGGATGACAATGAGAATGCTCTGACAAGACAATCTCGTATTTTACGCAGAAGCATGTCACCAGCCCTGCAACCTTTTGTAGAAAAAGGTAAACCTTCAAGCTTCTTCCTATAAGCTACAGAATGAACTTGCAATCGACTCGCTTTGACCCAAGCTATGGCAAATTGAAGCGATGCAAAATTCAAAGATAGCAGCATTCTTTGCTCGCTTTGGAAGTAGCTTGCTCCGAGAGTAAGCACTAGTTGCCCCTTAACCAAATACGTAACAATTCCTATAAGTTGGTAGAGAACTTCTTCCAATACTCGACCTTTCTCCACCTAACTTCAATTTCTTCAAGCGAGTGGAATTTTGAAGTGACTCGCTTGAGTTGGTGAAGATCCGAAGCGAGTGACGCTACGAAGAACTAGCGACCACTCCTTCGTGCATCCTGGATCTAGCACTCTTCACCAGGGTCTAACAACCCTAATTCCATGCATAGCTGATAGAAACGCTACTCAGCTAGAGGCTTGGTGAGGATATCTGCTCGCTGGAGATCGGTATGGATTTTCTCGAGCTTGATATCCGTCTTCTCAACATGATCACGAATGAAGTGATGTCGGATTTCCACGTGCTTGCATCTGGTGTGAAGCACTAGATTTTGAGAGATGCAGATCGCACTGTTGTTGTCGCAGAATATAGGAATTTCATTCGTTTCAACATTGTAGTCCTTCAACTGCTGACGAAGCCATAGAATTTGAGAACAGCAGCTTCCAGCGGCCATATATTCGGCTTCAGTTGTTGAGGTGGCTACACTCGTCTGCTTCTTCGAGAACCATGAGATCAGCTTGCTTCCCAAGAACTGACACGTGTCCGAAGTTGACTTCCTATCAATTCGGCACCCTCCATAGTCAGCATCTGAATATCCAGTGAGCTCCAAATTATCCTCTGTTGGATACCACAGCCCCATATTGACAGTGCCCTTCAAATATCGAAGAATTCTTTTGGCAGCTTCAAGATGGCTGTGCTTGGGATTGCTTTGGAAGCGAGCACAGACTCCAACTGCAAAAGCTATATCCGGCCTACTTGCAGTGAGATATAGAAGAGATCCGATCAAGGCTCGGTAGTCTGTGGCATCCACAGACTTCCCATCTGTGTCTGGCTCCATCTTCCAGTTCGTGTTCATTGGAATCTCCACAGCTTTGGCATGTTGAACACCGAACTTGGCAAGCGTATCTCGAGTATACTTAGCTTGATTGATGAAGATGCCATCATCCTGCTGCTTCACTTGAAGACCTAGAAATCAGCTCATCAAGCCAATCATTGACATCTCATATTTGGTCTTCATATGCTCTCCAAACTTCTCGCTAAGCGACTGGTTTGGTGACCCAAATATGATGTCGTCCACGTAGATCTGAACCCATAGCATATCATCTCCATGATTGATGGTGAATAGAGTTCGATCTATTTTCCCTTTGTGAAATCCATTATCCACTAGGAATTGAGAAAGGGTATCATACCAAGCTCTGGGAGCTTGCTTCAATCCATATAGGGCTTTCTTCAATCGATACACCTTATCTCCTTGCTCGAAACCCGATGGCTGCTCCACATACACTTCTTCCTTCAATTCACCGTTGAGGAACACGCTCTTCACATCCATCTGATAGACTTTGAATTTCTTGGCCGCTGCATAGGCTAGAAATAGTCGGATCGCTTCAAGCCGTGCCACAGGAGCAAAGGTCTCATCAAAATCGATTCCTTCCTCTTGGCAGTAGCCTTTAGCGACGAGACGCGCCTTGTTCCTCACAACGTTGTGGTCCTCGTCTGTCTTGTTCTTAAACACCCACTTGGTGCCAATCACATGTTGAAATTTGGGACGATCCACGAGATACCATACGTCGTTTCTGGTGAACTGATTTAGCTCTTCCTGCATGGCGATCACCCAATTTGAATCGGCTAGGGCTTCTTCCACGCATGACGGCTCGATGTTTGAGAGAAAGCAACTGAACATGGCACTTTCTCCAAACACTTGACTTCTGGTCATCTCCAATGATTTGACTTGGTGAGTGATTCTTGAGCCATGCTCGCTTGGATCCGCCAGCTTCATCTCCATCTTCTTCCTTGTCACTCGCTTCACCATCTGAAGCGACTGGATTGGGTGCTTGGCCAGCACTCGCTTCAGGAATCTTGGGGGCAGCTTCACCTACTCCTTTGGGATTTTGCTCGCTTGAATCTTTGATTTCATCATCTTCTTCGAGCATGTCCCAAGTGAGTGAGTTTAAGGGTTCCCTGCTTGAATTCTTCTCATTTGTGTTAGCCTGTTCCTGTGGAAGACTTAAAGAAGATTCATCAAATACGACATGGGGTGATTCCTCCACGATTAGGGTTTTACAGTTGAACACCATATAAGCTTTGCTTGATGTGGAATATGATGCAGCCCGTAGATCATGGATTTCACTTTATGGGCCAAGAATTAAAGATGATATGGGCTGAAGATGGAAGATATTATTTAGTAGTTTATTTAGTTGTTTATTTTTATTAATTTTCGTTTTTTATAAGTAGTATAGTTGGTAGGTTAATTTTTAGCATTATTTTGGTGATTTTATTCCTTTTTAGACTAGGATTTGGTTTGATATCTTTTAGGATAAGTTTTTAAGTAGTTTCCATGTGGAATTAGGACTTTTTGAAGCCTATAAATAAGGCACAAATAGTATGGATGAAAATTAGATCAGATTATTCATTAATATATTTTCTTGAGTTTTTACTCTCTCTCTCTTTTATGAGAATTTTCGAATTCTTCTTGTGTACAAGTCGAATTCTTTATCCGGCGAATCATTCGAGTCCATCACCCTCGATTGTGTGTCAATCATCGTCCCCGAGTTGCGTAGACAACACTTTTTCGTGTTCGATTTAGGATGTTTTGGGATTTCCATCGGTATCTTGAGTCTTCCGCGTGCGTGAGTTCTACGATTCTCACCAAGGATCGTATCATTTGGTATCAGAGCCAGGTTTACGTAATCCAGGTTCTATCGTTCCTTTTGTCTTTTCGTTTTTCGTATCGTTTTATTCGTGTCGTTCTTTTCGTGTCTTTCGTTCGAGTCTTCGTTTAATCGTTCGTCAGATTCGTTTCGTTCGTGTCAAAAAAAAAAAAAAAAAAAAAAAAAAAAAAACATTCAGATCTGTTTTCTGTCGTGTTTGCAGACTGTTACTACACTTTCTGCTGAGTGTCGTAATATCCTGTTACTATGTTCTGTGGTTTGCCGTTCTGTTACGACACTTCTTTTCTAGTGTCGTTATAGGTTTTCTTTAGGGTTCTGTCTTTCTGCTATCTGTTACGACGCAATTCTGGCAGTGTCGTATTTGCTGTTTTTGAGCTATGTCAATCTGTTGCGTTAGATTTCTTGTTAAGAGGTACTACTGAATAGTATCGTAATATCCAGAAAAAAAAAAAAGAAAAAAATTCAAAAACTATTTTGTTTTATTTATTTATTTCTTTTATTTTTATTTTGGGGAGATTTTGAGTGGTAAAAGGCAAGAGATTGTGAGATTAATAGTGGGTAAAAGCCATTGCTATCGAGTGAAACACAAGTGTTGAGTGAATTTCTCTTTGAGTGATACACGAGTGCTTGTGAGGTGGTGAGGATCCTGTTTTAGCTAACTTTTTCTTTTTGTTAAAAAAAAAAAAAAAAAAAAAAAAAGTAGAAGTAGAAGTAGAATTGTTTTGCAGGTATGTCGGGTGAGCAGCTAGATCCAAAGGAGAAACTCATGATAGAGGCGATGGTGAAAGAATGGGGGAAGGAAATGAGGTCTGAATTGGCGTTAATTCGTCAAAGGAGTGGTGGTCGAGAAAAAGGCAAAGTTCGACAATATAGCCGATGTAACTACTTTGAGTCCAATTACGATGGCTATGTTGAGGAATATGATGGCTATGATGAGTATTGGGGTGAGGACGAAAAGGAGGAGTACTTACGTCCATTTGTGAAGCCAAGGTCAGATTCTACGAGTTTCGTTACTCCAGTTTGGGATGTTGGTGGAGTTGTGACCAAAGATGAGGGGGAAGACCAAAAAATGACGGTCATGGAAGAAGTGAATGAAGAGGTGGAAGAAATTGAGGCACCTCCTGGACCACTTACTTTATTCAGTTATAGTGATCTAAGTGTGCATAACCAAGTTGATGATGAAGAGCATCTGCCAGAGAACATTTTTCATGCTGAGGATAAGGAGGCGGAGATGGTGAAGTCCAAGGAAGAGAAAGTAGAGAAAAACGAGAATGGATTGATGCATGAGTCTCTACTTGATCAGAGTAATGCTTTGGGGTGGATCATGAATGAGGAGAAGTCCATGGAGGCAAAGTGGAACAAGGGGAATGTTTCGTCCACTAATGATCTTGACTGTCTATTCCCTTCTACTTATTCATTTGTGCAGGCATTCGATGATGTTTCTTCTAAAGATACATTGCATAGCATATTATCAACTAAAAGAAGTGAACATCAAATTGAGTTGGAGGGAATGAAAGATTTGGAGTCCATGCTATCGGGTGAGAAGAAAAGGAAGCATAATTTATTTCCTTTTGCTGTAGGAGGCGACCAAGATTTGAGGACAAATCTTCTTCAAGAGGAGGGGAATGATGCAGCCCGTAGATCATGGATTTCACTTTATGGGCCAAGAATTAAAGATGATATGGGCTGAAGATCGAAGATATTATTTAGTAGTTTATTTAGTTGTTTATTTTTATTAATTTTCGTTTTTTATGAGTAGTATAGTTGGTAGGTTAATTTTTAGCATTATTTTGGTGATTTTATTCCTTTTTAGACTAGGATTTGGTTTGATATCTTTTAGGATAAGTTTTTAAGTAGTTTCCTTGTGGAATTAGGACTTTTTGAAGCCTATAAATAAGGCTCAAATAGTATGGACGAAAATTAGATCAGATTATTCATTAATATATTTTCTTGAGTTTTTACTCTCTCTCTTTTATGAGAATTATCGAATTCTTCTTGTGTACAAGTCGAATTCTTTATCCGGCGAATCATTCGAGTCCATCACCCTCGATTGTGTGTCAATCATCGTCCCCGAGTTGCCTAGATTACACTTTTTCGTGTTTGATTTAGGAGGTTTTGGGATTTCCATCGGTATCTTGAGTCTTCCGCGTGCGTGAGTTCTACGATTCTCACCAAGGATCGTATCAGAATATCCCAAGAATATTCCTTCATCAGCTTTGCTTTCAAAGGCTTTCAACTGCGACTTCCCATTGTCATGGATGAAGACCCTACAACCAAAAATATGGAAATAAGATATGTTGGGAATTCTCCCTGTCCATATTTCATATGGTGTTTTGTCGTTCCGTTTGCAGAGAAGAGTTCTATTCTGCGTGTAGCATGCTGTATTGGCAGCTTCAGCCCAATACTTCATCGGAAGCTTCGAGTCTGCAATCATGGTTCGAACGGCTTCTTTGATGATTCGATTTCTTCTTTCAGCAACTCCATTCTGCTGAGGTGTGCGCGCTGAGGATGTCTGATGTGCTATGCCATGCTCCGTGCAGTAAGCTTCAATGGTAGAGTTCAAGAACTCTGTGCCTTTGTCGGAGCGGATGGTTACAATAGCTTGATTCTTCTCCACAGCCAATCGCTTGAGCAGTTGTGGTAGTTTGGTCAGAGTCTCCTTTTTGCTGAAGAGAAATACAACCCAAGTGTAGCGAGAGAAGTCGTCGACTACAACTAGAGTGTACTTCCTTCCATTCACACTAACTGGAGTGACTGGACCAAACAGATCCATATGAAGCAGCTCGAGCACTCGCTTTGATGAAGCTTCTTCTAGACTGGCGAAGTGCTTCTTTGTCTGCTTCCCTCATTGGCATGGTGAGCATGGATGGTCTTTGATGAAGACTTCATTTGGTATGCCATGCACCAAACCTTTTCGAGCTAAGCGGTTTATGACTTTGAAGTTGAGATGGTTCAAGCGTCTGTGCCATAGCCATCCTATTTCTGTAGCACTCCTTGCTACTAAGCACGTCTCCTCTTTGCAGATGTCCCATTGTGCTATATAGACGTTCCTTTGTCTGATTCCAGTTCGCACAATCTGGGCAATGAGCTTGCTTTTTACAATGCACTTGTTGGAAATAAATTCCACCTTGTATCCTTTGTCACAAAATTGTGAGATGGATAACAAGTTGTGCTTGAGTCCTTCCACGTAGGAGACTTCTTCAATCGTGAGCTTTCCGACTTTCAGTGCGCCGTACCCTTTGGTGCTTCCTCTAGAGTTATCACCAAAAGTGACGTGTGGACCCTTCTTCTCTATGTAGTCGTGAAGTAGAGCTCTCATGCCGGTCATGTGTCTTGAACATCCACTGTCCAAGTACCAGATTTGTTGACCCTCACTTGGCATGGGATCCACGGCGCTCACCTCTCCGGTTTCCTCGTCGGTGAGCGCCATGAGCCCAAGATCCTCTCCCTCACTGGAGTTGGGATCCGTGAATGCATCCGAGTCGCTAGCGATTTCTTCAGTTGAAGCGACCGGCATTTCACTCGCTACGAGCGCTCGCCTTGGGGCATCCCTCTTTGCTCTCAGTTCCTCTCGCTCCTTTGCACTCAGCTTCGGGCAATCAGACTTGTAGTGTCCCATCTTGTGGCAATGGTAGCATTCCACTTCCATCAGGTCCCTTGAGATCGGCTTGGTCGTCTCTTCTCTCTTCCCTTTTCCTTCTCGAGCATCAGTGCTCCTCCCTTTGTATTGCTTGTAGAATCTTTTGTATTTGCCCACTCGAGAGTTCATTTTGTTGAAGTTCTTGGACAAGAACGCAATGTGTTCTTCCAACTCTTCCCTCGTCATCTTGGCTAGCGACTGCTCGCTTGGCCCTTCAGCAGCTTTGAAAGCTACACCCTTTGATGTCGTGGGAGATTCATCCTCTTCGTCGAGGTTCATTCGATTCAGATCGAATTCATGAGCTTTGAGTTCGGAGAACAGAATCTCCGGTGTGAGCTTCGATAGATCTTTGGTAGCTAGGTACAGCTCCTTCATTGTCTGCCACTTCCTCGTTAGAGCTCGGACAATCTTCAGGTTGACTTCCTTATCTGTGAGTTCCTTCCCAAGTGAGTTGAGAGTTGCAATGATGTTCGTAACTCTCAGCTCGAAGGCGTCGATGGACTCTCCTGGCTTCATTATCAGACTTTCAAACTCCCGCATCTGAACGGCAAGCTTGTTTTCTTTGATTTTGTCTGTGCCTTGAGAAATGAGGGCTAGGGTTTCCCACATTTATTTCGCCGTTGCGCACTTCCTTATCCGTGGTAGATAGGCATCCGACACGGTGCTCTGCATCGTGTGGCGTGCGATTTTGTATAGGTTGGCGACTTTGAAGTCATTCGGAGTGTACTCATCTTTGTCCTTCTCTACGTAACGTTGTCGAACATAGGCAGCCCGAACTTCGGCAGCTGGGACGTTCTCAGAGACGACTTTCCTAATTTCGATTGGTCCGTCCTCTATAACTTCCCACATCTGGTCATGGATGGAGCATAGGAAGCTCTCGACTCGGAAACTCCATGTCTCGTATCCTTCGATCGAGAACTGTGGAAGACTGGATGCACTATATGTAGACATAGCAAACTATCAGCAGTAAATGCAATATGCGTGGGTGAGATTTTTGATGCACTTAGGAAAATAGGATCCGGTTCAGTGAGACAACGTGAAGCGAGTGGGGACTCGCTTCGGATATGCAAAGCAGAGGCTCGAAAGAACCGCTGCTCTGATACCACTTGTTGGTCCCGGTTTGTTAATAGGGGAAATACGTAGAGGGGGGGGGGGGGGGGGTGAATACGTATTTCAAGTTTTTCAACTTTTTCACTTTAACTCAGAGTGACAAGTAAAGAGCTCGCTTGACACTTAAGACCTAGCTGAAGCTAGATCTACAGTACGTAGCTTGCCTGCTTGACCGAAGTAAGGACTTGATCAAGAGGGAGTCTTTACTCGTATATGCGGAAATTCGGTGAGCTAAAGTCTTTCCTAAGTAATTAAAGAATCCAAGTTCGTTTGTTTAGATGCACGTGCAATGGATAATCAAATACAGTAAAGAGATTATGGTTAGAGAGATACGACAAAGGGATTTATAGTGGTTCGGAGTTTAAGGCTTCTACGTCCACTTGTTGCACGACGGCAACTTTTCTCTTCACTCAAGAACTTGAAGGTTACGGGTCCTTCAAAAACCTGGTCGAGATCGGGCTTCACTCGCCTGGATCCAACGACAGACGTAGTGATTGCGGGTTTACTACTCAAACCTAGACAAGACTGGAAGCTTCACTTGCTTCAGTCAAACACAGACAGGGAGATTACGGGCTCTCCTTACAGCCTAGCTTCGATCGAGCTTCACATAAACGATGTAGGTGCAAGCTTGGATCTAAACTCTATGATCGAGACTTCTTCAATCGATGTAAGAAGAGCCTTGGATCAAGACAACCTAACGACGACTCAAAAACCTAACAGACGGAGTTTAGGGTTTTTGGTTGACGAACACACTATGAAGAGCTCTTTACAGTAGATGCAAAGTAGGCTAGAGCTCTCCTTCTAAGCTTGGATATTTGAAGTGGGCTTAGACTCTAAGTGTGAAGGTTGTGAAGACGAGTTCCGATGAACTGGAAACTCGGAGAACACTTGAAAACAAAGACTCGAAGATTTGCTCAAAGGCTTGGGAGTGTTTGTTTGCTGTATGCGCTCGAATGCTCAAGTAGTGTTCTACTTCTTCACGTTGTGATCCTTCACTATTTATAGGCGGAGGGATGCAGGGATCCGTTGCTTGGTTGGTGGCCTTGTCCCTCCTTCTCTCGACAGTACTTTGCGCAGGCAGACGCTTTTGCAGGTGCGCAGTTTGTCTCTTTGCCGAAAATGGCTAAGTTACAAACTTAACAGTAACTGGAGCGAGCCAGTACTGTAGCGGCACCCTGTCGGCCTGGCAGTCAGCTCCTCTGCTCCTCTCCGCGATCGACACGTGGAGATCTCGTAATTAATGTGGAGATCTCCAGTTGACTGGAGTTCAAATTCGGAGTGGGAAATGTGCTGTCGCTTTCTGGTAGGTAGTGGCTTGCTTTGCTTTGAAGCTGTAGCGTCCGCTTCGAATCGAGTCGCTTCAAGGTTACTATATAGCGAGTACTTGGGAAGTGAGTTCCCGAAGTGACTGCTTTAGTAAGTGTTGACCCGCGTTGACTCGCTTCGGCTTTTCACTGTAGCGCTCGATTCGTTTTGCTTTGCTGGACTCGCTTCAATTCCACTATAGCGCTCGCTTCGCTTTGCTTTGGTGGACTCGCTTTGATTCCACTGTAGCGCTCGCTACGCTTTGGCACGCTTTACTTCAGCTTCGGTAGACTCGCTTCGCTTGAAAAACACACTCAAGTGAGTGGCCTTCACTTGGAATTTCTGTAGTCTAAAAATTTAAACAAATCAAAGCCATCCTAACAGTATAGGCTTAGAAAAATTCTAACCTATTTTCTACATCAAATAGGGTCGCTCAGGAACAGGACACTTGGGGTTTTGGGATCAAATCAAAACAAATAACTTCATTTATAGAATGTCCCATAAAGTTCCCCCTTAACAAATAGGTCCTTAACAATTCCCAACACGTATTTTGAAGTTTTTCAACTTCGAATTCCTTAACTCAGAGTTTTAAGTAAAGTGCTCGTAGAAATACTAAGATCTAGCTGAGAGCTAGATCTATAGCAATCAATAATCTCTTGACCTAAGCTTAGAGCTTGATCAAGAGTGAGACTTTACTCTTGTGCGGAATTCTGTGTGCATTAGTCTTTCCTAAGAAATTAAAAATCCAAGTTATGTTTGTTTAGATGCACGTGCAATGGATAATCAAAAGTAAAGAGTTTAGGGTTAGAGAGATACGACACAGGGATTATAGTGGTTCGGAGATAAGGCTCCTATGTTCACTCTGTTGCACTCGGCAACAGTTCTCTTCACTCAAGAACTTGAAGGTTACGGGTCCTTCAAAAACCTTGTCCAGATCGGGCTTCACTCGCCTGGATCCGACGATGGACGTAGTGATTGCGGGTTCACTACACAAACCTAAACTGGACTGGAAGCTTCACTCGCTTTAGTCAGACACAGGGAGATTCCGGGCTCTCCTTACAGCCTAGCTTCGATCGAGCTTCACACAAACGATGTAGGTGCAAGCTTGGATCTAGACTCTATGATCGAGGGGTCTTCAATCGATGAAAGAAGGGCCTTGGATCGAAACAACCTAACGATGACGAACATAAAAACCTAACAGACAATCTTTAGGGTTTTTGGTTGACGAACACACTATGAAGAACTCTTTACAGTAGATGCAAAGATGGCTAGAGTTCTTCTTCTAAGCTTGGATATGGAATGGGCTAAGACTCTAAGTGTGAAGGTTGTGAAGACGAGTTCCGAAGAGACTGGAACTCGGAGAACCAATGTTCTAAAAAGCGCTAGGCGCTAGTCAGGCGGTGGAGAGGTGACTAGCGCCTAGGCGCTAGGCGGGAGCCTAGGCGGGGCCTAGGCGGATTCGAACTATAATGCTTATTTTTACTATTCTTACAATATTGTTGCCAAATTTATAATAAATACACATACTATGACAATTGATATGTTAGTTTTATAATTATAAATCTAAATTCATACATAGAGTAGCATAGTTTGCCTAAACATAGATTAATTAACACATAAAGACTATTGATTAAGCTACAAGAGCGGCTCGTTGGGTATCGCATAGAGCCTAGGTGGATTACTTATTAGTCGAGCGGCGAGGTACTGACTAGCGTCTAGGCGCCGCCTAGGCGGACCTAGGCGGCGTCTTTTAGAACACTGCGGAGAACACTTGGAAACAAAGACTCGAAGAATGCTTAGAAAGCTGAGAGTGTTTGTTTGCAGTAGGCGCTCGAATGCTTAAGTAGTGTTCTTCCTCTCTTCGTATTCATCCTTCACTATTTATAGGCGGAGGGTTGGCTGAGATCCGTTGCTTGGTTGGTGGCCTTGTCCCTCCTCCTCTCGACAGTAATTGCGCAGGCAGTTGCTTTTGCAGGAGCGCAGTTTGTCTCTTTGCCGAAAATGGCTAAGTTACAAATTTAACAGTAACTGGAGAGAGCCAGTACTGTAGCGGCGCCCTGTCGGCCTGGCAGTCAACTCCGCTGCTCCTCTCCGCATTCGACACGTGGAGATCTCGCAATTAATGCGAAGATCTCTAGTTGACTGGAGTTCAAAATCTGGGCGGGAGTTGTGCTGTCGCTTTCTGGTAGGTGATGGCTCGCTTCGCTTTGAAGTCGTAGTGGCCGCTTCGAAGTGAGTCGCTTCAGGGTCAATTTGTAGTGAGTCGCTTGGGAAATGAGGTTCCGAAGTGACCGCTTTAATAAATGTTGACCCACGTTGACTCGCTTCGGCTTTTCTTTGTAGCGCTCGCTTCGCTTTGCTTTGGTGGACTCGCTTTGATTCCACTGTAGCGCTCGCTTCGCTTTGCTAGCTTCGGCACGCTTCACTTCAGCTTCGGTAGACTCACTTCGCTTGGAAAACACACTCAAGTGAGTGGCCTTCACTTGGAATTTCTGCAGTCTAAAAACCTAAGAAAATTTAAGCCATCCTAACAGGTTAGGCTTAGAAAAATTCTAACCTATTTTCTACATCAAGGTGGGTCGCTTGGGAACAGGACACTTGGGGTTTTGGGATCAAATCAAAACAAATTACTACATTTATAAAATGTCCCATGTAGTTCCCCCTTAACAAATTGGTCCTTAACAATTTCCAACAATTTCCCCCTTTTTGATGATGCCAAAACCCAAGGACTTAGGATTATCGAAATCTAGTCTATCTAACCATGGAAAGAACTTCAAGCGACTGCTTCCTTTGCAGCTTCGTTTGTATTTTTCTTTTAAGTTCCTTTCCCCCTTTTTTTTTCGGTTAAATAATGAGTTTTGTAGCATTAAAGAAGGTCATTCACAAAGTGAGTAAATGACGCAATTTGACAGAAATTGAAATTTGGATATATGAACAAGCAGTTCACACAAAAAGAATATGAAACTTGAAACTCAAAGGTTTCCTGCAGTTTCATCACGTTCCTCCTTCTCCTCTTCTTTCTCCTTCTCCTTCTCCTTCTTCTCATCTTCAAAATAGTAAGCAGACAGGACATTTGACTCCATCGTCCTGATGTTGAATTGGCTTTCTCTCCATCTTCTCTCCAATCTAAGAGCTTCATCCACTTCCGCGTCAATTATCTTCCGATAAGGAATATTTGAATTCGGTTGGAGAGGCATGGGAAAGTCCTTTACTGCTGGCACTTTGACGATGAGAGGTAGGGGCTTGGCTTCCTCTGTCAGCGTAAAGATCTTCCGGCGCAACCTCTCGTTGTATTGACGCAAGAAGTTATTGAGAGCCTCCATCCGCGAGCACTTGTCTTGGTACGGCACTACCTTCCACCAGTAGTAGGCTTTTATGAACTTGTCTTTCAGAATTAGCCAAGTGTCGAGGAGGTCTCTCGGAATGAAGTCCTTGATTTGCCTCGAGTCTGGATGATGATCTCTTCGCATGGCCAGCTCTTCCTCCGTCCTGCTTTTCAACTCCTTCATGATAGAGTTGAATTGGATACTGGCGTCACCGCTCCACTTCGGAGTCATATCATTTATTCGATTCCGAATGAAATCATGCTCTTCGGGCTGGTAACGACCAGAATCTATCATTTCTTTTAGCGTGACTTTGCCAGTATCTATCCAGGCTTGGAGACGGACGGCTTCAGACTCTTCAGGCAAGTGAGGAATGTAGGCACTGCGCGCGATGGCGGATTGGATGAGCCTCACTTCATTCCAGTGGGACTCGATCCGTTCATCCAGTTTCCTCAACCTCTTCTCCCTCACTTCCTCATCCTTCTCCTTCCTTTTCTTCTTCTCCTCTTTCTTCTTCTGCCTCTTCTCGAAGCGACTAGCCTTCTCTTTGACCACTTGCTGCATCTTTTGGCGTTTGGCAGCAGGATCGTCTTCCCTTGATTCAGGCATCGACCGCTTCAAGGGAGCTTTCTGAACAGGAGGTGGCGGAGGCGGCATCACAGCGGCAGCTACAGAGGCCGAAGCGGGAGCTACGGCTGATGCGGGTGCTTTGGAACCTGAAGCACCTGCAGGAGTTAGCTTTCTCAACTCAAAATGACGTTCCAACTCCCGAGCCATGGCCTCATCCTCCTCTACTAGCTTCTGCCTTTCCTCCTTGGTCAGCACCACAACCGGAGGATGGCGTGCGATCGAGGCGCCAAGAACTTTTTCTTCATTCGGCCTGCGGGGCTCCTCGGGCTTTTTGGCAAGCTCTTCTTCAGTTAGCTTTTCTTTGCCCTTTCTTGCTCGCTTCGCCCTTGTTTCCTCATCAATTTCCTCCTCTCCAGTTCCTCCAACTTCATTTCCTCCTGCGATCAAGCCACTGGCTTCGATCGCTCTTCCTTCACTGCTCGACCCTCCAACTTCTCTAGATTGAATGGTTGCTCTCGCAATGATTTCCCCCTTTTTGGCATCATCAAGACTGTCGGGGGTGGTTGTAATCACCGTTCCGCTGATGGATTGGTGGATGTTTGTTAGTTTGCTCAGCACATCATGAAGCATCTTCTCTGATCGTGCTGCAAACACATTTTCCTGGGAAAGGACAAGCTCTGCCGTCTTCACAGAGATCTCGTCGAGTAGGTACTTGCATTGCTCCTCCCTTTCCCTTACTGATCGCATCAGATTCTCCAACGGCTCAACTTCTCTGAAGCGAGCGTCCAGCTCCGCTTCAATCTCATCCTTCATACTCCTCTTTTCCTCTTGCAGATTGAAGTACCAGAAATCCTGGGAAGCTGCAAGTTCTGCTTTGTCAGTAGCAACGACGTTCTCTTTTCGTTTCAACATGACATAGAATTGAGCAGCGCCGGCCATTCTGACTGAAAATTCTCCTGCCAACTTCTCTGCTTTGTTAATTTTGACGGCAAGTTGAGCTTGCTTGAGAGCTACATCTTTGCCTACTTTCCTTCTGCTCTCCAACTCAACATTTGCTTCATCAAGTCTGCTGTTGAGGATCTCAATCTCCTTCTCAAGACCGTGAATTTTCAGTTTAGCTCTGGTCAGCTCGCTGTCCAAATTCACTATCTTTGCCTCATGGTTGGAGATCTGCTTCTCCATTTTCTCAACATTAGCGGTTGCTTTGTTGATATTCTCTCGGTACTTGTTTCTCATGTTCCTCTTCTCCTCCTTTTCTGTCTCCAGCTCCTTCTCTAACTTCTCCTTCTCTCCACTCACTTCCACCATCTTCGTGTTTACTTCCCTAAGCCTGCTCCTCTCAGCATCTAGGGATTGTTTGATGTCCTTGTTACTCCTCTCCAACTCCTCTACTTGCTTCGATTTCTTCTCTACCAAGCTTGCCTTCTCCTCCACAAGCTTGGCTTTTACCTCTACTTTCTCCTCTAGTTCCTTCTTCCTCCTGTCAAACTCTTCACGCAGCTTGGTAACCTCCAACACCTTCGATGTCAGCTCATCATCCTTCTTGGTGATCTCACTCTGCAGATTAGAGATCACCGCCTCCTTTACTCCTACTTCGGCTTCATGCTCCTTGATTAATCGGAGTTCATGCTGTGACGGCTCACGATCTGGGATGGACGCATCAGGGTACTCCTTCTTCACCCTTGCGTCAAGCACCTCCCAGTAGTTAGCCTCATTGATGAAGGTGTGAAAACCATCAACTCCGGCAAACTTGAGCACTTCCACTTCCTTGGCCTCGATCACCTCTTCCTCCATTGCCTTGCGCAGATTGAAGATCTTGTAGTACTCTGTTCCTCTGTACGTGATGTAAGTGAGGAAGTCTACAGCGCTGGAGAAGAAGCTATCGGACATCTCCAAGGAGGGGTAGCGTTCGCGGATGAGCTCGGCCGCTTGCTCCCGGTCCTTAGCGTACCGTTCTCGGATCTTTTCTTCCTCTGTCGGAGATTGGGGAGTTCCAGGGATGGTGATGGGGTTGGTTTCGGCTATTTTGGCTGTTTGGGCGGTATCAGCTCTTTCGTCTGATGAGGTTGGAGAGTCGGGTGTGGAAGCTTCAGTAGCTTCGGGTTGGGTGGTTTCTGTTTGAGGAAAGGGTGGGATGTTGTAGAGATTGAAGGCATCGGCCAGATCCGTGCCTAGGAATGGAATGTTAGGAATCTGAAAGGATGATGATGATTCCTGTGGTGAGGTTGGGATTTGAGTGGTTGGAATGGCGATGGTTGATGTTAGGAGTTCTGGTTGTGGCTGGGTTTGAGTTTGGATTTGGGTAGGGGGAGTTTGGATTTTGGATGGTGAGGGCTGGGGTAGCTCTTTTTCCGGTGAGGGTTGGGGTTGCTCTTCTTCTGCTATCTTCTCGAGCGGCTGCTCCTCAGCCTCGCTCGCTCCGATTATAGTGGTCACACTTCTCAATCTCTGAGGTCGCCTCGACCTTGCTTTCCTCGACAATCGCTTCGATGGTGAAGGAGCTTGGACTTCTTCTTCCGCCTCGCTACAGGATTCAGCGACTGGAGCGGAAGGGAGAACTATTACATTGATGCAATCCCGGTCCAACGGGAGCTTCTCAGTTTTCCATGAGTCAAAGTAAATGGTGTTCTTCTTGTATGGTGCCGTATCCTTCTTGCCTGTCCACCTCATGTTCTCGAACAGTGTCTCCAGGGCGTAGGAGATTCTGGAGAAAAACGTTAATTTTCCTTTGCGAACGATTTCACTGGTACTACCCTCTTCGTACTTGAAATCCGCCGCAACTTCATGAATCTGGTCAATAAACCAGCGATGCCAGTTGAAGCTTTTCCCTGTCAAGCTATCAACTATGACAGAGGTGGCGTAGATCTTGTTGTCTGACAGTTGGCTCAGCGAACCAACTCCACACAATACAGACTTTGTATACAGCTCGCAGATCAAGTTGAATGGAGCTGTCAAGTCATTCCTGATATTGCTCAGCTTCGGATTTCCAAACTTCATGCCTCTCCGTTTGGCAAATCGGGCGTACTCCACTTGGGTTGACATACCAAGTTCTGACAGTGAGACTGGTCCGACCATCGGCAAATCGAACACACGGGCTATTCTGCTTAGCTCGATCTCCACCGGCGTTCCTCTCTGTGGATGAGTGAAGGTTGACGTTTCTTCTCCTTCTTTGAGATTCAAAAGAATCTCGGCGACGGCTTTGGCCAGAATCCGTTGTGGCTTCGCCGTTACGAACTTCCACAGGCCGGCCGTGGTCACAACCCTGCAGAAGAAGCCGTTTTCCATTACCACGTCCTCGTCGAGGTGTGGTTCTACGTTGATATTGTCGTTGAGAGATTTCAGAAAGTCCTCCATTGTTTCAGTTTTCTCCTTCTTTCCCATGGCTTTTTAGTAGAGAGATTTGAGAAAAGGTTAAGGTTTTGGGGGGTTTTAGACTTGTGAATTTGCAGAGGTGCAGAAATTTCACGAAAGTGGCAATTTTTGAGAGTTGAGAATTTTTCTGCAGGTCTGAGGCGTTTCATATATATAGAACTAGGGTTCGGCTGACGAGGCAGGGGCAAGACATTAATATCTTTGAAGATCCTGTGCGGAGGCGGCGGACTCTCGGTGATGGATCTGATGTGTCCGGCGTCATCACAGGAAAAGTGAACCGCCAACTTGACTTGGCGTTTCCACGTGGCAGCCTTTGATTCGTCTCTCCAATAGGCGTCGATCCAGCGGTTGAGACTTAGAAACTGTTCAGATTCGACGGCTGGATTGAGGGCGATTTCCCGCTTTTCTCGGCTTGACGTACACGCGCCTGTCATTCCTCTTTCTACGCGCCGCTGCATTAAATGCTAAAGTAAAAAGTGAAATTTTGCACTCGAGTGCTGACAGCTCATACGCTTCGCTTCGTACTCGCTCGCTACGAGAGTAACCGTTTGGCTTCTACTCGCTTGCGAAGTACTCGCTTGGCGTGACTGCTCCGCACTCGCTTGCGATGACTTGCTTGAGTGACGTGGCACTCGCTTCGTCATTTGTAGCGACTGGAATAAGAAATGAAATTTCTTTGCTTAATTTAAAATGTTTATGACTTACATACTTCGAGGATAAACAATAATGTTTTCCTCTTTGTATTTGTGTCAGATTTATTTCATATTTTCCACATAGTGAGTGAAGGTTTCTAGCACGCTTCAGCTCACTTGGTGTACTTAAAATTGAAACGCTTACCAGTCAATCTCACTTCGTAGGAGATTGATACCACATATTGAAGACTTCATTTTGATACCACCTGTTGAATGCTACATGATGGATGATTCATTTTCTTGGCATTCATCTTCATGGCATTCATCTTCATGGCATTCATCTTCCTCTACGAATTAGAGCATCCTCCATCGAAGTGAATGGGGGAGAAAATGAATATAGTACACAAGCTTACTTCAACCCAGAGGGGAGCTTCACGTAAGTGTACATATTCACGACGAATGGGGGATGAGTACAAGTCCTTATCTCAGAGCAGAAATGGACAGGATGACAATGAGAATGCTCTGACAAGACAATCTCGTATTTTACGCAGAAGAATGTCACCAGCCCTGTAACCTTTTGTAGAAAAAGGTAAACCTTCAAGCTTCCTGTTACAAGCTACAGAATGAACTTGCAATCGGCTCGCTTTGACCCAAGCTAGGGCAAATTGAAGCGATGCAAAATTTAAAGTGAGGGAGGAATGAATAGACATCCGACAGCTCATCTCAATGAAGAGTGAGTAAGGATTGGATGTTTATCCACGATGAAGGAGATGAGAAGACTTGCTCCTCTTCGGCGGAAAGATGGGAAGAGGACACAAGGTCTAGGTGCCAGCCCTGCCTAAGCTTTCATCGTTTTTACGTGGGAAGGCCCGATACAAGATCCCACAACCGTTACTAGAAACGGCACTTGCGAGTGTTTATACCCACTCGCTAGGAATCCTAGGCTAGGTAGCAGCTTTCCTTGCTCGCTTTGGAAGTAGCTTGCTCCGAGAGCAAACAATAGTCCCCCCTTAACCAATGGCTTAACAATTCCTGTAAGCGGGTAGGGAACACCTTCCAACTTATTTCTCCACCTTACTCCACCTTATTTCTCCTTCTTCAAGCGAGTGGAATTTTGAAGTGACTCGCTTGAGTTGGTGAAGATCTGAAGCGAGTGACACTACGAAAAACTAGCGACCACTCCTTCGTGCATCTTGAATCTAGCATTCTTCACCAAGGTCTAGCAACCCTAATTCCATGCATAGCTAATTGAAACGAGACTCAGCTAGAGGCTTGGTGAGGATATCTGCTCGCTGGAGATCGGTATGAATTTTCTCGAGCTTGATATCCTTCTTTTCGACATGATCACGAATGAAGTGATGTCGGATTTCCATGTGCTTGCATCTGGTGTGAAGCACTGGATTTTGAGAGATGCAGATCGCACTGTTGTTGTCGCAGAATATAGGAATTTTATTTGCTTCAACATTGTAGTCCTTCAACTGCTGACGAAGCCATAGAATTTGAGAACAGCAGCTTCCAGCGGCCATATATTCAGCTTCAGTTGTTGAAGTGGCTACACTCGTCTGCTTCTTCGAAAACCATGAGATCAGCTTGCTTCCCAAGAACTGACAAGTGCCCGAAGTTGATTTCCTATCAATTCGGCACCCTCCATAGTCAGCATCTGAGTATCCAGTGAGCTCCAAATTGTCCTCCGTTGGATACCACAGCCCCATATTGACAGTGCCCTTTAAATAACGAAGAATTCTCTTGGCAGCTTCAAGATGGCTGTACTTGGGATTGCTTTGGAAACGAGCACAGACCCCAACTGCAAAGGCGATATCCGGCCTACTTGCAGTGAGATATAGAAGTGAGCCGATTAGGGCACGATAATCTGTAGCATTCACAGATTTTCCCTCTTCGTCTGGCTCCATCTTCCAGTTGGTATTCATTGGGATCTTCACAGCTTTAGCATGTTGAATACCAAACTTGGCAAGCATATCTCTAGTATACTTAGCTTGATTGATGAAGATTCCATCATCCTGCTGCTTCACTTGAAGACCTAGAAAGCAGCTCATCAAGCCAATCATCGACATCTCATATTTGGTCTTCATAAGCTCTCCAAACTTCTCGCTAAGCGACTGATTTGGTGATCCAAATATGATGTCGTCCACGTAGATCTGAACCCATAGCATATCTTTCTTCAAGCGATACACCTTATCTCCTTGCTCGAAACCCGGTGGCTGCTCCACATACACTTCTTCCTTCAACTCACCATTGAGGAACGCGCTCTTCACATCCATCTGGAAGACTTTGAATTTCTTGGCCGCTGCATAGGCTAGAAATAGTCTGATCGCTTCAAGCCGTGCCACTGGAGCGAAGGTCTCGTCAAAGTCGATTCCCTCCTCTTGGCAGTAGCCTTTAGCGACAAGTCGCGCCTTGTTCCTCACAATGTTGTGGTCCTCGTCTGTCTTGTTCTTGAACACCCACTTGGTGCCAATAACATGCTGAAATTTGGGACGATCCACGAGATACCATACGTCGTTTCTGGTGAACTGGTTCAGCTCTTCTTGCATGGCTATCACCCAATTGGAATCAGCTAGGGCTTCCTCCACGCTTGATGGCTCGATGTTTGAGAGAAAGCAACTTAACATGGCACTTTCTCCAAACACTTGACTTCTGGTCACTACACCCTTGGATGGATCTCCAATGATTTGACTAGGTGTGTGATCCTTGAGCCATGCACGCTTGGATCCGCCAGCTTCATCTCCATCTTCTTCCTTGTCGCTCGCTTCACCATCTGAAGCGACTGGATTGGGTGCTTGGCCAGCACTCGCTTCAGGAATCTTGGGGGCAGCTTCATCTTTTCCTTGGACAGTTGGCTCGCTTGAGACCTTGATTTCTTCGTCATCCTCAAGCATGTCCCAAGTTGATGAAATGATGGGTTCCTCGCTTGTCTTTCCTTCTTTAGATTGATCCTGTTCCTGTGGAAGACTCAAAGAAGATTCATCAAAAATGACATGGGGTGATTCTTCCACGATTAGGGTGTTACAGTTGAACACCCTGTAGGCTTTGCTTGATGTAGAATTTCCTAAGAATATTCCCTCATCAGCTTTGCTTTCAAAGGCTTTCAACTGCGACTTCCCATTGTCATGGATGAAGACCCTACAACCAAAAATATGGAAATAAGATATGTTAGGATTTCTCCCTGTCCATATTTCATATGGTGTTTTGTCGTGCCGTTTGCAGAGAAGCGTTTGATTCTACGTGTAGCATGTCGTATTGGCAGCTTCACCCCAATACTTCATTGGAAGCTTCGAGTCTGCAATCATGGTTCGAACGGCTTCTTTGATGATTCGATTCCTTCTTTCAGCAACTCCATTCTGCTGAGGTGTGCGTGCTGAGGAGGTCTGATGTGCTATGCCATGCTCCGTGCAGTAAGCTTCAATTGTAGAGTTCAAAAACTCTGTGCCTTTGTCGGAGCGGATGGTCACAATCGCTTGATTCTTTTCCACAGCTAATCGCTTGAGCAGTTGTGGTAGCTTGGTCAGTGTCTCCTTCTTGCTGAAGAGCAATACAACCCAAGTGTAGCGAGAGAAGTCGTCGACTACAACTAGAGTGTACTTCCTCCCATTCACACTAACTGGAGTGACTGGACCAAACAAATCCATATGAAGCAGCTCGAGCACTCGCTTGGATGAAGCTTCTTCAAGACTGGAGAAGTGCTTCTTTGTCTGCTTCCCTCGTTGGCATGGTGAGCATGGATGATCTTTAATAAAGACTTCATTTGGTATGCCTTGCACCAGACCTTTCCGAGCTAAGCGATTTATGGCTTTGAAGTTGAGATGGTTCAAGCGTCTGTGCCATAGCCATCCTATTTCTGTAGCACTTCTTGCAACTAAGCACGTTTCCTCTTTGCAGCTGTCCCATTGTGCGATGTAGACATTCCTTTGTCTAACTCCAGTGAGCACAATCTGGGATGTGAGCTTGCTCTTCACTATGCACTTGTTGGAAATAAATTCCACCTTGTATCCCTTGTCACAGAATTGTGAAATGGATAACAAGTTGTGCTTGAGTCCTTCCACGTAGGAGACTTCTTCAATTGTAAGCTTTCCAATTTTCAGTGCGTCGTACCCTTTGGTGCTTCCTCGAGAGTTATCACCAAAAGTAACGTGTGGACCCATCTTCTCTATGTAGTCATGAAGTAGAGCTCTCATGCCGGTCATATGTCTCGAACATCCACTGTCCAAGTACCAGATTTGATAACCCTCACTTGGCATGGGATCCACGGCGCTCACCTGCAATTAGAAAGATTTTGGTACCCAAATCAGTTTGGGTCCTTGCAGGTTAGTTCCCTTAGGTACCCACACTTGCTTCACTTTCTTTTGAAAGGAAGCTTGTGTTTTGGGCTTCTCGACCTTCGAAAACTGTGACTTCTGCCTTGAGGCAGCTTCACATGTGCAGCAGTGTGTGCAAGAGGGGTAGCGGCTTGCTTGAGGCATACCTATGCTCTTACCCTTATGCTTATATCCTGAAGCGACTCGCTTCGGATTAGCTACAGGCTTAGAGACTGACTTAGGTTTTATAGTTTGTCGAAGCGGCTCGCTTGGTTTCCTCGTAGCGGTCCAATCAGGGTTTTGGATCCAACTCGCTTGAGTAACCTTGGAAGTTTGAAGCGTCCTCTTTGGTGCTTCAAATTCTTCCCCCTCAACGTTAGTCCGGTTGGACCATCTCCAGTCCGGATAACGTGACACATTGACATTACTCCTTTTCTTAAAAGGGAGATCCTTTGTCTCTTGTGTCTTGGCTTGAGACTTAGAAGCTTCAACGGGTTTCCCTTTTCCTTTGGATTGGTAAGACTTAGCATTGTGAGTGCTAGGGATAGTTGAATTCTGCTTGCCCTTAGTTTCTGCCTTTGAAGATATAGACATCTTCATTGGCTTCTTCTTAGGGTTCTCAGCCACTTGGCCTTTGTCCTTGTTGGTGGTCGCTTTGGATGCAGTGGGCATTTCCAAAGTGACTGATGGTGTCGTGTTTAAGGCACCAAAAAAGACAGTAGGCTTGGAAGGTCCACCCTCATATCTGAGTCCTCCCTTCCAACCAAAAGGTAGAAGCGAGCTCTCTAGTGCCTGCCTAGCATATGAAGCTTTGTTCAAGTTGGCAACTAGAGCGGATTGGGTTTCATACCTTCCTTCCAGGTTTTGATGTCTAGCGAAGAGATCCTCGAACTTACTAGTCATAGCCCTTAAGTTGAGTTTGACTTGCTCAAGCTCAGTGGCTAGCTTTCGGTTCTCCTTCTCGCTATGAGACAAAGCCTGTTGCAACACTTCGTGGTCGCTTGACAGTTTAATGTGCTTCTCAAGCAACTCACTCCATGTCAAGGAATTAGATTCCTCTTGGTGAGTGTGTGCGAGTGTAATTGAACTAGGTGAGGGATAGATGAATACCTCTCCTGTTTCCTCGTCGGTAAGCGCCATGAGTCCAAGATCCTCACCATCACTGGAGTTGGGATCTGTGAATGCATCCGAGTCGCTTGATGGATCTTCAGTTGAAGCGACCGGCACTTCACTCGCTACGAGCGCTCGCCTTGGAGCATCCCTCTTTGCTTTCAGTTCCTCTTGCTCCTTTGCACTTAGCTTCGGGCAATCGGATTTGTAGTGGCCCATTTTGTGGCAGTGGTAACACTCCACTTCCATCATGTCCCTTGAGATCGGCTTGGTCATCTCTTCTCTCTTCCCTTTTCCTTCTCGAGCATCAGTGCTCCTCCCCTTGTATTGCTTGTAGAATCTTTTGTATTTGCCCACTCGAGAGTTCATTTTGTTGAAGTTCTTTGATAAGAACGCAACATGTTCTTCCAACTCTTCCCTCGTCATCTTGGCTAGCGACTGGTCGCTTGGCCCTTCAGCAGCTTTGAATGCTACGCTTTTTGACGTCGTGGGAGCTTCATCCTCTTCGTCGAGGTTCATTCAATTCAGATCGAATTCGTGAGCTTTGAGTTCGGAGAACAGAATCTCCGGTGTGAGCTTTGATAGATCCTTGGTAGCTAGATACAGCTCCTTCATAGTCTGCCATTTCCTTGTGAGGGCTCGAACTATCTTCAGGTTCACTTCCTTGTCTGTGAGTTCCTTCCCAAGTGAGTTGAGAGTTGCAGTAATGTTGGTGACTCTCAGCTCGAAGGCGTCGATAGATTCTCCTGGCTTCATTATCAGGCTTTCAAACTCCCGCATCTGTACGGCGAGTTTGTTCTCTTTGATTTTGTCCGTGCCTTGAGAAATGAGAGCTAGGGTTTCCCACATTTCTTTTGCTGTCGCACACTTCCTGATCCGTGGTAGATAGGCATCCGACATGGTGCTCTGCATCGTGTGACGTGCGATCTTGTCGAGGTTGGCTACTTTGTAGTCGTTGGCATTGTAGTCGTCCTTGTCCTTCTCCACATAGGTTTGTCGAACGTATGCAGCTCGACCTTCAGTAGCTGGGACGTTCTCAGTGACAGCCTTCTTGATTTCGATCGGCCCCTCTTCGATGACCTCCCACATCCGGTCATGGATGGAGCACAGGAAGCTCTCGACTCGGAAGCTCCAGATCTCATAGCCTTCAATGGAAAACTGTGGAAGACTAGAAGCATTGTATGTAGACATGGCAAACAGTCAGTAGTATATGCAGTATGCGTGGGTGAGGTTTTGATGCACTTAGGAAAATAGGATCCGGTTCAGTGAGACAACGTGAAGCGAGTGGGGACTCGCTTCGGATATGCAAAGCAGAGGCTCGAAAGAACCGCTGCTTTGATACCACTTGTTGGTCCCGGTTTGTTATAGGAAAAAATACGTAGAGGGGGGGGGGGGGTGAATACGTATTTTGAAGTTTTTCAACTTCAAATTCCTTAACTCAGAGTTTTAAGTAAAGTGCTCGTAGAAATACTAAGATCTAGCCGAGAGCTAGATCTATAGCAATCAATAATCTCTTGACCTAAGCTTAGAGCTTGATCAAGAGTGAGACTTTACTCTTGTGCGGAATTCGGTGAGCTAATGTCTTTCCTAAGAAATTAAAAATCCAAGTTATGTTTGTTTAGATGCACGTGCAATGGATAATCAAAAGTAAAGTGTTTAGGGTTAGAGAGATACGACACAGGGATTATAGTGGTTCGGAGATAAGGCTCCTACGTCCACTCTGTTGCACTCGGCAACCGTTCTCTTCACTCAAGAACTTGAAGGTTACGGGTCCTTCAAAAACCGTGTCCAGATCGGGCTTCACTCGGCTGGATCCGACGATGGACGTAGTGATTGCGGGTTCACTACACAAACCTAAACTGGACTGGAAGCTTCACTCGCTTCAGTCAGACACAGGGAGATTCCGGGCTCTCCTTACAGCCTAGCTTCGATCGAGCTTCACACAAACGATGTAGGTGCAAGCTTGGATCTAGACTCTATGATCGAGGCTTCTTCAATCGATGAAAGAAGGGCCTTGGATCGAAACAACCTAACGACGATGAACACAAAAACCTAACATACAATCTTTAGGGTTTTTGGTTGACGAACACACTATGAAGAACTCTTTACAGTAGATGCAAAGATGGCTAGAGTTCTTCTTCTAAGCTTGGATATGGAATGGGCTTAGACTCTAAGTGTGAAGGTTGTGAAGACGAGTTCCGAAGAGACTGGAATTCGGAGAACACTTGGAAACAAAGACTCGAAGAATGCTTAGAAAGCTGAGAGTGTTTGTTTGCAGTAGGCGCTCGAATGCTCAAGTAGTGTTCTTCCTCTCTTCGTCTTCATCCTTCACTATTTATAGGCGGAGGGTTGGCCGAGATCCGTTGCTTGGTTGGTGGCCTTGTCCCTCCTCCTCTCGACAGTACTTGCGCAGGCAGTTGCTTTTGCAGGAGCGCAATTTGTCTCTTTGCCAAAAATGGCTAAGTTACAAATTTAACAGTAACTGGAGCGAGCCAGTACTGTAGCGGCGCCCTGTCGGCATGGCAATCAACTCCGCTGCTCCTCTCCGCATTCGACACGTGGAGATCTCGTAATTAATGCGAAGATCTCTAGTTGACTGGAGTTCAAAATCTGGGCGGGAGTTGTGCTGTCACTTTCTGGTAGGTGATGGCTCGCTTCGCTTTGAAGTCGTAATGGCCGCTTCGAAGTGAGTCTCTTCAGGGTCAATTTTTAGTGAGTCGCTTGGGAAATGAGGTTCCGAAGTGACCGCTTTAATAAATGTTGACCCACGTTGACGCGCTTCGGCTTTTCTTTGTAGCGCTCGCTTCGCTTTGCTTTGGTGGACTCGCTTTGATTCCACTGTAGCGCTCGCTTCGCTTTGCTAGCTTCGGCACGCTTCACTTCAGCTTCGGTAGACTCGCTTCGCTTGGAAAACACACTCAAGTAAGTGGCCTTCACTTTGAATTTCTGCAGTCTAAAAACCTAAGAAAATTTAAGCCATCCTAACAGTTTAGGCTTAGAAAAATTCTAACCTATTTTCTACATCAAGGTGGGTCGCTTGGGAACAGGACACTTGGGGTTTTGGGATCAAATCAAAACAAATTACTACATTTATAAAATGTCCCATGTAGTTCCCCCTTAACAAATTGGTCCTTAACAATTCCCAACAATTATCATGCTCGATTACTTCATTTCTTATATTAGAACATGAAAATGAAGCTTACTCGTTGATTTCTAAAGCATTTGAGCTCATAACCTTATTGAAGTCTCTTTTGCTTAATCGAGAAGAAAAACCACTATAACTGACTTAAAACTCAATGATTCCCGTCAATCTTCAACCGATTAATATATTGTATTGAATTAGAGGTTATTCATTAAGAGCACATGGAATTCGAGGTCGTTCGACCATCTGTTAACTCCGGAAGCTCAAGATAGCTTCGGTTGACCGATTACCTTACGTTCTTCGATTTTGGTAGTTCAAACTGTTCTTTCCAAGCCTTTATCATGCTAGATTACTTCATTTCATATATTAGAACATGAAATTGAAGCTTACTCGTTGATTTCTAAAGCATTTGAGTTCATAACCTCGATTGAAGTCTCTTTTGCTTAATCGAGAAGAAAACCACTATAACTGAATTAAAACTCAATGATTCTTGTACGTACTTCAACCGATTGATATATTGTATTGAATTAGAGGGTATTCATGAATAGTGCATCAAATTTGAGGTCGTTTGACCATCTGTTGACTCCGGAAGCTCAAGATGGTTTCGGTTGACCGATTACCTTACGTTCTTCGATTTTGGCAGTTAAAACCGTGCTTTCAAAACCGTTATCATGCTCAATTACTTCATTTCTTATATTAGAACATGAAATTGAAGCTTACTCGTTGATTTCTGAAGCATTTGAGCTCATAACCTCGATTGAAGTCTCTTTTGCTTATTCGAGAAGAAAACCACTATAACTGACTTAAAACTAAATGATTCTCTTACGTACTTCAACCGATTGATACATTGTATTGAATTAGAGGTTATTCATGAAGGGTGCATCGAATTCAAGGTCGTTCGACCATATTTTGACTCCGGAAGCTCAAGATACCTTCGGTTGACCGATTACCTTATGTTCTTCGATTTTGGTAGTTCAAACCGTACTTTACAAGCCTATATCATGCTAGATTACTTCATTTCTTATATTAGAACATGAAATTGAAGCTTACTTGTTGATTTCAAAAGCATTTGAGTTCGTAACCTCGATTGAAGTCTCTTTTGGTTAATCGAGAAGAAAACCACTATAACTGACTTAAAACTCAATGATTCTCGTACGTACGTCAACCGATTGATACATTGTATTGAATTAGAGGTTATTAATGAAGGGCGCATCGAATTTGAGGTCGTTCGACCATATTTTGACTCCGGAAGCTCAAGATAGCTTCGGTTGACCGATTACCTTACGTTCTTCGATTTTGGCAGTTAAAACCGTGCATTTAAATCCATTATCATGCTCGATTACTTCATTTCTTATTTTAGTACATGAAATTGAAGCTTACTCGTTGATTTCAAAAGCATTTGAGGTCACAACCTCGATTGAAGTCTCTTTTGGTTAATCGAGAAGAAAACCACTATAACTGACTTAAAACTCAATGATTCTCGTACGTACTTTAACCGATTGATATATTGTATCGAATTAGAGCGTATTCATGAAGGGCGCATCGAATTTGAGGTCGTTTGACCATCTGTTGACTCCGAAAGCTCAAGATATCTTCGGTTGACCGATTACATTACGTTCTTCAATTTTGGTAGTTCAAACCGTGCTTTCCAAGCAATTATCATGCTCGATTACTTCATTTCTTATATTAGAACAAGAAATTGAAGCTTACTCGTTGGTTTCAAAAGCATTTGAACTCATAACCTCGATTGAAGTCTCAATTTTGAGGTCTATTCCAATTTTTTCGCTTAGCGAAAATTCTCTTTGACCTCTCTCACACACTAAATCACTTTTCACACACTACCGGTCGGAAACCTTACGGTTTTTTTGATTTTTCGTCGTTTTTTGCATGTGTTTTGGTTTCGACTCTTGTTCGTTTCGTGTTTGCGTCGTGTTTTCTCGTTTTTGGTCGGTTTTTTTGTTCTTTTTTGTCCTTAATTTCTCCGGCCATCTTTCCGGCCTCCTCCCCCTTGCCGAAGCTGCTCCGGCCGCCATTAATGGCGGATCCACCTCCAGTGGAGGCCACCAACCACCCTCACCTAGTCGGCGTCTTGCCACCCACCCCCCCTTCCGAGTTACCGCCGCCAGTCCCTACCGGCAGCTCCTCCGTCCAGCCCAACCGGCCCCCCTTGGCCGAATTGTGTCTCAATGGCGAGCCCCCCTTGCTCGAACTTCCCATGTCGGGTTCTGCCGCCGAGTTTCTCCCCGGCAAGATGGCTACCGCCGCATCAATGGCTGCTGCCCATGTTGCAAATGCAGCCGCTAAGAGGGCTCCGACGAGCCACCCCTCCGGTGTTGCTCCACCTCGTAAAATCAAGAAGAAGAAGGCCGCAAGCAAGTCCCACCCATATCTCCATTTGACGACCGAGGAGACCCTAACTCGCCATGATCTGCCGGCGATTGTCCAACCCCTCCAGTCCGTTGTTGCCGACGATGTCTCCATCTCCGAGAGAGATGACAGCATATTTTCCGATGAAGAAGATGAAGATGATGAATTCGATCTTGAGTCGTATTATATTGATGAAGGAAAGCAGGCTGAATTGAGCAGTTTAATGGAAAAATATGATGTCTATGACGAAGAACAGCTCCGTCTTGCGATACGTCGTGAACGGAATGGTGGAAATATCTTACCGTGCCTCACCGGAAACCCGTACCCTTCGCCGGAATCTGCTCCGGCGTCCCCCACCCATTCCCCGTCCAGATGCATCCCCCCTCTTATCCATAAAACGTTGACTAATTTAGAGGATATCAATCCCCCAATTCTTGCTCCCATAAATCCCTACCATATTGAGCCTCCCGCCAACACCCTCGCCCAAAACCCTATTGCCATGCAGCCGCCGCCTAATCCCATGCAAATCCTAACCCGGCCCGAACCCGTAACCCATAACCCGACCCACCCCCCAAGCCCAAACCCGGATCCCCAACCCGGCACCCAATTGAGCTCCCCCAAGGTCCATGTCGCCACTCCCTTGCCCGGCTCGGGCCCTATGGAGCTCGGCCCCATTCCCTCTCCGGAAACCTCTGGCAGCCCCAACACATGCGCCCATCCCACTGCTCACCCTTCCCAAGAGGACCAAGCCCAACCCCTGAAGTTCTTCTCCAACAACCCTCTGGCTATGGGGGACTTGACAGATTTCCCTTCGCTCCCCAAAGGAGCCACGGTGACTGAAAACGGGGGTAGTGAGGACACCGTCATGATATCTGTTGATGAGGGAGATTCTCGGCCTATCGGTGCCCATCGCCAGGACATCTCCCCTGCTCCTGTTGAGCAGGCCCGCAGCTTGGCCCTGCCTCATGCTCCCCGGCCCCCCACCTCTCTTGCGGAGCGGGTCAAAAATTCCGCCCCTCCCACGGCCCCTGTGCCTTTAACCCCACCAAGTATACTCCCATTGGAGCCAAGGGAGACCGCGAAGGTACGCCTGTTATTTCGTTCTCGAAATATGACACGGAATGTCTCGCAGGTCGCGTAGGGCTTGCCGTGGTCGGAAAGTTCTGACACTCCATCCCCTCGTCCCACAACATCAACAAAGCTCTCAACAACATCCCGATCAGAGGTACTCTTACGTGGAATTTCTTAAATGCTAAACATGTTCTTATCATGCTTTCGGATGTTGTTGATTATGCTAAGTTACTCCATGGTGTCAATGGTATGCCTGTGTGTTATGTTGAGTCTGTCCCCATGCGTGTCTTCAAGTGGACTCCTGAATTTGACCCCTCGTTTGAAACTCCCATAGTCGCTGTGTGGTGTAACTTGCCTGCTTTACCTATTCATTTATATGATCAACGTGCCCTCTACATGATTTGTTCTTCCTTGGGAAACCCTATTCAAGTTGATCATGCTACGGCTGCTCGCTCTCGCATCACTTATGCTCGGGTCTGTGTTGAAATTGATATCACGAAGCCCCCTGTTGAAGAATTTTTGATTGATATGGCCGGAGTTGAGGTTCACCAAAAAGTGGTTTGGGATAAGATTCCGAGGTACTGCTCTGACTGTAAGCATGTGGGGCATCTCCCCGAGTCTTGCTATGCGTTCGGCCGGAACGCGTGCCCTGACAAGAAAGCTGCGCCCCAAGCTCGTGCTCCGGGCCTGAGGGCCAAGGGTGTGGCCCGGGACCCTCCCAGTGCTCCTAGCGCCTCAGTCTCCACGGCCCCTGTTAAGGCTCCGCATGTTAGCGCGGACTCTGGGCAACGGGTCCGTGCCTCGGGGGACAAACCGGTGCATCACCAACCCTGTCCCCCTCCCGTGGCCATGGCCTTCCCAGGGGCACTGGGCCTCATCATGGTGCCCCCGGCGCTGCGGTCTCCTCCAAGTCTCCGCAGGCTGTCTCCTCCTCGGGTCTGAGGCCCCTGCGCATGGGGGAGAGGCACATGCGCTCCTCCTCCCAGTCTCCCCCCCGGGCTCCCATGGCCCCCAGGGCTCGCGGGACCCCCAGCTCTCCCCCCAGGGCTCCCAAGGCTCCTGGAGCCACCGTGGTCTCCGGGGCCCGCGGGGACCCCCTTCCTCCTTCTCGGGGCCGCAATGCTCCTGAGGTCTCCGAGGACCCCCAGAGGCAGCACTCCTCCCCCCTGTCCTCCCCCGGGCATGCCCCACCTGGCGCCTCCATTGGGGAATGGATCGAAGTTGCCCAATCGAAGCATAAGGTGGCTGCTCGCGATGGTGTTGACAGTATTCCGACCAAGAATGCATTTGTTGTTTTGGGGGATGGCACCGAGATGCTCGAGGCTGAGTATGAGTCCGAGAATGACAGAGATGTGGAGATGTCTGATGGTAGCCAAGATATGGCTATTGGCAGTTTCCAGGGTACTCCCAACCGGGGTCGTGTCCTTCCCGACTCGTTTGGTGGAAATCTGAGGAGTGGGATCACTGCTCCGGCCTCTTCTTGATTTGTTTCCCCATGTCTGCAAGCTTTCTGATTTGGAACGCTCAGGGAATCGTTAATCGCAATCCCTTGGGCATCCTCAGTAATTTGTGTAGGGAATATTTTGTCTCCTTTGTTGCGATTCTGGAGCCTCAGAATGATTGTGATCCCTCCTTTGTGTCTCGGAAGATCAGGCTCACTCACAGGCACTCGAATGGTAACAACAAGATCTGGATCTTTGCGCACAGGGACTATCAGGTGGATATCTTGGAGGATACTGATCAGCTGGTCCATGTCTGCGTCTCTGCTGCTGTGTTCCGTGCTCCATTGTATTTGACCGCTATCTACGCCAAGTGTTCCAGGGAGGGCCGCTACCCGCTTTGGGAGACGCTGCGGGATGTGTCTCTTCAGGTGGAGGGTTGCTCGTGGCTTGTTGGTGGCGACTTCAACATCTTTCTGACCGAGGAAGAGAGGGTTGGTAGCACCACTGATCGTCATCTCGAGATCATGGACTTCGCTGATGCTATCTCCGATTGTCAGTTGATCGATCCCGGCTTTGATGGGTCTGTCTTCACCTGGGAGAGGCCAGGCCTGCTTGAGAGGTTGGACAGGATCCTGATCGGTGAGCACTAGGAGTCCGCCTTCGCGACTACCCGTGTCACGCACTTGCCACGCGTGGCCTCTGACCACGCTCCGCTCTTGGTTAGGTGCCAGTTCTCGGCCCAGCTGCCCCGTGCTTCGTTCAGATTTCAGAATATGTGGGTCAGGCACCACTCCTATGCCTCTGAGATCGCCAGGATCTGGGAGGAGCTGACGGGTTTTGAGGGTATGCTGAATCTGCAGTTCAAGCTGTCCCGTGTCAAGGGGTTCTTAAAAGGGTGGAACAAGACCGTCTTTGGGAATATCCATGAGAAGATGAGGGAGGCCGAGGAGGTCGTGGACGTGGCCCAGCTTGCCTATGACGCGGACCCTTCTCCGGAGCTCCGGTCTGAGCTCCACCGTTGTATTGCTCTCCTGTTGGACCGTACTCGGATGGAGGAGGACTTCTAGAGGCAAAAGACAGCGATTCGGTGGGCTACCGATGGCGAGCGCAACACCAAGTTCTTTCAGGGGTGGGTCAAGCAGAGGAGGGTGAAGTCCCGCATCCATGTCATTCAGGAGGGGGATAGGGAGATCACCGAGGAGGCCGAGATCAGGGCCTCTGCCACCGGTTCTTCCAAAATCTGCTCTCTTCCGATGTCGCCATTCCGGACGCCTCGGACCTCCAGGGCCTGCAACCCCTGCCTGATTCTGTGGACCTCCTGGGGCTCTGTGCGCTCCCGGAGCATGACGAGGTCCGCCCTGCTGTCTTTGGCATCTGCGGGGACAGTACCTCGGGCCCCGATGGCTTCACTTCCTTGTTCTTCCAGCGGTGTTGGGATACAGTTGGGCCCGATGTGGTGGCGGCGGTGCTTGACTTCTTCCAGGGTGCCCCCATACCGCGGAGCTTTACTGCCACTACCATTGTCCTCCTTCCCAAGAGGGATAATCCGACCTCTTGGACCCACTTTCAGCCCATCAGCCTTTGCAACGTGACCAACAAGATCATCTCTAAGATCTTGACGTCACGTCTGGCGCCGCTCATCCCCCTCGTCGTGGCCCCCAATCCGAGTGGCTTCGTCAAGGGCCGTCTGATCAGTGACAACGTCCTTTTGGCCCAAGAGCTCATCCATGACCTTCACCCGTGCAAGGGCAGGGCGCACCCAAATGTCGCCCTCAAGCTGGATATGGCGAAGGCCTATGACCGTGTCCAGGGGCCTTTCCTGATCGACGTCCTCAGAAAGATGGGCTTTCCGGAGCAGTGGATCGACATGGTCAGGAGGTGTGTGCAGAACTGCTGGTTCTCGGTGTTGGTGAATGGGGCCCCTGCGGGCTTCTTCCCCTCCTCTAGTGGCCTGCGCCAGGGGGATCCGATCTCCCCGTCTCTGTTCGTTCTTGCCGCGGACTACCTCTCGCGGTCCCTTGACAGGCTGATTGTCGGCCAGGCGGATATGGTGTTCCACTCCCAAAGGAGCCCCCCCCCCCGATCTCCCACCTGGCCTATGCTGATGACATCATTATCTTCACCCAGGCCAAGCGGGAGTCCTTGGAGAAGCTGAAAGAGTGCCTCGATGAGTACTGCGTGGTGTCGGTCCAGATGATTAACTTCGAGAAGAGCAACTTCTACCTGAATGACCATCACGTTGAGGACTGGCAGCACATGATTCGTGAGGTCGGGGGCTTTCAGAGAGGCACCATCCCCTTCACCTATCTCGGGGTCCCCATCTATAAGGGTCACAAGAAGTCTACCCTCTTCCTTGAGTTGAGACAGCGGATCAGCAACCGTATCCACAGTTGGTCTCACAGGCATCTCACATTCGGGGGCCGTTTGGCTCTGATGAAGAGCACCCTCTCCACCATCCCGCTGCATGTCCTTCAGGCTATCCAAGTCCCGAAGAAGGTTCATGGCCTCGAGCAGCTGATGGCGAGGTATTTCTGGGGGGCCGTGGGCAAGGAGAAGAAAATTCACTGGGTCAGTTGGAAGCAGATCTGTCTCCCTGTGGAGGAGGGCGGCCTGGGTATTCGCAGGCTGTCCGATATGGTCACGGCCTTCAGTTATAAGCTGTGGTGGAGGTTCCAGGCCCGTGACTCGCTGTGGGCGAGGTACCTATGGCAGAAGTACTCGTATCCTTTATATGGTTTCTCTGCTTCTCATAGTACTGTGTGGCGTCGTTTATTGCATGTTGGTATTCGTGCGCATGAGTTTATTCGTTGGTCCTTGGGTGCAGGGAGAGTGTCATTTTGGGACGATAGTTGGTTTGGGGACCACCCCCTCTCTGTCTATCGGCCCAATGGCGGCCCTGGACCTAATGTGTCTTTCTTTTGGCATGACTCTGCTTGGGATCTTAATCGTTTGCATGCATACTGTGCTCCCTACTTGTCTGTTGATTTGTTGGTTGATGTGAGCTGGACCCCGGTGTTGTGGGGCGAGGAGGATGTGATGAGGTGGACGCTTACCAGCCATGGCGGGTTCACCGTGACATCTGCATGGGACAAGATCAGGTACAGGCATCCTAAGCTCTCTCTCTTTGGTGATATTTGGAGTCGTTGCCTTACTCCCACTCTCTGTCTTTCTTTGGCGTCTTCTCCTTGGTCGTGTCCCCATCGAGTCCATTCTCCAGTCTAGGGGTATCTCCCTTGTTTCAATGTACCAGTGTTGTGCGTCCCTCCATGTCGAGTCCACTATGCATGTCTTTGAATGGAGTGAGTCTGCTAGGGCTGTGTGGTCCCATTTTTCCGACCGGTTCCCTGCACAGACACAAGCACACACGCGCACTGACATTGCACGTAGTCTAGGTAGATGGAGACACCGCTTCCCACTGGCTCCTTGCACACACATATCTTTTTTGGTTCCTTGCTTGGTGATTTAGTTTATTTGGACGGAAAGGAACAGCCACAAGCACCGTGGGGTTCCTTTCCGTAGCTCTCACGTTATTTGGCAGGTTACCCATCACCTGCAGTCTCTGGTTGCTGCTCGGCTCCTTCTCAGTGTATTGTTTCTAGTTCTTCGTGTTTTTCCACTTGTAGTGAGGGGTTGGGTCCTCTACGGGTCCTCCTCACGTCTGTCTTTTGTTTTTCCTTTGTAGTGGGGATAGTACTCACTTTTAGTGCTTCTCCCACAGACATTGTTCGATTTTTATGGTTTTATATACAGGTTGGGGGTCTGCCTAACCCCTCACCCTCCGGGTGTTTTGATTATTTAAAAAAAAAAAAAAAAAACTCGATTGAAGTCTCTTTTGCTTAATCGAGGAGAAAACCACTATAACTGACTTAAAACTCAATGATTCTCGTACGTACTTCAACCGATTGATTGATACATTGTATTGAATTAGAGGTTATTCATGAAGAGCGCATTGAATTCGAGGTCGTTTGACCATCTGTTGACTCCAGAAGCTCAAGAAAGCTTCGGTTGACCGATTACCTTACGTTCATCGATTTTGGTAGTTCAAACCGTGCTTTCCAAGCAATTATCATGCTCGATTACTTTATTTCTTATATTAGAACAAGAAATTGAAGCTTACTCGTTGGTTTCAAAAGCATTTGAACTCATAACCTCGATTGAAGTCTCTTTTGCTTATTCGAGAAGAAAACCACTATAACTGACCTAAAACTCAATGATTCTTGTACGTACTTCAACCGATTGATATATTGTATTGAATTAGCGGGTATTAATGAAGAGTGCATCGAATTTTAGGTCGTTTGACCATCTGTTGACTCTGGAAGCTCAAGATAGCTTCGGTTGACCGATTACCTAGCGTTCTTCGATTTTGGTAGTTCAAACCGTGCTTTCCTAGCCTTTATCATGCTAGATTACTTCATTTCTTATATTAGAACATGAAATTGAAGCTTACTCGTTGATTTTAAAAGCATTTGAGTTCATAACCTCGATTGAAGTCTCTTTTGCTTAATCGAGAAAAAAACCACTATAACTGACTTAAAACTCAATGATTCTTGTACGTACTTCAACCGATTGATATATTGTATTGAATTAGAGGGTATTCATGAAGAGTGCATCGAATTTGAGGTTGTTTGACCATCTGTTGACTCCGAAAGCTCAAGATAGCTTCGGTTGACCGATTACCTTACGTTCTTCGATTATGGTAGTTCAAACCGTGCTTTCCAAGCAATTATCCTGCTAGATTACTTCATTTCTTATATTAGAACATGAAATTGAAGCTTACTCGTTGATTTCAAAAGCATTTGAGTTCATAACCTCGATTGAAGTCTCTTTTGCTTAATCAAGAAGAAAACCACTATAACTGACATAAAACTCAATGATTCTCGTACGTACTTCAACCGATTGATATATTGTATTGAATTACAGGGTATTAATGAAGAGTGGATCGAATTTGAGGTCGTTTGACCATCTGTTGACTCCGGAAGCTCAAGATAGCTTCGGTTGACCGAATACCTTACGTTCTTAGATTTTGGCAGTTAAAACCGTGCTTTCAAATCCATTATCATGCTCGATTACTTCATTTCTTTTTTTAGAACATGAAATTGAAGCTTACTCGTTGATTTCAAAAGCATTTGAGGTCTCAACCTCGATTGAAGTCTCTTTTGGTTAATCGAGAAGAAAACCACTATAACTGACTTAAAACTCAATGATTCCCGTACGTACTTCAACCGATTGATATATTGTATTGAATTAGAGTGTATTCATAAAGGGCGCATCAAATTTGAGGTCGTTTGACCATCTGTTGACTCCGAAAGCTCAAGATAGCTTCGGTTGACCGATTACCTTACGATCATCGATTTTGGAAGTTCAAACCGTGCTTTCCAAGCAATTATCATGCTCGATTACTTCATTTCTTATATTAGAACATGAAATTGAAGCTTAATCGTTGGTTTCAAAAGCATTTGAACTAATAACCTCGATTGAAGTCTCTTTTGCTTATTCGAGAAGAAAACCACTATAACTGACTTAAAAAAAAACTCAATGATTCTCGTACGTACATCAACTGATTGATACATTGTATTGAATTAGTGGTTATTCATGAAGAGCGCATTGAATTCGAGGTCGTTCAACCATATGTTGACTCCGGAAGCTCAAGATAGCTTCGGTTGATCGATTACCTTATGTTCTTCGATTTTGGTTGTTCAAACCGTGCTTTCCAAGCCTTTATCATGTTAGATTACTTCATTTCTTATATTAGAACATGAAATTGAAGCTTACTCGTTGATTTCAAAAGCATTTGAGTTCATAACCTCGATTGAAGTCTCTTTTGCTTAATCGAGAAGAAAACCACTATAACTGACTTAAAACTCAATGATTCTTGTACGTACGTCAACCGATTGATATATTGTATTGTGACTCGGCTATTTCTAGCCTATCAATAATACAATAACCGAACTAGCTAGTAGTCCGGGTCGAACCACAAGGAGTGAATGTATCGATAGACAATCAAGTAGTTCACGTAGTCTCTATCATACTATCTAAGCACATGGTCATGAGTTTGGTGTTTTATAACTAGGCATGCATTAAGTAAATGAAATAACAAGCAAAAATAAAGGCAAGGAATGTAAAGAACAAGTAAAGGAACAAGTAAAGAAGATAAGGTTTCAAACGATTTCCGATGTGATTAGGCTAAAGATTAGGCATTTGATGTATCAAACCATTTTAATTCCTTTGAGTGGCATTATTACATAAAGCAAGCTATCTCATCCTCCTAAGACTTGATAACTAGTAGATTGAATAACATGCTTACCATTCTAAACATATTACCAACTCCTAAAAGCACAATGCCTACTAATCTAACATCAATTCACATAATTCTTTCTAGGAGCAATGCAAATCAATACTAGATAATATGAGCAAGGATTCATGCCAAGTGCTATGAATGGAAGCTTCCTAGGCATTCCATCAAACACCTTGTATGCACTCATGGTTGTCAATCATTCATGCAATTAAATCCAATCAAATCCAAGGGCAACTCAAAGGAAAGGTAGATCCACATCAAAAGCCATTAAATCCTAGCCTAATTCACACCATCCATCATTTGAGGCCTCAATGGATCTAGCCTAGCATGGATCTAAGCATCAAACCATCAACAACAAGTAAAAGCATATTGAAAATGACAAGGAAAGAAAAGTAGAGAAGAAATCTTCAACAATCTCTTCAAACTCCAAGCATAATCTTCAACAATTATTTGAAAATACTAAAAAGGAAAGAGGGAAACTAGGGTTCTAAAGTTGTTGTGCACAAAAGTGAATTACAAGTGGAATTACATAGCAAATAAGGAAAATATCTAGCTATATATAGTTTTCCCAAGCATTGGGGCTAAATTGCAAATACTAGAAACTTAAGTTGAGAAGGTGGGGTAAAATCTGTAATTTCTGGAAAGTTAATTGAGGAGTTGACTATTTCATTTCCGGTTGACCCGTGCAATTTCCGCCCACATTTCCAGTTTGCGCGCTCTCACGGTTTTGGCTCGTTCTCTCTCGTCCGACATCGGAAAATTAATCCGCAAAGTGCTACGGCTTCCTCTTTCGACCCTCTTCGACATAGGCTAAGTCAAACTTGCCCAGAAAATTGCCACAGCACCTGAAATCAGCACGGAAACCGAGAGAAAAACGCAAAGCATATAGAAAAGGCATAAATGGTAAAAACCTATCATTTCTATTCATTTAAGCACAAATCCGAACCAAAACACGCATCGAGACGCACTCTAAAGCATGCTAAATATGTGGTTATCAAACTCCCCCAAACTTAAGCCATTGCTCGTCCCGACAATGGAACGAACAATCAAAGAACATAAGCACATATGGGCATGCAAGTCAAGATCATCGATGCCTCAAAGCTCACTCAATAAAACATTTTCAAACATGGAACTCCCAAGATGCATCAAACAATCCACAACCACACCACACTCTCAACCAAAAAATCAATCACTTAAGCACAATGAAACTCCAAACCTCTCTAGATGCAAGTGTATCACTCTTTCTCTCTAGTGTATGGTATGAAATGTTTACACTCATCGAACTCATGCATGCATTCTCTTACCATAAGCTTGCCCTAAACCTCAAGATCTCCATCGCTTAGTTGTGCACTCGAACTAAGATCAATTAGGTCTTTAATTTAGGCTTGTAATGTGGGGACATTGGTTTAGGTAGGGATTTTTAGGCTAAGTGACTAAGAAATCTCTTAACTACTTTCACCTTCTCTTTTCCACTCTAAGTGTGAATTTCTCCACCTTCTACCTTCACCATTTCACCTCTTTACACTCTTAAGTACATAAGCTTGATTGAAGCTTCTCAAACATTCATGAATAACTCCTTTATGCTCTCATCCACAACTAACTTTATTCAAACTTTTTTTTTTCTTTTCTCATCATTTTTTCCACTTTTTCTTTTGTGAGAATTCTATTCTCATCTCTTTCATTTTTTTTTCTTCCTTTTCTTTTTTCCTTTTTTTTTTTTCTTTTCACTAGAGCTCATAGGAGTATTCTCATCTCACAACGACTCTTCAATCAAACTACTCCAACCTCGTTTCTCACTACTCACAACCTCTCAATGGATTCCCTTAACCAACCTTCACCCCCTTTCATCCGGTTCAAAAATAAAGGCTTTAAAGGCTCAAGGGGGACCACAAAGTTGACATTTCATTTGGTTAGTGTTTAGGAAATAATGAGGCTAACAAGTGAGGGCCTAAAATCATTTCTAAGTTCTCATGACACATATAGCAACCTCGATCGAGATTGAAGGCAAGTTCTAGAAGATAACAATGCAATACATGGCAAACTCTCAAGAAAGAAACATAACGTTATTAATGCAACGTTTTGGCTCAAATCTCACAAGCTTTTGTTTAGAGTTCATGTGTCTAAGATCGATCATTCCTAGTTAATCATGTTATGCAACCATTTCATGCTCAATACACACATGAGAAATCCCACAAAATATGATATCAATTTTCGCTCAACTCATCATCGACATCTCTCTTGAAAGCAAAGGAATTGACAACCACACTTTGAGAACCAAGACTTCAAGTGATTCATTCGAAAGAAGTTTTTTAAAAAATTTTGCAAAATTTGCAAGTAAGCATACATTTACACACATATGAATCACTTGAATCACATTCCAACTTATTCACCCTCATCACATACCAAACTCACTCAAACACATTCATTCCTTTCAAGCATCCAAATCAAGCACAATCAACTTTATCAAGCAAATACAAGCTTATAAATCACTAAGCACACAACTTAATGAAAAACCAAAGAAAGAAACGTAGTTTAAAGTCCTTATCTTACCCCCCTCCCCCAAACTTATTTTAGAAACAAATTCTAAAATGAGTTTGGAGGGAAGAATAATAAGGAATTTAAACTACACTCACAAAGGTCCAAGCTTTGTATGGATATCACATTCAATGCTACCCATTCCGGTATGTGCACGATTAAGTTGAATGACCTCCCTTTCTTTATGCATTGCTTCTCTTTGTCACCCCCTAGCAACATTCAATCTCAATTCACATATTAGTAATCACATATCAAAGCATAGCTCAAGGGGTGAACAATAAGCCCATGTAAGGGGATGATTTGAGATGCCTTCCTCCTCATGTTCCAGCCCTAATGTGACAACTTATTTACACACAAAAAACAAACAACAAAATTACTCAAAACTATTCTATGTTTTAGATGGTTGAAAGAGGAATCCATAGCAAAAAACGGAATGCAATTCGGAGTTCGTATGAGGGAGAACGAGGCGAAACGGCGGGATTGCGCATAGGGGAGGAGGAGCTTTGGCGGTCAAACCCGGGAGAAAAGGGTTGACCGCCAATGAGTCACCTAAAATGGGCTAGCCATTGGCGACCAACAAAAGGGCGCCATTCCCGTTGGCGACCAACAGACGGCCGCCAAAACGGTCGTGGTCCGTTCTGTCCCCGGATTCGGCCCGGACGTTTTCGGGCCGGTCCGAGACGGGAGTTGGTCCTCTCCCTACTCCCGAGTCTTAGGAACCCAACGCAATCGACGGAATCGAATTCCGACAAGTTTTGCTATTTTTTTTCGATTTTACCGCCGGACTGCGCAAAAGTAGAGCTTAGACCCTCAAAATTTTTCTAAGTGTTGGAATACAAGAACTTGAAAATTCTCAAAATTTTTCTAAGGCATGAAATTGCCAACTTGAAAAATCTCAAAAATTTTCTAAGGCAAAAGAAAGTATCCAACACATAGAAATATTTTTCCCTTAACAAATTAACCCACTCTCAACTTTTATTCGACTAAACGACTAAACTTAAAGAAAACGAGAAAATAAAGGATACGTGTTGGGGTGCCTCCCAACGAGCGCTTCGTTTAACGTCGCTAGCTCGACGATACCTCAATGAAGCTCATGGTACATCAAACGAGGCCCTCTCTTGACCACCAAAATTTGTAAACCTCACATGTAAAGGATCGACATTCTTCTCTTGGAACTTCATGCCTCCTATGTTTTCGAAACCTCCTCCTCGATATGGGAATGCATCAACAAACATTGAATGAGGTGAGTCTTCAAGCTCAAGGCCCTCATCCTTGGTTGGAATTTTCAATCCATTCTCAACTTCCGGTTCATAGAATGTCATCTCTTCTTCATCAACTCGGAAAGTGAGACTTCCATCACAAACATCCAATATAGCTCGGCTTGTGGACAAGAAAGGCATACCAAGTATCAAAGGAATGTTATGCTCCTCATCAATGTCAAGAACGAAGAAGTCCACCGGAAAGATGAACTTTCCAACCTTGATAAGCACATTGTCGACCTTTCCCCATGGAATTATGATAGAGCGATCCGCCAATTTAAGTATAGTCACGGTGGGCATAAGGGTTCCAATCTTCAAACGTTCAAAGATAGGAAGAGGCATGACGTTCACTCTTGAACCCATGTCACACAAGACCTTCTCTAGCACTTGATCACCAATTTCACAAGGAATTGTGAAATCTCCAAGATCGCGTTCCTTGTTGGGGAATTCTCTTCGTAGTCTAGCACTACATTCCACCGATAACTCAATGGTCATATCATCATCCATTTTCACCTTCCTCTTGTCTACCTCCTCCAAGAACTTCTCATGATTTGGCATACTACTCAACAAATCAACCAAATGAGCATTGATATCCAACTTCTTCAACACTTCCAACCTATCAATGCTTTTATCTACGACTTCCTCATGAGGGATACTCTCAACAAGATCATCCCTCTCCTCACCCCCAAACTTAGCATGATTCTCATATCCAAACTCAAGAGGAAATGATACATCGTTCATGATACCATCATTCAACTCACTCACATCATCATTCTCTATAGAAGTTTGGGGAAGATGAGTAAGAGAAATACCTTCATCTTTTTTTACACATGATTTTTCCTCTTGTTGAATCTCATGTAAAGGCATTGAAACTAGAGGCATCGATGGAGCTCCATAGCTCCAAGGTTGGAGTGGATCATCTTCTACAAATTGTTGAGAAACCGAGAGAGGTTGTTGGTTGATGTGAATCACCTCTTCTTGGCCAAGAATTCTTCCATTCTTTGGTCTTTGCCAAGCTCGTGCTTCCATCAACGCCTTTCTAATCTCTTCATGCTCCTTCTTGAGGTTGGTAATTTGGACAACAAGCTCTTCATATTTATCATCCATCATGGAGGTTTCTTTCCTTGAATTCACCCTTTCCATAGGCCATTGAAAAGAATTGGAAACCATATCTTCAACAATCCTCATGGCTTCCTTCACATCTCGATTTAGCAAGCAACCTCCGGAGGTAGCATCCACAATAGTTCTTGTTTGTGAACTCAAACCACCATAGAAGAAGAAGATTTGTCGACTCTCATCTAGGCCATGTGGAGGGCATTTCCTTAAAAGCTCACGGAATCTCTCCCAAGCATCGAATATCGTCTCATCCTCATGTTGGGCAAATTAATAAATCTCCGAGATTAGGCGTTGTACCTTGGAAGGTGGAAAGTATCTTGAGAGAAAAGCTTTGCATAGGTCTTCCCATGATTTGATTGACTTCCCATTGAGACCTTTGAACCACTCTTTAGCCCGGTCACGAAGTGAAAATCCGAAGAGTCTCATCCGGATTGTGTCATTTGGCACTCCTTCGAGCTTGAGGGTATCACAAATTTCAAGGAATGAGTATAGATGATCATTTGGGTCCTCGGTGGCTTCTCCTCCAAATTGATTTGCTTGAACCAAACGAATCAAGCCCGGTTTGAGCTCAAAGCTAGGTGCATCAACCGTGCCCCATTCTCTTCCTTGATAACTAGCCTTTGGAGGTTGGAATATCTCAATTATAGGAGTTAATTGAACCTCTTGAGTTCTCCTCCTTTGCTCATCCATTCTTGCTTCCATAACCTCCAATTGCTTCTTAAGAACTTCCACTTCTCGATTGATTTCCACATCATGCTCTTTGGAAGTTGTTTCTCTCTTCTCATAATCCAAAACGAAAGATTCCACATGTTTAACCTTGGATCTATGAAGTGTGTACCTATCAAGCACACCAACAAAGAGATCAAAAATAATCCAATAAAATGCTTGAATTAACAAGCAAGATACCATCCTAACTATAAAAATAAAAACAAGCTCAAATTAGCAACAAGAAACTAAACAAACTATTGATCATCAATCTATTCACTCCCCGGCAACGGCGCCAAAAATTGACTCGGCTATTTCTAGCCTATCAATAATACAATAACCGAACTAGCTAGTAGTCCGGGTCGAACCACAAGGAGTGAATGTATCGATAGACAATCAAGTAGTTCACGTAGTCTCTATCATACTATCTAAGCACATGGTCATGAGTTTGGTGTTTTATAACTATGCATGCATTAAGTAAATGAAATAACAAGCAAAAATAAAGGCAAGGAATGTAAAGAACAAGTAAAGGAACAAGTAAAGAAGATAAGGTTTCAAACGATTTCCGATGTGATTAGGCTAAAGATTAGGCATTTGATGTATCAAACCATTTTAATTCCTTTGAGTGGCATTATTACATAAAGCAAGCTATCTCATCCTCCTAAGACTTGATAACTAGTAGATTGAATAACATGCTTACCATTCTAAACATATTACCAACTCCTAAAAGCACAATGCCTACTAATCTAACATCAATTCACATAATTCTTTCTAGGAGCAATGCAAATCAATACTAGATAATATGAGCAAGGATTCATGCCAAGTGCTATGAATGGAAGCTTCCTAGGCATTCCATCAAACACCTTGTATGCACTCATGGTTGTCAATCATTCATGCAATTAAATCCAATCAAATCCAAGGGCAACTCAAAGGAAAGGTAGATCCACATCAAAAGCCATTAAATCCTAGCCTAATTCACACCATCCATCATTTGAGGCCTCAATGGATCTAGCCTAGCATGGATCTAAGCATCAAACCATCAACAACAAGTAAAAGCATATTGAAAATGACAAGGAAAGAAAAGTAGAGAAGAAATCTTCAACAATCTCTTCAAACTCCAAGCATAATCTTCAACAATTATTTGAAAATACTAAAAAGGAAAGAGGGAAACTAGGGTTCTAAAGTTGTTGTGCACAAAAGTGAATTACAAGTGGAATTACATAGCAAATAAGGAAAATATCTAGCTATATATAGTTTTCCCAAGCATTGGGGCTAAATTGCAAATACTAGAAACTTAAGTTGAGAAGGTGGGGTAAAATCTGTAATTTCTGGAAAGTTAATTGAGGAGTTGACTATTTCATTTCCGGTTGACCCGTGCAATTTCCGCCCACATTTCCAGTTTGCGCGCTCTCACGGTTTTGGCTCGTTCTCTCTCGTCCGACATCGGAAAATTAATCCGCAAAGTGCTACGGCTTCCTCTTTCGACCCTCTTCGACATAGGCTAAGTCAAACTTGCCCAGAAAATTGCCACAGCACCTGAAATCAGCACGGAAACCGAGAGAAAAACGCAAAGCATATAGAAAAGGCATAAATGGTAAAAACCTATCATTTCTATTCATTTAAGTACAAATCCGAACCAAAACACGCATCGAGACGCACTCTAAAGCATGCTAAATATGTGGTTATCATATTGAATTAGAGGGTATTCATGAAGAGTGCATCGAATTTGAGATCATTTGACCATCTGTTGACTCCGGAAGCTCAAGATGGCTTCGGTTGACCGATTACCTTACGTTCTTCGATTTTGGCAGTTAAAACCGTGCTTTCAAAACCGTTATCATGCTCGATTACTTCATTTCTTATATTAGAACATGAAATTGAAGCTTACTCGTTGATTTCAAAAGCATTTGAGTTCATAACCTCGATTATAGTCTCTTTTGCTTAATCGAGAAGAAAACCACTATAACAGACATAAAATTCAATGGTTCTTGTACGTACTTCAACCGATTGATATATTGTATTGAATTAAAGGGTATTCATGAAGAGTGCATCGAATTTGAGGTCATTTGACCATCTGTTGACTCCGAAAGCTCAAGATAGCTTCGGTTGACCGATTACCTTACGTTCATAGATTTTGGTCGTTCAAACCGTGCTTTCCAAGCAATTATCATGCTCGATTATTTCATTTCTTATATTAGAACTAGAAATTGTTGCTTACTCGTTGGTTTCAAAAGCATTTGAACTCATAACCTCGATTGAAGACTCTTTTGCTTATTTGAGAAGAAAACCACTATAATTGACTTTAAAAAAAAACTCAATGATTCTCGTACGTACTTCAATCGATTGATACATTGTATTGAATTAGAGGTTATTCATGAAGAGCGCATTGAATTCGAGGTCGTTCGACCATATGTTGAATCCGGAAGCTTAAGATAGCTTCGGCTGATCGATTACCTTATGTTCTTCGATTTTGGTAGTTCAAACCGTGCTTTCCAAGACTTTATCATGTTAGATTACTTCATTCCTTATATTAGAACTTTAAATTGAAGCTTACTCGTTGATTTCAAAAGCATTTGAGTTCATAACCTCGATTGAAGTCTCTTTTGCTTAATCGAGAAGAAAACCACTATAACTGACTTAAAACTCAATGATTCTTGTACGTACGTCAACCGATTGATATATTGTATTGAATTAGAGGGTATTCATGAAGAGTGCATCGAATTTGAGGTCATTTGACCATCTGTTGACTCCGGAAGCTCAAGATAGCTTCGGCAGACCGATTACCTTACGTTCTTCGATTTTGGCAGTTAAAACCGTGCTTTCAAAACCGTTATCATGCTCGATTACTTCATTTCTTAAATTAGAACATGAAATTGAAGCTTACTCATTGATTTCTAAAGCATTTGAGCTCATAACCTCGATTGAAGTCTCTTTTGCTTAATCGAGAAGAAAACCACTATAACTGACTTAAAACTCAATGATTCTCATACGTACTTCAACCGATTGATACATTGTATTGAATTAGAGGTTATTCATGAAGAGCGCATCGAATTCGAGGTCGTTCGACCATATTTTGACTCCGGATGCTCAAGATAGCTTCGGTTTACCGATTACCTTATGTTCTTCGATTTCGGTTGTTCAAACCGTGCTTTCCAAGCCTTTATCATGCTAGATTACTTTATTTCTTATATTATAAAATGAAATTGAAGCTTACTCGTTGATTTCAAAAGCATTTGAGTTCATAACCTCGATTGAAGTCTTTTTTGCTTAATCGAGAAGAAAACCACTATAACTGACTTAAAACTCAATGATTCTTGTACGTACTTCAACCGATTGATATATTGTATTGAATTAGAGGGTATTCATGAAGAGTGCATCGAATTTGAGGTCATTTGACCATCTGTTGACTCCGAAAGCTCAAGATAGCTTCGGTTGACCGATTACCTTACGTTCTTCGTTTTTGGTAGTTCAAACAGTGCTTTCCAAGCAATTATCATGCTCGATTACTTCATTTCTTATATTAGAACATGAAATTGAAGCTTACTCGTTGGTTTCTAAAGCATTTGAGCTCATAACCTCGATTGAAGTCTCTTTTGCTTAATCGAGAAGAAAACCAGTATAACTGACTTAAAACTCAATGATTCTCGTACGTACATCAACCGATTGAAACATTGTATTGAATTAGAGGTTATTCATGAAGAGCACGTCGAATTCGAGGTCGTTCGACCATATTTTGACTCCGGAAGCTCAAGATAGCTTCGGTTGACCGATTACCTTATGTTCTTCGATTTTGGTTGTTCAAACCGTGCTTTACAAGCCTTTATCATGCTAGATTACTTCATTTCTTATATTAGAACATGAAATTGAAGCTTACTTGTTGATTTCAAAAGCATTTGAGTTCATAACCTCGATTGAAGTCTCTTTGGGTTAGTCGAGAAGAAAACCACTATAACTGACTTAAAACTCAATGATTCTCGTACGTACTTTAACCGATTGATATATTGTATTGAACTAGAGCGTACTAATCAAGGGCGCATCAAATTTGAGGTCGTTTGACCATCTGTTGACTCCGGAAGCTCATGATTGCTTCGGTTGACCGATTACCTTACGTTCTTCGATTTTGGTAGTTCAAACTGTGCTTTCCAAGCAATTATCATGCTCGATTACTTCATTTCTTATATTAGAACAAGAAATTGAAGCTTACTCGTTGGTTTCAAAAGCATTTGTACTCATAACCTCGATTGAAGTCTCTTTTGCTTAATCCAGAAGAAAACCACTATAACTAACTTAAAACTCAATGATTCTCGTACTTACTTCAACCGATTGATATATTGTATTGAATTAGAGAGTATTAATGAAGAGTGCATCGAATTTGAGGTCGTTTGACCATCTGTTGACTCCGGAAGCTCAAGATAGCTTCGGTTGACCGATTACATTACGTTCTTCAATTTTGGCAGTTAAAACTGAGCTTTCAAATCCATTATCATGCTCGATTACTTCATTTCATATTTTAGAACATGAAATTGAAGCTTACTCGTTGATTTCAAAAGCATTTGAGGTCACAACCTCGATTGAAGTCTCTTTTGGTTAATCGAGAAGAAAACCACTATAACTGACTTAAAACTCAATTATTCACGTACATACTTCAACCGATTGATATATTGTATTGAATTAGAGCGTATTCATGAAGGGTGCATCGAATTTGAGGTCGTTTTACCATCTGTTGACTCCGAAAGCTCAAGATATCTTCGGTTGACCGATTACCTTACGTTCTTCGATTTTGGTAGTTCAAACCGTGCTTTCCAAGCAATTATCATGCTCGATTACTTCATTTCTTATATTAGAACATGAAATTGAAGCTTACTCGTTGATTTCAAAAGCATTTGAGCTCATAACCTCGATTGAAGTCTCATTTGCTTATTCGAGAAGAAAACCACTATAACTGACTTAAAACTTAATGATTCTCATACGTACTTCAACCGATTGATATATTGTATTGAATTAGAGGGTATTAATGAAGAGTGCATCGAATTTGAGGTCGTTTGACCATCTGTTGAATCCGGAAGCTCAAGATAGCTTCGGTTGACAGATTACCTCACGTTCTTAGATTTTGGCAGTTAAAACCGTGCTTTCAAATCCATTATCATGCTCGATTACTTCATTTCTTATTTTAGAACATGAAATTGAAACTTACTCATTGATTTCAAAAGCATTTGAGGTCACAACCTCGATTGAAGTCTCTTTTGGTTAATCGAGAAGAAAACCACTATAACTGACTTAAAACTCAATGATTCTTGTACGTACTTCAACCGATTGATATATTGTATTGAATTAGAGGGTATTCATGAAGAGTACATCGGATTTGAGGTCGTTTGACCATTTGTTGACTCCGAAAGCTCAAGATAGCTTCGGTTGACCGACTACCTTACGTTCTTCGATTATGGTAGTTCAAACCGTGCTTTCCGAGCAATTATCATGCTAGATTACTTCATTTCTTATATTAGAACATGAAATTGATGCTTACTCGTTGATTTCAAAAGCATTTGAGTTCATAACCTCGATTGAAGTCTCTTTTGCTTAATCAAGAAGAAAACCACTATAACTGACTTAAAACTCAATGATTCTCGTACGTACTTCAACCGATTGATATATTGTATTGAATTAGAGGGTATTTATGAAGAGTGCATCGAATTTAAGGTCGTTTGACCATCTGTTGAATCCGGAAGCTCAAGATAGCTTCGGTTGACAGATTACCTCACGTTCTTAGATTTTGGCAGTTAAAACCGTGCTTTCAAATCCCATATCATGCTCGATTACTTCATTTCTTATTTTAGAACATGAAATTGAAGCTTACTCGTTGATTTCAAAAGCATTTGAGGTCACAACCTCGATTGAAGTCTCTTTTGGTTAATCGAGAAGAAAACCACTATAACTGACTTAAAACTTAATGATTCTCGTACGTACTTCAACCGATTGATACATTGTATTGAATTAGAGGTTATTCATGAAGAGCACATCGAATTCGAGGTCGTTCGACCATATTTTGACTCCGGATGCTCAAGATAGCTTCGGTTGACCGATTACCTTATGTTCTTCGATTTTGGTTGTTCAAACCGTGCTTTCCAAGCCTTTATCATGCTAGATTACTTCATTTCTTATATTATAACATGAAATTGAAGCTTACTCGTTGATTTCAAAAGCATTTGAGTTCATAACCTCGATTGAAGTCTTTTTTGCTTAATCGAGAAGAAAACCACTATAACTGACTTAAAACTCAATGATTCTTGTACGTACGTAAACCGATTGATATATTGTATTGAATTAGAGGGTATTCATGAAGAGTGCATCGAATTTGAGGTCATTTGACCATCTGTTGACTCCGAAAGCTCAAGATAGCTTCGGTTGACCGATTACCTTACGTTCTTCGATTTTGGTAGTTCAAACAGTGCTTTCAAAGCAATTATCATGCTCGATTACTTCATTTCTTATATTAGAACATGAAATTGAAGCTTACTCGTAAGTTTCTAAAGCATTTGAGCTCATAACCTCGATCGAAGTCTCTTTTGCTTAATCGAGAAGAAAACCACTATAACTGACTTAAAACTCAATGATTCTCGTACGTACATCAACCGATTGAAACATTGTATTGAATTAGAGGTTATTCATGAAGAGCACATCTAATTCGAGGTCGTTAGACCATATTTTGACTCCGGAAGCTCAAGATAGCTTCGGTTGACCGATTACCTTATGTTCTTCGATTTTGGTTGTTCAAACCGTGCTTTTCAAGCCTTTATCATGCTAGATTACTTCATTTCTTATATTAGAACATGAAATTGAAGCTTACTTGTTGATTTCAAAAGCATTTGAGTTCATAACCTCGATTGAAGTCTCTTTGGGTTAGTCGAGAAGAAAACCACTATAACTGACTTAAAACTCAATGATTCTCGTACGTACTTTAACCGATTGATATATTGTATTGAACTAGAGCGTACTAATCAAGGGCGCATCAAATTTGAGGTCGTTTGACCATCTGTTGACTCCGGAAGCTCAAGATTGCTTCGGTTGACCGATTACCTTACATTCTTCGATTTTGGTAGTTCAAACTGTGCTTTCCAAGCAATTATCATGCTCGATTACTTCATTTCTTATATTAGAACATGAAATTGAAGCTTACTCGTTGGTTTCAAAAGCATTTGAACTAATAACCTCGATTGAAGTCTCTTTTGCTTATTTGAGAAGAAAACCACTATAACTGACTTAAAAAAAAACTCAATGATTCTCGTACGTACATCAACCGATTGATACATTTTATTGAATTAGAGGTTATTCATGAAGAGCGCATTGAATTCGAGGTCGTTCGACCATATGTTGAATCCGGAAGCTCAAGATAGCTTCGGCTGATCGATTACCTTATGTTCTTCGATTTTGGTAGTTCAAACCGTGCTTTCCAAGACTTTATCATGTTAGATTACTTCATTCCTTATATTAGAACATTAAATTGAAGCTTACTCGTTGATTTCAAAAGCATTTGAGTTCATAACCTCGATTGAAGTCTCTTTTGCTTAATCGAGAAGAAAACCACTATAACTGACTTAAAACTCAATGATTCTTGTACGTACGTCAACCGATTGATATATTGTATTGAATTAGAGGGTATTCATGAAGAGTGCATCGAATTTGAGGTCATTTGACCATCTGTTGACTCCGGAAGCTCAAGATAGCTTCGGCAGACCGATTACCTTACGTTCTTCGATTTTGGCAGTTAAAATCGTGCTTTCAAAACCGTTATCATGCTCGATTACTTCATTTCTTATATTAGAACATGAAATTGAAGCTTACTCGTTGATTTCTAAAGCATTTGAGCTCATAACCTCGATTGAAGTCTCTTTTGCTTAATCGAGAAGAAAACCACTATAACTGACTTAAAACTAAATGATTCTCGTACGTACTTCAACCGATTGATACATTGTATTGAATTAGAGGTTATTCATGAAGAGCGCATCGAATTCGAGGTCGTTCGACCATATTTTGACTCCGGATGCTCAAGATAGCTTCGGTTGACCGATTACCTTATGTTCTTCGATTTTGGTTGTTCAAACCGTGCTTTCCAAGCCTTTATCATGCTAGATTACTTCATTTCTTATATTATAACATGAAATTGAAGCTTACTCGTTGATTTCAAAAGCATTTGAGTTCATAACCTCGATTGAAGTCTTTTTTGCTTAATCGAGAAGAAAACCACTATAACTGACTTAAAACTCAATGATTCTTGTACGTACGTCAACCGATTGATATATTGTATTGAATTAGAGGGTATTCATGAAGAGTGCATCGAATTTGAGGTCATTTGACCATCTGTTGACTCCGAAAGCTCAAGATAGCTTTGGTTGACCGATTACCTTACGTTCTTCGTTTTTGGTAGTTCAAACAGTGCTTTCCAAGCAATTATCATGCTCGATTACTTCATTTCTTATATTAGAACATGAAATTGAAGATTACTCGTTGGTTTCTAAAGAATTTGAGCTCATAACCTCGATTGAAGTCTCTTTTGGTTAATCGAGAAGAAAACCACTATAACTGACTTAAAACTCAATGATTCTTGTACGTACTTCAACCGATTGATATATTGTATTGAATTATAGGGTATTCATGAAGAGTACATCGAATTTGAGGTCGTTTGACCATCTGTTGACTCCGAAAGCTCAAGATAGCTTCGGTTGACCGATTACCTTACGTTCTTCGATTATGTTAGTTCAAACCGTGCTTTCCAAGCAATTATCATGCTAGATTACTTCATTTCTTGCATTAGAACATGAAATTGAAGCTTACTCGTTGATTTCAAAAGCATTTGAGTTCATAACCTCGATTGAAGTCTCTTTTGCTTAATCAAGAAGAAAACCACTATAACTGACTTAAAACTCAATGATTCTCGAACGTACTTCAACCGATTGATATATTGTATTTAATTAGAGGGTATTAATGAAGAGTGCATCGAATTTGAGGTCGTTTGACCATCTGTTGACTCCGGAAGCTCAAGATAGCTTCGGTTGACCGATTACCTTACGTTCTTAGATTTTGGCAGTTAAAACCGTGCTTTCAAATCCAATATCATGCTCGATTACTTCATTTCTTATTTTAGAACATGAAATTGAAGCTTACTGGTTGATTTCAAAAGCATTTGAGGTCACAACCTCGATTGAAGTCTCTTTTGGTTAATCGAGAAGAAAACCACTATAACTGACTTAAAACTCAATGATTCCCGTACGTACTTCAACCGATTGATATATTGTATTGAATTAGAGTGTATTCATAAAGGGCGCATCGAATTTGAGGTCGTTTGACCATCTGTTGACTCCGAAAGCTCAAGATAGCTTCGGTTGACCGATTACCTTACGATCATCGATTTTGGAAGTTCAAACCGTGCTTTCCAAGCAATTATCATGCTCGATTACTTCATTTCTTATATTAGAACATGAAATTGAAGCTTACTCGTTGGTTTCAAAAGCATTTGAACTAATAACCTCGATTGAAGTCTCTTTTGCTTATTTGAGAAGAAAACCACTATAACTGACTTAAAAAAAAACTCAATGATTCTCGTACGTACATCAACCGATTGATACATTGTATTGAATTAGAGGTTATTCATGAAGAGCGCATTGAATTCGAGGTCGTTCGACCATATGTTGAATCCGGAAGCTCAAGATAGCTTCGGCTGATCGATTACCTTATGTTCTTCGATTTTGGTAGTTCAAACCGTGCTTTCCAAGACTTTATCATGTTAGATTACTTCATTCCTTATATTAGAACATTAAATTGAAGCTTACTCGTTGATTTCAAAAGCATTTGAGTTCATAACCTCGATTGAAGTCTCTTTTGCTTAATCGAGAAGAAAACCACTATAACTGACTTAAAACTCAATGATTCTTGTACGTACGTCAACCGATTGATATATTGTATTGAATTAGAGGGTATTCATGAAGAGTGCATCGAATTTGAGGTCATTTGACCATCTGTTGACTCCGGAAGCTCAAGATAGCTTCGGCAGACCGATTACCTTACGTTCTTCGATTTTGGCAGTTAAAACCGTGCTTTCAAAACCGTTATCATGCTCGATTACTTCATTTCTTATATTAGAACATGAAATTGAAGCTTACTCGTTGATTTCTAAAGCATTTGAGCTCATAACCTCGATTGAAGTCTCTTTTGCTTAATCGAGAAGAAAACCACTATAACTGACTTAAAACTAAATGATTCTCGTACGTACTTCAACGGATTGATACATTGTATTGAATTAGAGGTTATTCATGAAGAGCGCATCGAATTCGAGGTCGTTCGACCATATTTTGACTCCGGATGCTCAAGATAGCTTCGGTTGACCGATTACCTTATGTTCTTCGATTTTGGTTGTTCAAACCGTGCTTTCCAAGCCTTTATCATGCTAGATTACTTCATTTCTTATATTATAACATGAAATTGAAGCTTACTCGTTGATTTCAAAAGCATTTGAGTTCATAACCTCGATTGAAGTCTCTTTTGCTTAATCAAGAAGAAAACCACTATAACTGACTTAAAACTCAATGATTCTCGAACGTACTTCAACCGATTGATATATTGTATTTAATTAGAGGGTATTAATGAAGAGTGCATCGAATTTGAGGTCGTTTGACCATCTGTTGACTCCGGAAGCTCAAGATAGCTTCGGTTGACCGATTACCTTACGTTCTTAGATTTTGGCAGTTAAAACCGTGCTTTCAAATCCAATATCATGCTCGATTACTTCATTTCTTATTTTAGAACATGAAATTGAAGCTTACTGGTTGATTTCAAAAGCATTTGAGGTCACAACCTCGATTGAAGTCTCTTTTGGTTAATCGAGAAGAAAACCACTATAACTGACTTAAAACTCAATGATTCCCGTACGTACTTCAACCGATTGATATATTGTATTGAATTAGAGTGTATTCATAAAGGGCGCATCGAATTTGAGGTCGTTTGACCATCTGTTGACTCCGAAAGCTCAAGATAGCTTCGGTTGACCGATTACCTTACGATCATCGATTTTGGAAGTTCAAACCGTGCTTTCCAAGCAATTATCATGCTCGATTACTTAATTTCTTATATTAGAACATGAAATTGAAGCTTACTCGTTGGTTTCAAAAGCATTTGAACTAATAACCTCGATTGAAGTCTCTTTTGCTTATTCGAGAAGAAAACCACTATAACTGACTTAAAAAAAAACTCAATGATTCTCGTACGTACATCAACCGATTGATACATTGTATTGAATTAGAGGTTATTCATGAAGAGCGCATTGAATTCGAGGTCGTTCGACCATATGTTGAATCCGGAAGCTCAAGATAGCTTCGGCTGATCGATTACCTTATGTTCTTCGATTTTGGTAGTTCAAACCGTGCTTTCCAAGACTTTATCATGTTAGATTACTTCATTCCTTATATTAGAACATTAAATTGAAGCTTACTCGTTGATTTCAAAAGCATTTGAGTTCATAACCTCGATTGAAGTCTCTTTTGCTTAATCGAGAAGAAAACCACTATAACTGACTTAAAACTCAATGATTCTTGTACGTACGTCAACCGATTGATATATTGTATTGAATTAGAGGGTATTCATGAAGAGTGCATCGAATTTGAGGTCATTTGACCATCTGTTGACTCCGGAAGCTCAAGATAGCTTCGGCAGACCGATTACCTTACGTTCTTCGATTTTGGCAGTTAAAACCGTGCTTTCAAAACCGTTATCATGCTCGATTACTTCATTTCTTATATTAGAACATGAAATTGAAGCTTACTCGTTGATTTCTAAAGCATTTGAGCTCATAACCTCGATTGAAGTCTCTTTTGCTTAATCGAGAAGAAAACCACTATAACTGACTTAAAACTAAATGATTCTCGTACGTACTTCAACGGATTGATACATTGTATTGAATTAGAGGTTATTCATGAAGAGCGCATCGAATTCGAGGTCGTTCGACCATATTTTGACTCCGGATGCTCAAGATAGCTTCGGTTGACCGATTACCTTATGTTCTTCGATTTTGGTTGTTCAAACCGTGCTTTCCAAGCCTTTATCATGCTAGATTACTTCATTTCTTATATTATAACATGAAATTGAAGCTTACTCGTTGATTTCAAAAGCATTTGAGTTCATAACCTCGATTGAAGTCTTTTTTGCTTAATCGAGAAGAAAACCACTATAACTGACTCAAAACTCAATGATTCTTGTACGTACGTCAACCGATTGATATATTGTATTGAATTAGAGGGTATTCATGAAGTGTGCATCGAATTTGAGGTCATTTGACCATCTGTTGACTCCGAAAGCTCAAGATAGCTTTGGTTGACCGATTACCTTACGTTCTTCGTTTTTGGTAGTTCAAACAGTGCTTTCCAAGCAATTATCATGCTCGATTACTTCATTTCTTATATTAGAACATGAAATTGAAGCTTACTCGTTGATTTCTAAAGAATTTGAGCTCATAACCTCGATTGAAGTCTCTTTTGCTTAATCGAGAAGAAAACCACTATAACTGACTTAAAACTCAATGATTCTCGTACGTACATCAACCGATTGAAACATTGTATTGAATTAGAGGTTATTAATGAAGAGCACATCGAATTCGAGGTCGTTCGACCATATTTTGACTCCGGAAGCTCAAGATAGCTTCGGTTGACCGATTACCTTATGTTCTTCGATTTTGGTTGTTCAAACCGTGCTTTACAAGCCTTTATCATGCTAGATTACTTCATTTCTTATATTAGAACATGAAATTGAAGCTTACTTGTTGATTTCAAAAGCATTTGAGTTCATAACCTCGATTGAAGTCTCTTTGGGTTAGTCGAGAAGAAAACCACTATAACTGACTTAAAACTCAATGATTCTCGTACGTACTTTAACCGATTGATATATTGTATTGAACTAGAGCGTACTAATCAAGGGCGCATCAAATTTGAGGTCGTTTGACCATCTGTTGACTCCGGAAGCTCAAGATAGCTTCGGTTGACCGATTACCTTACGATCATCGATTTTGGAAGTTCAAACCGTGCTTTCCAAGCAATTATCATGCTCGATTACTTCATTTCTTATATTAGAACATGAAATTGAAGCTTACTCGTTGGTTTCAAAAGCATTTGAACTAATAACCTCGATTGAAGTCTCTTTTGCTTATTCGAGAAGAAAACCACTATAACTGACTTAAAAAAAAACTCAATGATTCTCGTACGTACATCAACCGATTGATACATTGTATTGAATTAGAGGTTATTCATGAAGAGCGCATTGAATTCGAGGTCGTTCGACCATATGTTGAATCCGGAAGCTCAAGATAGCTTCGGCTGATCGATTACCTTATGTTCTTCGATTTTGGTAGTTCAAACCGTGCTTTCCAAGACTTTATCATGTTAGATTACTTCATTCCTTATATTAGAACATTAAATTGAAGCTTACTCGTTGATTTCAAAAGCATTTGAGTTCATAACCTCGATTGAAGTCTCTTTTGCTTAATCGAGAAGAAAACCACTATAACTGACTTAAAACTCAATGATTCTTGTACGTACGTCAACCGATTGATATATTGTATTGAATTAGAGGGTATTCATGAAGAGTGCATCAAATTTGAGGTCATTTGACCATCTGTTGACTCCGGAAGCTCAAGATAGCTTCGGCAGACCGATTACCTTACGTTCTTCGATTTTGGCAGTTAAAACCGTGCTTTCAAAACCGTTATCATGCTCGATTACTTCATTTCTTATATTAGAACATGAAATTGAAGCTTACTCGTTGATTTCTAAAGCATTTGAGCTCATAACCTCGATTGAAGTCTCTTTTGCTTAATCGAGAAGAAAACCACTATAACTGACTTAAAACTAAATGATTCTCGTACGTACTTCAACCGATTGATACATTGTATTGAATTAGAGGTTATTCATGAAGAGCGCATCGAATTCGAGGTCGTTCGACCATATTTTGACTCCGGATGCTCAAGATAGCTTCGGTTGACCGATTACCTTATGTTCTTCGATTTTGGTTGTTCAAACCGTGCTTTCCAAGCCTTTATCATGCTAGATTACTTCATTTCTTATATTATAACATGAAATTGAAGCTTACTCGTTGATTTCAAAAGCATTTGAGTTCATAACCTCGATTGAAGTCTTTTTTGCTTAATCGAGAAGAAAACCACTATAACTGACTTAAAACTCAATGATTCTTGTACGTACGTCAACCGATTGATATATTGTATTGAATTAGAGGGTATTCATGAAGAGTGCATCGAATTTGAGGTCATTTGACCATCTGTTGACTCCGAAAGCTCAAGATAGCTTTGGTTGACCGATTACCTTACGTTCTTCGTTTTTGGTAGTTCAAACAGTGCTTTCCAAGCAATTATCATGCTTGATTACTTCATTTCTTATATTAGAACATGAAATTGAAGCTTACTCGTTGGTTTCTAAAGAATTTGAGCTCATAACCTCGATTGAAGTCTCTTTTGCTTAATCGAGAAGAAAACCACTATAACTGACTTAAAACTCAATGATTCTCGTACGTACATCAACCGATTGAAACATTGTATTGAATTAGAGGTTATTCATGAAGAGCACATCGAATTCGAGGTCGTTCGACCATATTTTGACTCCGGAAGCTCAAGATAGCTTCGGTTGACCGATTACCTTATGTTCTTCGATTTTGGTTGTTCAAACCGTGCTTTACAAGCCTTTATCATGCTAGATTACTTCATTTCTTATATTAGAACATGAAATTGAAGCTTACTTGTTGATTTCAAAAGCATTTGAGTTCATAACCTCGATTGAAGTCTCTTTGGGTTAGTCGAGAAGAAAACCACTATAACTGACTTAAAACTCAATGATTCTCGTACGTACTTTAACCGATTGATATATTGTATTGAACTAGAGCGTACTAATCAAGGGCGCATCAAATTTGAGGTCGTTTGACCATCTGTTGACTCCGGAAGCTCAAGATTGCTTCGGTTGACCGATTACCTTACGTTCTTCGATTTTGGTAGTTCAAACTGTGCTTTCCAAGCAATTATCATGCTCGATTACTTCATTTCTTATATTAGAACAAGAAATTGAAGCTTACTCGTTGGTTTCAAAAGCATTTGAACTCATAACCTCGATTGAAGTCTCTTTTGCTTAATCCAGAAGAAAACCACTATAACTAACTTAAAACTCAATGATTCTCGTACGTACTTCAACCGATTGATATATTGTATTGAATTAGAGAGTATTAATGAAGAGTGCATCGAATTTGAGGTCGTTTGACCATCTGTTGACTCCGGAAGCTCAAGATAGCTTCGGTTGACCGATTACATTACGTTCTTCAATTTTGGCAGTTAAAACTGAGCTTTCAAATCCATTATCATGCTCGATTACTTCATTTCTTATTTTAGAACATGAAATTGAAGCTTACTCGTTGATTTCAAAAGCATTTGAGGTCACAACCTCGATTGAAGTCTCTTTTGGTTAATCGAGAAGAAAACCACTATAACTGACTTAAAACTCAATGATTCACGTACATACTTCAACCGATTGATATATTGTATTGAATTAGAGCGTATTCATGAAGGGTGCATCGAATTTGAGGTCGTTTGACCATCTGTTGACTCCGAAAGCTCAAGATATCTTCGGTTGACCGATTACCTTACGTTCTTCGATTTTTGTAGTTCAAACCGTGCTTTCCAAGCAATTATCATGCTCGATTACTTCATTTCTTATATTAGAACATGAAATTGAAGCTTACTCGTTGATTTCAAAAGCATTTGAGCTCATAACCTCGATTGAAGTCTCTTTTGCTTATTCGAGAAGAAAACCACTATAACTGACTTAAAACTTAATGATTCTCATACGCACTTCAACCGATTGATACATTGTATAGAATTAGAGGTTATTTATGAAGAGCGCATTCGACCATATTTTTACTCCGGAAGCTCAAGATAGCTTCGGTTGACCGATTACCTTATGCTCTTCGATTTTGGTTGTTCAAACCGTGCTTTCCAAGCCTTTATCATGCTAGATTACTTCATTTCTTATATTAGAACATGTAATTGAAGCTTACTCGTTGATTTCAAAAGCATTTGAGTTCATAACCTCGATTAAAGTCTCTTTTGCTTAATCAAGAACAAAACCACTATAACTGACTTAAAACTCAATGATTCTCGTACGTACTTCAACCGATTGATATATTGTATTGAATTAGAGGGTATTAATGAAGAGTGCATCGAATTTGAGGTCGTTTGACCATCTGTTGAATCCGGAAGCTCAAGATAGCTTCGGTTGACAGATTACCTCACGTTCTTAGATTTTGGCAGTTAAAACCGTGCTTTCAAATCCATTATCATGCTCGATTACTTCATTTCTTATTTTAGAACATGAAATTGAAGCTTACTCATTGATTTCAAAAGCATTTGAGGTCACAACCTCGATTGAAGTCTCTTTTGGTTAATCGAGAAGAAAACCACTATAACTGACTTAAAACTCAATGATTCTTGTACGTACTTCAACCGATTGATATATTGTATTGAATTAGAGGGTATTCATGAAGAGTACATCGAATTTGAGGTCGTTTGACCATCTGTTGACTCCGAAAGCTCAAGATAGCTTCGGTTGACCGATTACCTTACGTTCTTCGATTATGGTAGTTCAAACCGTGCTTTCCGAGCAATTATCATGCTAGATTACTTCATTTCTTATATTAGAACATGAAATTGATGCTTACTCGTTGATTTCAAAAGCATTTGAGTTCATAACCTCGATTGAAGTCTCTTTTGCTTAATCAAGAAGAAAACCACTATAACTGACTTAAAACTCAATGATTCTCGTACGTACTTCAACCGATTGATATATTGTATTGAATTAGAGGGTATTTATGAAGAGTGCATCGAATTTGAGGTCGTTTGACCATCTGTTGAATCCGGAAGCTCAAGATAGCTTCGGTTGACAGATTACCTCACGTTCTTAGATTTTGGCAGTTAAAACCGTGCTTTCAAATCCCATATCATGCTCGATTACTTCATTTCTTATTTTAGAACATGAAATTGAAGTTTACTCATTGATTTCAAAATCATTTGAGGTCACAACCTCGATTGAAGTCTCTTTTGGTTAATCGAGACGAAAACCACTATAACTGACTTAAAACTTAATGATTCTCGTACGTACTTCAACCGATTGATACATTGTATTGAATTAGAGGTTATTCATGAAGAGCACATCGAATTCGAGGTCGTTCGACCATATTTTGACTCCGGATGCTCAAGATAGCTTCGGTTGACCGATTACCTTATGTTCTTCGATTTTGGTTGTTCAAACCGTGCTTTCCAAGCCTTTATCATGCTAGATTACTTCATTTCTTATATTATAACATGAAATTGAAGCTTACTCGTTGATTTCAAAAGCATTTGAGTTCATAACCTCGATTGAAGTCTTTTTTGCTTAATCGAGAAGAAAACCACTATAACTGACTTAAAACTCAATGATTCTTGTACATACGTCAACCGATTGATATATTGTATTGAATTAGAGGGTATTCATGAAGAGTGCATCGAATTTGAGGTCATTTGACCATCTGTTGACTCCGAAAGCTCAAGATAGCTTCGGTTGACCGATTACCTTACGTTCTTCGATTTTGGTAGTTCAAACAGTGCTTTCAAAGCAATTATCATGCTCGATTACTTCATTTCTTATATTAGAACATGAAATTGAAGCTTACTCGTTGGTTTCTAAAGCATTTGAGCTCATAACCTCGATTGAAGTCTCTTTTGCTTAATCGAGAAGAAAACCAGTATAACTGACTTAAAACTCAATGATTCTCGTACGTACATCAACCGATTGAAACATTGTATTGAATTAGAGGTTATTCATGAAGAGCACATCGAATTCGAGGTCGTTCGACCATATTTTGACTCCGGAAGCTCAAGATAGCTTCGGTTGACCGATTACCTTATGTTCTTCGATTTTGGTTGTTCAAACCGTGCTTTACAAGCCTTTATCATGCTAGATTACTTCATTTCTTATATTAGAACATGAAATTGAAGCTTACTTGTTGATTTCAAAAGCATTTGAGTTCATAACCTCGATTGAAGTCTCTTTGGGTTAGTCGAGAAGAAAACCACTATAACTGACTTAAAACTCAATGATTCTCGTACGTACTTTAACCGATTGATATATTGTATTGAACTAGAGCGTACTAATCAAGGGCGCATCAAATTTGAGGTCGTTTGACCATCTGTTGACTCCGGAAGCTCAAGATTGCTTCGGTTGAACGATTACCTTACATTCTTCGATTTTGGTAGTTCAAACTGTGCTTTCCAAGCAATTATCATGCTCGATTACTTCATTTCTTATATTAGAACAAGAAATTGAAGCTTACTCGTTGGTTTCAAAAGCATTTGAACTCATAACCTCGATTGAAGTCTCTTTTGCTTAATCCAGAAGAAAACCACTATAACTAACTTAAAACTCAATGATTCTCGTACGTACTTCAACCGATTGATATATTGTATTGAATTAGAGAGTATTAATGAAGAGTGCATCGAATTTGAGGTCGATTGACCATCTGTTGACTCCGGAAGCTCAAGATAGCTTCGGTTGACCGATTACATTACGTTCTTCAATTTTGGCAGTTAAAACTGAGCTTTCAAATCCATTATCATGCTCGATTACTTCATTTCTTATTTTAGAACATGAAATTGAAGCTTACTCGTTGATTTCAAAAGCATTTGAGGTCACAACCTCGATTGAAGTCTCTTTTGGTTAATCGAGAAGAAAACCACTATAACTGACTTAAAACTCAATGATTCACGTACATACTTCAACCGATTGATATATTGTATTGAATTAGAGCGTATTCATGAAGGGTGCATCGAATTTGAGGTCGTTTGACCATCTGTTGACTCTGAAAGCTCAAGATATCTTCGGTTGACCGATTACCTTACGTTCTTCGATTTTGGTAGTTCAAACCGTGCTTTCCAAGCAATTATCATGCTCGATTACTTCATTTCTTATATTAGAACATGAAATTGAAGCTTACTCGTTGATTTCAAAAGCATTTGAGCTCATAACCTCGATTGAAGTCTCTTTTGCTTATTCGAGAAGAAAACCACTATAACTGACTTAAAACTTAATGATTCTCGTACGTACTTCAACCGATTGATACATTGTATAGAATTAGAGGTTATTTATGAAGAGCGCATTGAATTCGAGGTCGTTCGACCATATTTTTACTCCGGAAGCTCAAGATAGCTTCGGTTGACCGATTACCTTATGTTCTTCGATTTTGGTTGTTCAAACCGTGCTTTCCAAGCTTTATCATGCTAGATTACTTCATTTCTTATATTAGAACATGAAATTGAAGCTTACTCGTTGATTTCAAAAGCATTTGAGTTCATAACCTCGATTAAAGTCTCTTTTGCTTAATCAAGAAGAAAACCACTATAACTGACTTAAAACTCAATGATTCTCGTACGTACTTCAACCGATTGATATATTGTATTGAATTAGAGGGTATTAATGAAGAGTGCATCGAATTTGAGGTCGTTTGACCGTCTGTTGAATCCGGAAGCTCAAGATAGCTTCGGTTGACAGATTACCTCACGTTCTTAGATTTTGGCAGTTAAAACCGTGCTTTCAAATCCATTATCATGCTCGATTACTTCATTTCTTATTTTAGAACATGAAATTGAAGCTTACTCATTGATTTCAAAAGCATTTGAGGTCACAACCTCGATTGAAGTCTCTTTTGGTTAATCGAGAAGAAAACCACTATAACTGACTTAAAACTCAATGATTCTTGTACGTACTTCAACCGATTGATATATTGTATTGAATTAGAGGGTATTCATGAAGAGTACATCGAATTTGAGGTCGTTTGACCATCTGTTGACTCCGAAAGCTCAAGATAGCTTCGGTTGACTGATTACCTTACGTTCTTCGATTATGGTAGTTCAAACCGTGCTTTCCGAGCAATTATCATGCTAGATTACTTCATTTCTTATATTAGAACATGAAATTGATGCTTACTCGTTGATTTCAAAAGCATTTGAGTTCATAACCTCGATTGAAGTCTCTTTTGCTTAATCAAGAAGAAAACCACTATAACTGACTTAAAACTCAATGATTCTCGTACGTACTTCAACCGATTGATATATTGTATTGAATTAGAGGGTATTTATGAAGAGTGCATCGAATTTGAGGTCGTTTGACCATCTGTTGAATCCGGAAGCTCAAGATAGCTTCGGTTGACAGATTACCTCACGTTCTTAGATTTTGGCAGTTAAAACCGTGCTTTCAAATCCCATATCATGCTGGATTACTTCATTTCTTATTTTAGAACATGAAATTGAAGCTTACTCGTTGATTTCAAAAGCATTTGAGGTCACAACCTCGATTGAAGTCTCATTTGGTTAATCGAGAAGAAAACCACTATAACTGACTTAAAACTTAATGATTCTCGTACGTACTTCAACCGATTGATACATTGTATTGAATTAGAGGTTATTCATGAAGAGCGCTTCGAATTCGAGGTCGTTCGACCATATTTTTACTCCGGAAGCTCAAGATAGTTTCGGCTGACCGATTACCTTATGTTCTAAGATTTTGGTTGTTCAAACCGTGCTTTCCAAGCCTTTATCATGCTAGATTACTTCATTTCTTATATTAGAACATGAAATTGAAGCTTACTCGTTGATTTCAAAAGCATTTGAGTTCATAACCTCGATTGAAGTCTCTTTTGCTTAATCGAGAAGAAAACCACTATAACTGACTTAAAACTAAATGATTCTCGTACGTACTTCAACCGATTGATATATTGTATTGAATTAGAGCATATTATTGAAGGGCGCAATGAATTTGAGGTCGTTTGACCATCTGTTGACTCCGAAAGCTCAAGATAGCTTCGGTTGACCGATTACCTTACGTTCATCGATTTTGGTAGTTCAAACTGTGCTTTCCAAGCAATTATCATGCTTGATTACTTCATTTCTTATATTAGAACAAGAAATTGAAGCTTACTCGTTGGTTTCAAAAGCATTTGAAGTCATAACCTCGATTGAAGTCTCTTTTGCTTATTCGAGAAGAAAACCACTATAACAGACTTAAAACTTAATGATTCTCGTACGTACTTCAACCGATTGATACATTGTATTGAATTAGAGGTTATTCATGCAGAGTGCATCGAATTTGAGGTCGTTCGACCATATTTTTACTCCGGAAGCTCAAGATAGCATCGGTTGACCGATTACCTTATGTTCTTCGATTTTGGTTATTCAAACCGTGCTTTCCAAGCCTTTATCATGCTAGATTACTTCATTTCTTATATTAGAACATGAAATAGAAGCTTACTCGTTGATTTCAAAAGCATTTGAGTTCATAACCTCGATTCAAGTCTCTTTTGCTTAATCGAGAAGAAAACCACTATAACTGACTTAAAACTCAATGATTCTTGTACGTTCTTCAACCGATTTATATATTGTATTGAATTAGAGGCTATTCATGAAGAGTGCATCGAATTTGAGGTCGTTTGACCATCTGTTGACTCCGAAAGCTCAAGATAGCTTCGGTTGACCGATTACCTTACGTTCTTCGATTATGGTAGTTCAAACCGTGCTTTCCAAGCAATTATCATGCTAGATTACTTCATTTCTTACATTAGAACATGAAATTGAAGCTTACTCGTTGATTTCAAAAGCATTTGAGTTCATAACCTCGATTGAAGTCTCTTTTGCTTAATCAAGAAGAAAACCACTATAACTGACTTAAAACTCAATGATTCTCGAACGTACTTCAACCGAGTGATATATTGTATTTAATTAGAGGGTATTAATGAAGAGTGCATCGAATTTGAGGTCGTTTGACCATCTGTTGACTCCGGAAGCTCAAGATAGCTTCGATTGACCGATTACCTTACGTTCTTAGATTTTGGCAGTTAAAACCATTTGAATATCATGCTCGATTACTTCATTTCTTATTTTAGAACATGAAATTGAAGCTTACTCGTTGATTTCAAAAGCATTTGAGGTCACAACCTCGATTGAAGTCTCTTTTGGTTAATCGAGAAGAAAACCACTATAACTGACTTAAAACTCAATGAATCTCGTACGTACTTCAACCGATTGATATATTGTATTGAATTAGAGCATATTCATGAAGGGCGCATCGAATTTGAGGTCGTTTGTCCATCTGTTGACTCCGAAAGCTCAAGATAGCTTCGGTTGACCGATTACCTTACGTTCATCGATTTTGGTAGTTCAAACCGTGCTTTCCGAGCAATTATCATGCTAGATTACTTCATTTCTTATATTAGAACATGAAATTGATGCTTACTCGTTGATTTCAAAAGCATTTGAGTTCATAACCTCGATTGAAGTCTCTTTTGCTTAATCAAGAAGAAAACCACTATAACTGACTTAAAACTCAATGATTCTCGTACGTACTTCAACCGATTGATATATTGTATTGAATTACAGGGTATTTATGAAGGGTGCATCGAATTTTAGGTCGTTTGACCATCTGTTGAATCCGGAAGCTCAAGATAGCTTCGGTTGACAGATTACCTCACGTTCTTAGATTTTGGCAGTTAAAACCGTGCTTTCAAATCCCATATCATGCTCGATTACTTCATTTCTTATTTTAGAAAATGAAATTGAAGCTTACTCGTTGATTTCAAAAGCATTTGAGGTCACAACCTCGATTGAAGTCTCTTTTGGTTAATCGAGAAGAAAACCACTATAACTGACTTAAAACTTAATGATTCTCGTACGTACTTCAACCGATTGATACATTGTATTGAATTAGAGGTTATTCATGAAGAGCACATCGAATTCGAGGTCGTTCGACCATATTTTTACTCCGGAAGCTCAAGATAGCTTCGGCTGACCGATTACCTTATGTTCTTCGATTTTGGTTGTTCAAACCGTGCTTTCCAAGCCTTTATCATGCTAGATTACTTCATTTCTTATATTAGAACATGAAATTGAAGCTTACTCGTTGATTTCAAAAGCATTTGAGTTCATAACCTCGATTGAAGTCTCTTTTGCTTAATCGAGAAGAAAACCACTATAACTGACTTAAAACTCAATGATTCTCGTACGTACTTCAACCGATTGATATATTGTATTGAATTAGAGCGTATTATTGAAGGGCGAAATGAATTTGAGGTCGTTTGACCATCTGTTGACTCCGAAAGCTCAAGATAGCTTCGGTTGACCGATTACCTTACGTTCATCGATTTTGGTAGTTCAAACTGTGCTTTCCAAGCAATTATCATGCTTGATTACTTCATTTCTTATATTAGAACAAGAAATTGAAGCTTACTCGTTGGTTTCAAAAGCATTTGAAGTCATAACCTCGATTGAAGTCTCTTTTGCTTATTCGAGAAGAAAACCACTATAACAGACTTAAAACTTAATGATTCTCGTACGTACTTCAACCGATTGATACATTGTATTGAATTAGAGGTTATTCATGCAGAGTGCATCGAATTTGAGGTCGTTCGACCATATTTTTACTCCGGAAGCTCAAGATAGCATCGGTTGACCGATTACCTTATGTTCTTCGATTTTGGTTATTCAAACCGTGCTTTCCAAGCCTTTATCATGCTAGATTACTTCATTTCTTATATTAGAACATGAAATAGAAGCTTACTCGTTGATTTCAAAAGCATTTGAGTTCATAACCTCGATTCAAGTCTCTTTTGCTTAATCGAGAAGAAAACCACTATAACTGACTTAAAACTCAATGATTCTTGTACGTTCTTCAACCGATTTATATATTGTATTGAATTAGAGGCTATTCATGAAGAGTGCATCGAATTTGAGGTCGTTTGACCATCTGTTGACTCCGAAAGCTCAAGATAGCTTCGGTTGACCGATTACCTTACGTTCTTCGATTATGGTAGTTCAAACCGTGCTTTCCAAGCAATTATCATGCTAGATTACTTCATTTCTTACATTAGAACATGAAATTGAAGCTTACTCGTTGATTTCAAAAGCATTTGAGTTCATAACCTCGATTGAAGTCTCTTTTGCTTAATCAAGAAGAAAACCACTATAACTGACTTAAAACTCAATGATTCTCGAACGTACTTCAACCGAGTGATATATTGTATTTAATTAGAGGGTATTAATGAAGAGTGCATCGAATTTGAGGTCGTTTGACCATCTGTTGACTCCGGAAGCTCAAGATAGCTTCGATTGACCGATTACCTTACGTTCTTAGATTTTGGCAGTTAAAACCATTTGAATATCATGCTCGATTACTTCATTTCTTATTTTAGAACATGAAATTGAAGCTTACTCGTTGATTTCAAAAGCATTTGAGGTCACAACCTCGATTGAAGTCTCTTTTGGTTAATCGAGAAGAAAACCACTATAACTGACTTAAAACTCAATGAATCTCGTACGTACTTCAACCGATTGATATATTGTATTGAATTAGAGCATATTCATGAAGGGCGCATCGAATTTGAGGTCGTTTGTCCATCTGTTGACTCCGAAAGCTCAAGATAGCTTCGGTTGACCGATTACCTTACGTTCATCGATTTTGGTAGTTCAAACCGTGCTTTCCGAGCAATTATCATGCTAGATTACTTCATTTCTTATATTAGAACATGAAATTGATGCTTACTCGTTGATTTCAAAAGCATTTGAGTTCATAACCTCGATTGAAGTCTCTTTTGCTTAATCAAGAAGAAAACCACTATAACTGACTTAAAACTCAATGATTCTCGTACGTACTTCAACCGATTGATATATTGTATTGAATTACAGGGTATTTATGAAGAGTGCATCGAATTTTAGGTCGTTTGACCATCTGTTGAATCCGGAAGCTCAAGATAGCTTCGGTTGACAGATTACCTCACGTTCTTAGATTTTGGCAGTTAAAACCGTGCTTTCAAATCCCATATCATGCTCGATTACTTCATTTCTTATTTTAGAACATGAAATTGAAGCTTACTCGTTGATTTCAAAAGCATTTGAGGTCACAACCTCGATTGAAGTCTCTTTTGGTTAATCGAGAAGAAAACCACTATAACTGACTTAAAACTTAATGATTCTCGTACGTACTTCAACCGATTGATACATTGTATTGAATTAGAGGTTATTCATGAAGAGCACATCGAATTCGAGGTCGTTCGACCATATTTTTACTCCGGAAGCTCAAGATAGCTTCGGCTGACCGATTACCTTATGTTCTTCGATTTTGGTTGTTCAAACCGTGCTTTCCAAGCCTTTATCATGCTAGATTACTTCATTTCTTATATTAGAACATGAAATTGAAGCTTACTCGTTGATTTCAAAAGCATTTGAGTTCATAACCTCGATTGAAGTCTCTTTTGCTTAATCGAGAAGAAAACCACTATAACTGACTTAAAACTCAATGATTCTCGTACGTACTTCAACCGATTGATATATTGTATTGAATTAGAGCGTATTATTGAAGGGCGAAATGAATTTGAGGTTGTTTGACCATCTGTTGACTCCGAAAGCTCAAGATAGCTTCGGTTGACCGATTACCTTACGTTCATCGATTTTGGTAGTTCAAACTGTGCTTTCCAAGCAATTATCATGCTTGATTACTTCATTTCTTATATTAGAACAAGAAATTGAAGCTTACTCGTTGGTTTCAAAAGCATTTGAAGTCATAACCTCGATTGAAGTCTCTTTTGCTTATTCGAGAAGAAAACCACTATAACAGACTTAAAACTTAATGATTCTCGTACGTACTTCAACCGATTGATATATTGTATTGAATAAGAGCGTATTCATGAAGGGTGCATCAAATTTGAGGTCGTTTGACCATCTGTTGACTCCGGAAGCTCAAGATAGCTTCGGTTGACCGATTACCTTATGTTCTTCGATTTTGGTTGTTCAAACCATGCTTTCCAAGCCTTTATCATGCTCTATTACTTCATTTCTTATTTTAGAACATGAAATTGAATCTTACTCGTTGATTTCAAAAGCATTTGAGGTCACAACCTCGATTTAAGTCTATATTGGTTAATCGAGAAGAAAACCACTATAACTGAATTAAAACTCAATGATTCCCGTACGTACTTCAACCGATTGATATATTGTATTGAATTAGAGCGTATTCATGAAGGGCACATCGAATTTGAGGTCGTTTGACCATCTGTTGACTCCGAAAGCTCATGATAGCTTCGGTTGACCGATTACCTTACGTTCATCGATTTTGGTTGTTCAAACCGTGCTTTACAAGCCTTTATCATGCTAGATTACTTCATTTCTTATATTAGAACATGAAATTGAAGCTTACTTGTTGATTTCAAATGCATTTGAGTTCATAACCTCGATTGAAGTCTCTTTGGGTTAGTAGAGAAGAAAACCACTATAACTGACTTAATACTCAATGATTCTCATACGTACTTTAACCGATTGATATATTGTATTGAATTAGAGCGTACTAATGAAGGGCGCATCGAATTTGAGGTCGTTTGACCATCTGTTGAATCCGGAAGCTCAAGATTGCTTCGGTTGACCGATTACCTTACGTTCTTCGATTTTGGTAGTTCAAACTGTGCTTTCCAAGCAAATATCATGCTCGATTACTTCATTTCTTATGTTAGAACAAGAAATTGAATCTTACTCATTGGTTTCAAAAGCATTTAAACTCATAACCTCGATTGAAGTCTCTTTTGCTTAATCGAGAAGAAAACCACTATAACTGACTTAAAACTCAATGATTCTCATACGTACTTCAACCGATTGATATATTGTATTGAATTAGAGGGTATTAATGAAGAGTGCATCGAATTTGAGGTCGTTTGACCATCTGTTGACTCCGGAAGCTCAAGATAGCTTCGGTTGACCGATTACCTTACGTTCTTCGATTTTGGCAGTTAAAACTGAGCTTTCAAATCCATTATCATGCTCTATTACTTCATTTCTTATTTTAGAACATGAAATTGAATCTTACTCGTTGATTTCAAAAGCATTTGAGGTCACAACCTCGATTTAAGTCTCTATTGGTTAATCGAGAAGAAAACCACTATAACTGACTTAAAACTCAAAGATTCCCGTACGTACTTCAACCGATTGATATATTGTATTGAATTAGAGCGTATTCATGAAGGGCGCATCGAATTTGAGGTCGTTTGACCATCTGTTGACTCCGAAAGCTCAAGATAGCTTCGGTTGACCGATTACCTTACGTTCATCGATTTTGGTAGTTCAAACCGTGCTTTCCAAGCAATTATCATGCTCGATTACTTCATTTCTTATATTAGAACAAGAAATTGAAGCTTACTTGTTGGTTTCAAAAGCATTTGAACTCATAACCTCGATTGAAGTCTCTTTTGCTTATTTGAGAAGAAAACCACTATAACTGACTTAAAAGAAAACTCAATGATTCTTGTACGTACTTCAACCGATTGATACATTGTTTTAAATTAGAGGTTATTCATGAAGGGTGCATCGAATTTGAGGTCATTTGACCATCTGTTGACTCCGGAAGCTCAAGATAGCTTCGGTTGACCGATTACCTTACGTTCTTCGATTTTGGCAGTTAAAACTGTGCTTTCAAATCCCTTATCATGCTCGATTACATCATTTCTTATTTTAGAACTTGAAATTGAAGCTTACTCGTTGATTTCAAAAGCATTTGAGGTCACAACCTCGATTGAAGTCTCTTTTGGTTAATCGAGAAGAAAACCACTACAACTGACTTAAAACTCAATGATTCTCGTACGTACTTCAACCGATTGATATATTGTATTGAATTAGAGCGTATTCATGAAGGGCGCATCGAATTTGAGGTCGTTTGACCATCTGTTGACTCCGAAAGCTCAAGATAGCTTCGGTTGACCGATTACCTAACGTTCATCGATTTTGGTAGTTCAAACCGTGCTTTCCAAGAAATTATCATGCTCGATTACTTCATTTCTTATATTAGAACAAGAAATTGAAGCTTACTCGTTGGTTTCAAAAGCATTTGAACTCATAACCTCGATTGAAGTCTCTTTTGCTGATTCGAGAAGAAAACCACTATAACTGACTTAAAACACAATGATTCTCGTACGTACTTCAACCGATTGATACATTGTATTGAATTAGAGGTTATTCATGAAGAGCGCATTGAATTCGAGGTCGTTCGACTACATGTTGACTCTGGAAGCTCAAGATAGCTTCGGTTGATCGATTACCTTATGTTCTTCGATTTTGGTAATTCAAACCATGCTTTCCAAGCCTTTATCATGCTAGATTACATCATTTCTTATATTAGAACATGAAATTGAAGCTTACTCGTTGATTTCAAAAGCATTTGAGTTCATAACCTCGATTTAAGTCTCTTTTGCTTAATCTAGAAGAAAACCACTATAACTGACTTAAAACTCAATGATTCTTGTACGTACATCAACCGATTGATATATTATATTGAATTAGGGGGTATTCATGAAGAGTGCATCGAATTTGAGGTCATTTGACCATCTGTTGACTCCGGAAGCTCAAGATAGCTTCGGTTGACCGATAACCTTACGTTCTTCGATTTTGGCAGTTAAAACCGTGCTTTCAAAACCGTTATCATGCTCAACTTCATTTCTTATATTAGAACATGAAATTGAAGCTTACTCGTTGATTTCTAAAGCATTTGAGCTCATAACCTCGATTGAAGTCTCTTTTGCTTAATCGAGAAGAAAACCACTATAACTGACTTAAAACTCAATGATTCTCGTATGTACTTCAACCGATTGATACATTGTATTGAATTAGAGGTTATTCATGAAGAGCGCATTGAATTTGAGGTCGTTCGACCATATGTTGACTCCGGAAGCTCATGATAGCTTCGGTTGATCGATTACCTTATGTTCTTCGATTTTGGTAATTTAAACCGTGCTTTCCAAGCCTTTATCATGCTAGATTACTTCATTTCTTATATTAGAACATGAAATTGATGCTTACTCATTGATTTCAAAAGCATTTGAGTTCATAACCTCGATTGAAGTCTCTTTTGCTTAATCGAGAAGAAAACCACTATAACTGACTTAAAACTCAATGATTCTTGTACGTACTTCAACCGATTGATATATTGTATTGAATTAGAGGGTATTCATGAAGAGTGCATCGAATTTGAGGTCGTTTGACCATCTGTTGACTCCGAAAGCCCAAGATAGCTTCGGTTGACTGATTACCTTACGTTCTTCGATTTTGGTATTTCAAACAGTGCTTTCCAAGCAATTATCATGATCGATTACTACATTTCTTATATTATAACAAGAAATTGAAGCTTACTCGTTGATTTCAAAAGCATTTGAGTTCATAACCTCGATTGAAGTCTCTTTTGCTTAATCGAGAAGAAAACCACTATAACTGACTTAAAACTCAATGATTCTTGTACGTAATTCAACCGATTGATATATTGTATTGAATTAGAGGGTATTCATGAAGAGTGCATTGAATTTGAGGTCGTTTGACCATCTGTTGACTCCGGAAGCTCAAGATAGCTTCGGTTGACCGATTACCTTACGTTCTTCGATTTTGGCAGTTAAAACCGTGCTTTAAAAACCGTTATCATGCTCGATTACTTTATTTCTTATATTAGAACATTAAGTTGAAGCTTACTCATTGATTTCTAAAGCATTTGAGCTCATAACCTCGATTGAAGTCTCTTTTGCTTAATTGAGAAGAAAACCACTATAACTGACTTAAAACTCAATGATTCTCGTACGTACATTAACCGATTGAAACATTGTATTGAATTAGAGGTTATTCATGAAGAGCACATCGAATTCGAGGTCGTTCGACCATATTTTGACTCCGGAAGCTCAAGATAGCTTCGGTTGTCCGATTACCTTATGTTCTTCGATTTTGGTTGTTCAAACCGTGCTTTACAAGCCTTTATCATGCTAGATTACTTCATTTCTTATATTAGAACATGAAATTGAAGCTTACTTGTTGATTTCAAAAGCATTTTGGTTCATAACCTCGATTGAAGTCTCTTTTGGTTAATCGAGAAGAAAACCACTATAACTGACTTAAAACTCAATGATTCTCGTACGTACTTCAACCGATTGATATATTGTATTGAATTAGAGCGTATTCATGAAGGGCGCATCGAATTTGAGGTCGTTTGACAATCTGTTGACTCCGAAAGCTCAAGATAGCTTCGGTTGACCGATTACCTTACGTTCATCGATTTTGGTAGTTCAAACCGTGCTTTCCAAGAAATTATCATGCTCGATTACTTCATTTCTTATATTAGAACAAGAAATTGAAGCTTACTCGTTGGTTTCAAAAGCATTTGAACTCATAACCTCGATTGAAGTATCTTTTGCTGATTCGAGAAGAAAACCACTATAACTGACATAAAACTCAATGATTCTCGTACGTACTTCAACCGATTGATACATTGTATTGAATTAGAGGTTATTCATGAAGAGCGCGTTGAATTCGAGGTCGTTCGACCATATGTTGACTCTGGAATCTCAAGATAGCTTCGGTTGATCGATTACCTTATGTTCTTCGATTTTGGTAATTCAAACCGTGCTTTCCAAGCCTTTATCATGCTAGATTACATCATTTCTTATATTAGAACATGAAATTGAAGCTTACTCGTTGATTTCAAAAGCATTTGAGTTCATAACCTCGATTGAAGTCTCTTTTGCTGATTCGAGAAGAAAACCACTATAACTGACTTAAAACTCAATGATTCTTGTACGTACATCAACCGATTGATATATTGTATTGAATTAGGGGGTATTCATGAAGAGTGCATCGAATTTGAGGTCATTTGACCATCTGTTGACTCCGGAAGCTCAAGATAGCTTCGGTTGACCGATTACCTTACGTTCTTCGATTTTGGCATTTAAAACCGTGCTTTCAAAACCGTTATCATGCTCGACTTCATTTCTTATATTAGAACATGAAATTGAAGCTTACTCGTTGATTTCTAAAGCATTTGAGCTCATAACCTCGATTGAAGTCTCTTTTGCTTAATCGAGAAGAAAACCACTATAACTGACTTAAAACTCAATGATTCTCGTATGTACTTCAACCGATTGATACATTGTATTGAATTAGAGGTTATTCATGAAGAGCGCATTGAATTTGAGGTCGTTCGACCATATGTTGACTCCGGAAGCTCATGATAGCTTCGGTTGATCGATTACCTTATGTTCTTCGATTTTGGTAATTTAAACCGTGCTTTCCAAGCCTTTATCATGCTAGATTACTTCATTTCTTATATTAGAACATGAAATTGATGCTTACTCATTGATTTCAAAAGCATTTGAGTTCATAACCTCGATTGAAGTCTCTTTTGCTTAATCGAGAAGAAAACCACTATAACTGACTTAAAACTCAATGATTCTTGTACGTACTTCAACCGATTGATATATTGTATTGAATTAGAGGGTATTCATGAAGAGTGCATTGAATTTGAGGTTGTTTGACCATATGTTGACTTCGGAAGCTCAAGATAGCTTCGGTTGACCGATTACCTTACGTTCTTCGATTTTGGTAGTTCAAACAGTGCTTTCCAAGCAATTATCATGATCGATTACTTCATTTCTTATATTATAACAAGAAATTGAAGCTTACTCGTTGATTTCAAAAGCATTTGAGTTCATAACCTCGATTGAAGTCTCTTTTGCTGATTCGAGAAGAAAACCACTATAACTGACTTAAAACTCAATGATTCTTGTACGTACTTCAACCGATTGATATATTGTATTGAATTAGAGGGTATTCATGAAGAGTGCATTGAATTTGAGGTTGTTTGACCATATGTTGACTTCGGAAGCTCAAGATAGCTTCGGTTGACCGATTACCTTACGTTCTTCGATTTTGGCAGTTAAAACCGTGCTTTAAAAACCGTTATCATGCTCGATTACTTTATTTCTTATATTATAACATGAAATTGAAGCTTACTCATTGATTTCTAAAGCATTTGAGCTCATAACCTCGATTGATGTCTCTTTTGCTTAATTGAGAAGAAAACAACTATAACTGACTTAAAACTCAATGATTCTCGTACGTACTTCAACCGATTGAAACATTGTATTGAATTAGAGGTTATTCATGAAGAGCACATTGAATTCGAGGTCGTTCGACCATATTTTGACTCTGGAAGCTCAAGATAGCTTCTGTTGTCCGATTACCTTATGTTCTTCGATTTTGGTTGTTCAAACCGTGCTTTACAAGCCTTTATCATGCTAGATTACTTCATTTCTTATATTAGAAGATGAAATTGAAGATTACTTGTTCATTTCAAAAGCATTTGAGTTCATGACCTCGATTGAAGTCTCTTTTGGTTAATCGAGAAGAAAACCACTATAACTGACTTAAAACTCAATGATTCTCGTACGTACTTCAACCGATTGATATATTGTATTGAATTAGAGCGTACTAATGAAGGGCGCATCGAATTTGAGGTCGTTTAACCATCTGTTGACTCCGAAAGCTCAAGATTGCTTCGGTTGACCGATTATCTTACGTTCATCGATTTTGGTAGTTCAAACCGTGCTTTCCAAGCAATTATCATGCTCAATTACTTCATTTCTTATATTAGAACAAGAAATTGAAGCTTACTCGTTGGTTTCAAAAGCATTTGAACTCATAACCTCGATTGAAGTCTCTTTTGTTTATTCGAGAAGAAAACCACTATAACTGACTTAAAACTCAATGATTCTCGTACGTACTTCAACCGATTGATATATTGTATTGAATTAGAGCGTATTCCTGAAGGGCGCATCGAATTTGAGGTCGTTTGACCATCTGTTGACTCCGAAAGCTCAAGATAGCTTCGGTTGACCGATTACCTTACGTTCATCGATTTTGGTAGTTCAAACCGTGCTTTCCAAGCCTTTATCATGCTAGATTACATCATTTCTTATATTAGAACATGAAATTGAAGCTTACTCGTTGATTTCAAAAGCATTTGAGTTCATAACCTCGATTGAAGTCTCTTTTGCTTAATCGAGAAGAAAACCACTATAACTGACTTAAAACTCAATGATTCTTGTACGTACATCAACCGATTGATATATTGTATTGAATTAGGGGGTATTCACGAAGAGTGCATCGAATTTGAGGTCATTTGACCATCTGTTGACTCCGGAAGCTCAAGATAGCTTCGGTTGACCGATTACCTTACGTTCTTCGATTTTGGCAGTTAAAACCGTGCTTTCAAAACCGTTATCATGCTCGACTTCATTTCTTATATTAGAACATGAAATTGAAGCTTACTCGTTGATTTCTAAAGCATTTGAGCTCATAACCTCAATTGAAGTCTCTTTTGCTTAATCGAGAAGAAAACCACTATAACTGACTTAAAACTCAATGATTCTCGTATGTACTTCAACCGATTGATACATTGTATTGAATTAGAGGTTATTCATGAAGAGCGCATTGAATTTGAGGTCGTTCGACCATATGTTGACTCCGGAAGCTCATGATAGCTTCGGTTGATCGATTACCTTATGTTCTTCGATTTTGGTAATTTAAACCGTGCTTTCCAAGCCTTTATCATGCTAGATTACTTCATTTCTTATATTAGAACATGAAATTGATGCTTACTCATTGATTTCAAAAGCATTTGAGTTCATAACCTCGATTGAAGTCTCTTTTGCTTAATCGAGAAGAAAACCACTATAACTGACTTAAAACTCAATGATTCTCGTACGTACTTCAACCGATTGATATATTGTATTGAATTAGAGCGTATTCATGAAGGGCGCATCGAATTTGAGGTCGTTTGACAATCTGTTGACTCCGAAAGCTCAAGATAGCTTCGGTTGACCGATTACCTTACGTTTATCGATTTTGGTAGTTCAAACCGTGCTTTCCAAGAAATTATCATGCTCGATTACTTCATTTCTTATATTAGAACAAGAAATTGAAGCTTACTCATTGGTTTCAAAAGCATTTGAACTCATAACCTCGATTGAAGTCTCTTTTGCTGATTCGAGAAGAAAACCACTATAACTGACTTAAAACTCAATGATTCTCGTACGTACTTCAACCGATTGATACATTGTATTGAATTAGAGGTTATTCATGAAGAGCGCGTTGAATTCGAGGTCGTTCGACCATATGTTGACTCTGGAAGCTCAAGATAGCTTCGGTTGATCGATTACCTTATGTTCTTCGATTTTGGTAATTCAAACCGTGCTTTCCAAGCCTTTATCATGCTAGATTACATCATTTCTTATATTAGAACATGAAATTGAAGCTTACTCGTTGATTTCAAAAGCATTTGAGTCATAACCTCGATTGAAGTCTCTTTTGCTTAATCGAGAAGAAAACCACTATAACTGACTTAAAACTCAATGATTCTTGTACGTACATCAACCGATTGATATATTGTATTGAATTAGGAGGTATTCATGAAGAGAGCATCGAATTTGAGGTCATTTGACCATCTGTTGACTCCGGAAGCTCAAGATAGCTTCGGTTGACCGATTACCTTACGTTCTTCGATTTTGGCAGTTAAAACCGTGCTTTCAAAACCGTTATCATGCTCGACTTCATTTCTTATATTAGAACATGAAATTGAAGCTTACTCGTTGATTTTTAAAGCATTTGAGCTCATAACCTCGATTGAAGTCTCTTTTGCTTAATCGAGAAGAAAACCACTATAACTGACTTAAAACTCAATGATTCTCGTATGTACTTCAACCGATTGATACATTGTATTGAATTAGAGGTTATTCATGAAGAGCGCATTGAATTTGAGGTCGTTCGACCATATGTTGACTCCGGAAGCTCATGATAGCTTCGGTTGTTCGATTACCTTATGTTCTTCGATTTTGGTAATTTAAACCGTGCTTTCCAAGCCTTTATCATGCTAGATTACTTCATTTCTTATATTAGAACATGAAATTGATGCTTACTCATTGATTTCAAAAGCATTTGAGTTCATAACCTCGATTGAAGTCTCTTTTGCTTAATCGAGAAGAAAACCACTATAACTGACTTAAAACTCAATGATTCTTGTACGTACTTCAACCGATTGATATATTGTATTGAATTAGAGGGTATTCATGAAGAGTGCATCGAATTTGAGGTCGTTTGACCATCTGTTGACTCCGAAAGCCCAAGATAGCTTCGGTTGACTGATTACCTTACGTTCTTCGATTTTGGTATTTCAAACAGTGCTTTCCAAGCAATTATCATGATCGATTACTACATTTCTTATATTATAACAAGAAATTGAAGCTTACTCGTTGATTTCAAAAGCATTTGAGTTCATAAGCTCGATTGAAGTCTCTTTTGCTTAATCGAGAAGAAAACCACTATAACTGACTTAAAACTCAATGATTCTTGTACGTAATTCAACCGATTGATATATTGTATTGAATTAGAGGGTATTCATGAAGAGTGCATTGAATTTGAGGTCGTTTGACCATCTGTTGACTCCGGAAGCTCAAGATAGCTTCGGTTGACCGATTACCTTACGTTCTTCGATTTTGGCAGTTAAAACCGTGCTTTAAAAACCGTTATCATGCTCGATTACTTTATTTCTTATATTAGAACATTAAGTTGAAGCTTACTCATTGATTTCTAAAGCATTTGAGCTCATAACCTCGATTGAAGTCTCTTTTGCTTAATTGAGAAGAAAACCACTATAACTGACTTAAAACTCAATGATTCTCGTACGTACTTTAACCGATTGAAACATTGTATTGAATTAGAGGTTATTCATGAAGAGCACATCGAATTCGAGGTCGTTCGACCATATTTTGACTCCGGAAGCTCAAGATAGCTTCGGTTGTCCGATTACCTTATGTTCTTCGATTTTGGTTGTTCAAACCGTGCTTTACAAGCCTTTATCATGCTAGATTACTTCATTTCTTATATTAGAACATGAAATTGAAGCTTACTTGTTGATTTCAAAAGCATTTTGGTTCATAACCTCGATTGAAGTCTCTTTTGGTTAATCGAGAAGAAAACCACTATAACTGACTTAAAACTCAATGATTCTCGTACGTACTTCAACCGATTGATATATTGTATTGAATTAGAGCGTATTCATGAAGGGCGCATCGAATTTGAGGTCGTTTGACAATCTGTTGACTCCGAAAGCTCAAGATAGCTTCGGTTGACCGATTACCTTACGTTCATCGATTTTGGTAGTTCAAACCGTGCTTTCCAAGAAATTATCATGCTCGATTACTTCATTTCTTATATTAGAACAAGAAATTGAAGCTTACTCGTTGGTTTCAAAAGCATTTGAACTCATAACCTCGATTGAAGTCTCTTTTGCTGATTCGAGAAGAAAACCACTATAACTGACTTAAAACTCAATGATTCTCGTACGTACTTCAACCGATTGATACATTGTATTGAATTAGAGGTTATTCATGAAGAGCGCATTGAATTCGAGGTCGTTCGACCATATGTTGACTCTGGAAGATCAAGATAGCTTCGGTTGATCGATTACCTTATGTTCTTCGATTTTGGTAATTCAAACCGTGCTTTCCAAGCCTTTATCATGCTAGATTACATCATTTCTTATATTAGAACATGAAATTGAAGCTTACTCGTTGATTTCAAAAGCATTTGAGTTCATAACCTCGATTGAAGTCTCTTTTGCTTAATCGAGAAGAAAACCACTATAACTGACTTAAAACTCAATGATTCTTGTACGTACATCAACCGATTGATATATTGTATTGAATTAGGGGGTATTCATGAAGAGTGCATCGAATTTGAGGTCATTTGACCATCTGTTGACTCCGGAAGCTCAAGATAGCTTCGGTTGACCGATTACCTTACATTCTTCGATTTTGGCACTTAAAAGCGTGCTTTCAAAACCGTTATCATGCTCGACTTCATTTCTTATATTAGAACATGAAATTGAAGCTTACTCGTTGATTTCTAAAACATTTGAGCTCATAACCTCGATTGAAGTCTCTTTAGCTTAATCGAGAAGAAAACCACTATAACTGACTTAAAACTCAATGATTCTCGTATGTACTTCAACCGATTGATACATTGTATTGAATTAGAGGTTATTCATGAAGAGCGCATTGAATTTGAGGTCGTTCGACCATATGTTGACTCCGGAAGCTCATGATAGCTTCGGTTGATCGATTACCTTATGTTCTTCGATTTTGGTAATTCAAACCGTGCTTTCCAAGCCTTTATCATGCTAGATTACTTCATTTCTTATATTAGAACATGAAATTGAAGCTTACTCGTTGATTTCAAAAGCATTTGAGTTCATAACCTCGATTGAAGTCTCTTTTGCTTAATCGAGAAGAAAACCACTATAACTGACTTAAAACTCAATGATTCTTCTACGTACATCAACCGATTGATATATTGTATTGAATTAGAGGGTATTCATGAAGAGTGCATCGAATTTGAGGTCGTTTGACCATCTGTTGACTCCGAAAGCCCAAGATAGCTTCGGTTGACCGATTACCTTACGTTCTTCGATTTTGGTAGTTCAAACAGTGCTTTCCAAGCAATTATCATGATCGATTACTTCATTTCTTATATTATAACAAGAAATTGAAGCTTACTCGTTGATTTCAAAAGCATTTGAGTTCATAACCTCGATTGAAGTCTCTTTTGCTGATTCGAGAAGAAAACCACTATAACTGACTTAAAACTCAATGATTCTTGTACGTACTTCAACCGATTGATATATTGTATTGAATTAGAGGGTATTCATGAAGAGTGCATTGAATTTGAGGTTGTTTGACCATATGTTGACTTCGGAAGCTCAAGATAGCTTCGGTTGACCGATTACCTTACGTTCTTCGATTTTGGCAGTTAAAACCGTGCTTTAAAAACCGTTATCATGCTCGATTACTTTATTTCTTATATTATAACATGAAATTGAAGCTTACTCATTGATTTCTAAAGCATTTGAGCTCATAACCTCGATTGATGTCTCTTTTGCTTAATTGAGAAGAAAACAACTATAACTGACTTAAAACTCAATGATTCTCGTACGTACTTCAACCGATTGAAACATTGTATTGAATTAGAGGTTATTCATGAAGAGCACATTGAATTCGAGGTCGTTCGACCATATTTTGACTCTGGAAGCTCAAGATAGCTTCTGTTGTCCGATTACCTTATGTTCTTCGATTTTGGTTGTTCAAACCGTGCTTTACAAGCCTTTATCATGCTAGATTACTTCATTTCTTATATTAGAAGATGAAATTGAAGATTACTTGTTCATTTCAAAAGCATTTGAGTTCATGACCTCGATTGAAGTCTCTTTTGGTTAATCGAGAAGAAAACCACTATAACTGACTTAAAACTCAATGATTCTCGTACGTACTTCAACCGATTGATATATTGTATTGAATTAGAGCGTACTAATGAAGGGCGCATCGAATTTGAGGTCGTTTAACCATCTGTTGACTCCGAAAGCTCAAGATTGCTTCGGTTGACCGATTATCTTACGTTCATCGATTTTGGTAGTTCAAACCGTGCTTTCCAAGCAATTATCATGCTCAATTACTTCATTTCTTATATTAGAACAAGAAATTGAAGCTTACTCGTTGGTTTCAAAAGCATTTGAACTCATAACCTCGATTGAAGTCTCTTTTGTTTATTCGAGAAGAAAACCACTATAACTGACTTAAAACTCAATGATTCTCGTACGTACTTCAACCGATTGATATATTGTATTGAATTAGAGCGTATTCCTGAAGGGCGCATCGAATTTGAGGTCGTTTGACCATCTGTTGACTCCGAAAGCTCAAGATAGCTTCGGTTGACCGATTACCTTACGTTCATCGATTTTGGTAGTTCAAACCGTGCTTTCCATGCCTTTATCATGCTAGATTACATCATTTCTTATATTAGAACATGAAATTGAAGCTTACTCGTTGATTTCAAAAGCATTTGAGTTCATAACCTCGATTGAAGTCTCTTTTGCTTAATCGAGAAGAAAACCACTATAACTGACTTAAAACTCAATGATTCTTGTACGTACATCAACCGATTGATATATTGTATTGAATTAGGGGGTATTCACGAAGAGTGCATCGAATTTGAGGTCATTTGACCATCTGTTGACTCCGGAAGCTCAAGATAGCTTCGGTTGACCGATTACCTTACGTTCTTCGATTTTGGCAGTTAAAACCGTGCTTTCAAAACCGTTATCATGCTCGACTTCATTTCTTATATTAGAACATGAAATTGAAGCTTACTCGTTGATTTCTAAAGCATTTGAGCTCATAACCTCAATTGAAGTCTCTTTTGCTTAATCGAGAAGAAAACCACTATAACTGACTTAAAACTCAATGATTCTCGTATGTACTTCAACCGATTGATACATTGTATTGAATTAGAGGTTATTCATGAAGAGCGCATTGAATTTGAGGTCGTTCGACCATATGTTGACTCCGGAAGCTCATGATAGCTTCGGTTGATCGATTACCTTATGTTCTTCGATTTTGGTAATTTAAACCGTGCTTTCCAAGCCTTTATCATGCTAGATTACTTCATTTCTTATATTAGAACATGAAATTGATGCTTACTCATTGATTTCAAAAGCATTTGAGTTCATAACCTCGATTGAAGTCTCTTTTGCTTAATCGAGAAGAAAACCACTATAACTGACTTAAAACTCAATGATTCTCGTACGTACTTCAACCGATTGATATATTGTATTGAATTAGAGCGTATTCATGAAGGGCGCATCGAATTTGAGGTCGTTTGACAATCTGTTGACTCCGAAAGCTCAAGATAGCTTCGGTTGACCGATTACCTTACGTTCATCGATTTTGGTAGTTCAAACCGTGCTTTCCAAGAAATTATCATGCTCGATTACTTCATTTCTTATATTAGAACAAGAAATTGAAGCTTACTCATTGGTTTCAAAAGCATTTGAACTCATAACCTCGATTGAAGTCTCTTTTGCTGATTCGAGAAGAAAACCACTATAACTGACTTAAAACTCAATGATTCTCGTACGTACTTCAACCGATTGATACATTGTATTGAATTAGAGGTTATTCATGAAGAGCGCGTTGAATTCGAGGTCGTTCGACCATATGTTGACTCTGGAAGCTCAAGATAGCTTCGGTTGATCGATTACCTTATGTTCTTCGATTTTGGTAATTCAAACCGTGCTTTCCAAGCCTTTATCATGCTAGATTACATCATTTCTTATATTAGAACATGAAATTGAAGCTTACTCGTTGATTTCAAAAGCATTTGAGTCATAACCTCGATTGAAGTCTCTTTTGCTTAATCGAGAAGAAAACCACTATAACTGACTTAAAACTCAATGATTCTTGTACGTACATCAACCGATTGATATATTGTATTGAATTAGGAGGTATTCATGAAGAGAGCATCGAATTTGAGGTCATTTGACCATCTGTTGACTCCGGAAGCTCAAGATAGCTTCGGTTGACCGATTACCTTACGTTCTTCGATTTTGGCAGTTAAAACCGTGCTTTCAAAACCGTTATCATGCTCGACTTCATTTCTTCTATTAGAACATGAAATTGAAGCTTACTCGTTGATTTCTAAAGCATTTGAGCTCATAACCTCGATTGAAGTCTCTTTTGCTTAATCGAGAAGAAAACCACTATAACTGACTTAAAACTCAATGATTCTCGTATGTACTTCAACCGATTGATACATTGTATTGAATTAGAGGTTATTCATGAAGAGCGCATTGAATTTGAGGTCGTTCGACCATATGTTGACTCCGGAAGCTCATGATAGCTTCGGTTGTTCGATTACCTTATGTTCTTCGATTTTGGTAATTTAAACCGTGCTTTCCAAGCCTTTATCATGCTAGATTACTTCATTTCTTATATTAGAACATGAAATTGATGCTTACTCATTGATTTCAAAAGCATTTGAGTTCATAACCTCGATTGAAGTCTCTTTTGCTTAATCGAGAAGAAAACCACTATAACTGACTTAAAACTCAATGATTCTTGTACGTACTTCAACCGATTGATATATTGTATTGAATTAGAGGGTATTCATGAAGAGTGCATCGAATTTGAGGTCGTTTGACCATCTGTTGACTCCGAAAGCCCAAGATAGCTTCGGTTGACTGATTACCTTACGTTCTTCGATTTTGGTATTTCAAACAGTGCTTTCCAAGCAATTATCATGATCGATTACTACATTTCTTATATTATAACAAGAAATTGAAGCTTACTCGTTGATTTCAAAAGCATTTGAGTTCATAACCTCGATTGAAGTCTCTTTTGCTTAATCGAGAAGAAAACCACTATAACTGACTTAAAACTCAATGATTCTTGTACGTAATTCAACCGATTGATATATTGTATTGAATTAGAGGGTATTCATGAAGAGTGCATTGAATTTGAGGTCGTTTGACCATCTGTTGACTCCGGAAGCTCAAGATAGCTTCGGTTGACCGATTACCTTACGTTCTTCGATTTTGGCAGTTAAAACCGTGCTTTAAAAACCGTTATCATGCTCGATTACTTTATTTCTTATATTAGAACATTAAGTTGAAGCTTACTCATTGATTTCTAAAGCATTTGAGCTCATAACCTCGATTGAAGTCTCTTTTGCTTAATTGAGAAGAAAACCACTATAACTGACTTAAAACTCAATGATTCTCGTACGTACTTTAACCGATTGAAACATTGTATTGAATTAGAGGTTATTCATGAAGAGCACATCGAATTCGAGGTCGTTCGACCATATTTTGACTCCGGAAGCTCAAGATAGCTTCGGTTGTCCGATTACCTTATGTTCTTCGATTTTGGTTGTTCAAACCGTGCTTTACAAGCCTTTATCATGCTAGATTACTTCATTTCTTATATTAGAACATGAAATTGAAGCTTACTTGTTGATTTCAAAAGCATTTTGGTTCATAACCTCGATTGAAGTCTCTTTTGGTTAATCGAGAAGAAAACCACTATAACTGACTTAAAACTCAATGATTCTCGTACGTACTTCAACCGATTGATATATTGTATTGAATTAGAGCGTATTCATGAAGGGCGCATCGAATTTGAGGTCGTTTGACAATCTGTTGACTCCGAAAGCTCAAGATAGCTTCGGTTGACCGATTACCTTACGTTCATCGATTTTGGTAGTTCAAACCGTGCTTTCCAAGAAATTATCATGCTCGATTACTTTATTTCTTATATTAGAACAAGAAATTGAAGCTTACTCGTTGGTTTTAAAAGCATTTGAACTCATAACCTCGATTGAAGTCTCTTTTGCTGATTCGAGAAGAAAACCACTATAACTGACTTAAAACTCAATGATTCTCGTACGTACTTCAACCGATTGATACATTGTATTGAATTAGAGGTTATTCATGAAGAGCGCGTTGAATTCGAGGTCGTTCGACCATATGTTGACTCTGGAAGCTCAAGATAGCTTCGGTTGATCGATTACCTTATGTTCTTCGATTTTGGTAATTCAAACCGTGCTTTCCAAGCCTTTATCATGCTAGATTACATCATTTCTTATATTAGAACATGAAATTGAAGCTTACTCGTTGATTTCAAAAGCATTTGAGTTCATAACCTCGATTGAAGTCTCTTTTGCTTAATCGAGAAGAAAACCACTATAACTGACTTAAAACTCAATGATTCTTGTACGTACATCAACCGATTGATATATTGTATTGAATTAGGGGGTATTCATGAAGAGTGCATCGAATTTGAGGACATTTGACCATCTGTTGACTCCGGAAGCTCAAGATAGCTTCGGTTGACCGATTACCTTACGTTCTTCGATTTTGGTAGTTCAAACAGTGCTTTCCAAGCAATTATCATGATCGATTACTTCATTTCTTATATTATAACAAGAAATTGAAGCTTACTCGTTGATTTCAAAAGCATTTGAGTTCATAACCTCGATTGAAGTCTCTTTTGCTTAATCGAGAAGAAAACCACTATAACTGACTTAAAACTCAATGATTCTTGTACGTACTTCAACCGATTTATATATTGTATTGAATTAGAGGGTATTCATGAAGAGTGCATTGAATTTGAGGTCGTTTGACCATATGTTGACTTCGGAAGCTCAAGATAGCTTCGGTTGACCGATTACCTTACGTTCTTCGATTTTGGCAGTTAAAACCGTGCTTTAAAAACCGTTATCATGCTCGATTACTTTATTTCTTATATTATAACATGAAATTGAAGCTTACTCATTGATTTCTAAAGCATTTGAGCTCATAACCTCGATTGATGTCTCTTTTGCTTAATTGAGAAGAAAACAACTATAACTGACTTAAAACTCAATGATTCTCGTACGTACTTCAACCGATTGAAACATTGTATTGAATTAGAGGTTATTCATGAAGAGCACATCGAATTCGAGGTCGTTCGACCATATTTTGACTCCGGAAGCTCAAGATAGCTTCGGTTGTCCGATTACCTTATGTTCTTCGATTTTGGTTGTTCAAACCGTGCTTTACAAGCCTTTATCATGCTAGATTACTTCATTTCTTATATTAGAACATGAAATTGAAGCTTACTTGTTGATTTCAAAAGCATTTTGGTTCATAACCTCGATTGAAGTCTCTTTTGGTTAATCGAGAAGAAAACCACTATAACTGACTTAAAACTCAATGATTCTCGTACGTACTTCAACCGATTGATATATTGTATTGAATTAGAGCGTATTCATGAAGGGCGCATCGAATTTGAGGTCGTTTGACAATCTGTTGACTCCGAAAGCTCAAGATAGCTTCGGTTGACCGATTACCTTACGTTCATCGATTTTGGTAGTTCAAACCGTGCTTTCCAAGAAATTATCATGCTCGATTACTTCATTTCTTATATTAGAACAAGAAATTGAAGCTTACTCGTTGGTTTCAAAAGCATTTGAACTCATAACCTCGATTGAAGTCTCTTTTGCTGATTCGAGAAGAAAACCACTATAACTGACTTAAAACTCAATGATTCTCGTACGTACTTCAACCGATTGATACATTGTATTGAATTAGAGGTTATTCATGAAGAGCGCATTGAATTCGAGGTCGTTCGACCATATGTTGACTCTGGAAGATCAAGATAGCTTCGGTTGATCGATTACCTTATGTTCTTCGATTTTGGTAATTCAAACCGTGCTTTCCAAGCCTTTATCATGCTAGATTACATCATTTCTTATATTAGAACATGAAATTGAAGCTTACTCGTTGATTTCAAAAGCATTTGAGTTCATAACCTCGATTGAAGTCTCTTTTGCTTAATCGAGAAGAAAACCACTATAACTGACTTAAAACTCAATGATTCTTGTACGTACATCAACCGATTGATATATTGTATTGAATTAGGGGGTATTCATGAAGAGTGCATCGAATTTGAGGTCATTTGACCATCTGTTGACTCCGGAAGCTCAAGATAGCTTCGGTTGACCGATTACCTTACATTCTTCGATTTTGGCACTTAAAAGCGTGCTTTCAAAACCGTTATCATGCTCGACTTCATTTCTTATATTAGAACATGAAATTGAAGCTTACTCGTTGATTTCTAAAGCATTTGAGCTCATAACCTCGATTGAAGTCTCTTTAGCTTAATCGAGAAGAAAACCACTATAACTGACTTAAAACTCAATGATTCTCGTATGTACTTCAACCGATTGATACATTGTATTGAATTAGAGGTTATTCATGAAGAGCGCATTGAATTTGAGGTCGTTCGACCATATGTTGACTCCGGAAGCTCATGATAGCTTCGGTTGATCGATTACCTTATGTTCTTCGATTTTGGTAATTCAAACCGTGCTTTCCAAGCCTTTATCATGCTAGATTACTTCATTTCTTATATTAGAACATGAAATTGAAGCTTACTCGTTGATTTCAAAAGCATTTGAGTTCATAACCTCGATTGAAGTCTCTTTTGCTTAATCGAGAAGAAAACCACTATAACTGACTTAAAACTCAATGATTCTTCTACGTACATCAACCGATTGATATATTGTATTGAATTAGAGGGTATTCATGAAGAGTGCATCGAATTTGAGGTCGTTTGACCATCTGTTGACTCCGAAAGCCCAAGATAGCTTCGGTTGACCGATTACCTTACGTTCTTCGATTTTGGTAGTTCAAACAGTGCTTTCCAAGCAATTATCATGATCGATTACTTCATTTCTTATATTATAACAAGAAATTGAAGCTTACTCGTTGATTTCAAAAGCATTTGAGTTCATAACCTCGATTGAAGTCTCTTTTGCTTAATCGAGAAGAAAACCACTATAACTGACTTAAAACTCAATGATTCTTGTACGTACTTCAACCGATTGATATATTGTATTGAATTAGAGGGTATTCATGAAGAGTGCATTGAATTTGAGGTTGTTTGACCATATGTTGACTTCGGAAGCTCAAGATAGCTTCGGTTGACCGATTACCTTACGTTCTTCGATTTTGGCAGTTAAAACCGTGCTTTAAAAACCGTTATCATGCTCGATTACTTTATTTCTTATATTATAACATGAAATTGAAGCTTACTCATTGATTTCTAAAGCATTTGAGCTCATAACCTCGATTGATGTCTCTTTTGCTTAATTGAGAAGAAAACAACTATAACTGACTTAAAACTCAATGATTCTCGTACGTACTTCAACCGATTGAAACATTGTATTGAATTAGAGGTTATTCATGAAGAGCACATTGAATTCGAGGTCGTTCGACCATATTTTGACTCTGGAAGCTCAAGATAGCTTCTGTTGTCCGATTACCTTATGTTCTTCGATTTTGGTTGTTCAAACCGTGCTTTACAAGCCTTTATCATGCTAGATTACTTCATTTCTTATATTAGAAGATGAAATTGAAGATTACTTGTTCATTTCAAAAGCATTTGAGTTCATGACCTCGATTGAAGTCTCTTTTGGTTAATCGAGAAGAAAACCACTATAACTGACTTAAAACTCAATGATTCTCGTACGTACTTCAACCGATTGATATATTGTATTGAATTAGAGCGTACTAATGAAGGGCGCATCGAATTTGAGGTCGTTTAACCATCTTTTGACTCCGAAAGCTCAAGATTGCTTCGGTTGACCGATTATCTTACGTTCATCGATTTTGGTAGTTCAAACCGTGCTTTCCAAGCAATTATCATGCTCAATTACTTCATTTCTTATATTAGAACAAGAAATTGAAGCTTACTCGTTGGTTTCAAAAGCATTTGAACTCATAACCTCGATTGAAGTCTCTTTTGTTTATTCGAGAAGAAAACCACTATAACTGACTTAAAACTCAATGATTCTCGTACGTACTTCAACCGATTGATATATTGTATTGAATTAGAGCGTATTCCTGAAGGGCGCATCGAATTTGAGGTCGTTTGACCATCTGTTGACTCCGAAAGCTCAAGATAGCTTCGGTTGACCGATTACCTTACGTTCATCGATTTTGGTAGTTCAAACCGTGCTTTCCAAGCCTTTATCATGCTAGATTACATCATTTCTTATATTAGAACATGAAATTGAAGCTTACTCGTTGATTTCAAAAGCATTTGAGTTCATAACCTCGATTGAAGTCTCTTTTGCTTAATCGAGAAGAAAACCACTATAACTGACTTAAAACTCAATGATTCTTGTACGTACATCAACCGATTGATATATTGTATTGAATTAGGGGGTATTCACGAAGAGTGCATCGAATTTGAGGTCATTTGACCATCTGTTGACTCCGGAAGCTCAAGATAGCTTCGGTTGACCGATTACCTTACGTTCTTCGATTTTGGCAGTTAAAACCGTGCTTTCAAAACCGTTATCATGCTCGACTTCATTTCTTATATTAGAACATGAAATTGAAGCTTACTCGTTGATTTCTAAAGCATTTGAGCTCATAACCTCGATTGAAGTCTCTTTTGCTTAATCGAGAAGAAAACCACTATAACTGACTTAAAACTCAATGATTCTCGTATGTACTTCAACCGATTGATACATTGTATTGAATTAGAGGTTATTCATGAAGAGCGCATTGAATTTGAGGTCGTTCGACCATATGTTGACTCCGGAAGCTCATGATAGCTTCGGTTGATCGATTACCTTATGTTCTTCGATTTTGGTAATTTAAACCGTGCTTTCCAAGCCTTTATCATGCTAGATTACTTCATTTCTTATATTAGAACATGAAATTGATGCTTACTCATTGATTTCAAAAGCATTTGAGTTCATAACCTCGATTGAAGTCTCTTTTGCTTAATCGAGAAGAAAACCACTATAACTGACTTAAAACTCAATGATTCTCGTACGTACTTCAACCGATTGATATATTGTATTGAATTAGAGCGTATTCATGAAGGGCGCATCGAATTTGAGGTCGTTTGACAATCTGTTGACTCCGAAAGCTCAAGATAGCTTCGGTTGACCGATTACCTTACGTTCATCGATTTTGGTAGTTCAAACCGTGCTTTCCAAGAAATTATCATGCTCGATTACTTCATTTCTTATATTAGAACAAGAAATTGAAGCTTACTCATTGGTTTCAAAAGCATTTGAACTCATAACCTCGATTGAAGTCTCTTTTGCTGATTCGAGAAGAAAACCACTATAACTGACTTAAAACTCAATGATTCTCGTACGTACTTCAACCGATTGATACATTGTATTGAATTAGAGGTTATTCATGAAGAGCGCGTTGAATTCGAGGTCGTTCGACCATATGTTGACTCTGGAAGCTCAAGATAGCTTCGGTTGATCGATTACCTTATGTTCTTCGATTTTGGTAATTCAAACCGTGCTTTCCAAGCCTTTATCATGCTAGATTACATCATTTCTTATATTAGAACATGAAATTGAAGCTTACTCGTTGATTTCAAAAGCATTTGAGTTCATAACCTCGATTGAAGTCTCTTTTGCTTAATCGAGAAGAAAACCACTATAACTGACTTAAAACTCAATGATTCTTGTACGTACATCAACCGATTGATATATTGTATTGAATTAGGAGGTATTCATGAAGAGAGCATCGAATTTGAGGTCATTTGACCATCTGTTGACTCCGGAAGCTCAAGATAGCTTCGGTTGACCGATTACCTTACGTTCTTCGATTTTGGCAGTTAAAACCGTGCTTTCAAAACCGTTATCATGCTCGACTTCATTTCTTATATTAGAACATGAAATTGAAGCTTACTCGTTGATTTCTAAAGCATTTGAGCTCATAACCTCGATTGAAGTCTCTTTTGCTTAATCGAGAAGAAAACCACTATAACTGACTTAAAACTCAATGATTCTCGTATGTACTTCAACCGATTGATACATTGTATTGAATTTGAGGTTATTCATGAAGAGCGCATTGAATTTGAGGTCGTTCGACCATATGTTGACTCCGGAAGCTCATGATAGCTTCGGTTGATCGATTACCTTATGTTCTTCGATTTTGGTAATTTAAACCGTGCTTTCCAAGCCTTTATCATGCTAGATTACTTCATTTCTTATATTAGAACATGAAATTGATGCTTACTCATTGATTTCAAAAGCATTTGAGTTCATAACCTCGATTGAAGTCTCTTTTGCTTAATCGAGAAGAAAACCACTATAACTGACTTAAAACTCAATGATTCTTGTACGTACTTCAACCGATTGATATATTGTATTGAATTAGAGGGTATTCATGAAGAGTGCATCGAATTTGAGGTCGTTTGACCATCTGTTGACTCCGAAAGCCCAAGATAGCTTCGGTTGACTGATTACCTTACGTTCTTCGATTTTGGTATTTCAAACAGTGCTTTCCAAGCAATTATCATGATCGATTACTACATTTCTTATATTATAACAAGAAATTGAAGCTTACTCGTTGATTTCAAAAGCATTTGAGTTCATAACCTCGATTGAAGTCTCTTTTGCTTAATCGAGAAGAAAACCACTATAACTGACTTAAAACTCAATGATTCTTGTACGTAATTCAACCGATTGATATATTGTATTGAATTAGAGGGTATTCATGAAGAGTGCATTGAATTTGAGGTCGTTTGACCATCTGTTGACTCCGGAAGCTCAAGATAGCTTCGGTTGACCGATTACCTTACGTTCTTCGATTTTGGCAGTTAAAACCGTGCTTTAAAAACCGTTATCATGCTCGATTACTTTATTTCTTATATTAGAACATTAAGTTGAAGCTTACTCATTGATTTCTAAAGCATTTGAGCTCATAACCTCGATTGAAGTCTCTTTTGCTTAATTGAGAAGAAAACCACTATAACTGACTTAAAACTCAATGATTCTCGTACGTACTTTAACCGATTGAAACATTGTATTGAATTAGAGGTTATTCATGAAGAGCACATCGAATTCGAGGTCGTTCGACCATATTTTGACTCCGGAAGCTCAAGATAGCTTCGGTTGTCCGATTACCTTATGTTCTTCGATTTTGGTTGTTCAAACCGTGCTTTACAAGCCTTTATCATGCTAGATTACTTCATTTCTTATATTAGAACATGAAATTGAAGCTTACTTGTTGATTTCAAAAGCATTTTGGTTCATAACCTCGATTGAAGTCTCTTTTGGTTAATCGAGAAGAAAACCACTATAACTGACTTAAAACTCAATGATTCTCGTACGTACTTCAACCGATTGATATATTGTATTGAATTAGAGCGTATTCATGAAGGGCGCATCGAATTTGAGGTCGTTTGACAATCTGTTGACTCCGAAAGCTCAAGATAGCTTCGGTTGACCGATTACCTTACGTTCATCGATTTTGGTAGTTCAAACCGTGCTTTTCAAGAAATTATCATGCTCGATTACTTCATTTCTTATATTAGAACAAGAAATTGAAGCTTACTCGTTGGTTTCAAAAGCATTTGAACTCATAACCTCGATTGAAGTCTCTTTTGCTGATTCGAGAAGAAAACCACTATAACTGACTTAAAACTCAATGATTCTCGTACGTACTTCAACCGATTGATACATTGTATTGAATTAGAGGTTATTCATGAAGAGCGCGTTGAATTCGAGGTCGTTCGACCATATGTTGACTCTGGAAGCTCAAGATAGCTTCGGTTGATCGATTACCTTATGTTCTTCGATTTTGGTAATTCAAACCGTGCTTTCCAAGCCTTTATCATGCTAGATTACATCATTTCTTATATTAGAACATGAAATTGAAGCTTACTCGTTGATTTCAAAAGCATTTGAGTTCATAACCTCGATTGAAGTCTCTTTTGCTTAATCGAGAAGAAAACCACTATAACTGACTTAAAACTCAATGATTCTTGTACGTACATCAACCGATTGATATATTGTATTGAATTAGGGGGTATTCATGAAGAGTGCATCGAATTTGAGGACATTTGACCATCTGTTGACTCCGGAAGCTCAAGATAGCTTCGGTTGACCGATTACCTTACGTTCTTCGATTTTGGTAGTTCAAACAGTGCTTTCCAAGCAATTATCATGATCGATTACTTCATTTCTTATATTATAACAAGAAATTGAAGCTTACTCGTTGATTTCAAAAGCATTTGAGTTCATAACCTCGATTGAAGTCTCTTTTGCTTAATCGAGAAGAAAACCACTATAACTGACTTAAAACTCAATGATTCTTGTACGTACTTCAATCGATTGATATATTGTATTGAATTAGAGGGTATTCATGAAGAGTGCATTGAATTTGAGGTCGTTTGACCATATGTTGACTTCGGAAGCTCAAGATAGCTTCGGTTGACCGATTACCTTACGTTCTTCGATTTTGGCAGTTAAAACCGTGCTTTAAAAACCGTTATCATGCTCGATTACTTTATTTCTTATATTATAACATGAAATTGAAGCTTACTCATTGATTTCTAAAGCATTTGAGCTCATAACCTCGATTGATGTCTCTTTTGCTTAATTGAGAAGAAAACAACTATAACTGACTTAAAACTCAATGATTCTCGTACGTACTTCAACCGATTGAAACATTGTATTGAATTAGAGGTTATTCATGAAGAGCACATCGAATTCGAGGTCGTTCGACCATATTTTGACTCCGGAAGCTCAAGATAGCTTCGGTTGTCCGATTACCTTATGTTCTTCGATTTTGGTTGTTCAAACCGTGCTTTACAAGCCTTTATCATGCTAGATTACTTCATTTCTTATATTAGAAGATGAAATTGAAGATTACTTGTTCATTTCAAAAGCATTTGAGTTCATGACCTCGATTGAAGTCTCTTTTGGTTAATCGAGAAGAAAACCACTATAACTGACTTAAAACTCAATGATTCTCGTGCGTACTTCAACCGATTGATATATTGTATTGAATTAGAGCGTACTAATGAAGGGCGCATCGAATTTGAGGTCGTTTAACCATCTGTTGACTCCGAAAGCTCAAGATTGCTTCGGTTGACCGATTACCTTACGTTCATCGATTTTGGTAGTTCAAACCGTGCTTTCCAAGCAATTATCATGCTCAATTACTTCATTTCTTATATTAGAACAAGAAATTGAAGCTTACTCGTTGGTTTCAAAAGCATTTGAACTCATAACTTCGATTGAAGTCTCTTTTGTTTATTCGAGAAGAAAACCACTATAACTGACTTAAAACTCAATGATTCTCGTACGTACTTCAACCGATTGATATATTGTATTGAATTAGAGCGTATTCATGAAGGGCGCATCGAATTTGAGGTCGTTTGACCATCTGTTGACTCCGAAAGCTCAAGATAGCTTCGGTTGACCGATTACCTTACGTTCATCGATTTTGGTAGTTCAAATCGTGCTTTCCAAGCAATTATCATGCTCGATTATTTCATTTCTTATATTAGAACAAGAAATTGAAGCTTACTCGTTGGTTTCAAAAGCATTTGAACTCATAACCTCGATTGCAGTCTATTTTGCTTATTCGAGAAGAAAACCACTATAACTGACTTGAAAGAAAACTCAATGATTCTCGTACGTACTTCAACCGATTGATACATTGTATTAAATTAGAGGTTATTCATGAAGAGTGCATCGAATTTGAGGTCATTTGACCATCTGTTGACTCCGGAAGCTCAAGATAGCTTCGGTTGACCGATTACCTTACGTTCGTCGATTTTGGCAGTTAAAACCGTGCTTTAAAAACCGTTATCATGCTCGATTACATTATTTCTTATATAAGAACATGAAATTAAAGCTTAGTTATTGATTTCAAAAGCATTTGAGCTCATAACCTCGATTGAAGTCTCTTTTGCTTAATTGAGAAGAAAACCACTATAACTGACTTAAAACTCAATGATTCTCGTACGTACTTCAACCGATTGAAACATTGTATTGAATTAGAGGTTATTCATGAAGAGCACATCGAATTCGAGGTCGTTCGACCATATTTTGACTCTGGAAGCTCAAGATAGCTTCGGTTGACCGATTACCTTATGTTCTTCGATTTTGGTTGTTCAAACCGTGCTTTACAAGCCTTTATCATGCTAGATTACTTCATTTCTTATATTAGAACATGAAATTGAAGCTTACACGTTGATTTCAAAAGCATTTGAGGTCACAACCTCGATTGAAGTCTCTTTTGGTTAATCGAGAAGAAAACCACTATAACAGACTTAAAACTCAATGATTCTCGTACGTACTTCAACCGATTGATATATTGTATTGAATTAGAGCGTATTCATGAAGGGCGCATCGAATTTGAGGTCGTTTGACCATCTGTTGACTCCAAAAGCTCAAGATAGCTTTGGTTGACCGATTACCTTACGTTCATCGATTTTGGTAGTTCAAACCGTGCTTTCCAAGCAATTATCATGCTCGATTCCTTCATTTCTTATATTAGAACAAGAAATTGAAGCATACTCGGTTTCAAAAGCATTTGAACTCATAACCTCGATTGAAGTCTCTTTTGCTGATTCGAGAAGAAAACCACTATAACTGACTTAAAACTCAATGATTCTCGTACGTACTTCAAACGATTGATACATTGTATTGAATTAGAGGTTATTCATGAAGAGCGCATTGAATTCGAGGTCGTTCGACCATATGTTGACTCTGGAAGCTCAAGATAGCTTCGGTTGATCGATTACCTTATGTTCTTCGATTTTGGTAATTCAAACCGTGCTTTCCAAGCCTTTATCAAGCTAGATTACTTCATTTCTTATATTAGAACATGAAATTGAAGCTTACTCATTGATTTCAAAAGCATTTGAGTTCATAACCTCGATTGAAGTCTCTTTTGCTTAATCGAGAAGAAAACCACTATAACTAACTTAAAACTCAATGATTCTTGTACGTACGTCAACCGATTGATATATTGTATTGAATTAGAGGGTATTCAAGAAGAGTGCATCGAATTTGAGGTCATTTGACCATCTGTTGACTCCGGAAGCTCAAGATAGCTTCGGTTGACCGATTACCTTACGTTCTTGGATTTTGGCAGTTAAAACCGTGCTTTCAAAACCGTTATCATGCTCGATTACTTCATTTCTTATATTAGAACATGAAATTGAAGCTTACTCGTTGATTTCTAAAGCATTTGAGCTCATAACCTCGATTTAAGTCTCTTTTGCTTAATCGAGAAGAAAACCACTATATCTGACTTAAAACTCAATGATTCTCGTACGTACTTCAACCGATTGACACATTGTTTTGAATTAGAGGTTAATCATGAAGAGAGCATTGAATTTGAGGTCGTTCGACCATATGTTGACTCCGGAAGCTCATGATAGCTTCGGTTGATCGATTACCTTATGTTCTTCGATTTTGGTAATTCAAACCGTGCTTTGCAAGCCTTTATCATGCTAGATTACATCATTTCTTATATTAGAACATGAAATTGAAGCTTACTCGTTGATTTCAAAAGCATTTGAGTTCATAACCACGATTGAAGTCTCTTTTGCTTAATCGAGAAGAAAACCACTATAACTGACTTAAAACTCAATGATTCTTGTACGTACTTCAACCGATTGATATATTGTATTGAATTAGAGGGTATTCATGAAGAGTGCATCGAATTTGAGGTCGTTTGACCATCTGTTGACTCCGAAAGCCCAAGATAGCTTCGGTTGACCGATTACCTTACGTTCTTCGATTTTGGTAGTTCAAACAGTGCTTTCCAAGCAATTATCATGATCGATTACTTCATTTCTTATATTAGAACAAGAAATTGAAGCTTACTCATTGATTTCAAAAGCATTTGAGTTCATAACCTCGATTGAAGTCTCTTTTGCTTAATCGAGAAGAAAACCACTATAACTGACTTAAAACTCAATGATTCTCGTACGTACTTCAACCGATTGAAACATTGTATTGAATTAGAGGTTATTCATGAAGAGCACATCGAATTCAAGGTCGTTCGACCATATTTTGACTCTGGAAGCTCAAGATAGCTTCGGTTGACCGATTACCTTATGTTCTTCGATTTTGGTTGTTCAAACCGTGCTTTACAAGCCTTTATCATGCTAGATTACTTCATGTCTTATATTAGAACATGAAATTGAATCTTACTTGTTGATTTCAAAAGCATTTGAGTTCATAACCTCGATTGAAGTCTCTTTTGGTTAATCGAGAAGAAAACCACTATAACTGACTTAAAACTCAATGATTCTCGTACGTACTTCAACCGATTGATATATTGTATTGAATTAGAGCGTACTAATGAAGGGCGCATCGAATTTGAGGTCGTTTAACCATCTGTTGACTCCGAAAGCTCAAGATTGCTTCGGTTGACCGATTACCTTACGTTCATCGATTTTGGTAGTTCAAACCGTGCTTTCCAAGCAATTATCATGCTCAATTACTTCATTTCTTATATTAGAACAAGAAATTGAAGCTTACTCGTTGGTTTCAAAAGCATTTGAACTCATAACCTCGATTGAAGTCTCTTTTGTTTATTCGAGAAGAAAACCACTATAACTGACTTAAAACTCAATGATTCTCGTACGTACTTCAACCGATTGATATATTGTATTGAATTAGAGCGTATTCATGAAGGGCGCATCGAATTTGAGGTCGTTTGACCATCTGTTGACTCCGAAAGCTCAAGATAGCTTCGGTTGACCGATTACCTTACGTTCATCGATTTTGGTAGTTCAAACCGTGCTTTCCAAGCAATTATCATGCTCGATTATTTCATTTCTTATATTAGAACAAGAAATTGAAGCTTACTCGTTGGTTTCAAAAGCATTTGAACTCATAACCTCGATTGCAGTCTATTTTGCTTATTCGAGAAGAAAACCACTATAACTGACTTGAAAGAAAACTCAATGATTCTCGTACGTACTTCAACCGATTGATACATTGTATTGAATTAGAGGTTATTCATGAAGAGTGCATCGAATTTGAGGTCATTTGACCATCTGTTGACTCCGGAAGCTCAAGATAGCTTCGGTTGACCGATTACCTTACGTTCGTCGATTTTGGCAGTTAAAACCGTGCTTTAAAAACCGTTATCATGCTCGATTACATTATTTCTTATATAAGAACATGAAATTAAAGCTTAGTTATTGATTTCAAAAGCATTTGAGCTCATAAACTCGATTGAAGTCTCTTTTGCTTAATTGAGAAGAAAACCACTATAACTGACTTAAAACTCAATGATTCTCGTACGTACTTAAACCGATTGAAACATTGTATTGAATTAGAGGTTATTCATGAAGAGCACATCGAATTCGAGGTCGTTCGACCATATTTTGACTCTGGAAGCTCAAGATAGCTTCGGTTGACCGATTACCTTATGTTCTTCGATTTTGGTTGTTCAAACCGTGCTTTACAAGCCTTTATCATGCTAGATTACTTCATTTCTTATATTAGAACATGAAATTGAAGCTTACACGTTGATTTCAAAAGCATTTGAGGTCACAACCTCGATTGAAGTCTCTTTTGGTTAATCGAGAAGAAAACCACTATAACAGACTTAAAACTCAATGATTCTCGTACGTATTTCAACCGATTGATATATTGTATTGAATTAGAGCGTATTCATGAAGGGCGCATCGAATTTGAGGTCGTTTGACCATCTGTTGACTCCGAAAGCTCAAGATAGCTTCGGTTGACCGATTACCTTACGTTCATCGATTTTGGTAGTTCAAACCGTGCTTTCCAAGCAATTATCATGCTCGATTCCTTCATTTCTTATATTAGAACAAGAAATTGAAGCATACTCGGTTTCAAAAGCATTTGAACTCATAACCTCGATTGAAGTCTCTTTTGCTGATTCGAGAAGAAAACCACTATAACTGACTTAAAACTCAATGATTCTCGTACGTACTTCAAACGATTGATAAATTGTATTGAATTAGAGGTTATTCATGAAGAGCGCATTGAATTCGAGGTCGTTCGACCATATGTTGACTCTGGAAGCTCAAGATAGCTTCGGTTGATCGATTACCTTATGTTCTTCGATTTTGGTAATTCAAACCGTGCTTTCCAAGCCTTTATCAAGCTAGATTACTTCATTTCTTATATTAGAACATGAAATTGAAGCTTACTCATTGATTTCAAAAGCATTTGAGTTCATAACCTCGATTGAAGTCTCTTTTGCTTAATCGAGAAGAAAACCACTATAACTAACTTAAAACTCAATGATTCTTGTACGTACGTCAACCGATTGATATATTGTATTGAATTAGAGGGTATTCATGAAGAGTGCATCGAATTTGAGGTCATTTGACCATCTGTTGACTCCGGAAGCTTAAGATAGCTTCGGTTGACCGATTACCTTACGTTCTTGGATTTTGGCAGTTAAAACCGTGCTTTCAAAACCGTTATCATGCTCGATTACTTCATTTCTTATATTAGAACATGAAATTGAAGCTTACTCGTTGATTTCTAAAGCATTTGAGCTCATAACCTCGATTTAAGTCTCTTTTGCTTAATCGAGAAGAAAACCACTATATCTGACTTAAAACTCAATGATTCTCGTACGTACTTAAACCGATTGACACATTGTTTTGAATTAGAGGTTAATCATGAAGAGAGCATTGAATTTGAGGTCGTTCGACCATATGTTGACTCCGGAAGCTCATGATAGCTTCGGTTGATCGATTACCTTATGTTCTTCGATTTTGGTAATTCAAACCGTGCTTTGCAAGCCTTTATCATGCTAGATTACATCATTTCTTATATTAGAACATGAAATTGAAGCTTACTCGTTGATTTCAAAAGCATTTGAGTTCATAACCACGATTGAAGTCTCTTTTGCTTAATCGAGAAGAAAACCACTATAACTGACTTAAAACTCAATGATTCTTGTACGTACTTCAACCGATTGATATATTGTATTGAATTAGAGGGTATTCATGAAGAGTGCATCAAATTTGAGGTCGTTTGACCATCTGTTGACTCCGAAAGCCCAAGATAGCTTCGGTTGACCGATTACCTTACGTTCTTCGATTTTGGTAGTTCAAACAGTGCTTTCCAAGCAATTATCATGATCGATTACTTCATTTCTTATATTAGAACATGAAATTGAAGCTTACTCGTTGATTTCAAAAGCATTTGAGTTCATAACCTCGATTGAAGTCTCTTTTGCTTAATCGAGAAGAAAACCACTATAACTGACTTAAAACTCAATGATTCTCGTACGTACTTCAACCGATAGAAACATTGTATTGAATTATAGGTTATTCATGAAGAGCACATCGAATTCGAGGTCGTTCGACCATATTTTGACTCTGGAAGCTCAAGATAGCTTCGGTTGACCGATTACCTTATGTTCTTCGATTTTGGTTGTTCAAACCGTGCTTTACAAGCCTTTATCATGCTAGATTACTTCATGTCTTATATTAGAACATGAAATTGAAGCTTACTTGTTGATTTCAAAAGCATTTGAGTTCATAACCTCGATTGAAGTCTCTTTTGGTTAATCGAGGAGAAAACCACTATAACTGACTTAAAACTCAATGATTCTTGTACGTACTTCAACCGATTGATATATTGTATTGAATTAGAGCGTACTAATGAAGGGCGCATCGAATTTGAGGTCGTTTAACCATCTGTTGACTTCGAAAGCTCAAGATTGCTTCGGTTGACCGATTACCTTACGTTCATCGATTTTGGTAGTTCAAACCGTGCTTTCCAAGCAATTATCATGCTCGATTACTTCATTTCTTATATTAGAACAAGAAATTGAAGCTTACTCGTTGGTTTCAAAAGCATTTGAACTCATAACCTCGATTGAAGTCTCTTTTGTTTATTCGAGAAGAAAACCATTATAACTGACTTAAAACTCAATGATTCTCGTAGGTACTTCAACCGATTGATACATTGTATTGAATTAGAGGTTATTCATGAAGAGCGCATTGAATTCTCGTATTGAAGTAATCAAGCATGACAAAAGGCTTTGAAAGCACGGTTTGAACTACCAAAATCGAAGAACGTAAGGTAATCTGTCAATCGAAGCTATCTTGACCTTCCGAAGTCAACAGATGGTCGAACAACCTCGAATTCGATGCGCTCTTTATGAATAACCTCTAATTCAATACAATATATCAATCGATTGAAGTACGTAAGAGAATTATTGAGTTTTAAGTCAGTTATAGTGGTTTTCTTCTCGATTAAGCAAAAGAGACTTCAATTGAGGTTATGCACTCAAATGCATTTGAAATCAATGAGTAAGCTTCATTTTCATGTTATAATATAAGAAATGATGTAATCGAGCATGATAATTGCTTGGAAAGCACGGTTTGAACTACCAAAATCGAAGAACGTAAGGTAATCGGTCAACCGAAGCTATCTTGAGCTTCCGGAGTCAACAGATGGTCAAACGACCTCAAATAAGATGCGCTCTTCATGAATACCCTCTAATTCACTACAATATATCAATCGGTTGAAGTACATACTAGAATCATTGAGTTTTAAGTCAGTTATAGTGGTTTTCTTCTCGATTAAGCAAAAGAGACTTCAATCGGGGTTATGAGCTCAAATGCTTTCGAAATCAATGAGTAAACTTAAATTTCATGTTCTATTATAAGAAATGATGTAATTGAACATGATAAAGGCGTGGAAAGCACGGTTTGAACTACGAATATCGAAGAACGTAAGGTAATCGGTCACCCGAAGCTATCTTGAGCTTCCGGAATTAACAGATGGTCGAACGACTTTGAATTCGATGCGCTCTTCATGAATAACATCTAATTCTATACAATATATCAATCGGTTGAAGTACATACGTGAATCATTGAGTTTTAAGTCAGTTATAGTGGTTTTCTTCTCGATTAAGCAAAATAGACTTCAATCGAGGTTATGTGCTCAAATGCTTTTGAAATCAACGAGTAAGCTTCTATTACATGTTCTAATATAAGAAATGAAGTAATCTTGCATGATAAAGACTTGGAAAGCACGGTTTGAACTACCAAAGTCGAAGAACGTAAGGTAATCGGTCAACCGAAGCTATCTTGAGCTTTCGAAGTCAACAGATGGTCGAACGACCTCGAATTCGATGCGCTCTTCATGAATACCCTCTAATTCAATACAATATATCAATCGGTTGAAGTACGTAAGAGAATCATTGAGTTTTATGTCAGTTATAGTGGTTTTCTTCTCGATTAAGCAAAAGAGAATTCAATCGAGGTTATGAGCTCAAATGATTTTGAAATCAACGAGTAAGCTTCAATTTCATGTTCTAATATAAGAAATGAAGTAATCGAGCATGATAATTTCTTGGAAAGCACGGTTTGAACTACCAAAATCGAAGAACGTAAGGTAATCGGTCAACCGAAGCTATCTTGAGCTTCCGAAGTCAACAGATGGTCGAACGACCTCGAATTCGATGCGCTCTTCATGAATACCCTCTAATTCAATACAATATATCACTCGGTTGAAGTACGTAAGAGAATCATTGAGTTTTAAGTCAGTTATAGTGGTTTTCTTGTCAATCAAGCAAAAGAGACTTCAATCGAGGTTTTTTTTTTTTTTTTTTTTTTTTAATCAAAACACCCGAGAGGGTGAGGGGTTAGGCGGACCCCTAACCTGTATATAAAACCAAACCAATCGAACAATGTCTGTGGGAGGTAACACTAAAAATGAGTGCTATCCCCACTACAAAGGAAAAGCCAAAGACTGACATGAGGAGGACCCGTAGAGGACCCAACCCCTCACTACAAATGGAAAAAACACAAGAAACTACAAACATTACATTGAGAAGGCCCAAAAGTGACCATCTCGGGAGACTAACAACATCACCTATCAGCACAAGATACCACAGAGATGCCTGCATGATAGGCTATGAGTACCGGAACCTGAAGTTGGGGTAGCCCAACTGATCCATCCGAACCAGCGCCAGGAAGTAGCGGGGGGCGCTGGAGGAGTCGTAGTGCACCATGGTGTCGGTCTGAAGACCCCGACGCGCCATGAAGTCTGCAGGCTTGTTCCCCTCACGAGGGATATGGGAGAACCGAGCCTGAATGCCTCTGAGCCGGAGGCGGATCCGCGTCAATATGTGACGAGTGGCCGCGGACCCGTGCCGACCCGAGGTGAGGAGAGTGACAACAGCCGACGCATCCATCTCGATCCAGATGTGGGAGGAGAGCGTAGTCGCCAGCTCCAGCCCGTGGAGGAGCGCCAGGAGCGGTGTCGGGTCAGATGATCAACTTCGAGAAGAGCAACTTCTACCTGAACGACCATCACATTGAGGACTGGCAGCACATGATTCGTGAGGTCGGGGGCTTTCAGAGAGGCACTATCCCCTTCACCTATCTCGGGGTGCCCATCTACAAGGGTCACAAGAAGCATACCCTCTTCCTGGAGTTGAGACAGCGGATCAGTAACCGTATCCACAGTTGGTCGCACAGGCATCTCACGTTTGGGGGTCGCCTGGCTCTGATCAAGAGCACCCTCTCCACCATCTCGTTGCATGTTCTCCAGGCTATCCAAGTCCCGAAGAAGGTGTTGCATGGCCTCGAGCAGTTGATGGCGAGGTACTTCTGGGGGGCTGTGGGTGAGGAGAAGAAGATTCACTGGGTCAGTTGGAAGCAGATCTGTCTCCCGGTGGATGAGGGTGGCTTGGGTATTCGCAGGCTGTCCGACATGGTCACGGCCTTCAGCTATAAGCTTTGGTGGAGGTTCCAGGCCCGTGATTCGCTGTGGGCTAGGTACCTGTGGCAGAAGTACTCGTATCCTTTGTATGGTTTTTCTGCTTCGCATAGTACTGTGTGGCGTCGTCTTTTGCATGTCGGTATTCGTGCGCATGAATTTATATGTTGGTCCTTGGGTGCAGGGAGAGTGTCGTTTTGGGACGATAGTTGGTTTAGGGACTACCCCCTTTCTGTCTATCGGCCCAATGGCGGCCCTCGACCTAATGTGTCTTTCTTTTGGCATGACTCTGCTTGGGATCTTAATCGTTTGCATGCTTTCTGTGCTCCCTACTTGTCTATTGATCTGTTGGTTGATGTGAGCTGGACTCCGGTGTTGTGGGGCGAGGAGGATGTGATGAGGTGGACACTTACCAGCCATGGCGGGTTCACCGTGACTTCCGCATGGGACAAGATCAGGTACAGGCGACCTAAGCTCTCTCTCTTTGGTGACATTTGGAGTCGGTGTCTTACCCCCACTATATCTGTCTTTCTGTGGCGTCTCCTCCTTGGTCGTGTCCCCATCGAGTCTATCCTCCAGTCCAGGGGTATCTCCCTCGCCTCTATGTGTCAATGTTGCTCGTCTCCCCAGGTCGAGTCCACTATGCATGTCTTTGAATGGAGTGAGTCTGCTAGGGCTGTGTGGTCCCATTTTTCCGACTGGTTCCCTGCACAGACACAAGCACACACGCGCACTGACATTGCACGTAGTTTAGGTAGATGGAGGCTCCGCTTCCCTCGGGCTCCTTGCACACACATATCTTTTTTGGTTCCTTGCTTGGTGATTTGGTTTATCTGGACGGAAAGGAATAGCCACAAGCACCGTGGGGTTCCTTTCCGTAGTTCTCACGTTATTTGGCAGGTTACTCATCACCTGCAGTCTCTTGTGGCTGCTCGACTCCTCCTCCCGGCTCACTGGGCGGGGTGCCGCCCCCAGGTTCCCTTCATGCCGCCCGCGGAGCCGGTCCCGCGGCCCCTCCGCTCCCGCATGGTCCGTTGGCTCCCTCCTGAAGCCCCTTGGGTGAAGCTGAACACGGATGGTTCGTTTGACACTGGTACGAGACTTCAATCGAGGTTATGAGCTCAAATGCTTTTGAAATCAACGAGTAAGCTTCAATTTCATGTTCTAATATAAGAAATGAAGTAATCAAGCATGACAAAAGGCTTTGAAAGCACGGTTTGAACTACCAAAATCGAAGAACGTAAGGTAATCTGTCAACCGAAGCTATCTTGACCTTCCGGAGTCAACAGATGGTCGAACAACCTCGAATTCGATGCGCTCTTCATGAATAACCTCTAATTCAATACAATGTATCAATCGGTTGATCTACGTACGAGAATCATTGAGTTTTAAGTCAGTTGTAGTGGTTTTCTTCTCGATCAAGCAAAAGAGACTTCAATCGAGGTTATGAGCTCCAATGCTTTTGTAATCAACGAGTAACCTTCAATTTCATGTTCTAATATAATAAATGAAATAATCGATCATGATAAAGGCTAGGAAAGCACGGTTTGAACTACCAAAATTGAAGAACGTAAGGTAATCGGTCAACCGAAGCTATCTTGAGCTTCCGAAGTCAACAGATGGTCGAACGACCTCGAATTCAATGCGCTCTTCATGAATACCCTCTAATTCAATACAATATATCAATCGGTTGAAGTACGTAAGAGAATCATTGAGTTTTAAGTCAGTTATAGTGGTTTTCTTGTCGATTAAGCAAAAGAGACTTCAATCGAGGTTATGAGCTCAAATGCTTTTGAAATCAACGAGTAAGCTTCAATTTCATGTTCTAATATAAGAAATGAAGTAATCAAGCATGACAAAAGGCTTTGAAAGCACGGTTTGAACTACCAAAATCGAAGAACGTAAGGTAATCTGTCAACCGAAGCTATCTTGACCTTCCGGAGTCAACAGATGGTCGAACAACCTCGAATTCGATGCGCTCTTCATGAATAACCTCTAATTCAATACAATGTATCAATCAGTTGATCTACGTACGAGAATCATTGAGTTTTAAGTCAGTTGTAGTGGTTTTCTTCTCGATCAAGCAAAAGAGACTTCAATCGAGGTTATGAGCTCCAATGCTTTTGAAATCAACGAGTAAGCTTCAATTTCATGTTCTAATATAATAAATGAAATAATCGATCATGATAAAGGCTAGGAAAGCACGGTTTGAACTACCAAAATTGAAGAACGTAAGGTAATCGGTCAACCGAAGCTATCTTGTGCTTCCGAAGTCAACAGATGGTCGAACGACCTCGAATTCGATGCGCTCTTCATGAATACCCTCTAATTCAATACAATATATCAATCGGTTGAAGTACGTAAGAGAATCATTGAGTTTTAAGTCAGTTATCGTGGTTTTCTTGTCGATTAAGCAAAAGAGAATTCAATCGAGGTTATGAGCTCAAATGCTTTTGAAATCAACGAGTAAGCTTCAATTTCATGTTCTAATATAAGAAATGAAGTAATCAAGCATGACAAAAGGCTTTGAAAGCACGGTTTGAACTACCAAAATCGAAGAACGTAAGGTAATCTGTCAACCGAAGCTATCTTGACCTTCCGGAGTCAACAGATGGTCGAACAACCTCGAATTCGATGCGCTCTTAATGAATAACCTCTAATTCAATACAATGTATCAATCGGTTGATCTACGTACGAGAATCATTGAGTTTTAAGTCAGTTGTAGTGGTTTTCTTCTCGATCAAGCAAAAGAGACTTCAATCGAGGTTATGAGCTCCAATGCTTTTGAAATCAACGAGTAAGCTTCAATTTCATGTTCTAATGTAATAAATGAAATAATCGATCATGATAAAGGCTAGGAAAGCACGGTTTGAACTACCAAAATTGAAGAACGTAAGGTAATCGGTCAACCGAAGCTATCTTGAGTTTCCGGAGTCAACAGATGGTCGAACGACCTCGAATTCGATGCGCTCTTATGAATAACCTCTAATTCAATACAATATATCAATCGGTTGAAGTACGTAAGATAATCATTGAGTTTTAAGTCAGTTATAGTGGTTTTCTTGTCGATTAAGCAAAAGAGACTTCAATCGAGGTTATGAGCTCAAATGCTTTTGAAATCAACGAGTAAGCTTCAATTTCATGTTCTAATATAAGAAATGAAGTAATCGAGCATGACAAAAGGCTTTGAAAGCACGGTTTGAACTACCAAAATCGAAGAACGTAAGGTAATCGGTCAACCGAAGCTATCTTGAGCTTCCGAAATCAGCAGATGGTCGAACGACCTCGAATTAGATACGCTCTTCATGAATAACCTCTAATTCAATAAAATATATCAATCGGTTGAAGTACGTAAGAGAATCATTGAGTTTTATGTCAGTTATAGTGGTTTTCTTCTCGGTTAAGCAAAAGAGAATTCAATCGAGGTTATGAGCTCAAATGATTTTGAAATCAACGAGTAAGCTTCAATTTCATGTTCTAATATAAGAAAAGAAGTAATCGAGCATGATAATTTCTCGGAAAGCACGGTTTGAACTACCAAAATCGAAGAACGTAAGGTAATCTGTCAACCGAAGCTATCTTGACCTTCCGGAGTCAACAGATGGTCGAACAACCTCGAATTTGATGCGCTCTTCATGAATAACCTCTAATTCAATACAATGTACCAATCGGTTGATGTACGTACGAGAATCATTGAGTTTTAAGTCAGTTGTAGTGGTTTTCTTCTCGATCAAGCAAAAGAGACATCAATCGAGGTTATGAGCTCCAATGCTTTTGAAATCAACGAGTAAGCTTCAATTTCATGTTCTAATATAATAAATGAAATAATCGATCATTATAATGGCTAGGAAAGCACGGTTTGAACTACCAAAATTGAAGAACGTAAGGTAATCGGTCAACCGAAGCTATCTTGAGCTTCCGGAGTCAACAGATGGTCGAACGACCTCGAATTCGATGTGCTCTTCATGAATAACATCTAATTCAATACAATATATTAATCGGTTGAAGTACGTAAGAGAATCATTGAGTTTTAAGTCAATTATATTGGTTTTCTTGTCGATTAAGCAAAAGAGACTTCAATCGAGGTTATGAGCTCAAATGCTTTTGAAATCAACGAGTAAGCTTCAATTTCATGTTCTAATATAAGTAATGAAGTAATCTAACATGATAAAGGCTTGGAAAGCACGGTTTAAACTACCAAAATCGAAGAACGTAAAGTTATCGGTCAACCGAAGCTATCTTGAGCTTTCGGAGTCAACAGATGGTCGAACGACCTCGAATTCGATGTGCTCTTCATGAATAACCTCTAATTCAATACAATGTATCAATCGGTTGATGTACGTACGTGAATCATTGAGTTTTAAGTCAGTTGTAGTGGTTTTCTTCTCGATCAAGCAAAAGAGAATTCAATCAAGGTTATGAGCTCCAATGCTTTTGAAATCAACGAGTAAGCTTCAATTTCATGTTCTAATATAATAATTGAAATAATCGATCATGATAAAGGCTAGGAAAGCACGGTTTGAACTACCAAAATTGAAGAACGTAAGGTAATCGGTCAACCGAAGCTATCTTGAGCTTCCGGAGTCAACAGATGGTCGAACGACCTTGAATTCGATGCGCTCTTCATGAATAACCTCTAATTCAATAAAATATATCAATCGGTTGAAGTACGTAAGAGAATCATTGAGTTTTATGTCAGTTATAGTGGTTTTCTTCTCGATTAAGCAAAAGAGACTTCAATCGAGGTTATGAACTCAAATGCTTTTGAAATCAATGAGTAAGCTTCAATTTCATGTTATAATATAAGAAATGAAGTAATCTAGCATGATAAAGGCTTGGAAAGCACGGTTTGAACTACCAAATTCGAAGAACGTAAGGTAATCTGTTGGGAATTGTTAAGGACCTATTTGTTAAGGGGGAACTTTATGGGACACTTTATAAATGAAGTTATTTGTTTTGATTTGATCCCAAAACCCCAAGTGTCCTGTTCCCAAGTGACCCTATTTGATGTAGAAAATAGGTTAGAATTTTTCTAAGCCTATACTGTTAGGATGGCTTTGATTTGCTTAAATTTTTAGACTGCAGAAATTCCAAGTGAAGGCCACTCACTTGAGTGTGTTTTTCAAGCAAAGCGAGTCTACCGAAGCTGAAGTAAAGCGTGCCGAAGCGTAGCGAGCGCTACAGTGGAATCAAAGCGAGTCCACCAAAGCAATGCGAAGCGAGCGCTACAAAGAAAAGCCGAAGCGAGTCAACGCGAGTCAACATTTATTAAAGCGGTCACTTCGGAACCTCATTTCCTAAGCGACTCGCTACAAACTGACCCTGAAGCGACTCACTTTGAAGCGGCCACTACGACTTCAAAGCGAAGCGAGCCATCACCTACCAGAAAGCGACAGCACAACTCCCGGCCATATTTTGAACTCCAGTCAACAAAGAGATCGTCGCATTAATTACGAGATCTCCACGTGTCGAACACGGAGAGGAGCCAAGGAGTTGACTGCCAGGCCGACAGGGCGCCGCTACAGTACTGGCTCGCTCCAGTTACTGTTAAGTTTGTAACTTAGCCATTTTCGGCAAAGAGACAAACTGCGCACCGGCAAAAGCGTATGCCTGCGCAAAGTACTGTCGAGAGGAGGAGGGACAAGGCCACCAACCAAGCAACGGATCTCGCCATCCCTCCGCCTATAAATAGTGAAGGATCACAACGTGAAGAAACAAAACACTACTTGAGCATTCGAGCGCCCACAACAAACAAACACTCCCAAGCCTTTGAGCAATTCTTCGAGTCTTTGTTTTCAAGTGTTCTCCGAGTTTCCAGTTCATCGGAACTCGTCTTCACAACCTTCACACTTAGAGTCTAAGCCCACTTCAAATATCCAAGCTTAGAAGAAGAGCTCTAGCCTACTTTGTATCTACTGTAAAGAGCTCTTCATAGTGTGTCCGTCAACCAAAAACCCTAAACTCTGTCTGTTAGGTTTTTGAGTCGTCGTTAGGTTGTCTCGATCCAAGGCTCTTCTTTCATCGATTGAAGAAGTCTCGATCATATAGTTTAGATCCAAGCTTGCACCTACATCGTTTGTGTGAAGCTCGATCGAAGCTAGGCTGTAAGGAGAGCCCGTAATCTCCCTATCTGTGTTTGACTGAAGCAAGTGAAGCTTCCAGTCTTGTCTAGGTTTGAGTAGTGAACCCGCAATCACTACGTCTGTCGTTGGATCCAGGCAAGTGAAGCCCGATCTCGACCAGGTTTTTGAAGGACCCGTAACCTTCAAGTTCTTGAGTGAAGAGAACAGTTGCCGTCGTGCAACAAGTGGACGTAGGAGTTTTATCTCCGAACCACTATAAATCTCTGTGTCGTATCTCTCTAAACCCTGAACTCTTTACTTTGATTATTCATTGCACGCGCATCTAAACAAACGAACTTGGATTCTTTAATTACTTAGGAAAGATTTTAGCTCACCGAATTTCCGCATACACGAGTAAAGACTCCCTCTTGATCAAAGTCCTTACTTCGGTCAAGCAGGCAAGCTACGTACTGTAGATCTAGCTTCAGCTAGGTCTTAAGTGTCAAGCGAGCTCTTTACTTGTCACTCTGAGTTAAAGGGAAAAAGTTGAAAAACTTAAAATACGTATTCACCCCCCCCCCCCTCTACGTATTTTCCCTATTAACAAACCGGGACCAACAAGTGGTATCAGAGCAGCGGTTCTTTCGAGCCTCTGCTTTGCATATCTGAAGCGAGTCCCCACTCACTTCACGTTGTCTCACTGAACCGGATCCTATTTCCTAAGTGCATCAAAAACCTCACCCACGCATATTGCATTTACTGCTGATAGTTTGCTATGTCTACATATAGTGCATCCAGTCTTCCACAGTTCTCGATCGAAGGATACGAGACATGGAGTTTCCGAGTCGAGAGCTTCCTATGCTCCATCCATGACTGGATGTGGGAAGTTATAGAGGATGGACCAATCGAAATCAGGAAAGCCGTCTCTGAGAACGTCCCAGCTGCCGAAGGTCGGGCTGCCCATGTCCGACAACGGTACGTAGAGAAGGACAAAGATGAGTACACTCCGAATGACTTCAAAGTCGCCAACCTCGACAAAATCGCACGTCACACAATGCAGAGCACCGTGTCGGACGCCTATCTACCACGGATAAGGAATTGCGCAACGGCGAAAGAAATGTGGGAAACACTAGCCCTCATTTCTCAAGGCACAGACAAAATCAAAGAAAACAAGCTTGCCGTTCAGATGCGGGAGTTTGAAAGTCTGATAATGAAGCCAGGAGAGTCCATCGACGCCTTCGAGCTGAGAGTTACGAACATCATTGCAACTCTCAACTCACTTGGGAAGGAACTCACAGATAAGGAAGTCAACCTGAAGATTGTCCGAGCTCTCACGAGGAAGTGGCAGACAATGAAGGAGCTGTACCTAGCTACCAAAGATCTATCGAAGCTCACACCGGAGATTCTGTTCTCCGAACTCAAAGCTCATGAATTCGATCTGAATCGAATGAACCTCGACGAAGAGGATGAAGCTCCCACGACGTCAAAGGGTGTAGCTTTCAAAGCTGCTGAAGGGCCAAGTGACCAGTCGCTAGCCAAGATGACGAGGGAAGAGTTGGAAGAACATATTGCGTTCTTATCCAAGAACTTCAACAAAATGAATTCTCGAGTGGACAAATACAAAAGATTCTACAAGCAATACAAAGGGAGGAGCACTGATGCTCGAGAAGGAAAAGGAAAAAGAGAAGAGACGACCAAGCCGATCCCGCGCGACATGATGGATGTGGAGTGCTATCACTGCCACAAGATGGGCCACTACAAATCCGATTGCCCGAAGCTGAGTACAAAGGAGCGAGAGGAACTTAAAGCTAAGAGGGATGCTCCAAGGCGAGCGCTCGTAGCGAGTGAAATGCCGGTCGCTTCAACTGAAGAAATCGCTAGCGACTCGGATGCATTCACAGATCCCAACTCCAGTGAGGGAGAGGATCTTGGACTCATGGCGCTCACCGACGAAGAAACCGGAGAGGTATTCATCTATCCTCGACATGGAGTGAGTTGCTTGACAAGCACAATAAATTGTCAAGTGACAACGAAGTGTTAAAACAAGCTTTGTCTCAAAGCGAGAAGGAGAACCGAAAGCTAGCCACTGAGCTTGACCAAGTCAAACTTAACTTAAGGGCTATGACTAGTAAGTTCGAGGATCTCTTCGCGAGACATCAAAGCTTGGAAGGAAGGTATGAAACCCAGTCCGCTCTAGTTGCCAATTTAAACAAAGCTTCATACGCTAGGCAAGCACTAGAGAGCTCACTTCTACCTTTTGGTAGAAAGGGAGGACTCGGATATGAGGGTGGACCTTCCAAGCCGACTGTCTTTGTTGGTGCCTCTCACACGACACCATCAGTCACTTTGGAATTGCCCACTGCATCCAAAGCGACCACCAACAAAGATAAAGGCCAAATGGCTGAGAACCCTAAGAAGAAGCCAATGAAGATGTCTATATCTTCAAGGGCAGAAACTATGGGCAAGCAAAGACCAACTGTCCCTAGCACTCACAATGCTAAAGCTTACCAATTCAAAGGTAAAGGGAAAACAGTTGTAGCTTCCAAGTCTCAGGCCAAGACACCAGAGACAAAGGATCTCCCTTTTAAGAAAAGGAGTAATGTCTATGTGTCACGTTATCCGGACTGGAGATGGTCCAACCGGACTAACGTTGAGGGGGAAGAATTCGAAGCACCAAAGAGGCCGCTTCGAACTCCCAAGGTTACTCAAGCGAGTCGGGGTCAAAACCCTAGTTGGACCGCTTCGAGAAAACCTAGTGAGCCGCTTCGACAGACTGTAAAACCTAAGTCAGTCTCTAAGCCCGTAGCTAATCCGAAGCGAGCCGCTTCAGGATACAAGCCAAAGGGTAAGAGCATGGGTATGCCTCAAGCGAGCCGCTACCCCTCTTGCACACACTGTTGCACGTGTGAAGCTGCTTCTAAGCAGTACACCAAGTTTTCAAAGGTCGAGAAGCCTAAGACACAAGCTTCATCACAAAAGAGAGTGAAGCAAGTGTGGGTACCTAAGGGAACTAACCTGCAAGGACCCAAACTGATTTGGGTACCAAAATCTGTCTAATTGCAGGTGAGCGCAATGGATCCCATGCCGAGTGAGGGTCAACAAATCTGGTACTTGGACAGTGGATGTTCAAGACACATGACCGGCATGAGAGCTCTACTTCACGACTACAAAGAGAAGAAGGGTCCACGCGTCACTTTTGGTGATAACTCTCGAGGAAGCACCAAATGGTACGGCGCACTGAAAGTCGGAAAGCTCACGATTGAAGAAGTCTCCTACGTGGAAGGACTCAAGCACAACTTGCTATCCATTTCACAATTTTGTGACAAAGGATACAAGGTGGAATTTATTTCCAACAAGTGCATTGTAAAAAGCAAGCTCACTGCCCAGATTGTGCTAACAGGAGTAAGACAAAGGAACGTCTATATAGCACAATGGGACAGCTGCAAAGAGGAGACGTGCTTAGTAGCAAGGAGTGCTACAGAAATAGGATGGCTATGGCACAGACGCTTGAACCATCTCAACTTCAAAGCCATAAACCGCTTAGCTCGAAAAGGTTTGGTGCAAGGCATACCGAATGAAGTCTTTATTAAAGACCATCCATGCTCACCATGCCAACGAGGAAAGCAGACGAAGAAGCACTTCGCCAGTCTTGAAGAAGCCTCATCAAAGCGAGTGCTCGAGCTGCTTCATATGGATCTGTTTGGTCCAGTCACTCCAGTTAGTGTAAATGGAAGGAAGTACACTCTAGTTGTAGTCGATGACTTTTCTCGCTACACTTGGGTTGTATTCCTCTTCAGCAAGAAGGAGACACTGACCAAACTACCACAACTGCTCAAGCGATTGGCTGTGGAAAAGAATCAAGCGATTGTGACCATCCGCTCCGACAAAGGCACAGAGTTCTTGAACTCTACCATTGAAGCTTACTGCACGGAGCATGGCATAGCACATCAGACATCCTCAGCACGCACACCTCAGCAGAATGGAGTTGCTGAAAGAAGGAATCGGATCATCAAAGAAGCCGTTCGAACCATGATTGCTGACTCGAAGCTTCCGATGAAGTATTGGGCTGAAGCTGCCAATACAGCATGCTACACGCAGAATCGAACCCTTCTCTGCAAACGACACGACAAAACACCATATGAAATATGGACAGGGAGAATTCCTAACATAGCTTATTTCCATATCTTTGGTTGTAGGGTCTTCATCCATGACAATGGGAAGTCGCAGTTGAAAGCCTTTGAAAGCAAAGCTGATGAAGGAATATTCTTAGGATATTCTACATCAAGCAAAGCTTATAGGGTGTTCAACTGTAAAACCCTGATCGTGGAGGAATCACCCCATGTCGTATTTGATGAGTCTTCTTTGAGTCTTCCACAGGAACAGGTTCAATCTAAAGAAGGAAAGACAAGCGAAGAACCCTTCAATTCATTGACTTGGGACATGCTTGAGGATGATGAAGAAATTAAGGGCTCAAGCGAGCAGAATGTCCTAGGAAAAGATGAAGCTGCCCCCAAGATTCCTGAAGCGAGTGCTGGCCAAGCACCCAATCCAGTCACTTCAGTAGGTGAAGCGAGCGACCAAGAAGAAGATGAAGATGAAGCTGGCGGATCCAAGCGAGCATGGCTCAAGGATCACTCACCAAGTCAAATCATTGGAGATCCATCCAAGGGTGTAGTGACCCGAAGTCAAGTGTTTGGAGAAAGTGCCATGTTCAGTTGCTTTCTCTCAAACATTAAGCCGTCATGCATAGAGGAAGCGCTAGCCGATTCAAATTGGGTGATCGCCATGCAGGAAGAGCTGAATTAGTTCACCAGAAACGACGTATGGTATCTCGTGGATCGTCCCAAATTTCAGCATGTGATTGGCACCAAGTGGGTGTTCAAGAACAAGACGGACGAGGACCATAACGTTGTGAGGAACAAGGCGCGTCTCGTCGCCAAGGGCTACTGCCAAGAGGAAGGAATCGATTTCGATGAAACCTTCGCTCCTGTGGCACGGCTTAAAGCGATCAGACTATTTCTAGCCTATGCAGCAGCCAAGAAATTCAAAGTCTATCAGATGGATGTGAAGAGCGCGTTCCTCAACGGTGAATTGAAGGAAGAAGTGTATGTGGAGCAACCACCGGGTTTCGAGCAAGGAGATAAGGTGTATCGATTGAAGAAAGCCCTATATGGATTGAAGCAAGCTCCCATAGCTTGGTATGATACCCTTTCTCAATTCCTAGTGGATAATGGATTCCACAAAGGAAAGATAGATCGAACCCTATTCACCATCAACCATGGAGATGATATGCTTGGGTTCAGATCTACGTGGACGACATCATATTTGGATCACCAAACCAGTCGCTTAGCAAGAAGTTTGGAGAGCTTATGAAGACCAAATATGAGATGTCGATGATTGGCTTGATGAGCTGCTTTCTAGGTCTTCAAGTGAAGCAGCAGGATGATGGCATCTTCATCAATCAAGCTAAGTATACTCGAGATATGCTTGCCAAGTTCGGTGTTCAGCATGCCAAAGCTGTGAAGATTCCAATGAACACGAACTGGAAGATGGAGCCAGACATAGATGGGAAGTCTGTGGATACTACAGACTACCGAGCCTTGATAGGATCCCTTCTATATCTCACTGCAAGTAGGCCGGATATAGCTTTTGCAGTTGGAGTCTGTGCTCGCTTCCAAAGCAACCCCAAGCACAGCCATCTTGAAGCTGCCAAGAGAATTCTTCGATATTTGAAGAGCACTGCCAATATGGGGCTGTGGTATCCAACGGAGGACAATTAGGAGCTCACTGGATATTCAGATGCTGACTGTGGAGGGTGCCGAATTGATAGGAAATCGACTTCGGGCACGTGTCAGTTCTAGGGAAGCAAGCTGATCTCATGGTTTTCAAAGAAGTAGACGAGTGTAGCCACTTCAACGATTGAAGCCGAATATATGGCCGCTGGAAGCTGCTGTTCTCAAATTCTATGGATTCGTCAGCAGTTGAAGGATTACAATGTTGAAGCGAATGAAATTCCTATATTCTGCGACAACAACAGCGCGATCTGCATCTCTCAAAATCCAGTGCTTCACACCAGATGCAAGCACGTGGAAATCCGACATCCCTTCATTCGTGATCATGTCGAGAAGAAGGATATCAAGCTCGAGAAAATTCATACCGATCTCCAGCGAGCAGATATCCTCACCAAGCCTCTAGCTGAGTCTCGTTTCAATCAGCTATGCATGGAATTAGGGTTGCTAGACCCTGGTGAAGAGTGCTAAGATCCAGGATGCACGAAGGAGTGGTCGCTAGTTTTTCGTAGCGTCACTCACTTCGAATCTTCACCAACTCAAGCGAGTCACTTCAACATTCCACTCGCTTGAAGAAATTGAAGTTAGGTGGAGAAAGGTGGAGTATTGGAAGAAGTTCCCTACCAACTTATAGGAATTGTTTAGTATTTGGTTAAGGGGGAACTTTAAGGGGGAACTTGTGCTTACTCTCGGAGCAAGCTACTTCCTAAGCGAGCAAAGAATGCTGCTATCTTGAATCTTGCATCGCTTCATCCTACCCTTCCTTGGGTCAAGCAAGTCGAGTGCAAGTTCATTCTGTAGTTAGTAGGAGGAAGCTTGAAGGTTTACCTTTTTCTACAAAAGGTTGCAGGGCTGGTGACATGCTTCTGCGTAAAATACGAGATTGTCTTGTCAGAGCATTCTCATTGTCATCCTGTCCATTTCTGCTCTGAGATAAGGACTTGTACTCATCCCCCATTCGTCGTGAATAAGTACACTTACGTGAAGCTCCCCTCTGGGTTGTAGTAAGCTTGTGTACTATATTCATTCTCTCCCCCATTCACTTCGATGGAGGACTCTCTAATTCGTAGAGGAAGATGAATGCCATGAAGTTGAATGCCAAGAAGATGAAGTACTCTACAGGTGGTATCAACATGCTTCAAATGCATTCATCAACAAGTGGTTTCATCAAATGAAGTCCAAATCAATAGAAGTCTTCAATAAGTAGTATCAATCTCCTACGAAGTGAGATTGACTGTCACTACACATGACGAAGCTAGTGTCACGTCACTCAAGCAAGTCATCGCAAGCGAGTACGGAGCAGTCACGCCAAGCGAGTACTACGCAAGCGAGTAGAAGCCAAACGGTTACTCTCGTAGCGAGCGGGTACGAAGCGAAGCGTATGAGCTGTCAGCACTCGAGTGCAGAATTTCACTTTTTACTTTAGCATTTAATGTAGCGGCGCGTAGAAAGAGGAATGACAGGCGCGTGCACGTCAAGCCGAGAAAAGCGGGAAAATCGCCCTCAATCCAGCCGTCGAATCTGAACCGTTTTTAAATCTCAACCGCTGGATTGACGCCTATTGGAGAAACGAATCAAAAGATGCCATGTGGCAACGCCAAGTCAAGTTGGAGGTTCACTTTTCCTATGATGACGCCGGACACATCAGATCCATCACCGAAGGTCCGCCGCCTCCGCACAGGATCTTCGAAGATATTACTGTCTTGCCCCTGCCTCGTCAGCCGAACCCTAGTTCTATATATATGAAACGCCAAAGACCTGCAGAAAAAATCACAACTCTCTAAAATTTACCATTCTCGTGCAAGATCTGCGCCCCTGCAACTCACGAGTCTCAAACCCCCCAAAGCCTTAACCTTTTCTCAAATCCCTCTACAAATTAACCATGGGAAAGAAGGAGAAGACCGAAACGATGGAGGATTTTCTGAAAACCCTTTTCGACAACATCAACGTAGAACCACACCTCGACGAGGACGTGGTAATACAGAACGGTTTCTTCCGCAGGGCTGTGACCACGGCCGGCCTGTGGAAGTTCGTAACGGCAAAGCCACAACGGATTCTGGCCAAGGCCGTCGCCGAGATTCTCTTGAATCTCAAAGAAGGATAAGACTCGTCAACCTTCACTCATCCACAGAGAGGAACGCCGGTGGAAATCGAGCTAAGCAGAATAGCCAGTGTGTTCGATCTGCCGATGGTTGGACCAGTTTCTCTGTCAGAACTTGGTATGTCAACCCAAGTGGAGTACGCCCGATTCGCCAAACGGAGAGGCGTGAAGTTTGGGAATCCAAAACTGAGCAACATCAGGAATGATTTGGCGGCTCCATACAACTTGATCTGCGAGCTGTATACAAAGTCTGTACTGTGTGGAGTTGGTTCGCTGAGCCAACTGTCAGACACCAAGATCTACGCCACCTCTGTCATTGTTGATAGCTTGACAGGGACAAGCTTCAACTGGCACCGCTGGTTCATCAGCCAGATACACGAAGTTGCGGCGGATTTCAAGTACGAACAGGGAAGTACCAGTGAGATCGTTCGCAAGGGAAAGTTAAAGTATTTCTCCAGAATCTCCTACGCTCTGGAGACACTGTTCGAGGACATGCGGTGGTCAGGCAAGAGGGATACGGCACCGTACAAGAAGAACACCATCTATTTCGATTCGTGGAAATCAGAGAAGCTCCCGATGGACCGGGATTGCGTCAATGTGATTGTCCTCCCTTCCGCTCCAGTCGCTGAATCCTGTAGCGAGGCGGAAGAAGAAGTTCACGCTCCTTCACCATCGAAGCGAGTGTCGAGGAAAGCAAGGTCAAGGCGACCTCAGAGGTTGAGAAGTGTTACAACCATTATCGAAACGAGCGAGGCTGAGGAGCAGCCGCTCGAGAAGCAAGCTGAAGAACAACAACAACCCCAACCCTCACCAGAAAAAGAGCTACCCCATCCCTCACCATCCAAAGTCCAAACACCCCCTACCCAAACTCAAATCCAACCAACCACTACCATTCCAACCACCCAAATCCCTAACTCACCACAGGAATCTTCATCATCCTTCCAGATTCCTAACATTACATTCTTGGGCACCGATCTCACCGATGCCTTCAAACTCTACACCATCCCACCCAATTCTCAAACAGAAACCTCCCAACCTCAATCTACCCAACCTGAAGCTACTGGAGCTTCCACCCCCAGTTCTCCATCCTCATCAGCCGAAAGCGCTGATACCGCCCAAACAGCAAAAACAGCCGAAACCATCCCCTCTGCCATCCCTGGAACTCCCCAATCTCCGACCGAGGAAGAGAAGATCCTAGAACGATATGTTAAGGATCGAGAGCAAGCGGCCGAGATCATCCGTGATCGCTACCCCTCCGTGAAGATGTCATCCGACTTCTTCATCAGCGCTGTAGACTTCCTCACGTACATCACGTACAGAGGAACAGAGTACTACAAAATCTTCAACTTGCGCAGAGCAATGAAGGAGGAAGTGATCGAGGCCAAGGAGATAGAGGCTCTCACATTTGTCGGAGTTGATGGATTCCACACCTTCATCAACGAGGTCAACTACTGGGATGTGCTTGACGCAAGGGTGAAGAAGGAGTACCCTGATGCACCCATTCCAGAACGCGTGCCCTCACAGTCTGAACTCCAATTGATGAAGGAGCATGAAGCTGAAATAGGAGTAAAAGAGGCGGTGATCTCGAATCTGCAGAGTGAGATCACCAAGAAAGATGATGAGCTAACAACGAAGGTGTTGGAGGTCACGAATTTGCGTGAAGAGTTTGACAGAAGGAAGAAGGAACTAGAGGAGATAGTGGAGGAAAAAGCCAAGCTTGTGGAGGAGAAGGCAAGCTTGGTAGAGGAGAAATCAAAGCGGGTAGAGGAGTTGGAGAGAAGTACCCAAAATCTTCAACAATCCCTAGATGCTGAGAGGAGCAGGCTTAGGGAAGTGAACACGAAGATGGTGGAAGTGAGTGGAGAGAAGAAGAAGTTAGAGGAGGAGTTGAAAAAAGTGAAGAGAGAGATGGAGACAGAGAAGGAGGAGAAGAGAAGTATGAGGAGTAAGTACAGGGAAAACATCAACAAAGCAACTGGGAATGTTGAAAAGATGGAGAAGCAGATCTCCAACAATGAAGAAAAGATAAGGAAGCTGGAAAGCGAGCTGACGAGAGGTAAACTGAAAACTCTCGGTCTTGAGAAGGAGATTGAAATCCTCAACAGCAAGCTTGATGAAGCAAACGCTGAGTTGAAGAGCCGGAGGAAAGCAGGCCTCGATGTAGCTCTCAAGCAGGCACATCTTGCTAACGATATTGAAAAGGCACAGAAGAAGGCAGAAGAGTTTGCTATTCGAATGGCTGGAGCTGCTCAAGTCTACGTGACTTTGAAGCAAAAGCAGAATACTGTTGCTACTGCTCAAGCGGAGCTGGAAGCATCACAGCAATTCTTCAACCTCAAACTGCAGGAAGAGCGCAAGCTAATCCGTGCAGATATAGAAGCTGAACTGGATGCTCGGTTCAGAAATGTTGAGTCCTTGGAAAACCTGATGCGTTCAGTAAAGGAGAGAGAAGATCAATGCAAATATCTTCTTGAAGAAATTTCTTTAAAGACAGCAGAGCTCGTCCTCTCCCAGGAAAATGTGTTTGCAGCACGGTCAGAAAGGATGCTTCATGATGATGTGCTAAGCAAGCTAACAGACATCCACCAATCCATCAGCGGAGCGGTGATTACAACCACCCCAGGCAGTCTTGATGATGCCAAAAAGGGGGAAATCATTGAGAGAGCAATCATTCAAACTAGAGAAGTTGGAGGATCGAGCAGTGAAGGAAGAGCGATCGAAGCCAGTGGCTTGATTGCAGGAGGAACTGAAGTTGGAGGAACTGGAGGTGTAGGAAGTAGCGCAGTGGAGGAAGTGGTCGATGAAGCTAGAGCCGAGCTAGCCAGAATAAAGGGCAAAGGAAAGGTAACGGAGGAGCCCCGCTTGCCGATGGCCGGAAAACTTCTAGGCTCCTCAATCGCCAGTCATCCCGTTGTTCCTTTAACCAAGGAACAGAAGGAACAACAGATTGCAGCAGATGCAGCCCTGGCCCGCTCTATGGAGATAGAATTCGAGCTTGAAAGAGCTGGCACTCAAGCAGGCGCATCTTCGCAAGTGCTCGCTTCGGCATCTGTCCCTGCTTCAACACAGGCACTCATTTCAGCTCCCGCCGGAACTGTTACAGCCAGTGTAGCTGCCACTCAAATGCCACCACCACCACCTCCAACTCCGAAAGTTCCCTTAAAGCGGTCGATGTCTGAATCCAGGGAAGACGATCCTGCTGCTAAACGTCAAAAAATGCAGCAAGTGGTCAAAGAGAAGGCTAGTCGCTTCGAGAAGAGGCAGAAGAAAAAGGAAGATAAGAAGAGGAGGAAGGAGAAGGATGAGGAAGTGAAGGAGAAGAGGTTGAGAAAGTTGGATGAACGGATCGATTCTCTCTGGAATGAAGAAAGACTCATCCAATCCGCCATCACGCGCAATGCCTTGATTCCTCACACACCTGAAGAATCTGAAGCCGTCCAACTCCAAGCTTGGATGGAAACTGGCAAGGTCACACTGAAGGAAATGATCGATTCCGGTCGTTATCCACCCGAAGAGCATGATTTCATTCGGAAGCGACTGAATGATATGAGTCCCAAGTGGAGCAGTGACGCCAGTGCACATTTCAACTCCATCATGAAAGAAATGAAGAGCAGGACGGAGGAGGAGCTGGCAACTTGATAACCACATATTTAGCATGCTTTAGAGTGCTACTCAATGCGTGTTTTGGGTCGGATATGTGCTTAAATGATTAGGAAATGATAGGTTTTTACAATTTATTCGTTTTCTATATGCTTTGCGTTTTCTCTCGGTTTCTGTGCTGATTTCAGGTGCTGTGGCGATTTTTTGGGCACATTTGACTTATCCTATGTCAAAGAGGATCGAAAGAGGAAGCCGTAGCACTTTGCGGATTAATTTTCCGATGCCGGACGAGAGAGAACGAGCCAAAACCGTGAGAGCGCGCAAACTGTCAAATGTGGACGGAAAGTACACGAGTCAACCGAAAATGGATTAGTCAACTCTTCATTCAACTTTCCAGAAATTACAGATTTTACCCCACCTTTTCATCTCAAGTTTCTAGTATTTGCAATGTGGCCCCAATTTGTGGGATAACTATAAATAGCTAGTTCTTTTCCTTATTTGGTATCTAATAACACTTGTATTTCACTTGAGCAATTTCTCTTAGAACCCTAACTATTTTCCCTCTTTCTAGTTTGGTATTTTCAAATATTTGTGGATGATCAAGCTTGGAGATTGAAGATTATTGAAGAATTTCCATTCCTTTTCATTTTCTTGTTATTTCTATCATGTTTTCTCTTATTTTCCATGGTTTAATTGCTAGATCTATGGCTAGCTAAGCTTGCATATGGCTCAAAGTGATGGATAATTTGATGTAGATGATAGGTATTAGATTCTAGGATGTTGATTTACCTTCCTCTTGGATTGCCTATGGATTGGGACTTTAATTTGTATGCATGAATAATTGATCACTAGGAGTGCATCTAAGGTGTTTGAGGGAATGCCTAGGAAGCTTCCTTTCATAGCACTTGGCATCAATCCATACCCATATCACTTGATTTCATCTCTTATAGTTCCTAGAAAGAATTAGATGAGTTGGAAGAGAGTTGGTAGGTTATCTTAGACATAATTTGTGCTATTTGAAGTTGATGGAGTATTTAAAGGCTTAGAAAGCATTTGTTGCTCTATCAATCAACTTGTTAATCACCCTAGTAAGGTAGGTTAGCATATTTGATATAAGAAACCATCCAAGGTGGATTAAATTGGCTTGAAGCATCTAGATTCTAAGACTATCATCATCATCATATTGGAAATCACTTGGATCCATGCCTTTTACTATTGATATTCTACATTTGCCTTTTACTTGTCTTGTCTACTTTACATTGTTGAGTTTACATTCCACTTTACTCTTTGCCTAGTTTAGAAAACAAACCAAATCATGATCATGTGCGTAGATAGTATAATGGAGACGATATAGACTACTTGATTTGCTATTGCCATTTCACTCCTTGTGGTTCAACATTCGGACTTACCTTGTTCGATATTATTGCTAGACTAGAAATAGCTCTAGTCAATTTTTGGCGCCGTTGCCGGGGAGTGATTAGATAGACATTTAAATAGTTTGTTTAGTCACTTGTTACTAATCTAAGCTTGTTTTTAATTTCTCTTTTCTTTTTGTTTTGAAGGTATATGCTCACAAGGTCTAAGGGGAGACTTGAAGAGCCACTTTTGTTGCAATTTGAGAGAAGACATAGAAGTAGGAATCTTAGAAAAGAACAAGAAATGGGCGATCAAAACCCGAATATGGAGGCCATCATGAGAAGGATGGAAGAGATGCAATTAGAAATTGATGAGCAAAAGAGGAAGGCTAATGAGGCGCCACCACCTCCTATCAACTTTATGTATCAAGCTCCAACGGATCAATACCAAGGAGGAGAGTGGGGCACTATCAATGCCAACAATTTCGAGTTGAAGACCGGCTTGATTCAAATGGTGATGAATGCTCAATTTGGAGGAAGCCCCCTAGAGGATCCAAATGCACATCTTACTTCCTTTTTGGAGATATGTGACACCGTTAAGCTAAATGGTGTCCCTTGTGATGCCATTCGACTAAGGATGTTTGGTTTCTCTTTGAGGGATAGAGCCAAAGATTGGTACAAAGGATTGAATAAGTCGGAGATTCACACTTGGCAAGATCTTTGCAAAGCCTTCTTATCAAAGTACTTCCCTCCCTCAAAGGCTCACAAGATGATTTCGGAGATTTCTCATTTCTCTCAACATGGGGATGAGACCTTATTTGAAGCTTGGGAAAGGTATAGAGAGCTCATCCGGAAATGTCCTCAACACGGTTTAAGTGAAGATCAACAAGTAACTCACTTCTATAGTGGACTCACTTCTCACACAAGAAGTGTAGTTGATGCCACCGCGGGAGGTTGTTTGTTGAACAAGCATGCCAAGGAAGCATTGAGGATAATTGAGGAGATGGCGGCTCATGCCTACCAATGGCCTATGGAACGGACTTCCACAAAGAAGGTTGCCTCTCTATCGGATGAGAGATATGATGAATTGACTTCACTAATCACTACTCTTAAGAGTGATTATGATGAGGGCCGAAGAGACATGATGGAGATAAGAGCCATTGAGAAGTATAAGAATGATGAGGTCTTAAATGAGGAGGAGGTGTAGTACGTTAACCGTTGGAATCAAGGTAATTTTCAAAGAAATTATGGAAGTCCTACCTTCAACAATCATCCAAACCTCTCCTATGGAAATCCGCAAAATGCTATCAATGCTTTTCAATCTTATTCTCCCGGATATGGTGTTCCACATCAAGTTGTTGAAGAGAAGAAGCCTCCTCAACCGGGGTTGGAAAGCATCATCCAACAAATGTCCGCTCAACAAAGCACTTTCATTGCTCAAACGGGGCAAAAGGTCACTACCTTGGAGAACACGGTTTCCTCCATGGACAAGCATATCAAGATGCTTGAGGGTCAAATTAGTCAAATGGCTAACCATGTTGCCTCTCAACATAAGCAAGGGCAATATCCGAGTAACACGGAGGTGAACCCCAAAGGAAATTGTAGTGCTATCGTTACAAGAAGTGGAAGAGCATATGGAAGCAAAGAGAAAGTTGTAGATGTTGATGAAGAGCCATTAGTTGAGGATTTGCCATATGAAGAGGAAGACCACGTGGTTGAGACAAAGAAGAAGGAAGTGAGAAATCCTATTCTTTAGAGGGAGTTTCTCAAGAGAAATGATGTGGTGGAAGTTCCTTTACCTACAAAGGATGTCATCACCAAGGCACATTTCCCTCATCGTCTACCAAAGCCCAAGATGGATGAGAAGATGAAGAGGTTCTTGGCCATGATTAGCAAGGTGCAAGTTAATATTCCTTTGTTGGATGCATTGAGAGATATGCCCGGGTATGTGAAATTCTTGAAGGATGCCGTTTCTAACAAAAGGAAGTTTGATTTGCTTGAAACCATCAATATGAGTGAAGAGTGTAGTGCGGTCCTCCAACGAAAGCTACCTCTCAAGCAAAAGGATCCGGGATCGTTTACCATTCCTTGCTTTGTTGGAGGTCAAAAATTTGGTAATGTTCTTTGTGATCTTGGAGCTTCGATTAATTTGATGCCTTTGTCTATCTTCAAGAGGCTTGACATTGGAAATCTTCGTCCCACTCCGGTTTGTCTACAAATGGCGGACCGTTCTATCACTTATGCACAAGGAATAGTTGAAGATGTGCTAGTGAAGGTAGAATCCTTCATATTCCCGGTGGATTTTGTTGTTCTTGATATGCCGGAAGACAAAGAGATGCCTCTAATACTTGGGAGACCGTTTTTGGCAACCGGGAGAGCCTTGATTGATGTGCATGAAGGGAATCTCACCTTTCGAGTCAACAACGAAACCCTCACCATTTCGATCTATGATGCAATGAAGAAATCAAAGGATCATGACTTTGAGGAGTGCAATGTCATAGGGGTTGTATCACCATCTCAAATAGAGGATCGTTGGGAATTCCAAGACTCCGTCTACCCATACTCCGAGCTTGATGAGGCTTGTGATGAACTTTTGAGCGCCCTAGCTCTTATGGAGTCTCAAGAGTCTTCGTCTCCTATTGACCCAGAAATTCTCTCGTCTTCTCAACATGAGCATGATCTACTCCCGAACAACAACGAAGGGAATCCACTCCAAGATTGGAGCTCTAAGGATGAAGGTATTTCTCATACTCTAACTCCTAAGGACTCTTTAGGAAGTGTTGATTTGTTTGAGCCGAAAGAGAATAGCATGAAAGATGTGGAAATTTCTTTTGAGTTGGAAGTTGAAAAAGATGATGAGGAGAAAGCTAAGTTTGGGGGTGTTACCCCTCATAAGGAAGTTGTGAAGTTCTTTGAGGATGTAGACGAAAGGAAGGATGAAATGGATGACGGTGATCCTTTGATCCTTGGTTTGTCTTTCGTGCCTACAAGTCGAGTTTTGGGGGAATTGTGTAATGAAAGCCTCACTTTTCGAGTTAATGGAGATGAGACGACGTTTCATAAGCCGGAAGTTGAGATTGAATTGCCAATTCCGAGTGAAGAGAAGTGCTACATGATCGGGGTCGAGTCTCGGGTGAAGCTTGTGTATCCGTTTCATGGAGGAGGTACAAGGATGAATGAAGCAAAACCTCCTTGGAAGATAGGAGATCCATTTCAAGACGAATGTGGAGACGTCAAATTTCGAGGCAAGGATTCGTTTGATGTACCATGAGCTTCATTGAGGTATCGTCGAGCTAGTGACGTTAAACGAAGCGCTCGTTAGGAGGCACTCTAACACGTATCCTTTTTTCTTTAGCTTGTTTATTTTCGTTTATTCTTTGTTATTTCATTTCGTTTTATTTTTATTTTCTATTTCCTCTAAGTACTATTAGATATATAGATTTAAGTAGGTGAGTGTTTAATTTTGTTAAAAAAAAAAAATTGGAAAAAAATAGGGAAATTTTTGTCCATGATTTTAGTATGAAAATAGGTTAATTGTTCATAGTATAAGAAATATAAATAAATAGATAAAAAGAAGAAAAAAAAAAAAAAAAAACAAACAAACAAACAAACAAACAAACAAAAGAAATTAAAAAATGAAAAACTTTGCTCATCTTCTTCGCAGGCCACAACACCGGCGGCGAGTTGCAGGCGAACAGCAGCAATCCGAGCAGCAGCATTCCGGCAGCAGCTCCGGCGCGAGTAGGCCCTGTTCAACCGGCGACCAAGCCGGCGAGCTGCCTCGAAACGGCGACCAAACCGGCGACCAAACCAGCGAGCTGTGGGTCGCCGGGCGGCTACTGCCTTCAAACGGCGACCAAAACGGCGACAGCCAGGTCGCCGGCGGAGTTCTCATCAGCGGCAGCCTCCCTGTCGCGATTCCGGCTGTGCTTCTTCTTCAAGGATCTGCTACGGCCTGCTGCTGGCCGGAACAGGCAGCAGCTGCGTCGCCGTCGGGAAAGTACAGCAGCTCGCGATTCCGGCGAAGTTTGGGGGTGTTCTGCCCGTTCCTATTCGCGATTCCGGCGCGAACTCCGGCGAAGCGCCCCTGTTCCGGCGAAGGTGGCTGGGTTCATTTCGGGCCCAGATCTAGGTCTGGGCCAGGTTTGACGGGGCTGGGCCGGGTCCTTCGGGCCGGGCCGTCCATTTAAAAAAAAAAAAAAAAATTCGAAAAAATTTTAAAAAATTCAGAAAAATTAAAAAAATTGAAAAAAAAAAATTTAAAAAATCTACAAATTTAAAAAAAATTCTAAAACTTTGGAAAACATTTTTAAAAAATTTACAATTTTCAATTGCATAATTTCTCCTCTCTCACCCACTTTTCTTCTAATTTTTGTGCAAAATATTGTGGGATTCTAAAATTCCTTGTGATTTTGTTGCTTATAGTCAAGTGGACGAAGAATTGTGTGGTGACGAAAGGGGGAGAACATGCAAGGACATGACGGGGGATTCGCCATCAAAAGAAAGACTTGCGATTGTGGGGTCCGTCTTGAGACTCATCACATGGAAACGGGAATCATTCCCCGCCTCGTCCCTTCCCTAAATAGCTTGGACGTTTGTGAGTAGTAACTTAAATATCTTATGTATATTCGTCCCTCCAACCTTATTTTTGATTTTATTTTCAAAAATAAGTTTGGGGGAGGGGGATGGGATAAGATATTCAAGTTAACTTTTTCATATTTCTTCAAGTTATTTTTATCGCATTTTTTTTCTTTGTTTGCTTTAATTTTTTTTTATGTTTTGTTTGGAGTGAATTGGTGGTGGAATTTGTGTATATTGAAGGATGAGTTGATTTGGTGTGTGCAAATAATTCAAGTGATGTTTTCATGCTTTATAAGGGTGTTTAATTGTGTAGGTGCAAATTATTTCGAATTTCATTTTAAAAGCATCACTTGAGTTGTAGTGCTTCTTGTCTACATGTCTAGATATTGTGGTTATCGTTCCTTTGCTTTCAAGAGAGATGTCGATGATGATTTGAGCGGAAAATGCATCATATTTTTGGGATTTCTCATGTGTGTATTGAGCATGAAATGGTTGCATAACATGATTGGCTAGGAATGATTGATTTTAGGCACATGAACTCTAAACAAAAGCTTGTGAGATTTGAGCCAAAACGTTGCATTAATAACGTTACTTTTTCTTTCTTGTGAGTTTGCCATGTATTGCATTGTTATCTTCTAGAACTTGCCTTTAATCTCGATCGAGGTTGTTATATGTGCCACTAGAACTTAGAAATGATTTTAGGCCCTCACTTGTTAGCCTCATTATTCCCTAAACACTAACCAAATGAAACGTTAACTTTGCGGTCCTCCTTGAGCCTTTGAAGCCCTTGTTGCTAAACCGGATGAAAGGGGGTGAAGGTTGGTTAAGGGAATCTATTGAGAGGTTGTGAAGAAGTGAGATAGCGAGGTTTGAGTAGTTTGATTGAAGAGATCGGTTTGAGATGAGAATACTCCTATGAGCTCTAAAAAAAAATGAAAGAGATGAGAATGTAATTCTCATAGAAAAAAAAAAGAAGTGAAAAAAAATGATGAGAAAAGAAAAAAAAGAAAGGAAAAAGTTGAAAAGAAAAGAAAGAGTTTGAATAAAGATGGTTGTGAATGAGAGCATAAAGGAGTTATTCATGAATAGTTGAGAAGTTTCAATCAAGCTTGTGTACTTAAGAATGTAAAGAGGTGAAATGGTGAAGGTAGAAGGTGGAGAGATTCACACTTAATTAGAGTGGAAAAGAGAAGGTGAAAGTACTTAGGAGATTTCTTAGTCACTTAGCCTAAAAATCCCTACCTAAACCAATGTCCCCACATTATAAGCCTAAATAAAAGACCTAGTTGATCTTAGTTCGAGTGCACAACCAAGCGATGGAGATCTTGAGGTTTAGAGCAAGCTTATGGTAAGAGCAATGCATGCATGAGTTCAATGAGTGTAAACATTTCGACCATACACTCGAGAGAAAGAGTGATACACTTACACTTAGAGAGGTTTGGAGTTTCATTATGCTTGAGTGATTGATTTCTTGGTTGAGAGTGTTGTGTGATTGTGGATTGTTTAATGCACCTTGGGAGTTCCATGTTTGAAAATGCTTTATTGAGTGAGCTTTGAGGCATCGATGATCTTGATTAGCATGCCCCTATGTGCTTATGTTCTTTGATTGTTCGTTCCATTGTCGGGACGAGCAATGGCTTAAGTTTGGGGGAGTTTGATAACCACATATTTAGCATGCTTTAGAGTGCGTCTCAATGCGTGTTTTGGGTCGGATATGTGCTTAAAAGGAAATGATAGGTTTTTACAATTTATTCGTTTTCTATATGCTTTGCGTTTTCTCTCGGTTTCCGTGCTGATTTCAGGTGCTGTGGCGATTTTCTGGGCACATTTGACTTATCCTATGTCGAAGAGGATCGAAAGAGGAAGCCGTAGCACATTGCGGATTAATTTTCCGATGCCGGACGAGAGAGAACGAGCCAAAACCGTGAGAGCGCGCAAACTGTCAAATGTGGACGGAAAGTACACGAGTCAACCGAAAATGGATTAGTCAACTCTTCATTCAACTTTCCAGAAATTACAGATTTTACCCCACCTTTTCATCTCAAGTTTCTAGTATTTGCAATTTGGCCCCAATTTGTGGGATAACTATAAATAGCTAGTTCTTTTCCTTATTTGGTATCTAATAACGCTTGTATTTCACTTGAGCAATTTCTCTTAGAACCCTAACTATTTTCCCTCTTTCTAGTTTGGTATTTTTAAATATTTGTGGATGATCAAGCTTGGAGATTGAAGATTATTGAAGAATTTCCATTCCTTTTCATTTCCTTGTTATTTCTATCATGTTTTCTCTTATTTTCCATGGTTTAATTGCTAGATCTATGGCTAGCTAAGCTTGCATATGGCTCCAAGTGATGGATAATTTGATGTAGATGATAGGTATTAGATTCTAGGATGTTGATTTACCTTCCTCTTGGATTGCCTATGGATTGGGACTTTAATTTGTATGCATGAATAATTGATCACTAGGAGTGCATCTAAGGTGTTTGAGGGAATGCCTAGGAAGCTTCCTTTCATAGCACTTGGCATCAATCCATACCCATATCACTTGATTTCATCTCTTATAGTTCCTAGAAAGAATTAGATGAGTTGGAAGAGAGTTGGTAGGTTATCTTAGACATAATTTGTGCTATTTGAAGTTGATGGAGTATTTAAAGGCTTAGAAAGCATTTGTTGCTCTATCAATCAACTTGTTAATCACCCTAGTAAGGTAGGTTAGCATATTTGATATAAGAAACCATCCAAGGTGGATTAAATTGGCTTGAAGCATCTAGATTCTAAGACTATCATCATCATCATATTGGAAATCACTTGGATCCATGCCTTTTACTATTGATATTCTACATTTGCCTTTTACTTGTCTTGTCTACTTTACATTGTTGAGTTTACATTCCACTTTACTCTTTGCCTAGTTTAGAAAACAAACCAAATCATGATCATGTGCTTAGATAGTATAATGGAGACGATATAGACTACTTGATTTGCTATTGCCATTTCACTCCTTGTGGTTCGACATTCGGACTTACCTTGTTCGATATTATTGCTAGACTAGAAATTGCTCTAGTCACAACTCGAAGAGATCATCATCCTGATTCGAGACAGATCGAGGACTTCATTCCGAGAGATCTTCTCGACACTTGGTTGCATCTGAAGGACAAGTTTATCAAGGCATACTACTGGTGGCAGGTAGTGCCTCACCAAGACAAGTGCTCGAGGATGGAAGCTCTCAACAACTTCCTGCATCATTACAACGAGAGGTTGCGGCGAAAGATTTTTACTCTGGCAGAGCAAGCAAAGCCCCTACCGCTTATCGTCAAAGTGCCAGCAGTAAAAGAATTTCCCATGCCCCTTCTACAAGACATTCCCAACAGAAGGGTGATTGACGCAGAAGTGGATGAAGCTCTTAGATTGGAGCGAAAGTGGAGAGAAAATAAATTCAACATCAGGACTATGGAGCCGAATGTCATGTCGGCTTACTTCATAAAGGAGGAGGAAAAGGAGGATGAAAAGAAGGAGGAGGAGAGAGAGAAGATGGAAGATCCATGATGAAACTGCAGGAAACCTTTGAGTTTCAAGTTTCATATTTGTTTTGATGAACTGCTTGTTCATTTATCCAAATTTCAATTTATGTCATATTGTGTCATTTACTTGCTTTGTGAATGACTTTATCCTTTTGCTACAAACTCAATAAATTTAACCGAAAAAAAAGGGGGAAAGGAACTTAAAAGAAAAATTCAAACGAAGCCTGCAAAGGAAGCAGTCGCTTGAAGTTCTTTCCACGGTTAGATAGGCTAGATTGGTTTAAATCTTAGTCATTGGGTTTTGGCATCATCAAAAAGAGGGAAATTGTTGGGAATTGTTAAGGACCTATTTGTTAAGGGGGAACTTTATGGGACACTTTATAAATGAAGTTATTTTTTTTGATTTGATCCCAAAACCCCAAGTGTCCTGTTCCCAAGCGACCCTATTTGATGTAGAAAATAGGTTAGAATTTTTCTAAGCCTATACTGTTAGGATGGCTTTGATTTGCTTAAATTTTTAGACTGCAGAAATTCCAAGTGAAGGCCACTCACTTGAGTGTGTTTTTCAAGCGAAGCGAGTCTACCGAAGCTGAAGTAAAGCGTGCCGAAGCGTAGCGAGCGCTACAGTGGAATCAAAGCGAGTCCACCAAAGCAAAGCGAAGCGAGCGCTACAAAGAAAAGCCGAAGCGAGTCAACGCGAGTCAACATTTATTAAAGCGGTCACTTCGGAACCTCATTTCCTAAGCGACTCGCTACAAACTGACCCTGAAGCGACTCACTTTGAAGCGGCCACTACGACTTCAAAGCGAAGCGAGCCATCACCTACCAGAAAGCGACAGCACAACTCCCGCCCATATTTTGAACTCCAGTCAACAAAGAGATCGTCGCATTAATTACGAGATCTCCACGTGTCGAACACGGAGAGAAGCCAAGGAGTTGACTGCCAGGCCGACAGGGCGCCGCTACAGTACTGGCTCGCTCCAGTTACTGTTAAGTTTGTAACTTAGCCATTTTCGGCAAAGAGACAAACTGCGCACCTGCAAAAGCGTATGCCTGCGCAAAGTACTGTCGAGAGGAGGAGGGACAAGGCCACCAACCAAGCAACGGATCTCGCCATCCCTCCGCCTATAAATAGTTGTTGGGAATTGTTAAGGACTAAATTGTTAAGGGGGAACTTCATGGGACATTTGATAAATGAAGTCATTTGTTTTGATTAGATCCCAAAACCCCAAGCGTCCTTTTCCCAAGCGACCCATTTTGATGTAGTTAATAGGTTAGAATTTTTCTAAGCCTACACTGTTAGGATGGCTCTTTTATTTTGCTTAGATTAGGCTTCAAAAGTTCAAGTGAAGGCCACTCGCTTGAGTGTGATTTCCAAAGCGAAGCAAGTCAAGCAAGCTGAAGTGAAGCGTGCCGAAGAATAGCGAAGCGAAGCGATCGCTACAGTAGATTCAAAGTGAGTCTGCCAAAGCGAAGCGAAGCTTACACTTACATCGTTTGTGTAAAGCTCGATCGAAGCTAGGCTGTAAGGAGAGCCCGTAATCTCCCTGTCTGTCTGACTGAAGCGAGTGAAGCTTCCAGTCTTTGTTAGGTTTGTGTAGTGAACCCGCAATCACTACGTCTGTCGTTTGATCTAGGCAAGTGAAGCCCGATCCCGACCAGGTTTTTGAAGGACCCGTAACCTTCAAGTTCTTGAGTGAAAAGAACAGTTGCCGTCGTGCAACAAAGTGGACGTAGGAGCGTTATCTCCGAACCACTATAAATCTCTGTGTCGTATCTCTCTTACCTTAATCTCTTTACAGTATTCGATTATCCATTGCACGTGCATCTAAACAAACTTAATCTGGAAAATTTCAAATACTTAGGAAAGATTTTAGCTCACCAAATTCCGCACAAAGAGTAAAGTCTCACTCTTGATCAAGCTCTAAGCTTAGGTCAAGAGATTCGTGATTGCTTTAGATCTAGCCCTCGGCTAGGTCTTAGTATTTCCAAAGAGCACTTTACTTTATACTCTGAGTTAAGGAATTGAAGTTGAAAAACTTCAAAATACGTATTCACCCCCCCCCCCCCCTCTACGTATTTTTCCTATAGCAAACCGGGACCAACAAGTGGTATCAGAGCCAGGTTCTTTCGAGCCTCTGCTTTGCATATCCGAAGCGAGTCTCCACTCGCTTCACGTTGTCTCACTGAACCGGATCCTATTTTCCTAAGTGCATCAAAACCTCACCCACTCATATTGCATTTACTGCTGATAGTTTGCTATGTCTACATACAGTGCATCAAATCTTCCACAGTTCTCGATCGAAGGATACGAGATATGGAGTTTCCGAGTCGAGAGCTTCTTATGCTCAATCCACGACCGGATGTGGGAAGTCATTGAAGACGGACCAATCGAAATCAAGAAAGCCATATCTGTGGAGGTTCCAGCCGCTGAAGGTCGTCCAGCCCATGTTCGACAGCAGTACGTGGAGAAGGATAAGGACGAGTATACTCCAAATGACTTCAAAGTTGCCAACCTCGACAAGATTGCACGCCACACGATGCAGAGCACCGTGTCGGACGCATACCTTCCAAGGATTAGGAAGTGCGCAACAGCAAAGGAGATGTGGGAAACTCTAGCCCTCATTTCTCAAGGAACAGACAAAATCAAGGGAAACAAGCTCGTCGTTCAGATGCGGGAGTTTGAAAATTTGGTGATGAAGTCAGGAGAGTCCATCGACGCCTTCGAGCTGAGAGTTACCAACATTACTGCAACTCTCAACTCGCTTGGGAAGGAACTCACAGACAAGGAAGTAAATCTGAAAATAGTCCGTGCTCTCACAAGGAAGTGGCAGACTATGAAGGAGCTATATCTAGCTACCAAGGATCTAACGAAGCTCACGCCAGAAGTGCTGTTCTCCGAGCTCAAAGCTCACGAGTTCGATCTGAATCGAATGAGCCTCGACGACGAGGATGAAGCGCCCACTACGTCAAAAGGAGTAGCATTCAAAGCTGCCGAAGGGCCAAGCGAGCAGTCGCTAGCCAAGATGACGAGAGAAGAATTGGAAGAACACATTGCGTTCTTATCCAAGAACTTCAACAAAATGAACTCTCGAGTGGGCAAGTACAAAAGATTCTACAAGCAGTACAAAGGGAGGAGCACTGATGCTCGAGAAGGAAAAGGAAAGAGAGAAGAGACGACCAAGCCGATCCCGCGCGACATGATGGAAGTGGAGTGTTACCACTGCCACAAGATGGGCCACTACAAATCCGATTGCCCAAAGCTAAGTGCCAAAGACCGCGAAGAATTGAAGGCCAAGAGGGATGCTCCAAGGCGAGCGCTCGTAGCGAGTGAAGTGCCGGTCGCTACAACTGAAGATCCACCAAGCGACTCAGATGCATTCACCGATCCAAATTCCAGTGATGGTGAGGATCTTGGATTTATGGCGCTCACCGACGAGGAAACAGGAGAGGTATTCTTCTATCCTTCAATCACTTCAATTACACTAGCACACACTGTCAATGAGGAAGAACAATCCTCTACATGGAGTGAGTTGTTTGACAAACACCAAAAATTGTCAAGCGACCACGAAGTGCTGCAACAAGCTTTGTCCCAAAGCAAGAAGGAGAACCGAAAGCTAGCCACTGAGCTTGACCAAGTCAAACTTAATCTAAGGGCTATGACTAGTAAGTTCGAGGATCTCTTCGCTAGACATCAAAGCTTGGAGGGAAGGTATGAAACCCAATCCACTCTAGTCGCCAACTTAAATAAAGCATCATACGCTAGACAGGCACTAGAGAGTTCTCTTCTACCTTTTGGTAGAAAGGGAGGACTTGGATATGAGGGTGGACCTTCCAAGCCAACTGTCTTTGTTGGTGCCTCAAACACGACACCATCAGTCACTTTGGAAATGCCCACTGCGTCCAAAGCGACCACTAACAAAGACAAAGGCAAAATGGCTGAGAGCCCTAAAAGGAAGCCAATGAAGATGTCTATATCTTTAAGGGCAGATCCTAAGGGCAAGCAAAATTCAACAATCCCTAGCACTCAACATGCTAAGTCTTACCAATCCAAGGGTAAAGGGAGAACTGTTGAAACTTCTAAGTCTCAAGCCAAGACACGAGAGACAAAGGATCTACCTCCTAAAAAGAGGAGTAATGTCTATGTGTCACGTTATCCGGACTGGAGATGGTCCAACCGGACTAACGTTGAGGGGGAAGAACTTGAAGCACCCAAGAGGCCGCTTCACACTTCCAAGGTTACTCAAGCGAGTCGGGGTCAAAACCCTAGTTGGACCGCTTCGAGGAAACCAAGCGAGCCGCTTCGACAGACTAGAAACCCTAAGTCAGTCTCTAAACCCAGAGCTAATCCGAAGCGAGTCGCTTCAGGATATAAGCAAAGTGGGAAGAGCATAGGTAGGTCTGAAGCGAGCCGCTACCCCTCTTGCACACACTGTTGCACGTGTGAAGCTGCTTCAAGGCAGTACACCAAGTTTTCGAAGGTCGAGAAGCCCAAGACACAAACTTCATCTCAAAAGAGAGTGAAGCGAGTGTGGGTACCTAAGGGAACTAACCTGCAAGGACCCAAACTGATTTGGGTACCAAAATCTGTCTAATTGCAGGTGAGCGCCGTGGATCCCATGCCAAGTGAGGGTCAACTAGTTTGGTACTTGGACAGTGGATGTTCAAGACACATGACTGGCATGAAAGCTCTACTTCACAACTACATAGAGAAGAAGGGTCCACACGTAACCCTTGGTGACAACTCTCGAGGAAGCACCAGGGGATACGGCTCACTGAAAATTGGAAAGCTCACAATTGAAGAAGTCTCCTATGTGGAAGGACTCAAGCACAACCTGTTATCTATTTCACAGTTCTGTGATAAAGGGTACAGGGTAGAGTTCATCTCCAACAAGTGCATTGTGAAGAGCAAACTCACATCCCAGATTGTGCTCACTGGAGTTAGACAAAGGAATGTCTACATAGCACAATGGGACAGCTGCAAGGAGGAAACTTGTCTAGTTGCAAGAAGTGCTACAGAAATTGGATGGCTATGGCACAGACGCTTGAACCACCTCAATTTCAAAGCTATCAATCGCTTAGCTCGAAAAGGTTTGGTGCAAGGCATACCGAATGAAGTCTTCATCAAAGACCATCCATGCTCACCATGCCAACGAGGGAAGCAGACGAAGAAGCACTTCGCCAGTCTCGAAGAAGCCTCATCAAAGCGAGTGCTCGAGCTGCTTCACATGGATTTGTTTGGTCCAGTTACTCCAGTTAGTGTAAATGGAAGAAAGTACACTCTAGTTGTAGTCGACGATTTCTCTCGCTACACTTGGGTTGTATTTCTATTCAGCAAGAAGGAGACATTGACCAAACTGCCACAACTACTCAAGCGATTGGCGGTGGAAAAGAATCAAGCTATCGTGACCATTCGCTCCGACAAAGGCACAGAGTTCCTGAACTCTACAATTGAAGCGTACTGCACGGAGCATGGCATAGCACATCAAACTTCTTCAGCACGCACTCCTCAGCAGAATGGAGTTGCTGAAAGAAGAAATCGAATCATCAAAGAAGCCGTTCGCACCATGATTGCTGACTCGAAGCTTCCGATGAAATATTGGGCTGAAGCTGCCAACACGGCGTGCTACACACAGAATCGGACGCTTCTCAACAAACGGCACGACAAAACTCCATATGAAATATGGACAGGGAGAATTCCTAACATTTCTTATTTCCATATTTTTGGTTGTAGGGTCTTCATTCACAACAATGGGAAGTCACAGTTGAAAGCCTTTGAAAGCAAAGCTGATGAAGGAGTATTCTTAGGATACTCTACATCTAGCAAAGCCTACAGAGTATTCAACTGTAAAACCCTAATTGTGGAGGAATCACCCCATGTCGTATTTGATGAATCTTCTTTAAGTCTTCCACAGGAACAGGCCCAAGCGAATGAAAAGGATCAAAGCAAGGAACCCTCAAATCAACTCACTTCGGATGTGCTTGATGAAGATGATGAGATCAAGGACTCAAGCGAGCAGGATCCCAAAGGAGAAGTCGAAGCTGCCCCCAAGATTCCTGAAGCTAGTGCAGACCAAGCACCCAATCCAGTCGCTTCAGACGGTGAAGCGAGCGACAAGGAAGCGGATGAAGATGAAGCTGGCGGATCAAAGCGAGCGTGGCTCAAGGATCACTCACCTAGCCAAATCATTGGAGATCCATCCAAGGGTGTAGTGACCAGAAGTCAAGTGTTTGGAGAAAGTGCCATGTTCAGTTGCTTTCTCTCAAACATTGAGCCATCAAGCGTGGAGGAAGCCCTAGCCGATTCTAACTGGGTGATCGCCATGCAAGAAGAGCTGAACCAGTTCACCAGGAACGACGTATGGTACCTCGTGGATCGTCCCAAGTTTCAGCATGTTATTGGCACCAAGTGGGTGTTCAAGAACAAGACGGACGAGGACCACAACGTAGTGAGGAACAAGGCGCGACTTGTTGCCAAAGGCTACTGCCAAGAGGAAGGAATCGACTTTGACGAGACCTTCGCTCCAGTGGCACGGCTTGAAGCTATCAGATTGTTTCTAGCCTATGCAGCAGCCAAGAAATTCAAGGTCTACCAAATGGATGTGAAGAGCGCATTCCTCAACGGTGAATTGAAGGAAGAAGTGTATGTGGAGCAGCCACCGGGTTTCGAGCAGGGAGATAAAGTGTATCGCTTGAAGAAAGCCCTGTATGGGTTGAAGCAAGCTCCCAGAGCTTGGTACGATACATTATCTCAATTCCTAGTGGAAAATGGATTCCAAAAGGGAAAGATAGATCGGACTCTCTTCACCATCAATCATGGAGATGATATGCTATGGGTCCAGATCTACGTGGACGACATCATATTTGGGTCACCAAACCAGTCGCTTAGCGAGAAGTTTGGAGAGCTAATGAAGACCAAGTATGAGATGTCGATGATTGGCTTGATGAGCTACTTTCTAGGTCTTCAAGTGAAGCAGCAGGATAATGGAATTTTCATCAACAAAGCGAAGTACACTCGAGATATGCTTGCCAAGTTTGGTGTTCAACATGCTAAAGCTGTGAAGATTCCTATGAATACCAACTGGAAGATGGAGCCAGACGAAGGAGGAAAATCTGTAGATCCTACAGATTATCGTGCCCTAATCGGGTCACTTCTCTATCTCACTGCAAGTAGGCCAGATATTGCTTTTGCAGTCGGAGTCTACGCTCGCTTCCAAAGCAATCCCAAACACAGCCATCTTGAAGCTGCCAAAAGGATTCTTCGATATTTGAAGGGCACTATCAACATGGGGCTGTGGTATCCAGCGGAGGACAATTTGGAGCTAACTGGATATTCCGATGCTGACTATGGAGGTTGCAGAGTTGATAGGAAATCAACGTCTGGCACGTGTCAGTTCTTGGGAAGCAAGCTAATCTCATGGTTCTCAAAGAAGCAAACAAGCGTAGCCACTTCAACAACGGAAGCTGAATATATGGCCGCAGGAAGCTGCTGTTCTCAAATCCTATGGCTTCGTCAACAGTTGAAGGACTACAAAGTTGAAGCGAATGAAATTCCGATCTTCTGCGACAACAACAGTGCCATATGTATCTCGCAGAATCCAGTGCTTCACACCAGGTGCAAGCATGTGGAAATTCGACATCATTTCATTCGTGATCATGTCGAGAAAAAGGATATCAAGCTCGAGAAAATTCATTCCGATCTCCAGCGAGCAGATATCCTCACCAAGCCTCTAGCTGAGTCTCGTTTCAACCAGCTATGCATGGAATTAGGGTTATTAGACCCTGGTGAAGAATGCTAGTTCCAGGATGCACGAAGGAGTGTTCGCTTGTTCTCTTGAGCGTCACTCGCTTCGGATCTTCACCAACTCAAGCGAGCCACTTCAAAACTCACTCGCTTGAAGAAAATGAAGTTAGGTGGAGAAAGGTGGAGTATTGGAAGAAGTTCCCTACCAACTTATTGGAATTGTTAAGTATATGGTTAAGGGGGAACTAATGCTTCTCTCGGAGCAAGCTACTTCCAAAGCGAGCAAGAATGCTGCAATCTTGAATTCTGCATTGCTTCAATTTGCCCTAGCTTGGGTCAAAGCGAACCAACTGCAGATTCATTCTTTAGAATGTAGGAAAGCTTGAAGGTTTACCTTTTTATACAAAAGGTTGCAGGGCTGTGACATGCCTCTGCGTAAAATACGAGATTGTCTTGTCAGAGAATTCTCATTGTCATCCTGTCCATTTCTGCTCTGAGATAAGGACTTGTACTCATCCCCCATTCGTCGTGAATAAGTACACTTACGTGATGCTCCCTTCGGGTTGTAGTAAGCTTGTGTACTTTATTCATTTTCTCCCTCATTCACTTCGATGGAGGACTCTCTAATTCGTAGAGGAAGATGAATGCCATGAAGATGAATGCCATGAAGATCTAACTCAACGTGTAGCATTCAACAGGTGGTATCTAATTCAAATGAAGTCTTCAATTTGTGGTATCAATCTCCTACGAAGTGAGATTGACTGGTAAGTGTTTCAATTTTAAGTACACTAAGTGAGCCGAAGCGTGCTAGAAACCTTCACTCACTACGTGGAAAATATGAAATGAATCTGACACAAATACAAAGAGGAAAACACTCTTGTTTATCCTCGAAGTATGTAAGTCAGAAACATTTTAAATTAAGCAAAGAAATTCAATTTCTTATTCCAGTCGCTTCAGATGGCCAAGCGAGTGCTTCGTCACTCAAAGCTAGCCATCGCAAGCGAGTGCAGAACAGTCACTCAAGCGAATGCCTCTCAAGCGAGTCAAGGCGTAGCGGCCCAACTCGAAGCGAGCGGGCATGAAGCGAGTATGAGCTGTCTGCACTTGAGTGCAATTTTACTTTCTGCTGTGCATTTAATGCAGGTGCAGGAACGACGGAAATAACGGGCGCGTGTTCACACGCTTGAATTTGAAGCGGGAAAAGGCGGAGAAGATCCAGCCGTCGAATCTCAACAGCCCCCAATCTGGAACCGTTCGATCAACGCCGTATACGACAAGCCAACCATAGAAGGCCACGTGGCGACGCCGAGCAAGTGGCGGTTCACTTTTATTGTGATGACGCCGGACACGTCAGATCCATCACCGCACGTCCGCCGCCTACCTACAGGATTTTTCGGTGGTATTACCGTCCTACCCCTGCCACGTCAGCCATAACCTAATTCTATATATATGGGACGAGGCAGAACTGCAAACCTTTCACAGCCTTCTAAATTTGCCATTCTCGTGTTAGATCTGCAATTACTCTGCAACTCACGAGTCTCAACCCTTTCTACTTCATTGTTAAAATTTTCTTCAAAGTTCTTTCAAAATCCACCATGGGCAAGAAAAAGAATACTGAGACAATGGAGGAGTTCATGACAAATGTTGGCGAGCACATCAACGTCGAGCCCCATCTCGACCCTATTGTCGTCGAAGTAAATGGTTTCTTCCGTAGAGCCGTGACCACGGCCGGTCTATGGAAGTTCACAACGTTAGTGCCGACGAAGATTCTGGCGAAAGCCATTGGAGAGATTCTGCTGAATCTGAGGAAGGATCAAAATACTTCCTCATTCACTAATCCACAAACCAGGAAGCCGGTGGAGGTTGATATGAGTAAACTCATCGAGGTGTTCGATCTGCCAAGAGAAGGAGGAGATTCTCTGCTAGATCTAGGTCTTTCGGCCGGGTGCAGTATGTTCGATTTGCAACTGCCAGAGCAGATCCGAACTTCAAGGAGGCCAACATTCGCAAAAGTCTGAAGGAACCGTTCAATCTCATCTGCGACCTCTTTACGAAGAGCATTGCATGTTATGTCGGTTCCCTCGACACGCTGTCAGAAACGAAGCTGATCGGCACCATCGTGATCATCGACAGCCTCACTGGAATGAAATTCAACTGGCACGGGTGGCTTCTCAAGCAAATCCACGAAGCTGCTGACGATTTTGCATTCGTACCAGGAACTCCAGATAAGATTCTGCGCAAAGGAAAATTGAAATTCTTCTCAAGGTTGTCTGTCGCACTGGAAATGAAGTATCCAGAGATGATATGGCCAGAATCTGACACGATCATATACAACAAGCACACCATCTTCTACGACAAGTGGAAGAAAACAAAAATCCCAATGGATCAGGGACTTCTAGTTGTAGAAGTGCCCGCAGCAAGGCAAGGTGTGAAAGCTCAAGCTGAAGCTTCCCAAGCAAAGCAAGCCGCTTCATCTTTGGAGCAAGAGGCTGCAAAGCAAGGGAAGAAGAGAGTGAAGCAAGACACTTCACCTGTCCAAGAAAGCGAGGCTGTGGATAAGCCGCTTGAGGACATTGAAGTTAACAAATCTCAATCCTCACCTACTGAAACTACCCATATCCCTGAGCACACCCCAACCATGCATGAGAAGAAGCTAATGAGGGATCACGCAGAGGAGATGGAGGTTAAGAACGCAGAGATCGTAAGTTTACAAGACGAGATCACCAAAAAGAAGATGGAGTTGAAGGAGAAGGAGAAAGTGTTGGAGGCACAAGTAAATCTGGTGAATGATCTCAAGGACTCGCGTGACGCAGAAAGGAGCCGCTTGAGAGTGGTGAATACCAAACTGGTCACAGTTGGTAAAGAGAAGGAGACGTTGGAAAAGGAGGTGAAGGAGCTGAAAAAGAAACTGGAGAATAAGGAGGGAGAGTTGGTGATGAAAGAAAGCGAACTCCTCAGTACCAAGAAGACTCTTGACTTACTTCGAACCCAATTGAAGAAAGTCAAAGAGGAGAGTGCCATTGACAAGAGAGAGCTTGAAAGTCTAAGGAAAAATGCTGGATTGTCGGAAAAGCAAGTCTTCGCGTCTCGAACGGAAGAGATGTTTCATGCTGTACTTGACAAGATTGAGGTACTTCACAAGTCTCTTACTGGAAAGACAATCGTCCCAACCCCTGGTTTTGATGATGCCAAAAAGGGGGAAGGGATGGTACTGAAAAATGTCAATCTGTTGAAGCCACAAGGTGGAGTAATTGGAGCTGTTGAAGTAGAGAAATTGTTGAAGGAGAGTAGTGGTGCTGGAGAAGAGGAGAGAGAGGCGAAGTCTGCAAAGAAAGGCAAAGAAAAGCTCACTGTGGAGGAACCGCTGAAAAAGCCTGAAGAACCCCGCAAGCCACTTGGAGATAAAGTGCTTGCCTCTTCCATTGCTCGACATCCTCCAGTCACTGTGCTAACAAAGGAGGAAAGGCGGAAGCTAGCAGAGGCAAGCGAGACTATGGCTTGGGAGAGCGAGCGCCAGTTTAACTTGAAAAATCTTGCAGGTACTTCAAGCTCTCAAGCGCCCACTTCAGACGAAGCACCCACTTCATCTCCCCCATCATCAATAGTGAAGCGAACTACTCCAGAAACTAAGAGAGATGATTCAGCGACCAAGCGCCAAAAAGTTGAGAAGGTAGTTGTTCCAAGGGCAGAGAAGGAAAAGAGGATAAGGACAAAACGACTGCAAGTCATTGACGAACGAATTGAGAAACACTTCAATGAAATGAAAGTCATCCAGTCCGTCTTGGTCAGAAGTATCTTTGTTCCAATCACGCCAGAAGGATCCGATGCATGCCTAGATCAGGCTATGATTGACACATGTCACAAGACTGCGAAAGAAATGATTGACTCTGGCCGCTACCCTCTCAGAGAAGAACGCAATTACATTCGCAAGCAACTCAACAAGAAGCTTCCTTTCTGGAGCGGCGAGTCAGGAAAGAAGTTCAAAACAATCATAGCACAGATGTCCAGCCGGTCGGAGGAGGAGTTGGCTGTACGCAGAAATGAGCACCCTGATGCCCGTGAGATTGAGCAGTTCATTCCTGACGAACTACTCGAGCAATGGCTACACTACAAGGAGAAGTTTATCAAAGCTTACTACTATTGGGAGGTAGTGCCATTGCAGACTGAATGCTCAAGGGTCACTGCGCTCAACAACTTTCTTAGTGTCTATGATGAGAAATTTAGGCTAGAAGTCTTCGCTCTTGCACAGCTTGGAGAGCCTACACCCTTAATCATCAAGGTACCAGCTAAGAAGGAATTCATTATGCCATTCCTACCTGGCACCAGTATCCTCAATCGCAGCATCATCGACGCTGAGGTGGATGAAGCCTTCCAATTGGAAGAGACTTGGAGGAGGCCAAGTATCCACAGTGTTGAGTCGATGGAAGCAAGGGTTTTCAGTGCATACACCATACCCGAAGATATGATTGCAAAGGATTTGGAGGCAGATGTAGAAGAGAAGGAGAAGGAGGAAGAAGGGAAGTGACAAGAGAAGGAAAGGAGGATGACTGGGAAGGAACTGCAGGAAACCTCCGAGTTTCAAGTTCCTTACATATTTTTTTTTGTGAACTTCTTGTTCATATATCCAAATTTCAATTTCTGTCTTTTCTGTGTCATTTACTCGCTTTGTGAATGACTTTATATTTCTGCTACAAACCCATTAATTTAACCGAAAAAAAAAGGGGGAAGGAACTTGAAAGAAAAATTACAAACGAAACTGCAAAGGAAGCAGTCGCTTGGAGTTCCCTTCACGGTTAGATAGACTAGATTTATTTTTATCTAAGTCGTATGGGTTTTGGCATCATCAAAAAGGGGGAAATTGTTGGGAATTGTTAAGGACTAAATTGTTAAGGGGGAACTTCATGGGACATTTGATAAATGAAGTCATTTGTTTTGATTAGATCCCAAAACCCCAAGCGTCCTTTTCCCAAGCGACCCATTTTGATGTAGTTAATAGGTTAGAATTTTTCTAAGCCTACACTGTTAGGATGGCTCTTTTATTTTGCTTAGATTAGGCTTCAAAAGTTCAAGTGAAGGCCACTCGCTTGAGTGTGATTTCCAAAGCGAAGCAAGTCAAGCAAGCTGAAGTGAAGCGTGCCGAAGAATAGCGAAGCGAAGCGATCGCTACAGTAGATTCAAAGTGAGTCTGCCAAAGCGAAGCGAAGCGAGCAGTACAGTTCAAACCGAAGCGAAGCGAAGCGTGCGCTACAAAGTAAAGTCGAAGCAAGTCAACGCGTGTCAATATTCACTTAAAAAGTTTCTCGGGAAAATTATTCCCAAGTGACTCACTACAAATATGACCGCGAAGCGACTCACTTCAGAGCGGCCGCTACAAATTCAAAGCGAAGCGAGCCACTACCTACCAGAAAGCGACAGCACAAATTCCCGCTCCGAATTTGAACTTCAGTCAACTAGAGATCTTTGCATTAATTGCGAGATCTCCACGTGTCGAACGAGGAGAGGAGCAGCGGAGTTGACTGCCAGGCCGACAAAGGCGCCGCAACAGTACTGGCTCGCTCCAGTTACTGTTAAACTTGGAAGTTAGCCAATTTTGGCAAAATGCCAAAACTGCGCGTCTGCAAAAGCTACTGCCTGCGCAAGTACTGTCGAGAGGAGGAGGGACAAGGCCACCAACCAAGCAACGGATCTTAGCCAACCCTCCGCCTATAAATAGTGAAGGATGAAGACGTGAAGAAGTAGAACACTACTTGAGCATTCGAGCGCATACAGCAAACAAACACTCCCCAGCTTTCTAGCAATCTTCGAGTTTTTGTTTCAAGTGTTCTCCGAGTTTCCAGTTCATCGGAACTCGTCTTCACAACCTTCACACTTAGATTCTAAGCCCATTCTATATTCAAGCTTAGAAGAAGAACTCTAGCCAATCTTTGCATTTACTGTAAAGAGTTCTTCATAGTGTGTCGTCAACCAAAAACCCTAAACTTCGTCTGTTAGGTTTTGAGTGTTGTCGTTAGGTTGTCCAGATCCAAGGCCCTTCTTTCATCGATTGAAGAAGCCTCGATCGTAGAGTTGAGATCCAAGCTTACACTTACATCGTTTGTGTAAAGCTCGATCGAAGCTAGGCTGTAAGGAGAGCCCGTAATCTCCCTGTCTGTCTGACTGAAGCGAGTGAAGCTTCCAGTCTTTGTTAGGTTTGTGTAGTGAACCCGCAATCACTACGTCTGTCGTTTGATCTAGGCAAGTGAAGCCCGATCCCGACCAGGTTTTTGAAGGACCCGTAACCTTCAAGTTCTTGAGTGAAAAGAACAGTTGCCGTCGTGCAACAAAGTGGACGTAGGAGCGTTATCTCCGAACCACTATAAATCTCTGTGTCGTATCTCTCTTACCTTAATCTCTTTACAGTATTCGATTATCCATTGCACGTGCATCTAAACAAACTTAATCTGGAAAATTTCAAATACTTAGGAAAGATTTTAGCTCACCAAATTCCGCACAAAGAGTAAAGTCTCACTCTTGATCAAGCTCTAAGCTTAGGTCAAGAGATTCGTGATTGCTTTAGATCTAGCCCTCGGCTAGGTCTTAGTATTTCCAAAGAGCACTTTACTTTATACTCTGAGTTAAGGAATTGAAGTTGAAAAACTTCAAAATACGTATTCACCCCCCCCCCCCCCTCTACGTATTTTTCCTATAGCAAACCGGGACCAACAATAGTGAAGGATCACAACGTGAAGAAACAGAACACTACTTGAGCATTCGAGCGCCTACAGCAAACAAACACTCCCAAGCCTTTGAGCAATTCTTCGAGTCTTTGTTTTCAAGTGTTCTCCGAGTTTCCAGTTCATCGGAACTCGTCTTCACAACCTTCACACTTAGAGTCTAAGCCCACTTCAAATATCCAAGCTTAGAAGAAGAGCTCTAGCCTACTTTGTATCTACTGTAAAGAGCTCTTCATAGTGTGTCCGTCAACCAAAAACCCTAAACTCTGTCTGTTAGGTTTTTGAGTCGTCGTTAGGTTGTCTCGATCCAAGGCTCTTCTTTCATCGATTGAAGAAGTCTCGATCATATAGTTTAGATCCAAGCTTGCACCTACATCGTTTGTGTGAAGCTCGATCGAAGCTAGGCTGTAAGGAGAGCCCGTAATCTCCCTGTCTGTGTTTGACTGAAGCAAGTGAAGCTTCCAGTCTTGTCTAGGTTTGAGTAGTGAACCCGCAATCACTACGTCTGTCGTTGGATCCAGGCAAGTGAAGCCCGATCTCGACCAGGTTTTTGAAGGACCCGTAACCTTCAAGTTCTTGAGTGAAGAGAACAGTTGCCGTCGTGCAACAAGTGGACGTAGGAGTTTTATCTCCGAACCACTATAAATCTCTGTGTCGTATCTCTCTAAACCCTGAACTCTTTACTTTGATTATTCATTGCACGCGCATCTAAACAAACGAACTTGGATTCTTTAATTACTTAGGAAAGATTTTAGCTCACCGAATTTCCGCATACACGAGTAAAGACTCCCTCTTGATCAAAGTCCTTACTTCGGTCAAGCAGGCAAGCTACGTACTGTAGATCTAGCTTCAGCTAGGTCTTAAGTGTCAAGCGAGCTCTTTACTTGTCACTCTGAGTTAAAGGGAAAATTTTGAAAAACTTAAAATACGTATTCACCCCCCCCCCCCTACGTATTTTCCCTATTAACAAACCGAGACCAACATAATCGGTCAATCGAAGCTATCTTGAGCTTCCGGAGTCAACAGATGGTCGAACGACCTCGAATTCGATGCGCTCATCATGAATAACCTCTAATTCAATACAATATATCAATCGGTTGAAGTACGTAAGAGAATCATTGTGTTTTATGTCAGTTATAGTGGTTTTTTGTCGATTAAGCAAAAGAGACTTCAATCGAGGTTATGAGCTAAAATGCATTTGAAATCAATGAGTAAGCTTCAATTTCATGTTCTAATATAAGAAATGAAGTAATCGAGCATGATAATTGCTTGGAAAGCAAGGTTTGAACTACCAAAATCGAAGAACGTAAGGTAATCGGTCAACCGAAGCTATCTTGAGCTTCCGAAGTCAAGAGATGGTCGAACGACCTCGAATTCGATGCGTTCTTCATGAATAACCTCTAATTCAATACAATATATCAATCGATTGAAGTACGTAAGAGAATCATTAAGTTTTAAGTCAGTTATAGTTGTTTTCTTGTCGATTAAGCAAAAGAGACTTCAATCGAGGTTATGAGCTTAAATGCATTTGAAATCAATGAGTAAGCTTCAAATTCATGTTCTAATATAAGAAATGAAGTAATCGAGCATGATAAAGGCATAGAAAGCACGGTTCGAACTACCAAAATCGAAGAACGTAAGGTAATCGGTCAACCGAAGCTATCTTGAGCTTCCGGAGTCAACAGATGGTCGAACGACCTCGAATTCGATGCGCTTTTCATGAATAACCTCTAATTCAATACAATATATCAATCGGTTGAATTACGTAAGAGAATCATTGAGTTTTAAGTCAGTTGTAGTGGTTTTCTTCTCGATTAAGCAAAAGAGACTTCAATCGAGGTTATGAGCTCAAATGCTTTTGAAATCAACAAGTAAGCTTCAATTTTATGTTCTAATATAAGAAATGAAGTAATCTAGCATGATAAAGGCTTGGAAAGCACGGTTTGAACTACCAAAATCAAAGAACATAAGGTTATCGGTCAACCGAAGCTATCTTGAGCTTTCGGAGTCAACAGATGGTCGAATGACCTCGAATTCGATGCACTCTTCATGAATAACCTCTAATTCAATACAATGTATCAATCGGTTGATGTACGTACGAGAATCATTGAGTTTTAAGTCAGTTGTCTTGGTTTTCTTCTCGATTAAGCAAAAGAGACTTCAATCGAGGTTATGAGCTCCAATGCTTTTGAAATCAACGAGTAATCTTCAATTTCATGTTCTAATATAATAAACAAAATTATCGAGCATGATAAAGGCTTGGAAAGCATGGTTTGAACTACCAAAATCGAAGAACGTAAGGTAATCGGTCAACCGAAGCTATCTTGATCTTTCGGAGTCAACAGATGGTCAAACAACCTCAAATGCGATGCACTCCTCATGAATAACCTTTAATTCAATAAAATATATCAATCGGTTGAAGTACATACAAGAATTATTGAGTTTTAAGTCAGTTATAGTGGTTTTCTTCTCGATTAAGCAAAAGAGACTTCAATCGAGGTTATGAGCTCAAATGCTTTTGAAATCATCGAGTAAGCTTCAATTTCATGTTCTAATATAAGAAATGAAGTAATCTAGCATGATAAAGGCTTGGAAAGCACGGTTAGAACTACCAAAATCGAAGAACGTAAGGTAATCTGTCAACCGAAGCTATCTTGAGCTTCCGGAGTCAACAGATGGTAGAACGACCTTGAATTCGATGCGCTCTTCATGAATAACCTCTACTTCAATACAATATATCAATCGATTGAAGTTCATAAGAGAATCATTGAGTTTTAAGTCAGTTATTGTGGTTTTCTTCTCGATTAAGCAAAAGAGACTTCAATCGATGTTATGAGCTCAAATGCTTTTCAAATCAACGAGTAAGCTTCAATTTCATGATCTAATATAAGAAATGAAGTAATCAAGCATGATAATTGCTTGGAAAGCAAGGTTTGAACTACCAAAATCGAAGAACGTAAGGTAATCGGTCAACCGAAGCTATCTTGAGCTTCCGAAGTCAACAGATGGTCACACGACCTCAAATTTGATGCGCTCTTCATGAATACCCTCTAATTCAATACAATATATCAATCGATTGAAGTACGTAAAAGAATTATTGAGTTTTAAGTCAGTTATAGTGGTTTTCATCTCGATTAAGCAAAAGAGACTTAAATCGAGGTTATGAGCTCAAATGCTTTTGAAATCAATGAGTAAGCTTCAATTTCATGATCTAATATAAGAAATGAAGTAATCGAGCTTGATAATTGCTTGGAAAGCACGGTTTAAACTACCAAAATTGAAGAATGTAAGGTAATCGGTCAACCGAAGCCTATCTTGAGCTTCCGGAGTCAACAGATGGTCGAACAACCTCGAATTCGATGAGCTCTTCATGAATACCCTATAATTCAATACGATATATCAATCGGTTGAAGTACGTACGAGAATCATTGAGTTTTAAGTCAGTTATAGTTGTTTTCTTCTCGATTAAACAAAAGAGACTTCAATTGAGGTTATGAGCTCAAATGCTTTTGAAATCAACGAGTAAGCTTCAATTTCATGTTCTACTATAAGAAATGAAGGAATCGAGCATGATAATTTCTTGGAAAGCATGGTTTGAACTACCAAAATCGAAGAACATAGGGTAATCGGTCAACCGAAGCTATCTTGAGCTTCCGAAGTCAACAGATGGTCGAACGACCTCGAATTCGATGCGCTCTTCATGAATACACTCTAATACAATACAATATATCAATCGGTTTAAGTACGTACGAGAATCATTGAGTTTTAAGTAAGTTATAGTGGTTTTCTTCTCGATTAAGCAAAAAAGACTTCAATCAAGGTTATGAGCTCAAATGCTTTTGAAATCAACGAGTAAGCTTCAATTTCATGTTCTAATATAAGAAATGAAGTAATCTAGCATGATAAAGGCTCGGAAAGCACGGATTGAACTACCAAAATCGAAGAACGTAAGGTTATCGGTCAACCAGAGCTATCTTGAGCTTTCGGAGTCAACAGATGGTCGAACGACCTCGAATTCGATGCGCTCTTCATGAATAACCTCTAATTCAATACAATGTATCAATCGGTTGATGTACGTTCGAGAATCATTGAGTTTTAAGTCAGTTGTAGTGGTTTTCTTCTCGATTAAGGAAAAAAGACTTCAATCGAGGTTATGAGCTCCAATGCTTTTGAAATCAATAAGTAAGCTTCAATTTCATGTTCTAATATAATAAATGAAATAATCGAGCATGATAAAGGCTTGGAAAGCAAGGTTTGAACTAACAAAATAAAAAAACGTAAGGTAATCGGTCAACCGAAGCAATCTTGAGCTTCCAGAGTCAACAGATGGTCAAACGACCTCGAATTCGATGCGCTCTTCATGAATAACCTCTAATTCAATACAATATATCAATCGGTTGAAGTACGTAAGAGAATCATTAAGTTTTAAGTCAGTTATAGTTGTTTTCTTGTCGATTAAGCAAAAGAGACTTCAATCGAGGTTATGAGGTTAAATGCATTTGAAATCAATGAGTAAGCTTCAATTTCATGTTCTAATATATGAAATGAAGTAATCGAGCATGATAAAGGCTTAGAAAGCACGGTTCGAACTACCAAAATCGAAGAACGTAAGGTAATCGGTCAACCGAAGCTATCTTGAGCTTCCGGAGTCAACAGATGGTCGACCGACCTCGAATTCGATGCGCTTTTCATGAATAACCTCTAATTCAATACAATATATCAATCGGTTGAATTACGTAAGAGAATCATTGAGTTTTAAGTCAGTTGTAGTGGTTTTCTTCTCGATTAAGCAAAAGACTTCAATTGAGGTTATGAGCTTAAATGCATTTGAAATCAATGAGTAAGCTTCAATTTCATGTTCTAATATAAGAAATGAAGTAATCGAGCATGATAATTGCTTGGAAAGCACGGTTTGAACTACCAAAATCGAAGAGCGTAAGATAAACGGTCAACCGAAGCTATCTTGAGCTTCCAGAGTCAACAGATGGTCAAACAACCTCAAATTCGATGTGATCTTCATTAATACCCTCTAATTCAATACAATATATCAATTGGTTGAAGTAAGTACGAGAATAATTGAGTTTTAAATCAGTTATAGTGGTTTTCTTCTCGATTAAGCAAAAGAGACTTCAATCGAGGTTATGAGCTCAAATGCATTTGAAATCAACGAGTAAGCTTCAATTTCATGTTCTAATATAAGAAATGAATTAATCGAGCATGATAAAGGCGTAGAAAGCACGGTTTGAACTACCAAAATCGAAGAACGTAAGGTAATCGGTCAACCGAAGCTATATTGAGCTTCCGGAGTCAACAGATGGTCGAACAACCTCGAATTCGATGCGCTCTTCATGAATACCCTCTATTTCAATACAATATATCAATTGGTAGAAGTACGTAAGAGAATCATTGAGTTTTAAGTCAGTTACAGAGGTTTTCTTCTCGATTAAGCAAAGAGACTTCAATCGAGGTTATGAGCTCAAATGCTTATGAAATCAACGAGTAAGCTTCAATTTCATGTTCTAAGATAAGAAATGAAGTAATCGAGCATGGTAATTGAATGAAAGCACGGATTGAACTACCAAAATCGAAGAACGTAAGGTAATCGGTCAACCGAAGCTATCTTGAGCTTCCAGAGTCAGCAAAAGGTCAAACGACCTCAAATTCGATGTGCTCTTCATTAATATCCTCTAATTCAATACAATATATCAATCAGTTGAAGTACGTACGAGAATCATTGAGTTTTAAGTCAGTTAAGTGGTTTTATTCTCGATTAAGCAACAGAGACTTCAATAGAAGTTATGAGCTCAAATGCATTTGAAATTAATGAGTAAGCTTCAATTTCATGTTCTAATATAAGAAATGAAGTAATCGAGCATGATAAATGCTTAGAAATCACGGTTTGAACTACCAAAATCGAAGAGCGTAAGGTAATCGGTCAACCGAAGCAATCTTGAGCTTCCGGTGTCAACAGATGGTCGAACAACCTCGAATTCGATGAGCTCTTCTTGAATAACCACTAATTCAATACAATACATCAATCAGTTGAAGTACGTAAGAGAATCGTTGAGTTTTAAGTCAGTTATAGTGGTTTTCTTCTCGATTAAGCAAAAGAGAGTTCAATCAAGGTTATGAGCTCAAATGCTTTTGAAATCAACGAGTAAGCTTCAATTTCATGTTCTAATATAAGAAATGAAGTAATCTAGCATGATAAAGGCTTGGAAAGCACTGATTGAACTACCAAAATCGAAGAACGTAAGGTTATCGGTCAACCGAAGCTATCTTGAGCTTTCGGAGTCAACAGATGGTCGAACGACCTCAAATTCCATGCGCTCTTCATGAATAACCTCTAATTCAATACAATGTATCAATCGGTTGATGTACGTACGAGAATCATTGAGTTTTAAGTCAGTTGTTGTGGTTTTCTTCTCGATTAAGCAAAAGAGACTTCAATCGAGGTTGTGAGCTCCAATGCTTTCGAAATCAATGAGTAAGCTTCAATTTCATGTTCTAATATAATAAATGAAATAATCGAGCATGATACAGGCTTGGAAAGCACGGTTTGAACTAACAAAATCGAAGAACGTAAGGTAATCGGTCAACCGAAGCTATCTTGAGCTTCCAGAGTCAACAGATGGTCGAACGACCTCGAATTCTATGCGCTCTTCATGAATAACCTCTAATTCAATACAATATATCAATCGGTTGAAGTACGTAAGAGAATCATTGAGTTTTAAGTCAGTTATAGTTGTTTTCTTGTCGATTAAGCAAAAGACTTCAATCGAGGTTATGAGCTTAAATGCATTTGAAATCAATGAGTAAGCTTCAATTTCATGTTCTAATATAAGAAGTGAAGTAATCGAGCATGATAAAGGCTTAGAAAGCACGGTTCGAACTACCAAAATTGAAGAACGTAAGGTAATCGGTCAACCGAAGCTATCTTGAGCTTTCGGAGTCAACAGATGGTCGAGCGACCTCAAATTCGATGCGCTTTTCATGAATAACCTCTAATTCAATACAATATATCAATCGGTTGAATTATGTAAGAGAATCATTGAGTTTTAAGTCAGTTGTAGTGGTTTTCTTCTCGATTAAGCAAAAGAGACTTCAATAGAGGTTATGAGCTCAAATGCATTTGAAATTAATGAGTAAGCTTCAATTTCATGTTCTAATATACGAAATGAAGTAATCGAGCACGATAAATGCTTAGAAATCACGGTTTGAACTACCAAAATCGAAGAACGTAAGGTAATCGGTCAACCGAAGCTATCTTGAGCTTCCAGAGCCAACAGATGGTTGAACGACCTCGAATTCGATGCGCACTTCATGAATACCCTCTAATTCAATACAATATATCAATTGGTAGAAGTACGTAAGAGAATCATTGAGTTTTAAGTCAGTTATAGTGGTTTTCTTCTCGATTAAGCATAAGAGACTTCAATCGAGGTTATGAGCTCAAATGCTTTTGAAATCAACGAGTAAGATTCAATTTCATGTTCAAATATAAGAAATGAATTAATCGAGCATGATAAAGGCGTAGAAAGCACGGTTTGAACTACCAAAATCGAAGAACGTAAGGTAATCGGTCAACCGAAGCTATCTTGAGCTTCCAGAGTCAACAGATGGTTGAACGACCTCGAATTCGATGCGCTCTTCATGAATACCCTCTAATTCAATACAATATATCAATCGGTTGAAGTACGTAAGAGAATCATTGTGTTTTAAGTCAGTTATAGTGGTTTTCTTCTCGATTAAGCATAAGAGACTTCAATCGAGGTTTTTTTTTTTTTTTTTTTTTTTTTTTTCAAATTAATGCTTGATATAATATCGATGCATCATAAATAGTTTCAATAAAACAAGATGATGAGTGCTACGATATAAGAAACCGTAAACAATCGTACTACTGCCAAGTATACTTTCTCACGAGACGAGGATTACGTAATGTGTTGCTGAAAAAGAATCCTTCTTGTGTTACTACTTACTACCCAATAACACATATTCCTGTCATGCGAGCCCTTTGGAGCATCACAAAATTCACCCCATCCGCTATAGAAAACATCGAAAGCTCTCTGCTTTTGTCCCCACCAGAAATGACAAAAGAAACGAGTATTGCCAAAGATATTCTCTCGGAACACCCAATGTATGTATTGATATCGACGTAGTGTGTGATATCCAAGCTCGTCGTCTCCGGAGGCGCAATGAACTCTCAACGGGGCAGTCTTATTGAGGGAAATGGCATTTTGAACTCTAACTTCATATTTAGGTTGAAGGACTATACCTGCTTCTGCATCTGCATTGCTAGTCTCAAAAACGATAAATAATGTTAGAAAAAACTAAAATGGGCTGGTTAAGGCAATGGCCCATCTTCAACATTATTGAATTTTCGATTGAGACTTCAATCGAGGTTATGAGCTCAAATGCTTTTGAAATCAACGAGTAAGCTTCAATTTCATGTTCTAATATATGAAATGAAGTAATCGAGCATGATAATTGCTTGGAAAGCACGGTTTGAACTACCAAAATCGAAGAACGTAAGGTAATCGGTCAAACGAAGCTATCTTGAGCTTCCAGAGTCAGCAGAAGGTCAAACAACCTCAAATTCGATGCGCTCTTCATTAATACCCTCTAATTCAATACAATATATCAATCAGTTGAAGTACGTACGAGAATCATTGAGTTTTAAGTCAGTTAAGTGGTTTTATTCTCGATTAAGCAACAGAGACTTCAATAGAGGTTATGAGCTCAAATGCATTTGAAATTAATGAGTAAGCTTCAATTTCATGTTCTAATATAAGAAATGAAGTAATCGAGCGTGATAAATGCTTAGAAATCACGGTTTGAACTACCAAAATCAAAGAACGTAAGGTAATCGGTCAACCGAAGCAATCTTGAGCTTCCGGTGTCAACAGATGGTCGAACAACCTCGAATTCGATGCGCTCTTCATGAATAACCTCTAATTCAATACAATACATCAATCAGTTGAAGTACGTAAGAGAATCGTTGAGTTTTAAGTCAGTTATAGTGGTTTTCTTCTCGATTAAGCATAAGAGACTTCAATCGAGGTTATGAGCTCAAATGCTTTTGAAATCAACGAGTAAGCTTCAATTTCATGTTCTAATATATGAAATGAAGTAATCGAGCATGATAATTGCTTGGAAAGCACGGTTTGAACTATCAAAATCGAAGAACGTAAGGTAATCGGTCAACCGAAGCTATCTTGAGCTTCCAGAGTCAGCAGAAGGTCAAACGACCTCCAATTCGATGCGCTCTTCATTAATACCCTCTAATTCAATACAATATATCAATCAGTTGAAGTACGTACGAGAATCATTGAGTTTTAAGTCAGTTAAGTGGTTTTATTCTCGATTAAGCAACAGAGACTTCAATAGAGGTTATGAGCGCAAATGCATTTGAAATTAATGAGTAAGCTTCAATTTCATGTTCTAATATAAGAAATGAAGTAATCGAGCGTGATAAATGCTTAGAAATCACGGTTTGAACTACCAAAATCAAAGAACGTAAGGTAATCGGTCAACCGAAGCAATCTTGAGCTTCCGGTGTCAACAGATGGTCGAACAACCTCGAATTCGATGCGCTCTTCATGAATAACCTCTAATTCAATACAATACATCAATCAGTTGAAGTACGTAAGAGAATCGTTGAGTTTTAAGTCAGTTATAGTGGTTTTCTTCTCGATTAAGCAAAAGAGACTTCAATCAAGGTTATGAGCTCAAATGCTTTTGAAATCAATGAGTAAGCTTCAATTTCATGTTCTAATATAAGAAATGAAGCAATCTAGCATGATAAAGGCTTGGAAAGCACGGATTGAACTACCAAAATCAAAGAACGTAAGGTTATCGATCAACCGAAGCTATCTTGAGCTTTCGGAGTCAGCAGATGGTCGAACAACCTCAAATTCGATGCGCTCTTCATGAATAACCTCTAATTCAATACAATATATCAATCGGTTGAAGTACGTAAGAGAATCATTGAGTTTTAAGTCAGTTATAGTCGTTTTCTTGTCGATTAAGCAAAAGAGACTTCAATCGAGGTTATGAGCTTAAATGCATTTGAAATCAATGAGTAAGCTTCAATTTCATGTTCTAATATAATAAATGAAATAATCGAGCATGATAAAGGCTTGGAAAGCACGGTTTGAACTAACAAAATCGAAGAACGTAAGGTAATCGGTCAACCGAAGCTATCTTGAGCTTCCAGAGTCAACAGATGGTCGAACGACCTCGAATTCTATGCGCTCTTCATGAATAACCTCTAATTCAATACAATATATCAATCGATTGAAGTACGTAAGAGAATCATTGAGTTTTAAGTCAGTTATAGTCGTTTTCTTGTCGATTAAGCAAAAGAGACTTCAATCGAGGTTATGAGCTTAAATGCATTTGAAATCAATGAGTAAGCTTCAATTTCATGTTCTAATATAAGAAATGAAGTAATCGAGCATGAAAAAAGGCTTAGAAAGCACGGTTCGAACTACCAAAATTGAAGAACGTAAGGTAATCGGTCAACCGAAGCTATCTTGAGCTTCCGGAGTCAACAGATGGTCGAGCGACCTCGAATTCGATGCGCTTTTCATGAATAACCTCTAATTCAATACAATATATCAATCGGTTGAATTATATAAGAGAATCATTGAGTTTTAAGTCAGTTGTAGTGGTTTTCTTCTCGATTAAGCAAAAGAGACTTCAATAGAGGTTATGAGCTCAAATGCATTTGAAATTAATTAGTAAGCTTCAATTTCATGTTCTAATATAAGAAATGAAATAATCGAGCACGATAAATGCTTAGAAATCACGGTTTGAACTACCAAAATCGAAGAACGTAAGGTAATCGGTCAACCGAAGCTATCTTGAGCTTCCAGAGCCAACAGATGGTTGAACGACCTCGAATTCGATGCGCTCTTCATGAATACCCTCTAATTCAATACAATATATCAATCTGTAGAAGTACGTTAGAGAATCATTGAGTTTTAAGTCAGTTATAGTGGTTTTCTTCTCGATTAAGCATAAGAGACTTCAATCGAGGTTATGAGCTCAAATGCTTTTGAAATCAACGAGTAAGCTTCAATTTAATGTTCAAATATAAGAAATGAAGTAATCGAGCATGATAAAGGCGTAGAAAGCACGGTTTGAACTACCAAAATCGAAGAACGTAAGGTAATCGGTCAACCGAAGTTATCTTGAGCTTCCAGAGTCAACAGATGGTTGAACGACCTCGAATTCGATGCGCTCTTCATGAATACCCTCTAATTCAATACAATATATCAATCGGTAGAAGTACGTAAGAGAATCATTGAGTTTTAAGTCAGTTATAGTGGTTTTCTTCTCGATTAAGCATAAGAGACTTCAATCGAGGTTATGAGCTCTAATGCTTTTGAAATCAACGAGTAAGCTTCAATTTCATGTTCTAATATAAGAAATGAAGTAATCGAGCATGATAATTGCTTGGAAACCACGGTTTGAACTACCAAAATCGAAGAACGTAAGGTAATCGGTCAACCGAAGCTATCTTGAGCTTCCAGAGTCAGCAGAAGGTCAAACGACCTCAAATTTGATGCGCTCTTCATTAATACCCTCTAATTCAATATAATATATCAATCAGTTGAAGTACGTACGAGAATCATTGAGTTGTAAGTCAGTTAAGTGGTTTTATTCTCGATTAAGCAACAGAGACTTCAATAGAGGTTGTGAGCTCAAATGCATTTGAAATTAATGAGTAAGCTTCAATTTCATGTTCTAATATAAGAAATGAAGTAATCGAGCATGATAAATGCTTAGAAAGCACGGTTTGAACTACCAAAATCGAAGAACGTAAGGTAATCGGTCAACCGAAGCTATCTTGAGCTTCCAGAGTCAACAGATGGTTGAACGACCTCGAATTCGATGCGCTCTTCATGAATACCCTCTAATTCAATACAATATATCAATCGGTGGAAGTACGTAAGAGAATCAATGAGTTTTAAGTCAGTTATAGTGGTTTTCTTCACGATTAAGCATAAGAGACTTCAATCGAGGTTATGAGCTCAAATGCTTTTGAAATCAACGAGTAAGCTTCAATTTCATGTGCTAATATAAGAAATGAAGTAATCGCGCATGATAATTGCTTGGAAAGCACGGTTTGAACTACCAAAATCGAAGAACGTAAGGTAATCGGTCAACCGAAGCTATCTTGAGTTTCCGGAGTCAACAGATGGTCGAACGACCTCGAATTCGATGCGCTCTTCATGAATAACCTCTAACTCAATACAATGTATCAATCGGTTGATATACGTACGAGAATCATTGAGTTTTAAGTCAGTTATAGTGGTTTTCTTCTCGATTAAGCAAAAGAGACTTCAATCGAGGTTATGAGCTCAAATGCTTTTGAAATCAATGAGTAAGCTTCAATTTCATGTTCTAATATAAGAAATGAAGTAATCTAGCATGATAAAGGCATGGAAAGCACTGTTTGAATTACGAAAATCGAAGAACGTAAGGTAATCGGTCACCCGAAGCTATCTTGAGCTTCCGGAGTCAACAGATGGTCGAACGGCCTTGAATTCGATGCGCTCTTCATGAATAACCTCTAATTAAATACAATATATCAATCGGTTGAAGTTTGACGAGAATCATTGAGTTTTAAGTCAGTTATAGTGGTTTTCTTCTCGATTAAGCAAAAGAGACTTCAATCGAGGTTATGAGCTCAAATGCTTTTGAAATCAATGAGTAAGCTTCAATTTCATGTTCTAATATAAGAAATGAAGTAATCTAGCATGATAAAGGCATGGAAAGCACTGTTTGAATTACGAAAATCGAAGAACGTAAGGTAATCGGTCAACCGAAGTTATCTTGAGCTTGCGGAGTCAACAGATGGTCGAACGACCTCGAATTCGATGCGCTCTTCATGAATAACCTCTAATTCAATACAATATGTCAATCGTTTGAAGTACGTAAGAGAATCATTGAGTGTTAAGTCAGTTATAGTGGTTTTCTTCTCGATTAAGCAAAAGAGACTTCAATCGAGGTTATGAGCTCAAATGCTTTTGAAATCAACGTGTAAGCTTCAATTTCATGTTCTAATATAAGAAATGAAGTAATCAAGCGTGATAATTGCTTGGAAAGCACGCTTTGAACTACCAAAATCGAAGAACGTAAGGTAATCGGTCAACCGAATCTATCTTGAGCTTCCGGAGTCAACAGATGGTCGAACGACCTCGAATTCGATGCGCTCTTCATGAATGACCTCTAATTAAATAAAATATATCAATCGGTTGAAGTTTGACGAGAATCATTGAGTTTTAAGTCAGTTATAGAGGATTTCTTCTCGATTAAGCAAAAGAGACTTCAATCGAGGTTATGAGCTCAAATGCTTTTGAAATCAACGAGTAAGCTTCAATTTCATGTTCTAATATAAGAAATGAAGTAATCTAGCATGATAAAGGCTTGGAAAGCACGGTTTGAACAACCAAAATCGAAGAACATAAGGTAATCGGTCAACCGAAGCTATCTTGAGCTTCCGGAGTCAAAATATGGTCGAACGACCTCGAATTCAATGCGATCTTCATGAATAACCTCTAATTCAATACAATGTATCAATCGGTTGAAGTACGTACGAGAATCATTGAGTTTTAAGTCAGTTATAGTGGTTTTCTTCTCGATTAAGCAAAAGAGACTTCAATCGAGGTTATGAGCTCAAATGCTTTTGAAATCAACGTGTAAGCTTCAATTTCATGTTCTAATATAAAATGAAGTAATCAAGCATGATAATTGCTTGGAAAGCACGCTTTGAACTACCAAAATCAAAGAACGTAAGGTAATCGGTCAACCGAAGCTATCTTGAACTTACAGAGTCAACGATGGTCAAACGCCCTCAAATTCGATGCGTACTTCATGAAAACCCTCTAATTCAATACAATATATCAATCGGTTGAAGTACGTACGAGAATCATTGAGTTTTAAGTCAGTTATAGTGGTTTTCTTCTCGATTAAGCAAAGGAGACTTCAATCGAGGTTATGAGCTCAAATGCTTTTAAAATCAATGAGTAAGCTTCAATTTCATGTTCTAATATAAGAAATGATGTAATCTAGCATGATAAAGGCTTGGAAAGCACGGTTTGAACTACCAAAATCGAAGAACGTAAGGTAATCGGTCACCCGAAGCTATCTTGAGCTTCCGGAGTCAACAGATGTTCGAACGACCTCGAATTCGATGCGCTCTTCATGAATAACCTCTAATTAAATACAATATATCAATCGGTTGAAGTTTGACGAGAATCATTGAGTTTTAAGTCAGTTATAGTGGTTTTCTTCTCGATTAATCAAAAGTGACTTCAATTGAGGTTATGAGCTCAAATGCTTTAGAAATCAACGAGTATCAATTTCATGTTCTAATATAACAAATGAAGTAATCAAGCATGATAATGGTTTGGAAAGCACAGTTTGAACTACCAAAATCGAAGAACGTAAGGTAATCGGTCAACCGAAGTTATCTTGAGCTTTCGGAGTCAACAGATGGTCGAACAACCTCGAATTCGATGCGCTCTTCATGAATAACCTCTAATTCAATACAATATGTCAATCGTTTGAAGTACGTAAGAGAATTATTGAGTTTTAAGTCAGTTATAGTGGTTTTCTTCTCGATTAAGCAAAAGAGACTTCAATCGAGGTTATGAGCTCAAATGCTTTTGAAATCAACGTGTAAGCTTCAATTTCATGTTCTAATATAAGAAATGAAGTAATCAAGCATGATAATTGCTTGGAAAACACGCTTTGAACTACCAAAATCGAAGAACGTAAGGTAATCGGTCACCCGAAGCTATCTTGAGCTTCCGGAGTCAACAGATGGTCGAACGACCTTGAATTCAATGCGCTCTTCATGAATGACCTCTAATTAAATAAAATATATCAATCGGTTGAAGTTTGACGAGAATCATTGAGTTTTAAGTCAGTTATAGTGGTTTTCTTCTCGATTAAGCAAAAGAGACTTCAATCGAGGTTATGAGCTCAAATGCTTTTGAAATCAACGAGTAAGCTTCAATTTCATGTTCTAATATAAGAAATAAAGTAATCTAGCATGATAAAGGCTTGGAAAGCACGGTTTGAACAACCAAAATCGAAGAACATAAGGTAATCGGTCAACCGAAGCTATCTTGAGCTTCCGGAGTCAACAGATGGTCGAACGACCTTGAATTCGATGCGCTCTTCATGAATGACCTCTAATTAAATAAAATATATCAATCGGTTGAAGTTTGACGAGAATCATTGAGTTTTAAGTCAGTTATAGTGGTTTTCTTCTCGATTAAGCAAAAGAGACTTCAATCGAGGTTATGAGCTCAAATGCTTTTGAAATCAACGAGTAAGCTTCAATTTCATGTTCTAATATAAGAAATGAAGTAATCTAGCATGATAAAGGCTTGGAAAGCACGGTTTGAACAACCAAAATCGAAGAACATAAGGTAATCGGTCAACCGAAGCTATCTTGAGCTTCCGGAGTCAAAATATGGTCGAACGACCTCGAATTTAATGCGCTCTTCATGAATAACCTCTAATTCAATACAATGTATCAATCGGTTGAAGTACGTACGAGAATCATTGAGTTTTAAGTCAGTTATAGTGGTTTTCTTCTCGATTAAGTAAAAGAGACTTCAATCGAGGTTATGAGCTCAAATGCTTTAGAAATCAACGAGTAAGCTTCAATTTCATGTTCTAATATAAGAAATGAAGTAATTAAGCATGATAACGGTTTGGAAAGCACGATTTGAACTACCAAAATTGAAGAACGTAAGGTAATCGGTCAACCGAAGCTATCTTGAGCGACCGGAGTCAACAGATGGTTGAACGACCTCGAATTCGATGCGCTCTTCATGAATAACCTCTAAATCAATACAATATATCAATCGGTTGAAGTTTGACGAGAATCATTGAGTTTTAAGTCAGTTATAGTGGTTTTCTTCTCGATTAAGCAAAAGAGACTTCAATCGAGGTTATGAGCTCAAATGCTTTTGAAATCAATGAGTAAGCTTCAATTTCATGTTCTAATATAAGAAAAGAAGTAATCGAGCATGATAATTGCTTGGAAAGCACGGTTTGAACTACCAAAATCGAAGAACGTAAGGTAATCGGTCAACCGAAGCTATCTTGAACTGACAGAGTCAACGACGGTCAAACGCCCTCAAATTCGATGCGCACTTTGATCGCACTATTTTCTACCACACAAAATAGGTGTAATATAAAGAAGCACGAGTATCGTATCCACAGGGATTGACAAGTCGAAAACGCACACAATACCTCTACTAAAGAACTAATGTGATGTTTAGGCTTTTAAGAATTTAGGATGTGGTATTTATAGTCTAGGCAAATAATAAAAAGACTCAATTAATCATATAAGGAAACAAATAAATAAGGAAAGTAACTAGTCAAATAAAATAACTTAGGACTCAAGCAATAAAACAAATAAGGGAAGTAAACAATTAAGGAAAAGTGTTGACTTTAGGGAAGCCTACCTAATCAAACTTATGAAAGCAATTAATGCATACAATTAACCAATTTAATCCAATCTAAATGTGATACATGAAATATGACCTACACCCCGATAAAAGCAATGCAAGTCGTCACTTAATATGATCCTAATATCCTTTCGGACGCATAGATATCAAACTAAGTGCAAAAGAGAACAAGTATCAATGATATAATCAACTAGGTTCAATTAAGACACCCAAATCAATTACATGCAAACATATGATAATTCAAACTCAATTAAGACAAATCAAATTATCATACCATGTATTCATGAGATCTATTATGCAATATCCTATCAAGGCATATAAACATAACTGTGCATACATAATTAGTGGCCAATTAATCATGCATGAGAATAAGCACCATGAAAACATGCATCTAGATTGGAAGGCTAATTGTAAACAAAAACACTTACATAGATTCAATTAGGCATTCAATCCCTAAAATCAACTAAGGAATTTAGCTAGACATAATTAAAGCAAACATAAACATGAAAGATTGAAAGAACATAATTAAAGAGTAAGAGTAAGAAAAACTTGAACACAAACGAAGAACTTCGAATCTTGAATCTTGCATAAACTTGAAAAGCTCCAATGTTGAATACAAGAATAAAACTCTAAAATAATGTGCTAGGAAAATATAAAAGATGGTAAAGTGTTGATAGCTTGCTTGATAGGGTTTACAATGCTAGACTAGGAGTATATATAGGAGAAATTTACATAAGGAAAACCTAAACCAAAAAGGAGTCTAATTAACTAAGGAAGGAATTCCCGGCTGGACCCCCCTCTCGACAGACCTCTCGATCGAGAGAGGTATCGAGAGGGTGTGAAATGGGCTCTCGATCGAAAGCTGTGGCAGAAGGTACCTCTCGACATACCTCTCGATCGAGAGAGGTATCGAGAGGCCTTCTCTCGAACTCAAATCTCGGACTTTGCTCTTCGATCTTCACGCCTTGTCTCGTCTCGGGGTTTTAACACCAAAATATGCCTAAAAACTCAAGAAAACACCCAAAAGCATAATATTGCCCAATATAATGAAAATCATATAAACTAAAGACAATACTACACAAACGAGACACAAAATCGACTCTTTTTGGTTATGAAAACAAGGTAAATTTCACCTATATCAAATCCCCCAAACTTAAACATTGTTCGTCCCAAACAATACCAAAACATAAACAATAGACTCTAGCATTGTGAACTATATAGGCCTCAAAACTTTTCAAAAACAATCTCTCATGATCATGATCAAAACTATGCACACACCCTTAGCATCTGATGAATCATAATTTCGTAGGGCAGTTAATGCAGCGAAAAATAAACGACACAAGAGATCTACGTGGTTCGATCTTTCGATCTACGTCCACGGAGAGAAAGGAGGCGGCGGTGTTTTCATTAAGTTTCTCGTAGGAGATTACAAAAGAGTGTGAATGTCGTCTAACCCTCATCTAACATCTATTTATACAAGTAATTAGGGTTTCTCCCTAATAACAATCGGGCTTCGAGTTGGGCCTATTCTTGGGCCTGAATCCGAGTCTTCTACGTTTGTATGAATCGCTTCTCGTGGGCCGGACTACGTGGGCCGAGCTTTGTTGTTGGGCCTAGTAGTTGGGCCGTATCCTATCACATCCCCTCCCAAAAAGACGTAGAAGCGAGGATGTGATGGTGGTGATGACATAGTTGAGTCGAGGCTTCTAGGTGTAGATGAAGTCGATTAGCCAGTCAAAATATTAGATTCTGGCTTAGTCGAATCGTAAGACCCACCGAAGTGGTTTTAGTAGACTATGACGAAGTCATATCGCCTGTTTGCCGAGGTGTGTCGGTCTTAGGTTGTGCCGATATGTACCGGACTTGTATATTTTGCCGAGATAAATTGGGCTTAAGTGTTGGCCGAAGTGAATTCGGGCTTATATGCTTGGCCGAAATTAATCGGGCTTTTGGCCGAACTGAATCGGGCTTTAGTGGCCGAAATAAATCGGGCTTTTGGCCGAACTGAATCGGGCTTTAGTGGCCGAAATTAATCGGGCTTAGGCGGCCGATAGGAATCGGGCTTAGTGGCCGAAATGAATCGGGCTTTAGTCTCCATGTTTGCCGAGAAGTATCGGTAGGAGTGGGCTCCTCAAGTGGCCGAAATTAATCGTGCTTCACTCTCCATGTTTGCCGAGAAGTATCGGTAGGAGTGGGCTCCTCATACGCATTTATTATATTATTTACATACCGAGATGCGTGTCTCTAGGGTAACACACTTTTCCTCGTCAGGATAGTGTGGAGAAAGAGTATCACATTACCCTCGTCAGAGTAGTGTGCTAGAAGATGAGAGATGGTATGCATAGGTAGTAGAGTATGCAATGATGGACTGACTCGAAAAAGACTCGATGCAAAACCGTGGCTCAAAAGACTGACTCAAACCATGAACTCTCTACTCCTATGCATAGTACCTTTTGAAGTGATCAATGTCTCGAGCGCCACGTGGCTTTGAGAACTTGGCAGCTTTAGGAAGGGAGTAGAGAGATCCCACGAGTGTGTCGAAACATCGGTGGCGTTGAGATGGGTGTCCGCTTGTCCGCGTCCGTGACGGGAGCTGCTGCGGTAGGTGACGGTAGAGATGGGATTCAAAGGAATCATGGAACCTCCACACGACCTCCTTGATTTATGTGTCTGGTGTATTCTTCCTCTCAGTTAGAGTAGGGATGTCGGCGTATCAAGACGAGCTTCATCAAGAGCCATCAAGAGCTATATCTTGTTGTCGGTGGATCTTCGGTATCCGTATCTCAGAATGGAGATGTAAGCGGTGGAGATGGCGAGGGTGGATGATTATGACGAGGTGGTAAGTTCTCAGGCGCATTGGCGGCGGACTGACCTTCATCGTTTCTGCCGAAGAAGAGTCCGTCGGCGACACTGGTGGGTTCGTGTGGTCAACGAGCGCAGTCTAGTGGTAAGACGCTCCTCCTTCGATCCATGAGGTCGGGGGTTCGAGACACCTCGGGTGCGTGTGGCTCATGGGCGTGAAGGGCTCCCTGTACGGCTTTGTTGTGGTGTAGTTCGACCCCGGCCCGGCCTTGTACTGAGTTTGACCTCGGCCTCGCGGTGGGTGCCGATGAGGGAATTCTCAAGCCCCTTTTGCCGAGGTGGGTGTTCTCTTTCTCTTCCTTTCTACGGGCTTCTCCTCTTTTTGGGAGGTCCTTTACATAAATTTCGAGTTCTTCAATGTACTGTACAACTCTCACTTTGTCATTGCAAATCCACAGCAGCCTCCGGACGACCTCCCTCTCAGAGCTACAGTCGAAAATAGGACAGCGGAGTTCGTCTGCGGTGGCTTGAGGTGGCTTGCCACGACGCTTGTGGTTCGCGACATAGAGTGGTGAACGACGCCTGAATCGGAGTCGAGTGAGAAGCATCTGGGCGCTGTGCTCGGAGAAGTCGAGGTCCTGCCACTCGAGGAGGGACAGCGGCGCTGAGTTGGGAAGTCGGAGCCGAAGTTGAGGTCGGGGAAGGTGTGGACCTCTTTGATGGTGATGGCGAACTGGAAGGTTGCTGAGGTGAGGTCGCCCGACGGCGAGCTCCGATATCGGGGTTTTCATTGTTTGGTAACGAAGAGTGCTCGGAATTTGGAGTTCGGTTTCCAGTATTCGTCGTTGGTGAGATCGGCGAACCGGTTCAGGCCGAGCTTGAAGCTCCTGGTTCGGCATTGCGTTCTGCGAATATCTGGAACTGCCTCTCGCCTTCCCTTCTGAGGCTGCGACGGCCCGAACTCCGTTCAGCCCGATATGATGCCGGGCATCTCGACCTTGGCGAGCTCGATCTTGAGGCGGTCGAAGTCCGCCTGCAACATGTCCTTCACCTTGTACTCACGGCCGGAACTGGTTTTCTCGATCTGTAGCGCCATGGCTACCACGAGCGAGGAGAGAGTAGGCCGGTTGATAGGAAATCGGGTTTTTGATGAGAGAAGAACTCTCTAACCTTCAATTGGTGGAATACTCTTGGCGGCGGAGCGGAGCTCGCTGAATGAGTTCGCTGCCTCCAAAGCAATGGCAGCGCGAGGGGGTATGCTTTTCTGAGATCTCTCTCTTTCTCTCTCTCTCTCTCTCGGCTTAGCTTCGAGTTCGGCGCGAACTCGTTGACGTGGTGTGGTGGTTTCTCACCTCGCTGCTCCATGCCGCCCTTGGGCATTGTACACTCCTGTCGCGTCGGGCTGAGCCGTAGGAGAAGGCCAGATATAGTTAAATATGCTGCAACGTGGGGGTGGCTCGGATGTGGTGAGGAGGTCGTGGCTGCCCGGGTTCTTCTCTCCGATGTCCTTGTTTCGGAGTTTTGATAGTCGGGGCTCGCACATTTAAGATATCGCGCCTTGCACCTCCGTTGAACTTGCTTCCCACTTTCGGTATATTCGCACTCGTCGCGGAGGAGGACAGGAGTTCGGCTACGGCGGAGGAGCAGGTGAGCCAGGTCCGGGGTGGAGTTCCTCTCTCTCTCTAGAATTCCTTTACTGTTTTCAGTGGGGCCACTCTCCTCTCAACATTCCACTCCATGGTGGGTTATTGTTTAGTGAGCTTGGACGAAGTCCATGGAGCTCGGCTGCCGAGGTGGGCGTCGAGGAAGAAGCTGAGCCGAGGTGCCGAACTGGTGCTGGCGTTGGTACAGTTGGCGTTGGGTTTAATGTGCTTGGTATTGACTTCACACGTCTCCCTCTCGCGTTTTCCTCAGCCATGACGGCGGGGTTGAGGAACTCGACGTATTCGTTATACGTTGATGTAACGAAACGGGTGGAGGGCAATCTCCGTTGCCCTCCATGGTAGCGTAGAGCTCGGCAGCGGAGGGGAGACTTCGCCAGCGAGGTGGGTTTAGCTTCAATTGATGTCTCTCTCCTCTCTCTCTCTTCAATTGAAGGAGAGAGCTTAGCATTACTCTATGGATGTGGTCCCGGAGGTACCTCGGCATCTTCTGTATGAGCTTCCCGAAGTGGTTGAAGGCGATGGTGACGTACATGCCGGAGTCCAGCAGGTAGGCATCGTTGTGGCCAAGGAGCATGACCTCGTTGTGGTGGGAGAAGTGGGTGTCGGAGATGGTGACCCCGGTGGACACCGAGGAGGAAACCGGGCTTGAAGGTGCTTAACTGGAGGGTAGCGGAGGTGAGGCCTCCCGACGGCGAGCTCCGATGTCGGAGCTTTCATTGCTTGGCGACGAAGAGTGGTCGGAATTCGGAATTCGGTTTCCAGAATGAACGACGAGCTGCTCGCGATGTGCACGGGCTGCAGCAAACTGAGAAGGAGGAGAGCTCGTTGTCAGCGTTGGAGTGTTTTTGGTGATCCTCTTCGTCGGAAGTCATGGAGGCTATTGAGAAGCTTTTCCTCTCTCTCTTTGCCGACGGGTTACCAGAGGTGCCCTTCCTGTGCTTTCGTTTGAACTCCTCCGGGGAGTGGTTGACGGGGAGATTATCGAATTCTTCTCCGCCGAGGTGGGGCATGATGGAGAGGGAGATCAGTAATTCCTTTCTCTTTCTACCGCCTCTCCACGTTGATGAATGGTGATTTGGACGGCTGTACTGCAAGGTGGCAGCAGCGTTCTCTCCGTTCGTCCTTCTCCTCAAATCGGAGCTTGGAGGGATCGACGGCGGTGCAGGAGGGATCAATGATTGGATCTAACGCCTGATCTTCAATTGTTCCCCATCTACCAATCCACGGCGGCGTTCTTGATTGCTGCCAATGTTGATGGTTTGGTTTATCCATAAGCTAGATTAATCATTAACTAGGAATGGGATTTTTTGGGATTTTGGCGGAAAGGGATTTTGGGATTTTGGCTGGACTTCGTGTGTTCTTCGCCAATTAACTGCTTCAGAAAATATTGATTCAAAACACAAAATTTATCGTTCCCACAGACGGCGCCAGTGATGAATCATAATTTCGTAGGGCAGTTAATGCAGCGAAAAATAAACGACACAAGAGATCTACGTGGTTCGATCTTTCGATCTACGTCCACGGAGAGAAAGGAGGCGGTGTTTTCATTAAGTTTCTCGTAGGAGATTACAAAAGAGTGTGAATGTCGTCTAACCCTCATCTAACATCTATTTATACAAGTAATTAGGGTTTCTCCCTAATAACAATCGGGCTTCGAGTTGGGCCTATTCTTGGGCCTGAATCCGAGTCTTCTACGTTTGTATGAATCGCTTCTCGTGGGCCGGACTACGTGGGCCGAGCTTTGTTGTTGGGCCTAGTAGTTGGGCCGTATCCTATCAGCATCAATAACACAATTCATTATTCAACTCATGTCAATCCATCAAAGAACACTCTCCAACATGTGAGATATTTATATGTGTATAAGTGAACACTCAACTCTCTCAAAGAAAAAGATGTATGAAATAATGCACATCATAATGGTTCACTCAACATCAATGTAATGCAACATGTTTACCATAGGCTTGCCCCTAATCTCAACATCTCCACCTAATGTAATACCTACAAACTAGGATCAAAAAGGTCTTTATATAAGCTTGTAATGTAGGGACATTGGTTAAGGTAGGGAATGTATAGGCTAAGTGACTCAAAATACTCCAAATCATCAACCTCTTTTCACATCCAACCCAAGTATGGTTTTTTCAACTCCATCTTCCACCATCCAACACCACTACACAACATCAATATCATAGATGCACATAATACAATTCAAGTTAACTATCCCCTTATGCTTTTATTCTCATTCTCTTCTTTTTCTTTTCTTTTTTCTTAGAGCTCATCTAATGAATGTTCTTTCCAATGTTTGAACAAAGGCTCTATATTTTTTCCTTTTTACAACTAAATTTTTTTTTCAAGCTTGTAGGGATAGCCAACTATCTAAATCAAGCATCTAGAATTCTTTTCTTTTTCTTCTCCATACCACAACAAGTATTCTTTCCAACACCTCCCACACCACCAACTAAATCCACTAAAGATACCCTTATCCATCCAAACCTCCTATCATCCAAGCTTAAAAAAAAAAAAAAAAAAAAAAAAAAAAAAAAAAAAAACTCATAACAAGGCTCAAAGGGGGTAAACGAAGATAATGATCAAGGTTAGTGTATGGGAATCATGTGGCTAAAGAAAAATGGCCTAAGATCATCTCCTAGTTCATAAATATACTAAGGTCTTGACGGAGAAATAGGGCAAGTTCTAGAAACAATGAAGCATACATGATCACTCAATCAATGAAATAGGCATCAACATGCACAAAAAGCTCAATTCTCACGGGCTCAAACTAACTAGTTCCTGACATCAAGACATGCTTCAATTTCATCAAATAAAATGCGTCGCTTCGCCAAGGGTCTATGCATAATAAAGATCATGAAATTTTCTCCAAAAATTAAGCAAAATTTTTTTCTATCATTGGCCAAATTCACAATACTATCATCACATGCTTATTCAACTCAATTTAACCTAAGACTCAAAACAATAAAAGACTCAAACATACCCCAAAATAAACTAACTACTAAAGCAATTAAAGAAAATACTCAAAAAGATTGTTAACTTTAGTTACTCTTCCCCCTCCCCCAAACTTATTTCGAAATCAAAGATTAAGGAATAAGTTTGCAAAAAGAAGAAGGAACTAAGTTAACAAACTTACCTCATTGAAATGGCGGAGGGAAGGGAGGGTTGTCGGGGTTATTGGGGTCGAATCGTTGATGAGTATCCGGGTAGTGAGGATAGAAGTAATGCATCTCATGCACCATCCTATTGTAATTCTCCAAGTAAGCTCTTTCATCCTCACGCCTCTTTGCCTCATCTTCTCTCCTTTTCGCCTCGTTCTCAAAGTAAGCATTGAAAGCATCGAAACGACCTCCAATGTATGTACGAAGGTCCCCAACCTCGGTTCTCAAGGTTTGCACCTCTTCTCGAACTCCTCTCACTTGAGACTCAACAAACTCCCTACCATCCCAATGGTAGTTGTCCATCGCCTCCAATGTCTCCGTATGCCAATCTTGCATTGTAGAGAAGTCCGGAGCTCTCATGTAGAAACCGGGCTGTGGAACACCTTCGTATCCTTGCGCATATGCATCCTCCTCTCGATCAAAGCCTTGCTCATATTGCTCGGCCTCTTCTTCATCATCTTCCTCCTCATCATCATTGCCTCCTTCATCGGGCCTTGGACCTCCCTCAGCCCACATAAGCTCCTTGTGTTGAGGAGAGTTCATCTTCCCGTTTCCTCTCCTTAGCTTCTCATTCCCGATCACCTCGGTCAAGTAGTTGTTCGGCAGCGAGAAAAGGTGAACTCCACTCCTCCCATGTAGCTTAAAGAACCACCCGGACGTGTCGAGAGAGATCATCCTTGCAAGCTCCAACGTGCGTCTATCCACAAAGATGGAAGTAGACACGGGCTGCTCTCCAATCGGAATGTTGAAGTGTTGGGCAATTGGAGTGACGAATGCTCCTATCCCAATCTTTTGCCCCCCGAACAAGTATGCTTGGTTCTCCATATGATCAACGAGGTAAAGGGCTGCACATTGAGAGTGGCCTCGATATGAGGTCCAAATAAGATGAGCGTCGGTGGCAAGGAAGGTGCCGGAGTCATGGCGGGAATGGATGGTGGACGAAATCAGCCTATGGAAGTAGCGAATCGTGGGATTCCGAATTGAGGTGGCCTTCGCAGTAGCCGGGTTGTAAGATCTCCTCCTTTCCTCCTCAAAATCCACGAATTGTGCCCACAAATCTTGAAGATTCGGATGGTTGTTGCCAATGTACTCGCCATTCTTGTTTCCCCCGATAATATCACTGAGTTGATCCATGTCAAGCTCCCTTGGTTGACCACCGAGTTGGAAACGAATGACGTGGGGCACTTGATTGACTCGCTCCACCACCAAAGTTGAGAGAAACTCCACCGTGAGAATGTGATAGGTTAAATGATTCCCTTGAAAGATGTTAGTGAAACCTCCTCTTTGCATCATTTGGGTGATCTCGTCGGCTATCCCCATCGCCGCTATCGTCTCTTGATGGAGGAAACGACAATGCTTGTGCTTGAGTTGCACAAGATGAGACCATCTCCTCTTTGACTCCGCTGTGGTAAGCTTAAGCTTGAACGCCTTGGGCTCCAAACTCGAGGGCATCGACCTCGCCGGCGGTATCCGATTCTCCGGGATGGTCTTGTCATTTTTCCACGTCTCCTTGCTCTTGCTTGAAGAGGTGACCTTTTCCTTCCCCTTGCCTTTGCTTGAAGAAGTCGAAGCAACGTTCTTTCCCTTGTCTCTTGCCATCTTAGTACCTAAAAATTACACAAATTAATACAAGAGATGCAAGAATAAAGCAATATGTATTCTCTTCCCCCAAACTTCAACCAAATTCAATTCTCCCCAATTATCTTTTCAATTAATCATCACCAATCCATACATTACTCCATTATTCCTCCAAAAACATGAACTTATCATCACACAATTCCAATCTCATGCATATAGATACCAATGAATCTTCATCAACTCATAGAAAAATTCAAAGACTCATTCGCATGTCAATACACAATCCTCTTCACATTCATCAATGAATTCAATTCATACAAATAATTCAATAAAATCCATGAATTCAATCTATCATGCTCAATCTAATACCCAATCTATCAATCATCAAATTTAACCATCAAAAACGAATTTCAATATGTCAAAACATGCGAATTCATGTAGAGACTCAAGAATTGATAAGAGAAGGGCAAGAAATTGAGTACCTTTTGACGAATTGAAGAGAGAAATTGAGAGTTCTTGTGTGTTCTTGAGAGAATTTGTGAGTTGTGTGTGTATGGTATGTGAATTTGGTGTTTATGGTATATTTAAAGGGAAGATAGAACCTGGTCAAAGTTGGAATTTGCGCCGTCAACACCCCTCTCGATCGACCTCTCGATCGAGAGAGGTGTCGAGAGGTAGCTACTGGACACGAACATTTGACCTCTCGACAGGCCTCTCGATCGAGAGAGGTGTCGAGAGGTTCTGCTTTTCACGTACTGTCCTCCCCTCTCGATCGAAAACACGGGGGTCTCGATCGAGAGTCTTCTCGTGACAAAAACCTGGGCACATATTTCATAACATCTCGATACCCCTCTCGATCGAGAGGGGTGTCGAGAGACCCCTACTGTATAGCAATTATTCACCTCTCGACAGGCCTCTTGATCGAGAGAGGTGTCGAGAGGTCCTGCCCGAGAATTTTTTCTACACAACACTTTAGTATTCGTTAGTATATTAAGGGGTTTCAACTCTAAAATACGAAAAATAAATTACCTACGACTCTAAAAATAAAATGAAACAAAATAAAAACGGGATACGAATATTGGGTTACCTCCCAACAAGTGCTACGTTTAACATCTTTAGCCCGACGATACCTCCTCTCTAACTCGGATCATCAAGATAAGTGGCCGCTTTCTTGGGAAATAGAGGCAACGGCTTGAAGTAGTGCTTGAGTCGATGTCCGTTCACCACGAATTTTTCACCGTCTTTCTTCATCACTTCGAATGCACCATTCTTCAAGTCCTTGTAAATAACATACGGCCTCGACCACTTGCTTTGCAATTTTCCTGGAAACAAACGAAGTCGAGAATTAAAAAGAAGGACATCATCACCAATTTCGAACTTACGCTTTTTGATGCTCAAGTCGTGAAATCTTGCAGCTCGTTCTTTGTAAATCCTCGAATTCTCGAACGCCTCGTTTCTCCATTCATCAAGCTCCAACAAGTCGTCGCACCTTTGACCCATGGCTTCCTTGAACTCGAAATTGATTCTTCTAGTCACCCAATAAGCTTTGTGCTCCAATTCCATAGGTAAATGGCATGACTTGCCAAATAACAATTGGTATGGCGACCTTCCGATTGGTGTCTTGAAAGCCGTCCTATAGGCCCAAAGCGCGTCATCCAAGTATTTTGCCCACTCCTTCTTGTTGGTGACGGTCTTCTCCAAGATTTGCTTGATCTCTCGATTAGCTAGCTCGGCTTGACCGTTTGCTTGAGGGTGGTAGGGCGATGTAACCTTGTGCTTGACTCCGTATTTTGCAAGAAGCGATCCTAACCAATGATTGTTGAAGTGGCTCCACCCATCACTAAGCAAAGCTCTCGGAGTTCCAAACCGAGTCAAAATATTTCGCTGGAGGAATTTGATCACCACCATCGAATCGTTGGTTGTAGTAGGAATGGCCTCGACCCATCTAGACACGTACTCCACCGCAAGTAAAATGTAAGAGAATCCTTGAGACTTGGGGAAAGGACCCATGAAATCAATCCCCCAAACATCAAAGAGTTCCACCTCCATGATAGTTCGTTGCGGCATCTCGTCCCTCTTCATGATGTTCCCCATCCTTTGGCATCGATCACAAGACTTGATGAACTCGTGGCAATCCTTGTAGATCGAAGGCCAATAGAAACCACTATGAAATATCTTGAGGGCGGTCCGATTTGCTGCAAAGTGTCCTCCATTCGGAGCGCTATGGCAATCCTCGATGATCTTTTTCCACTCCGATTGTCGAACACATCGCCTTATGACTCCGTCGGCACACCTCCGGTACAAGTAAGGATCATCCCAATAGTAGAACTTGCAATCGTGGAGGAACTTCTTCTTTTGATGAGACGATAGATCCTTGGGCACGTGATGAATCACCAAGTAGTTGACGATGTCGGCGAACCAAGGTATCAAATCGTCCACCTCGAAAATCTGCTCATCGGGGAAGCTTTCCTTGATAGCAATCTTCGAATCCTCTCCGTCCACGGGCTGCTCAAGTCTCGAAAGATGGTCGGCCACCACATTCTCGCATCCTTTCCTATCCTTGATCTCCATGTCGAAATCTTGAAGAAGCAAAATCCATCGAATTAACCTTGGCTTCGAGTCCTTTTTGTTGAATAGGTAGCGAATGGCGGCATGGTCGGTGTGCACAATCGTGTGAGATCCCACCAAATAAGGTCTAAACTTGTCAAAAGCATAGACCACAGCGAGTAATTCCTTCTCCGTGGTGGTGTAGTTCCTTTGAGCCGAGTCCAACGTCTTGCTCGCATAGTAGATCACTCAGAATAGCTTCTCCCTTTTCTGCCCCAAAACTGCTCCTACCGCCCAATCGCTTGCATCACACATGAGCTCGAACGGGGCACTCCAATCCGGTGACACCAAGACGGGAGTAGAGATAAGCGCCTTTTTCAATGTCTCGAAAGCTTCCAAGCAATCTCCATAAAAAACGAACTTGACATCCTTCTCGAGCAATCCACACAACGGCTTTGTGATCTTCGAAAAATCCTTGATGAACCTTCGATAGAAGCCGGCATGTCCTAAGAAACTCCTCACCCATTTAACGTTGGTTGGTGGTGGCAACTTCTCGATGGCTACGACTTTGGCTCGATCCACCTCCAATCCTTGCGAAGACACCTTGTGACCTAGTACCACTCCTTCTTGCACCATGAAGTGGCACTTCTCCCAATTGAGGACGAGGTTCGTCTCTTCACATCTTTGAAGCACCGTGGCAAGATTCTCCAAACATTGGTCAAAAGAAGAACCAAAGACTGAAAAATCATCCATAAATACCTCCATAATATTCTCGATCAAACCATGGAAGATGGCCATCATACACCTTTGGAAAGTGGCCGGTGCGTTGCATAACCCAAACGGCATCCTCCGATAAGCAAAGACTCCATAGGGGCATGTGAATGCCGTCTTGTGTTGGTCCTCCGGAGCAATGGCGATTTGGTTGTAGCCGGAGTATCCGTCGAGGAAGCAATAGTACTCATGGCCGGCCAATCGATCAAGCATTTGATCTATGAACGGGAGGGGGAAGTGATCCTTCCTAGCTGCTGCGTTGAGGAGCCTATAATCGATACAAACTCGCCATCCCGTGACAAGCCTCGTTGCAATTAGTTCCCCATTCTCATCGTTGATAACCGTCATGCCTCCTTTCTTTGACACCACTTGAGTGGGGCTCACCCACTCACTATCCGAAATAGCGTAGATCATGCCGGCATCGAGCAACTTTAATACCTCCTTCCTCACCACTTCTTGCATCGCTGGATTCAAACGCCTTTGAGGTTGTACTCTTGGGCGATGGCCTTCCTCGAGCAATATCCTATGCATGCACAGCGAAGGACTAATACCTTTGATGTCGGCAATCGTCCATCCAATTGCAGATTTGTGCTCCCTTAGAACCCTCAATAGCTTGTCCGTATTCGCCTCCGTGAGTTGGGAAGACACAATCACCGGATACTTCTCTCCTTCTCCTAACAATTGATACTTGAGGTGCTCAGGCAATGGCTTCAATTCCACCTTCGGGGCTGCATCCTTCTTCTCTTCCTCCTCGAGAACTCCATCATCCACCTTCTTGTTGATGTCGAGTTAAGGAACTTCCTCGTGTCGAAGTTGTGGCGGGTTTGCCTCCATTTGATGTAGATACTCGAGAATCTCATCGCAAGCTTCATCTAACTCCTTGTAGGCATATAACAAACTCGAGATGCAATGGTTGAGTGCCTCCTCCGATGTAGGTGGTGTCAATGTCTCGATGGAGAAGATATCCTCACGATGATCGTCGGGTCTCTTCATGGCTTCATAGATAGAAATTTTCAGCTCCTCGCCATTGACTCGAAAGGTGAGGTCTCCATCTTGAACATCGATCAAAGCTCTTCCCGTGGCTAAGAATGGCCGTCCTAAAATCAATGGTTGATTGTCATCCTCGGGCATGTCCAAAACGACGAAATCTGCCGGGAAGACAAGGTTGTGTACTTGAACTAGAACATCCTCCACTATCCCTCGTGGATATGAAACTGATCGGTCAGCCATAAGTAAAGAGATGGTGGTCGGCTTCATCCTCCCGATCTTGAGCCGGTTGAAAATAGAGAGGGGCATCAAATTGATGCTAGCACCAAGATCGCATAGAACGTTTTGAAAGACTTGATCTCCAATCTTGAATGCTAATGTGAACCTCCCGGGATCCTTTCGCTTCATTGGTAACTTCTTTTGGATCACCGCGCTGCACTCCTCCGTGAGGTTGATTGTCTCGAACTTCTCCCACTTCTTCTTCCCCGATACAACGTCTTTGATGAACTTCATATGATTGGGCATGTCTCGAAGAGCATCAAGAAGTGGTATGTTGATGTTGACCTGTTGGGAATTGTTATGGACCAATTTGTTAAGGGGGAACTATGTGGGATACTTGATGAACGAAGTCATTGTTTTGATTGGATCCCAAAACCCCAAGAGTCCTATTCCCAAGCGACCCATTTTGATGTTAGAATTTTTCTAAGCCTACTCTGTTAGGATGGCTCTTTAATTTGCTTAGATTTTAGGCTTCAAATTTTCAAGTGAAGGCCACTCGCTTGAGTGTGTTTTTCGAAGCGAAGCAAGTCTAGCAAGCCGAAGTGAAGCGTGCCGAAGAATAGTGTAGCGAAGCAAGCGCTACAGTAGATTCAAAACGAGTCTGCCAAGGCGAAGCGAAGCGAGCGCTACAGTAAAGTCAAAGTTAGTCAATTCTAGTCAGCAATTTCCAAAGTAGTCACTAGGGAACTTTATATCTCGAAGCGACTCACTACAGAATGACTACGAAGTGACTCAACTAAAGCAGACGCTACAACTTCATAGCGAAGCGAGCCACTACCTACCAGAAAGCGACAGCACAACTCCCGCCCATATTTTGAACTCCAGTCAACAAGAGATCTTCGCATTAATTGCGAGATCTCCACGTGTCGAACGCGGAGAGGAGCAGAGGAGTTGACTGCCAGGCTGACAGGGCGCCGCTACAGTACTGGCTCGCTCCATTTACTGTTAGTCTTGTAACTTAGCCGTTTTCGGCAAAGAGACAACCTGCGCTCCTGCAAAAGCAACTGCCTGCGCAAAGTACTGTCGAGAGGAGGAGGGACAAAGCCACCTACCAAGCAACGGATCTCGGCATCCCTCCGCCTATAAATAGGGAAGGATGAAGACGAAGAAAAGTGAGAACACTACTTGAGCATTCGAGCGCATACAGCAAACAAACACTCCCAAGCCTTCGAGCAAATCTTCGAGTCTTTGTTTTAAGTGTTCTCCGAGTTTCCAGTTCATCGGAACTCGACTTCACAACCTTAACACTTCGAGTCTAAGCCCACATCAAATATCCAAGCTTAGAAGAAGAACTCTAGCCAATCTTTGCATCTACTGTAAAGAGTTCTTCATAATGTGTCCGTCACCCAAAAACCCTATACTTTGTCTGTTAGGTTTTTTGAGTCGTCGTTAGGTTGTTTCGATCCAAGGCCCTTCTTTCACCGATTGAAGAAGCCTCGATCATAGAGTCTAGATCCAAGCTTGCACTTACATCGTTCGTGTGAAGCTCGATCGAAGCTAGGCTGTAAGGAGATCCCGCAATCTCCCTGTTGTTCGGACAGAAGCAAGTGAAGCATCTTGTCCAGTTTAGGTCTTAGTAGTGAACCCGTAATCACTGCGTTGTTTGTCAGATCCAGGCGAGTGAAGCCCGATCTTGACCAGGCTTTTGAAGAGCCCGAAATCTTCAAGTTCTTGAGTGAAGAGAACCGTTGCCGTCGTGCAACAAGTGGACGTAGGAGCTTTATCTCCGAACCACTATAAATCTTGGTGTCGTATCTCTCTAACTCTAATCTCTTTACGTATTTGATTATCCATTGCACGTGCATATAAACAAACATAACTTGGATTTTTAATTACTTAGGAAAAGATTTTAGCTCACCAAATTCCGCATTCACGAGTAAAGACTCCCTCTTGATCAAGTGCTCACTTTGGTCAAGCAGGCAAGCTACGAACTGTAGATCTAGCTTCAGCTAGGTTTTAAGTCCCAAGCGAGCTCTTTACTTGTTACGCTGAGTTAAGGGATTTGAAGTTGAAAAACTTCAAAATACGTATTCACCCCCCCCCCCTCTACGTATTTTTCCTATTAACAAACCGGGACCAACAAGTGGTATCAGAGCAGCGGTTCTTTCGAGCCTCTGCTTTGCATATCTGAAGCGAGTCCCCACTCGCTTCACGTTGTCTCACTGAACCGGATCCTATTTTCCTAAGTGCATCAAAACCTCACTCACGCATATTGCATTTACTGCTGATAGTTTGCTATGTCTACATACAGTGCATCAAATCTTCCACAGTTCTTGATCGAAGGATACGAGACATAGAGTTTCCGAGTCGAGAGCTTCCTATGCTCCATCCACGACCGGATGTGGGAAGTCATAGAGGACGGACCAGTCGAAATCAAGAAAGCCATATCTGTGAACGTCCCAGCTGCTGAAGGACGCGAAGCTCATGTTCGACAAACGTATGTTGAAAAGGATAAAGATGAGTACACTCCGAATGACTTCAAAGTTGCCAACCTCAACAAGATTGCACGCCACACGATGCAGAGCACCGTGTCGGACGCCTATCTACCACGAATAAGGAAATGTGCAACGGCGAAAGAAATGTGGGAAACACTAGCCCTCATTTCTCAAGGCACAGACAAAATCAAGGAAAACAAGCTCGCTGTTCAGATGCGGGAATTTGAAAGTCTGATAATGAAGCCAGGAGAGTCCATCGACGCCTTCGAGCTGAGAGTTACAAACATCATTGCAACTCTCAACTCACTTGGGAAGGAACTCACAGATAAGGAAGTCAACCTGAAGATTGTCCGAGCTCTCACAAGGAAGTGGCAGACAATGAAGGAGTTGTACCTAGCTACCAAGGATATATCTAAATTCACACCGGAGATTCTGTTCTCGGAACTCAAAGCTCATGAATTCGATCTGAATCGAATGAACCTCGACGAAGAGGATGAAGCGCCCACTACGTTAAAAGGAGTAGCGTTCAAAGCTGCTGAAGGGCCAAGCGACCAGTCGCTAGCCAAGATGACGAGGGAAGAATTGGAAGAACACATTGCGTTCTTATCCAAAAACTTCAACAAGATGAACTCTCGAGTGGGCAAATACAAAAGATTCTACAAGCAATACAAAGGGACGAGCACTGATGCTCGAGAAGGAAAAGGGAAGAGAGAAGAGACGACCCAGCCGATCTCAAGGGACGTGATGGAAGTGGAATGCTATCACTGCCACAAGATGGGCCACTACAAATCCGATTGCCCAAAGCTGAGTGCGAAGGAGCGAGAGGAACTGAAAGCAAAGAGGGATGCCCCAAGGCGAGCGCTCGTAGCGAGTGAAGTGCCGGTCGCTTCAACTGAAGATCCAGCTAGCGACTCTGATGCATTCACTGATCCCAACTCCAGTGAGGGTGAGGATCTTGGACTCATGGCGCTCACCGACGAAGAGACCGGAGAGGTATTTATCTATCCCTCACCTAGTTCAATTACACTCACACACACTCACCAAGAGGAAGCAAATTCCTCGACATGGAGTGAGTTGCTTGACAAACACATTAAATTGTCAAGTGACCACGAAGTGTTGAAGCAAGCTATGTCTCAAAGCGAGAAGGAGAACCGAAAGCTAGCCACTGAACTTGACCAAGTCAAACTTAATCTTAGGGCTATGACTAGTAAGTTCGAGGATCTCTTCGCTAGACATCAAAGCTTGGAAGGATGGTATGAAGCCCAATCCACTCTAGTCGCCAACTTAAACAAAGCTTCATACGCTAGACAGGCACTAGAGAGTTCTCTCCTACCTTTTGGTAGAAAGGGAGGACTTGGATATGAGGGTGGACCTTCCAAGCCAATTGTCTTTGTTGGTGCTTCAAACACGACACCATCAGTCACTTTGGAAATGCCCACTGCATCCAAAGCGACCACTAACAAAGACAAAGGCAAAATGGCTGAGAACCCTAAGAAGAAGCCAATGAAGATGTCTATATCTTTAAGGACTGAATCTAAGGGCAAGCAAAATACAACTATCCCTAGCACTTACAATGCTAAAGCTTACCAATCCAAAGGTAAAGGGAAATCAGTTGTAGCTTCTAAGCCTCAAGCCAAGACACGAGAGACAAAGGATCTCCCTTTCAAGAAAAGGAGTAATGTCTATGTGTCATGTTATCCGGACTGGAGATGGTCCAACCGGACTAACATTGAGGGGGAAGACTTTGAAGCTTCCACTAGGTCGCTTCAGATTCCCAAGGTTACTCAAGCGAGTCAGGGTCGAAACCCTAGTTGGACCGCTTCGAGAAAACCAAGCGAGCCGCTTCGACAGACTGTAAAACCCAAGTCAGTCTCTAAGCCCATAGCTAATCCGAAGCGAGTCGCTTCAGGATACAAGCCAAAGGGTAAGAGCATGGGTATGCCAGAAGCGAGCCGCTACCCCTCTTGCACACACTGCTGCACATATGAAGCTGCTTCAAGGCAGAAGTCACTGTTTTCGAAGGTCGAGAAGCCCAATGCACAAGCTTCCTTTCAAAAGAAAGTGAAGCAAGTGTGGGTACCTAAGGGAACTAACCTGCAAGGACCCAAACTGATTTGGGTACCAAAATCTGTCTAAATGCAGGTGAGCGCCGTGGATCCCATGCCATGTGAGGGTCAACAAATTTGGTACTTGGACAGTGGATGTTCAAGACACATGACCGGCATGAAAGCTCTACTTCAAGACTACATAGAGAAGAAGGGTCCACACGTTACATTTGGTGACAACTCTCGAGGTAGCACCAAAGGGTACGGCGCACTGAAAGTTAGAAAGCTTACAATTGAAGAAGTCTCCTACGTGGAAGGACTCAAGCACAACTTGCTATCCATTTCACAGTTTTGTGACAAAGGATACAAGGTGGAATTTATTTCCAACAAGTGCATTGTGAAGAGCAAGCTTACATCCCAGATTGTGCTCACTGGGATTAGACAAAGGAATGTCTACATAGCACAATGGGACAGCTGCAAAGAGCAAACATGCTTAGTAGCAAGGAGTGCTACAGAGATAGGATGGCTATGGCACCGACGCTTGAACCATCTCAACTTCAAAGCCATCAATCGCTTAGCTCGTAAGGGTTTGGTGCAAGGCATACCAAATGAAGTCTTCATCAAAGACCATCCATGCTCACCATGCCAACGAGGGAAGCAGACGAAGAAGCACTTCGCCAGTCTCGAAGAAGCTTCATCAAAGCGAGTGCTCGAGCTGCTTCACATGGATCTGTTTGGTCCAGTCACTCCAGTTAGTGTGAACGGAAGGAAATGCACTCTAGTTGTAGTCGACGACTTCTCTCGCTACACTTGGGTCGTATTTCTCTACAGCAAGAAGGAGACTCTGACCAAGCTACCACAACTGCTCAAGCGATTGGCTGTGGAGAAGAAACAAGCGATCGTGACCATCCGCTCCGACAAAGGCACAGAGTTCTTGAACTCTACCATCGAAGCATACTGCACGGAGCATGGCATAGCTCATCAAACCTCCTCAGCACGTACACCTCAGCAGAACGGAGTTGCTGAAAGAAGAAATCGAATCATCAAAGAAGTCGTTCGAACCATGATAGCAGACTCGAAGCTTCCAATGAAGTATTGGGCTGAAGCTGCCAATACAGCATGCTACACGCAGAATCGAATGCTTCTCCGCAAACGGCACGACAAAACACCATATGAAATATGGACAGGGAGAATTCCTAACATATCTTATTTCCATATTTTTGGTTGTAGGGTCTTCATCCATGACAATGGGAAGTCGCAGTTGAAAGCCTTTGAAAGCAAAGCTGATGAAGGAATATTCTTAGGGTATTCTACATCAAGCAAAGCTTACAGGGTGTTCAACTGTAAAACCCTAATCGTGGAAGAATCACCCCACGTCGTATTTGATGAATCTTCCTTGAGTCTTCCACAGGAACAGGATCAATCTAAAGAAGGAAAGTCAAGTGAGGAACCCATCAACACTCTTACTTGGGACATACTTGAGGATGAAGAAGAGATCAAGGGCTCAAGCGAGCAGAATGTCCAAGGAAAAGATGAAGCTGCCCCCAAGACTCCTGAAGCAAGTGCAGGCCAAGCACCCAATCCAGTCACTTCAGATGGTGAAGCGAGTGACCAAGAAGAAGATGAAGATGAAGCTGGCGGGTCCAAGCGTGCATGGCTCAAAGATCACTCACCAAGTCAAATCATTGGAGATCCATCCAAGGGTGTAGTGACCAGAAGTCAAGTGTTTGGAGAAAGTGCCATGTTCAGTTGCTTTCTCTCAAACATTGAGCCGTCATGCGTGGAGGAAGCTCTAGCCGATTCAAACTGGGTGATCGCCATGCAAGAAGAGCTGAACCAGTTCACCAGAAACGACGTATGGTACCTCGTGGATCGTCCCAAATTCCAGCATGTTATTGGCACCAAGTGGGTGTTCAAGAACAAGACAGACGAGGATCACAACGTTGTGAGAAACAAGGCGCGTCTAGTCGCTAAAGGCTACTGCCAAGAGGAAGGAATCGATTTTGATGAGACCTTCGCTCCAGTGGCACGACTTGAAGCAATTCGACTCTTTCTAGCCTATGCAGCGACCAAGAGATTCAAAGTGTATCAAATGGATGTGAAGAGCGTGTTTCTCAACGGGGAATTGAAGGAAGAAGTGTATGTGGAGCAGCCACCGGGTTTCGAGCAAGGAGACAAGGTGTATCGATTGAAGAAAGCCCTATACGGATTGAAGCAAGCCCCCAGAGCTTGGTATGATACACTTTCTCAATTCCTAGTGGATAATGGATTCCACAAAGGAAAAATAGATCGAACCCTTTTCACAATCAACCATGGAGAGGACATGCTATGGGTTCAGATCTATGTAGACGACATCATATTTGGATCGCCAAACCAGTCGCTTAGCGAGAAGTTTGGAGAGCTGATGAAGACCAAATATGAGATGTCAATGATTGGCTTGATGAGCTGCTTTCTAGGTCTTCAAGTGAAGCAGCAGGATGATGGTATCTTCATCAATCAAGCGAAGTACACAAGAGATATGCTTGCTAAGTTCGGTGTTCAGCATGCCAAAGCTGTGAAGATTCCGATGAACACGAACTGGAAGATGGAGCCAGACATAGATGGGAAGTCTGTGGATGTTACAGACTATCGAGCCTTGATAGGATCCCTTCTATATCTCACTGCAAGCAGACCAGATATAGCTTTTGCAGTTGGAGTATGTGCTCGCTTCCAAAGCAACCCCAAGCACAGCCATCTTGAAGCTGCCAAGAGAATTCTTCGATATTTGAAGGGCACTATCAACATGGGGCTGTGGTATCCAACGGAGGACAATCTGGAGCTCACTGGATACTCAGACGCTGACTACGGAGGGTGCCGAGTTGATAGGAAATCAACTTCGGGCACTTGTCAGTTCTTGGGAAGCAAGCTAATCTCATGGTTTTCGAAGAAGCAGACAAGTGTAGCCACTTCAACGACTGAAGCTGAATATATGGCCGCTGGAAGCTGCTGTTCCCAAATTCTATGGCTTTGTCAGCAGTTGAAGGACTACAATGTTGAAGCAAATGAAATTCCGATATTTTGCGACAACAACAGTGCTATCTGCATCTCACAAAATCCAGTGCTACACACCAGATGCAAGCACGTGGAAATCCGACATCACTTCATTCGTGATCATGTCGAGAAGAAGGATATCAAGCTCGAGAAAATTCATACCGATCTCCAGCGAGCAGATATCCTCACCAAGCCTCTAGCTGAGTCTCGTTTCAATCAGCTATGCATTGAATTAGGGTTATTAGACCCTGGTGAAGAGTGCTAGATCCAGGATGCACGAAGGAGTGGTCGCTAGTTTTTCGTAGCGCCACCCGCTTCGGATCTTCACCAACTCAAGCGAGTCACTTCAAAATTCCACTCGCTTGAAGAAGGAGAAATAAGGTGGAGAAAGGTGGAGTGTTGGAAGAAGTTCCCTACCCGCTTACAGGAATTGTTAAGCCATTGGTTAAGGGGGAACTATTGCTTGCTCTCGGAGCAACCTACTTCCAAAGCGAGCAAGGAAAGCTGCTACCTAGCCTAGGATTCCTAGCGAGTGGGTATAAACACTCGCAAGTGCCGTTTCTAGTAACGGTTGTGGGGTCTTGTATCGGGCCTTCCCACGTAAAAATGGTGAAAGCTTAGGCAGGGCTGGCACCTAGACCTTGTGTCCTCTTCCCATCTTTCCGCCGAAGAGGAGCAAGTCTTCTCATCTCCTTCATCATGGATAAATGTCCATTCCTTACTCACTCTTCATTGAGTTGAGCTGCCGGATGTCTATCCATTCCTCCCCCACTTTGAATTTTGCATCGCTTCAATCTGCCCTAGCTTGGGTCAAAGCGAGTCGATTGCAAGTTCATTCTGTAGCTTGTAGGAGGATGCTTGAAGGTTTACCTTTTTCTACAAAAGGTTGCAGGGATGGTGACATGCTTCTACGTAAAATACGAGATTGTCTTGTCAGAGCACTCTCATTGTCATCCTGTCCATTTCTGCTTTGAGATAAGGACTTGTACTCATCCCCCATTCGTCGTGAATATGTACACTTACGTGAAACTCCCCTCTGGGTTGTAGTAAGCTTGTGTACTATATTCATTTCCTCCCTCATTCACTTCGATGGAGGACTCTCTAATTCGTAGAGGAAGATGAATGCCATGAAGATGAACTCCAAAGAAGACAAAGTATCCAAGAAATGGAGGTGTACTCAACAGACGATACCAACAAGCTTCAAAGCTAATACCAACAAGTGGTCTCAACTGATGATGTACAAATCCTCAAAATGAAGTCTTCAATAAGTGGTATCAATCTCCTACGAAGTGAGATTGACTGGTAAGTGTTTCAATTTGAAGTACACTAAGTGAGCTGAAGCGTGCTAGAAACCTTCACTCACTACGTGGAATATATGAAATGAATCTGACACAAATACAAAGAGGAAAACACTCTTGTTTATCCTCGAAGTATGTAAGTCAGAAACATTTTAAATAAAGCAAAGAAATTCATTTTCTTGTTTCCAGTCGCTACAAATGACGAAGCGAGTGCCACGTCACTCCGCAAGTCATCGCAAACGAGTGCAGAACAGTCACGTGAAGCGAGTACTTCGCAAGCGAGTGGATGCCGAAGTGGCTACACTCGAAGCGAGCGGATACGAAGCGAAGCGTATGAGCTGTCAGCACTCGAGTGCAAAATTTCACTTTTTACTTTAGCATTTAATGCAGCGGCGCGTAGAAAAAGAAACGACAGGCGCGTGGACGTCAAAGCCGAGGAAAGCGGGAAAACCGCACTCAATCCAGCCGTCGAATCTGAACCGTCTCTAAATCTCAACCGCTGGATTGACGACTATTGGAGAGACGAATCAAAAGCTGCCACGTGGCCACGTCAAGCCAAATTGGCGGTTCACTTTTCCAGTGATGACGCCGGACACATCAGATCCATCACCGAAGGTCCGCCGCCCCTGCAGGATCTTCGAAGATATTACTGTCTTGCCCCTGCCTCGTCAGCCGAACCCTAGTTCTATATATATGTAACACCGAAGGCTGCAGAAAAATTTCACAAGTCTCAAAAACTACCATTTTAGTGAAACCTTTGCACCTCTGAAAACTCAAGTCTAAAATCCCTCAAAGCCTTAACTTTTTCTCAACCCTCTCTACAAGAATAAATCATGAGAAAGAAGGAGAAAACTGAAACAATGAAGGATTTCCTGAAAAACCTCGACGACAATATCTTCATAGAACCGCATCTTGATGAAGATGTGGTAGTGGAGAACGGTTTCTTCCGCAGGGCTGTGACCACGGCCGGCCTGTGGAAGTTCATGACTGCAAAGCCGCAACAGATTCTGGGCAAGGCTGTTGCCGAGATTCTTCTGAATCTTAAAGAAGGTGAAGAAACGTCAACCTTCTCTCATCCACTAAAAGGAACACCAGTGGAGATCGAGCTAAGCAGAATAGCCCGAGTATTCGATTTGCCAATGACTGGACCAGTATCACTGTCAGAACTGGGCATGTCAACCCAGGTGGAGTATGCTCGCTTCGCCAAACGAAGAGGTGTTAAGTTTGGGAATCCGAAGTTGAGCAACATCAGAAACGACTTAAAGGCTCCATTCAATCTGATCTGCGAGCTGTACACGAAGTCCATTCTCTGTGGAGTTGGTTCGCTCAGCCAACTGTCAGACACCAAGATCTACGCCACTTCTGTAATTGTTGACAGCTTAACAGGGACAAAATTCAACTGGCATCGCGGGTTTATCAACCAGATTCATGAAGTCGCGGCGGATTTCGAGTACGAGAAGGGAAGCACTAGTGAAATCGTCCGCAAGGGAAAATTGAAGTTTTTCTCCAGGATCTCCTACGCCCTGGAGAAACTGTTTGAAGATATGCCATGGACAGATACTGCTTCATACAAGAAAAACACACTTTACTTCGATTCGTGGAAATTTGAGATGCTCCCGATGGACCGGGATTGTGTTGATGTGATAGTCCTTCCTTCCGCTCCAGTCGCTGAATCCTGTAGCGAGGCGGAAGATGAAATCAAAGCTCCTTCACCATTGAAGCGAGTATCGAGGAAAGCAAGGTCTAAGCGACCTCAAAGATTGAGAAGTGTTTCAACAATAATCGGAGCGAGCGAGGCTGAGGAGCAGCCGCTCGGAAAGATTGTTGAAGAAGAAAATCCTCAAACCTCACCGGAAAAAGAGCTACCCCAGCCTTCACCAACCAAAATCCAAATACCTCCTACCCACACTCAAACCCTAACCCAGCCTCAACCAGAACCTCAAACTTCAACCACCGTTATACCCACCACTCAAACACCACCATCACCTCAGGAATCAGCCCACTCATCCTTTCAGATTCCTGACCTACCTTTTCTAGGCACGGACCTTACCGATGCCTACAAACTTTTCTTTGTCCCACTCAATCCTCAACCAGAATCCAACCAACCCGAAGCTACTGAAGCTTCCACCTCTAACTCACAGTCCTCATCAGCCGAAAGCGCTGATACCGCCCAAACAGCCAAGACAGCTGAAACCATCCCCATCCCAGATTCTCCTCCAACCCCAACAGAAAAGGAATTGGTCCTTGAACGGTACCTGAAGGACCGAGAGCAAGCTACTGAGCTCGTCCGTGAACGATACCTCTCTGTGAAGATGGCCGATGACTTCTTCACCCGCGTAGTAGACTTCCTCACGTACATCACGTACAGAGGAACAGAGTACTACAAGATCTTTAACCTGCGCAAGGCGATGGAAGAGGAGGTGATCGAAGCTATGGAAGTTGAAGTGCTCAAATTTTCCCAAGTTGACGGTTTTCACACCTTCCTCAATAAGGTAAATTACTGGGAGGTGCTCGATGCAAGAGTAAAGAAGGAGTATCCAGATGCGTCCATCCCAGAGCGTGAGCCTTCACTGCATGAGCTCCGGCTGATCCAGGATCATGAAGCTGAAATGGGAGAGAAAGACTCGGTGATCTTGAATTTGCAGAATGAGATTACCAAAAAGGATGCTGAGCTAACTTCGAAAATATTGGAGGTCACTAATCTGCGTGCAGATTGTGACAGGAGGAAGACGGAAATGGAGAAGTTGTAGGGGTGGGAATTCGGTTCACATTTTTCGGTTATAACCGAACCGGACCGGTAACCGATCGGTTATCGGGTAACCGATAACCGAAAATCGGTTATCGGTTCGGTTATCGGTTACATATTTTCAAGATTTTCGGTTATCGGTTATAACCGATAACCGATCGGTTATAACCGATAACCGATATTTAATTAAATCATTTTAAAATTATTAATTTTATAATTTTTAAATTTCCTAATTTAATTATAATTCAAAAATTTTAATTTCCTAATTTCTAATCCATTTGTCCAGGCTCGCTCGCATCGCATTTCCTAATTACAATCTTCAATGATTAGCACATTTATATTCGTATTTTTTTAATTAGTGTATGTTGAGTGAGTAGAAAGATGTATTGGATATATCTTCAATATTTAAGAGACAAAATTCCTTTCTCTAAACTACAATCTACAATTTTAATTTTTAAGAAAATTGTAGCACAAGAACCGATTTTGCCTATCGTAAGTATTAAATACCGCAAAAAATATAAATTATATAGAATATTTAAAAATTAAATGAAAATCGGTTATTTTCGGTTAACCGCTAACCGAACCGCAAAAAGGAGTTCGGTTAGCGGTTAACCGAACTTGAGTTCGGTTCGGTTATCGGTTAGGGTTTTAGGTGGTTTTTCGGTTCGGTTAACCGAACTTATCGGTTCGGTTAACCGAACCGACCCGAATTCCCACCCCTAACTGAAGTTGGTTGTGGAAAAGACAAAGCTTGTGGAGGAGAAGGCAAGTTTGTCGAAGCAGGTAGAGGAGTTAGAGAAAGGAAGTCAGGAAATGGAACAATCCCTAGATGCTGAGAGGAGCAGGCTGAGGGAAGTCAGTGCGAAGTTGGTGGAAATGAGCGGAGAGAAGGAGAAGCTTGAGAAGGAGGTGGAGACAGAGAAGGAGGAGAAGAGGAACATGAGAAACAAGTACAGAGAGAACATCAATAAAGCAACTGGTAATGTTGAGAAAATGGAGAAGCAGATCTCCAATAATGAGGAAAAGATAAGGAAGCTGGAGAGCGAGCTGACGAGAGGAAAAATGAAAACTCTCGGTCTTGAAAAAGAAATCGAAATTCTCAACAGCAAGCTTGACGAAGCAAATGCCGAGTTGAACAGCCGAAGGAAAGCTGGTCTCGATGTAGTTCTCAAGCAGGCTCAACTTGCTAACGACATCGAGAAGGCACAGAAGCTGGCAGGAGATTTTTCAGTTAGGATGGCCGGCGCTGCTCAAGTCTATGTCATGCTGAAACAAAGAGAGAGTGCTGTTACAACTGAAAAGGCAGAGCTTGCTGCTTCTAAAGGCTTCTGGTATTTCAACTTGCAAGAAGAACGGAAAAGGATGAAGGACGAAATTGAAGCGGAGCTGGATGCTCGCTTCAGAGAAGTAGAGTCGTTAGAAAGTTTGATGCGGTCGGTAAAAGAGAGAGAAGACCAGTGCAAGTAACTTCTTGAAGAAATTTCTATAAAAACAGCAGAGCTCGTCCTCGTCAAGGAAAATGTGTTTGCAGCACGATCTGAAAAGATGCTTCAAGATGTGCTAAGCAAGCTGACAAACATCCACCAATCCATCAGCGGAACGGTGATTACAACCGCCCCCGGCAGTCTTGATGATGCCAAAAAGGGGGAAAACATTGAGAGAGCACTCATTCAAACAAGGGAAGTTGGAGGAACGAGCAACGCAGGAAGAGCGATCGAAGCCAGTGGCTTGATCGAAGGAGGTGTTGGAGGATCTGGAGGTTGTGAAATTGTTGGAATTGAGAAGATGTTGGAGGGAGGAAGCAGTGCTGTGGAGGAAGTGGTCGATGAAGCCAGAGCCGAACTAGCAAGAAAGAAAGGCAAAAGCAAGTTAACGGAGGAGCCCCGTTTGCCGTCGGCCGGAAAACTGTTAGGTTCATCAATCGCCACTCATCCCGTTGTTCCCGGTGTTCCTTTATCCAAAGAACAAAGGGAGCAACAGATTGTAGAGGATGAGGCCTACGCACGAGCCTTGGAAGTGGAGCTTGAGCTCAAAAGAACTGTCACTCAAGATGGTGCATCTTTGCATGCGCCCGCTTCATCTTCGCGAACGGTTGCTTCGCCCTCTGCCCCTGTCTCTGCACAGGCACTCACTTCAGCATTGGCTAGAATTGTTCCTGCCAGTGAAACTACTACTCAAATGCCACCACCGCCACCTCCTGTTCAGAAAGTTTCCTTGAAGCGATCATCGCCTAAAACAAGGGAAGATGACACTGCTGCCAAATGCAAGAAAATGCAGCAAGTGGTCAAAGAGAAGGCCAGTCGCTTCGAGAAGAGGCAGAAGAAGAAAGAGGAGAAGAAGAGAAGAAGGGAGAAGGATGAGGAAGTAAGGGAGAAAAGGCTGATGAAATTGGATGAACGGATCGAGTCCCACTGGAATGAAGTGAGGCTCATCCAATCTTCCATCACGCGTAGTGCCTACATTCCTCACTTGCCTGAAGAGTCTGATGCTGTCAATCTCCAAGCCTGGATGGATACTGGCAAAGTCACACTGAAAGAAATGATCGATTCGGGTCGCTACTCGCCTGAAGAACATGACTTCATTCGGAAGAGAATTAATGATATGCTTCCGAAGTGGAGTGGTGACGCCAGCACACGATTCAACTCAATCAAGAAGGAGTTGAAAAGCAGGACAGAAGAGGAGCTGGCTATGCGGAGAGATCATCATCCGGACTCCAGACAAATCGAGGATTTCATCCCAAGAGACCTTCTCGACACTTGGCTGATTCTAAAGGACAAATTCATAAAGGCCTACTACTGGTGGAAGGTAGTGCCGTATCAAGACAAGTGTTCTAGGATGGAGGCTCTCAGCAACTTTCTGCATCAATACAATGAGAGATTGAGGCGAAAGATCTTTACGCTGGCAGAAGAAGCAAAACCCCTTCCACTCATTGTCAAAGTGCCAGCTGTGAAAAACTTTCCTATGCCTCTTCAACCAAATTCAGAGATTCCTAATCGGAAGGAAATTGATGCAGAAGTGGATGAAGCACTGAGATTGGAGAAAAGATGGAGAGACAACCAGTACAACATCAGGACGATGAAGTCGAATGTCCTGTCTGCGTACTACTTTGTGAAGGAGAAAGGAAAGGAGAAGAAGAAAGAAGAGGAGAAGAAGGAGCGCGATGAAACTGCAGGAAACCGTTGAGTTTCAAGTTTCATATTTTTGTCTTGTATGAACTGCTTGTTCATATATCCAAATTTCAATTTCTGTCAAAATGCGTCATTTACCTGCTTTGTGAATGACCTTACCTTTTGCTACAAACTCAAATAATTTAACCGAAAAAAAAAGGGAAAGGAACTTAAAAAAAAATTACAAACGAAGCTGCAAAGGAAGCAGTCGCTTGGAGTTCCCTTCACGGTTAGATAGGCTGGAATTCTCTAAGTCTTAGCCTTTGGGTTTTGGCATCATCAAAAAGGGGGAAATTGTTGGGAATTGTTATGGACCAATTTGTTAAGGGGGAACTATGTGGGATACTTGATGAACGAAGTCATTTGTTTTGATTGGATCCCAAAACCCCAAGAGTCCTATTCCCAAGTGACCCATTTTGATGTAGTTAATAAGTTAGAATTTTTCTAAGCCTACTCTGTTAGGATGGCTCTTTAATTTGCTTAGATTTTAGGCTTCAAATTTTCAAGTGAAGGCCACTCGCTTGAGTGTGTTTTTCGAAGCGAAGCAAGTCTAGCAAGCCGAAGTGAAGCGTGCCGAAGAATAGTGTAGCGAAGCAAGCGCTACAGTAGATTCAAAACGAGTCTGCCAAGGCGAAGCGAAGCGAGCGCTACAGTAAAGTCAAAGTTAGTCAATTCTAGTCAGCAATTTCCAAAGTAGTCACTAGGGAACTTTATCTCCCGAAGCGACTCACTACAGAATGACTACAAAGTGACTCAACTAAAGCAGACGCTACAACTTCATAGCGAAGCGAGCCACTACCTACCAGAAAGCGACAGCACAACTCCCGCCCATATTTTGAACTCCAGTCAACTAGAGATCTTCGCATTAATTGCGAGATCTCCACGTGTCGAACGCGGAGAGGAGCAGAGGAGTTGACTGCCAGGCCGACAGGGCGCCACTACAGTACTGGCTCGCTCCAGTTACTGTTAGTCTTGTAACTTAGCCGTTTTCGGCAAAGAGACAACCTGCGCTCCTGCAAAAGCAACTGCCTGCGCAAAGTACTGTCGAGAGGAGAAGGGACAAAGCCACCTACCAAGCAACGGATCTCGGCATCCCTCCGCCTATAAATAGTGAAGGATGAAGACGAAGAAAAGTGAGAACACTACTTGAGCATTCGAGCGCATACAGCAAACAAACACTCCCAAGCCTTCGAGCAAATCTTCGAGTCTTTGTTTTAAGTGTTCTCCGAGTTTCCAGTTCATCGGAACTCGACTTCACAACCTTCACACTTCGAGTCTAAGCCCACATCAAATATCCAAGCTTAGAAGAAGAACTCTAGCCAATCTTTGCATCTACTGTAAAGAGTTCTTCATAGTGTGTCCGTCACCCAAAAACCCTATACTTTGTCTGTTAGGTTTTTTGAGTCGTCGTTAGGTTGTTTCGATCCAAGGCCCTTCTTTCACCGATTGAAGAAGCCTCGATCATAGAGTCTAGATCCAAGCTTGCACTTACATCGTTCGTGTGAAGCTCGATCGAAGCTAGGCTGTAAGGAGAGCCCGCAATCTCCCTGTTGTTCGGACAGAAGCAAGTGAAGCTTCTTGTCCAGTTTAGGTCTTAGTAGTGAACCCGTAATCACTGCGTTGTTTGTCAGATCCAGGCGAGTGAAGCCCGATCTTGACCAGGCTTTTGAAGAGCCCGAAATCTTCAAGTTCTTGAGTGAAGAGATCCGTTGCCGTCGTGCAACAAGTGGACGTAGGAGCTTTATCTCCGAACCACTATAAATCTTGGTGTCGTATCTCTCTAACTCTAATCTCTTTACGTATTTGATTATCCATTGCACGTGCATATAAACAAACATAACTTGGATTTTTAATTACTTAGGAAAAGATTTTAGCTCACCAAATTCCGCATTCACGAGTAAAGACTCCCTCTTGATCAAGTGCTCACTTTGGTCAAGCAGGCAAGCTACGAACTGTAGATCTAGCTTCAGCTAGGTTTTAAGTCCCAAGCGAGCTCTTTACTTGTTACTCTGAGTTAAGGGATTTGAAGTTGAAAAACTTCAAAATACGTATTCACCCCCCCCCCCCCCTCTACGTATTTTTCCTATTAACAAACCGGGACCAACATGACCTTTTGTAGTATCTCCATGAAGCGTTGATACTTCTCATCGTGCTTCGTCTTGGTCAATCTTTGCGGGAAAGGGGCCTTCGGGGTGTAAGTCGGCAATTGAGGTGGCTGCTTGGCCTCTCGACCCACCTCTCGATCGAGAGAGGTATCGAGAGGCACCTTCTGACTTTGGGATTTGACCTCTCGATCACCCTCTCGATCGAGAGAGGTGTCGAGAGGGTCACATTGGATCTCCTCGTCGTAAACCTCTCGATCCTCCTCTCGATCGATAGAGGTATCGAGAGGTGGATTCTGACTTCCAGTATGGACCTCTCGATCGACCTCTCGATCGAGAGAGGTGTCGAGAGGCCCTCGCCTCGGCACTTGGATCCTCGTTTCCTCATGCTCCGCATTCTTGAAGCTCCCGTCTCCTTTCTCCCCTGTTTCCAAGGATGGATTTGTGTATTTTGTGCCACTCCGAAGCTCAATAGCATGGACATGATGGTTGTTCTTCGGGTTTTGCTCCGTGTTACTTGGGAATTGACCGGGCTTATGGACTCCTCCTTGAGCGTTGGCTATTTGACTCATTTGCGTCTCCAACATTTGCATTTGCTTGGTCAACGCATTGATGCTACTCGCCAAGTTGTTGGTTGAGGTGCTTTGAGTAAGCTCCAATGTCCTCAACTTCGCATCTTGTTGTGTCATCCTCATCTCCGATTGAGCCATATATTGACGAATTAAATCGTCGGTGGACATCTCCTTCTTTGGCTCTTGGATGACTCCATTCTCAACATGGAAGCCGGGAGGTGGTTGCAAGGCATTGTTTGGATTGGCATAAGGGAAGTTCGGATGGTTTCGGTTGTTGGGAACATAAGGCTTCTTGTATCCTCCTTGATAGTTTGAACCTCCTTGTCCTCCTTGTCCTCCTTGCCACTTGTTTCCTTGATTGGGTTGCCACTTGCCTCCTTGTTGCACAAAATTGGCATCTTCTTCTCCGGTTGGGTTTGCTTGTTCGTCTGTGATCACATCGCACCGAAGTACCCCTTTCTTGATAGAATCCAACTCACTTGCTGTTTTTGTATACTTCTCCATCAAGTCCTCGTAAGCATCGATTCCAATGTTGGCAACTCTCCTTCTTCCAAGTCGTAGATCGGTAGCTTCTTCATAACTCGAATTTACGGTCAGCTCAATGATCTCCATAGCCACGTCATACTCATTATTCAAGAATCCTCCCTTCGAAGCATAATCGAGCTCCTTCCTACACAACTTGTTCAAACCACGATAGAAGCACATGATTTGATCCTCCTTGCTAATTCCATGATTCGGGCATGCTCTCAATAGCTTCTTAAATCTCCCCCACGCCTCGTAGAAGTGCTCATCCTCATATTGTTGAAATTGGTTGATCTCATTGATAAGCTTTTGAGCCCTCGAAGGTGGGAAGAACTTGTTGAGAAACTTCGTGCACATCTCAGCCCAAGTAGTGACCTCCTTCTTGTCCAATCCATCTAGCCACTCTCTTGCATCGTCCTTGAGAGACCACACGAAGAGGCTAAGCTTGAGGTAGTCCGAAGACACTCCATTGGCCTTGTATGTAGCACATATGTCCAGAAATTGCTTCAAGTGTGCGTTGGGATCCTCCGCCGGTGATCCTCCGTATTGATTGTTTTGCACCATATTGATGAGGGACGTCTTGAACTCATAATTGTTAGCTTCCGTGGTCCCCCATCCTCCTTGCTGAAATTGGTCCACGACCGGTTTGAACCGATCGTTCAAAGTCCTCCTCACTTGATCCGCCATTGAATCGAAACTCCTTGGTGAATCGGGTGGTGAAGATTGTGGTGTATCGATCTTGCTTGCCTCCTTCTCTCGTCTCAAAGCCCTTAGAGAGCGCTCTAACTCCAAGTCCAACGGAATAGGATTTATCCCCTTAGACCTTGTGGTCATGCACTACCTAAAATCAAAGAGAAGACAAGGAAACCGTTAGATCAATAAGCCGAAAACAGAAAATTAAAGCGCCTAAATCACCTATTAATTCTATTTCAAAATATGTATGTGAAATCTAATCAATCCCCGGCAACGGTGCCAAAATTTGATCGCACTATTTTCTACCACACAAAATAGGTGTAATATAAAGAAGCACGAGTATCGTATCCACAGGGATTGACAAGTCGAAAACACACACAATACCTCTACTAAAGAACTAATGTGATGTTTAGGCTTTTAAGAATTTAGGATGTGGTATTTATAGTCTAGGCAAATAATAAAAAGACTCAATTAATCATATAAGGAAACAAATAAATAAGGAAAGTAACTAGTCAAATAAAATAACTTAGGACTCAAGCAATAAAACAAATAAGGGAAGTAAACAATTAAGGGAAAGTGTTGACTTTAGGGAAGCCTACCTAATCAAACATATGAAAGCAATTAATGCATACAATTAACCAATTTAATCCAATCTAAATGTGATACATGAAATATGACCTACACCCCGATAAAAGCAATGCAAGTCGTCACTTAATATGATCCTAATATCCTTTCGGACGCATAGATATCAAACTAAGTGCAAAAGAGAACAAGTATCAATGATATAATCAACTAGGTTCAATTAAGACACCCAAATCAATTACATGCAAACATATGATAATTCAAACTCAATTAAGACAAATCAAATTATCATACCATGTATTCATGAGATCTATTATGCAATATCCTATCAAGGCATATAAACATAACTATGCATACATAATTAGTGGCCAATTAATCATGCATGAGAATAAGCACCATGAAAACATGCATCTAGATTGGAAGGCTAATTGTAAACAAAAACACTTACATAGATTCAATTAGGCATTCAATCCCTAAAATCAACTAAGGAATTTAGCTAGACATAATTCAAGCAAACATAAACATGAAAGATTGAAAGAACATAATTAAAGAGTAAGAGTAAGAAAAACTTGAACACAAACGAAGAACTTCGAATCTTGAATCTTGCATAAACTTGAAAAGCTCCAATGTTGAATACAAGAATAAAACTCTAAAATAATGTGCTAGGAAAATATAAAAGATGGTAAAGTGTTGATAGCTTGCTTGATAGGGTTTACAATGCTAGACTAGGAGTATATATAGGAGAAATTTACATAAGGAAAACCTAAACAAATAAGGAGTCTAATTAACTAAGGAAGGAATTCCCGGCTGGACCCCCCTCTCGACAGACCTCTCGATCGAGAGAGGTATCGAGAGGGTGTGAAATGGGCTCTCGATCGAAAGCTGCGGCAGAAAGTACCTCTCGACGTACCTCTCGATCGAGAGAGGTATCGAGAGGCCTTCTCTCGAACTCAAATCTCGGACTTTGCTCTTCGATCTTCACGCCTTGTCTCGTCTCGGGGTTTTAACACCAAAATATGCCTAAAAACTCAAGAAAACACCCAAAAGCATAATATTGCCCAATATAATGAAAATCAATGAGTAAGCTTCAATTTCATGTTCTAATATAAGAAATGAAGTAATCAAGCATGATAAAAGCACGGTTTGAACTACCAAAATCGAAGAACGTAAGGTAATCGGTCACCCGAAGCTATCTTGAGCTTCCGGAGTCAAAACATGGTCGAAAAACCTCGAATTCGACGCGCTCTTCATGAATAACCTCTAATTAATTACAATATATCAATCGGTTGATGTTTGACGAGAATCATTGAGTTTTAAGTCAGTTATAGTGGTTTTCTTCTCGATTAAGCAAAAGAGACTTCAATTGAGGTTATGAGCTCAAATGCTTTCGAAATCAATGAGTAAGCTTCAATTTCATGATCTAATATAAGAAATGAAGTAATCGAGCATGATAAAGGCTTGGAAAGCACTGTTTGAATTACGAAAATCGAAGAACGTAAGGTAATCGGTCACCCGAAGCTATCTTGAGCTTCCGGAGTCAACAGATGATCGAATGGCCTCGAATTCGATGCGCTCTTCATGAATAACCTCTAATTAAATACAATATATCAATCGGTTAAAGTTTGACAAGAATCATTGAGTTTTAAGTCAGTTATAGTGGTTTTCTTCTTGATTAAGCAAAAGAAACTTCAATCGAGGTTATGAGCTCAAATGGTTTTGAAATCAATGAGTAAGCTTCAATTTCATGTTCTAATATAAGAAAAGAAGTAATCGAGCATGATAATTTCTTGGAAAGCACGGTTTGAACAACCAAAATCGAAGAACGTAAGGTAATCGGTCAACCGAAGCTATCTTGAACTTACGAGTCAACGATGGTCAAACGCCCTCAAATTCGATGCTCACTTCATGAAAACCCTCTAATTCAATACAATATATCAATCGGTTGAAGTACGTACGAGATTCATTGAGTTTTAAGTCAGTTGTAGTGGTTTTCTTATCGATTAAGCAAAAGAGACTTCAATCGAGGTTATGAGCTCAAATGCTTTTGAAATCAATGAGTAAGCTTCAATTTCATGTTCTAATATATGAAATGAAGTAATCAAGCATGATAAATGCTTGGAAAACACGGTTTGAACTACCAAAATCAAAGAACGTAAGGTAATTGGTCACCCGCAGCTATCTTGAGCTTTCGGAGTCAACAGATGTTCGAATGACCTCGAATTCGACGCGCTCTTCATGAATAACCTCTAATTAAATACAATATATCAATCGGTTGAAGTTTGACGAGAATCATTGAGTTTTAAGTCAGTTATAGTGGTTTTCTTCTCGATTATGCAAAAGAGACTTCAATTGAGGTTATGAGCTCAAATGCTTTTGAAATCAACGAGTAAGCTTCAATTTCATGTTCTAATATAAGAAATGAAGTAATCAAGCATGATAATGGTTTGGAAAGCACACTTTGAACTACCAAAATCGAAGAACGTAAGGTAATCGGTCAACCGAAGTTATCTTGCACTTCCGGAGTCAACAGATGTTCGAACGACCTCGAATTCGACACGCTCTTCATGAATAACCTCTAATTAAATACAATATATCAATCGGTTGAAGTTTGACGAGAATCATTGAGTTTTAAGTCAGTTATAGTTGTTTTCTTCTCGATTATGCAAAAGAGACTTCAATTGAGGTTATAAGCTCAAATGCTTTTGAAATCAACGAGTAAGATTCAATTTCATGTTCTAATATAAGAAATGAAGTAATCAAGCATGATAATGGTTTGGAAAGCACAGTTTGAACTACCAAAATCGAAGAACGTAAGGTAATCGGTCAACCGAAGTTATCTTGAGCTTTCGGAGTCAACAGATGGTCGAACGACCTCGAATTCGATGCACTCTTCATGAATAACCTCTAATTCAATACAATATGTCAATCGTTTGAAGTACGTAAGAGAATCATTGAGTTTTAAGTCAGTTATAGTGGTTTTCTTCTCGATTAAGCAAAAGAGACTTCAATCGAGGTTATGAGCTCAAATGCTTTTGAAATCAACGTGTAAGCTTCAATTTCATGTTCTAATATAAGAAATGAAGTAATCAAGCATGATAATTGCTTGGAAAGCACGGTTTGAACTACCAAAATCGAAGAACGTAAGGTAATCGGTCACCCGAAGCTATCTTGAGCTTCCGGAGTCAACAGATGGTCGAACGACCTTGATTTCGATGCGCTCTTCATGAATGACCTCTAATTAAATAAAATATATCAATCGGTTGAAGTTTGACGAGAATCATTGAGTTTTATGTCAGTTATAGTGGTTTTCTTCTCGATTAAGCAAAAGAGACTTCAATCGAGGTTATGAGCTCAAATGCTTTCGAAATCAACGAGTAAGCTTCAATTTCATGTTATAATATAAGAAATGAAGTAATCAAGCATGGTAATGGTTTGGAAAGCACGGTTTGAACTACCAAAATCAAAGAACGTAAGGTAACCGGTCAACCGAAGCTATCTTGAGCTTCCGGAGTCAACAGATGGTCAAACGACCTCGAATTCGATGCGCTTTTCATGAATAACCTCTAATTCAATACAATACATCAATCGGTTGAATTACGTAAGAGAATCATTGAGTTTTATGTCAGTTATAGTGGTTTTCTTCTCGATTAAGCAAAAGAGACTTCAATCGAGATTATGAGCTCAAATGCTTTAGAAATCAACGAGTAAGCTTCAATTTCATGTTCTATTATAAGAAATGAAGTAATTAAGCATGATAACGGTTTGGAAAGCACGGTTTGAACTACCAAAATCGAAGAACGTAAGGTAATCGGTCAACCGAAGCTATCTTGAGCTTCCGGAGTCAACAGATGGTCGAACGACCTCGAATTCGATGCAATCTTCATGAATAACCTCTAAATCAATACAATATATCAATCGGTTGAAGTTTGACGAGAATCATTGAGTTTTAAGTCAGTTATAGAGGTTTTCTTCTCGATTAAGCAAAAGAGACTTCAATCGAGGTTATGAGCTCAAATGCTTTCGACATCAACGAGTAAGCTTCAATTTCATGTTATAATATAAGAAATGAAGTAATCAAGCATGGTAATGGTTTGGAAAGCACGGTTTGAACTACCAAAATCAAAGAACGTAAGGTAACCGGTCAACCGAAGCTATCTTGAGCTTCCGGAGTTAACAGATGGTCAAATGACCTCGAATTCGATGCGCTTTTCATGAATAACCGGTAATTCATTACAATATATCAATCGGTTGAATTACGTAAGAGAATCATTGAGTTTTATGTCAGTTATAGTGGTTTTCTTCTCGATTAAGCAAAAGAGACTTCAATCGAGGTTATGAACTCAAATGCTTTTGAAATCAACGAGTAAGCTTCAATTTTTATGTTCTAATATAAGAAATGAAGTAATTAAGCATGATAACGGTTTGGAAAGCACGGTTTGAACTACCAAAATTGAAGAACGTAAGGTAATCGGTAAACCGAAGCTATCTTGAGCTTCCGGAGTCTACAGATGGTCGAACGACCTCGAATTCGATGCGCTCTTCTTGAATAACCTCTAAATCAATACAATATATCAATCGGTTGAAGTTTGACGAGAATCATTGAGTTTTAAGTCAGTTATAGAGGTTTTCTTCTCGATTAATCAAAAGAGACTTCAATCGAGGTTACGAGCTCAAATGCTTTCGAAATCAACGAGTAAGCTTCAATTTCATGTTCTAATATAAGAAATGAATTAATCGAGCATGATAAAGGCTTGGAAAGCATTGTTTGAATTACGAAAATCGAAGAACGTAAGGTAATCGGTCACGCGAAGCTATCTTGAGCTTCCGGAGTCAACAGATGGTCGAACGGCCTTGAATTTGATGCGCTCTTCATGAATAACCCCTAATTAAATACAATATATCAATCGGTTGAAGTTTGACAAGAATCATTGAGTTTTAAATCAGTTATAGTGGTTTTCTTCTTGATTAAGCAAAAGAAACTTCAATCGAGGTTATGAGCTCAATTGCTTTTGAAATCAATGAGTAAGCTTCAATTTCATGTTCTAATATAAGAAATGAAGTAATCAAGCATGATAATTGCTTGGAAAACACGGTTTGAACTACCAAAATCGAAGAACGTAAGGTAATCGGTCAACCGAAGCTATCTTGAGCTTCCGGAGTCAACATATGTTCGAACGACCTCGAATTCAACGCGCTCTACATGAATAACCTCTAATTAAATACAATATATCAATCGGTTGAAGTTTGACGAGAATCATTGAGTTTTAAGTCAGTTATAGTGGTTTTCTTCTCGATTATGCAAAAGAGACTTCAATTGAGGTTATGAGCTCAAATGCTTTTGAAATCAACGAGTAAGCTTCAATTTCATGTTCTAATATAAGAAATGAAGTAATCAAGCATGATAATGGTTTGGAAAGCACACTTTGAACTACCAAAATCGAAGAACGTAAGGTAATCGGTCAACCGAAGTTATCTTGCACTTCCGGAGTCAACAGATGTTCGAACGACCTCGAATTCGACACGCTCTTCATGAATAACCTCTAATTAAATACAATATATCAATCGGTTGAAGTTTGACGAGAATCATTGAGTTTTAAGTCAGTTATAGTTGTTTTCTTCTCGATTATGCAAAAGAGACTTCAATTGAGGTTATAAGCTCAAATGCTTTTGAAATCAACGAGTAAGATTCAATTTCATGTTCTAATATAAGAAATGAAGTAATCAAGCATGATAATGGTTTGGAAAGCACAGTTTGAACTACCAAAATCGAAGAACGTAAGGTAATCGGTCAACCGAAGTTATCTTGAGCTTTCGGAGTCAACAGATGGTCGAACGACCTCGAATTCGATGCACTCTTCATGAATAACCTCTAATTCAATACAATATGTCAATCGTTTGAAGTACGTAAGAGAATCATTGAGTTTTAAGTCAGTTATAGTGGTTTTCTTCTCGATTAAGCAAAAGAGACTTCAATCGAGGTTATGAGCTCAAATGCTTTTGAAATCAACGTGTAAGCTTCAATTTCATGTTCTAATATAAGAAATGAAGTAATCAAGCATGATAATTGCTTGGAAAGCACGGTTTGAACTACCAAAATCGAAGAACGTAAGGTAATCGGTCACCCGAAGCTATCTTGAGCTTCCGGAGTCAACAGATGGTCGAACGACCTTGATTTCGATGCGCTCTTCATGAATGACCTCTAATTAAATAAAATATATCAATCGGTTGAAGTTTGACGAGAATCATTGAGTTTTATGTCAGTTATAGTGGTTTTCTTCTCGATTAAGCAAAAGAGACTTCAATCGAGGTTATGAGCTCAAATGCTTTCGAAATCAACGAGTAAGCTTCAATTTCATGTTATAATATAAGAAATGAAGTAATCAAGCATGGTAATGGTTTGGAAAGCACGGTTTGAACTACCAAAATCAAAGAACGTAAGGTAACCGGTCAACCGAAGCTATCTTGAGCTTCCGGAGTCAACAGATGGTCAAACGACCTCGAATTCGATGCGCTTTTCATGAATAACCTCTAATTCAATACAATACATCAATCGGTTGAATTACGTAAGAGAATCATTGAGTTTTATGTCAGTTATAGTGGTTTTCTTCTCGATTAAGCAAAAGAGACTTCAATCGAGATTATGAGCTCAAATGCTTTAGAAATCAACGAGTAAGCTTCAATTTCATGTTCTATTATAAGAAATGAAGTAATTAAGCATGATAACGGTTTGGAAAGCACGGTTTGAACTACCAAAATCGAAGAACGTAAGGTAATCGGTCAACCGAAGCTATCTTGAGCTTCCGGAGTCAACAGATGGTCGAACGACCTCGAATTCGATGCAATCTTCATGAATAACCTCTAAATCAATACAATATATCAATCGGTTGAAGTTTGACGAGAATCATTGAGTTTTAAGTCAGTTATAGAGGTTTTCTTCTCGATTAAGCAAAAGAGACTTCAATCGAGGTTATGAGCTCAAATGCTTTCGACATCAACGAGTAAGCTTCAATTTCATGTTATAATATAAGAAATGAAGTAATCAAGCATGGTAATGGTTTGGAAAGCACGGTTTGAACTACCAAAATCAAAGAACGTAAGGTAACCGGTCAACCGAAGCTATCTTGAGCTTCCGGAGTTAACAGATGGTCAAATGACCTCGAATTCGATGCGCTTTTCATGAATAACCGGTAATTCATTACAATATATCAATCGGTTGAATTACGTAAGAGAATCATTGAGTTTTATGTCAGTTATAGTGGTTTTCTTCTCGATTAAGCAAAAGAGACTTCAATCGAGGTTATGAACTCAAATGCTTTTGAAATCAACGAGTAAGCTTCAATTTTTATGTTCTAATATAAGAAATGAAGTAATTAAGCATGATAACGGTTTGGAAAGCACGGTTTGAACTACCAAAATTGAAGAACGTAAGGTAATCGGTAAACCGAAGCTATCTTGAGCTTCCGGAGTCTACAGATGGTCGAACGACCTCGAATTCGATGCGCTCTTCTTGAATAACCTCTAAATCAATACAATATATCAATCGGTTGAAGTTTGACGAGAATCATTGAGTTTTAAGTCAGTTATAGAGGTTTTCTTCTCGATTAATCAAAAGAGACTTCAATCGAGGTTACGAGCTCAAATGCTTTCGAAATCAACGAGTAAGCTTCAATTTCATGTTCTAATATAAGAAATGAATTAATCGAGCATGATAAAGGCTTGGAAAGCATTGTTTGAATTACGAAAATCGAAGAACGTAAGGTAATCGGTCACGCGAAGCTATCTTGAGCTTCCGGAGTCAACAGATGGTCGAACGGCCTTGAATTTGATGCGCTCTTCATGAATAACCCCTAATTAAATACAATATATCAATCGGTTGAAGTTTGACAAGAATCATTGAGTTTTAAATCAGTTATAGTGGTTTTCTTCTTGATTAAGCAAAAGAAACTTCAATCGAGGTTATGAGCTCAATTGCTTTTGAAATCAATGAGTAAGCTTCAATTTCATGTTCTAATATAAGAAATGAAGTAATCAAGCATGATAATTGCTTGGAAAACACGGTTTGAACTACCAAAATCGAAGAACGTAAGGTAATCGGTCAACCGAAGCTATCTTGAGCTTCCGGAGTCAACATATGTTCGAACGACCTCGAATTCAACGCGCTCTACATGAATAACCTCTAATTAAATACAATATATCAATCGGTTGAAGTTTGACGAGAATCATTGAGTTTTAAGTCAGTTATAGTGGTTTTCTTCTCGATTATGCAAAAGAGACTTCAATTGAGGTTATGAGCTCAAATGCTTTTGAAATCAACGAGTAAGCTTCAATTTCATGTTCTAATATAAGAAATGAAGTAATCAAGCATGATAATGGTTTGGAAAGCACACTTTGAACTACCAAAATCGAAGAACGTAAGGTAATCGGTCAACCGAAGTTATCTTGCACTTCCGGAGTCAACAGATGTTCGAACGACCTCGAATTCGACACGCTCTTCATGAATAACCTCTAATTAAATACAATATATCAATCGGTTGAAGTTTGACGAGAATCATTGAGTTTTAAGTCAGTTATAGTTGTTTTCTTCTCGATTATGCAAAAGAGACTTCAATTGAGGTTATAAGCTCAAATGCTTTTGAAATCAACGAGTAAGATTCAATTTCATGTTCTAATATAAGAAATGAAGTAATCAAGCATGATAATGGTTTGGAAAGCACAGTTTGAACTACCAAAATCGAAGAACGTAAGGTAATCGGTCAACCGAAGTTATCTTGAGCTTTCGAAGTCAACAGATGGTCGAACGACCTCGAATTCGATGCACTCTTCATGAATAACCTCTAATTCAATACAATATGTCAATCGTTTGAAGTACGTAAGAGAATCATTGAGTTTTAAGTCAGTTATAGTGGTTTTCTTCTCGATTAAGCAAAAGAGACTTCAATCGAGGTTATGAGCTCAAATGCTTTTGAAATCAACGTGTAAGCTTCAATTTCATGTTCTAATATAAGAAATGAAGTAATCAAGCATGATAATTGCTTGGAAAGCACGGTTTGAACTACCAAAATCGAAGAACGTAAGGTAATCGGTCACCCGAAGCTATCTTGAGCTTCCGGAGTCAACAGATGGTCGAACGACCTTGATTTCGATGCGCTCTTCATGAATGACCTCTAATTAAATAAAATATATCAATCGGTTGAAGTTTGACGAGAATCATTGAGTTTTATGTCAGTTATAGTGGTTTTCTTCTCGATTAAGCAAAAGAGACTTCAATCGAGGTTATGAGCTCAAATGCTTTCGAAATCAACGAGTAAGCTTCAATTTCATGTTATAATATAAGAAATGAAGTAATCAAGCATGGTAATGGTTTGGAAAGCACGGTTTGAACTACCAAAATCAAAGAACGTAAGGTAACCGGTCAACCGAAGCTATCTTGAGCTTCCGGAGTCAACAGATGGTCAAACGACCTCGAATTCGATGCGCTTTTCATGAATAACCTCTAATTCAATACAATACATCAATCGGTTGAATTACGTAAGAGAATCATTGAGTTTTATGTCAGTTATAGTGGTTTTCTTCTCGATTAAGCAAAAGAGACTTCAATCGAGATTATGAGCTCAAATGCTTTAGAAATCAACGAGTAAGCTTCAATTTCATGTTCTATTATAAGAAATGAAGTAATTAAGCATGATAACGGTTTGGAAAGCACGGTTTGAACTACCAAAATCGAAGAACGTAAGGTAATCGGTCAACCGAAGCTATCTTGAGCTTCCGGAGTCAACAGATGGTCGAACGACCTCGAATTCGATGCAATCTTCATGAATAACCTCTAAATCAATACAATATATCAATCGGTTGAAGTTTGACGAGAATCATTGAGTTTTAAGTCAGTTATAGAGGTTTTCTTCTCGATTAAGCAAAAGAGACTTCAATCGAGGTTATGAGCTCAAATGCTTTCGACATCAACGAGTAAGCTTCAATTTCATGTTATAATATAAGAAATGAAGTAATCAAGCATGGTAATGGTTTGGAAAGCACGGTTTGAACTACCAAAATCAAAGAACGTAAGGTAACCGGTCAACCGAAGCTATCTTGAGCTTCCGGAGTTAACAGATGGTCAAATGACCTCGAATTCGATGCGCTTTTCATGAATAACCGGTAATTCATTACAATATATCAATCGGTTGAATTACGTAAGAGAATCATTGAGTTTTATGTCAGTTATAGTGGTTTTCTTCTCGATTAAGCAAAAGAGACTTCAATCGAGGTTATGAACTCAAATGCTTTTGAAATCAACGAGTAAGCTTCAATTTTTATGTTCTAATATAAGAAATGAAGTAATTAAGCATGATAACGGTTTGGAAAGCACGGTTTGAACTACCAAAATTGAAGAACGTAAGGTAATCGGTAAACCGAAGCTATCTTGAGCTTCCGGAGTCTACAGATGGTCGAACGACCTCGAATTCGATGCGCTCTTCTTGAATAACCTCTAAATCAATACAATATATCAATCGGTTGAAGTTTGACGAGAATCATTGAGTTTTAAGTCAGTTATAGAGGTTTTCTTCTCGATTAATCAAAAGAGACTTCAATCGAGGTTACGAGCTCAAATGCTTTCGAAATCAACGAGTAAGCTTCAATTTCATGTTCTAATATAAGAAATGAATTAATCGAGCATGATAAAGGCTTGGAAAGCATTGTTTGAATTACGAAAATCGAAGAACGTAAGGTAATCGGTCACGCGAAGCTATCTTGAGCTTCCGGAGTCAACAGATGGTCGAACGGCCTTGAATTTGATGCGCTCTTCATGAATAACCCCTAATTAAATACAATATATCAATCGGTTGAAGTTTGACAAGAATCATTGAGTTTTAAATCAGTTATAGTGGTTTTCTTCTTGATTAAGCAAAAGAAACTTCAATCGAGGTTATGAGCTCAATTGCTTTTGAAATCAATGAGTAAGCTTCAATTTCATGTTCTAATATAAGAAATGAAGTAATCAAGCATGATAATTGCTTGGAAAACACGGTTTGAACTACCAAAATCGAAGAACGTAAGGTAATCGGTCAACCGAAGCTATCTTGAGCTTCCGGAGTCAACATATGTTCGAACGACCTCGAATTCAACGCGCTCTACATGAATAACCTCTAATTAAATACAATATATCAATCGGTTGAAGTTTGACGAGAATCATTGAGTTTTAAGTCAGTTATAGTGGTTTTCTTCTCGATTATGCAAAAGAGACTTCAATTGAGGTTATGAGCTCAAATGCTTTTGAAATCAACGAGTAAGCTTCAATTTCATGTTCTAATATAAGAAATGAAGTAATCAAGCATGATAATGGTTTGGAAAGCACACTTTGAACTACCAAAATCGAAGAACGTAAGGTAATCGGTCAACCGAAGTTATCTTGCACTTCCGGAGTCAACAGATGTTCGAACGACCTCGAATTCGACACGCTCTTCATGAATAACCTCTAATTAAATACAATATATCAATCGGTTGAAGTTTGACGAGAATCATTGAGTTTTAAGTCAGTTATAGTTGTTTTCTTCTCGATTATGCAAAAGAGACTTCAATTGAGGTTATAAGCTCAAATGCTTTTGAAATCAACGAGTAAGATTCAATTTCATGTTCTAATATAAGAAATGAAGTAATCAAGCATGATAATGGTTTGGAAAGCACAGTTTGAACTACCAAAATCGAAGAACGTAAGGTAATCGGTCAACCGAAGTTATCTTGAGCTTTCGGAGTCAACAGATGGTCGAACGACCTCGAATTCGATGCACTCTTCATGAATAACCTCTAATTCAATACAATATGTCAATCGTTTGAAGTACGTAAGAGAATCATTGAGTTTTAAGTCAGTTATAGTGGTTTTCTTCTCGATTAAGCAAAAGAGACTTCAATCGAGGTTATGAGCTCAAATGCTTTTGAAATCAACGTGTAAGCTTCAATTTCATGTTCTAATATAAGAAATGAAGTAATCAAGCATGATAATTGCTTGGAAAGCACGGTTTGAACTACCAAAATCGAAGAACGTAAGGTAATCGGTCACCCGAAGCTATCTTGAGCTTCCGGAGTCAACAGATGGTCGAACGACCTTGATTTCGATGCGCTCTTCATGAATGACCTCTAATTAAATAAAATATATCAATCGGTTGAAGTTTGACGAGAATCATTGAGTTTTATGTCAGTTATAGTGGTTTTCTTCTCGATTAAGCAAAAGAGACTTCAATCGAGGTTATGAGCTCAAATGCTTTCGAAATCAACGAGTAAGCTTCAATTTCATGTTATAATATAAGAAATGAAGTAATCAAGCATGGTAATGGTTTGGAAAGCACGGTTTGAACTACCAAAATCAAAGAACGTAAGGTAACCGGTCAACCGAAGCTATCTTGAGCTTCCGGAGTCAACAGATGGTCAAACGACCTCGAATTCGATGCGCTTTTCATGAATAACCTCTAATTCAATACAATACATCAATCGGTTGAATTACGTAAGAGAATCATTGAGTTTTATGTCAGTTATAGTGGTTTTCTTCTCGATTAAGCAAAAGAGACTTCAATCGAGATTATGAGCTCAAATGCTTTAGAAATCAACGAGTAAGCTTCAATTTCATGTTCTATTATAAGAAATGAAGTAATTAAGCATGATAACGGTTTGGAAAGCACGGTTTGAACTACCAAAATCGAAGAACGTAAGGTAATCGGTCAACCGAAGCTATCTTGAGCTTCCGGAGTCAACAGATGGTCGAACGACCTCGAATTCGATGCAATCTTCATGAATAACCTCTAAATCAATACAATATATCAATCGGTTGAAGTTTGACGAGAATCATTGAGTTTTAAGTCAGTTATAGAGGTTTTCTTCTCGATTAAGCAAAAGAGACTTCAATCGAGGTTATGAGCTCAAATGCTTTCGACATCAACGAGTAAGCTTCAATTTCATGTTATAATATAAGAAATGAAGTAATCAAGCATGGTAATGGTTTGGAAAGCACGGTTTGAACTACCAAAATCAAAGAACGTAAGGTAACCGGTCAACCGAAGCTATCTTGAGCTTCCGGAGTTAACAGATGGTCAAATGACCTCGAATTCGATGCGCTTTTCATGAATAACCGGTAATTCATTACAATATATCAATCGGTTGAATTACGTAAGAGAATCATTGAGTTTTATGTCAGTTATAGTGGTTTTCTTCTCGATTAAGCAAAAGAGACTTCAATCGAGGTTATGAACTCAAATGCTTTTGAAATCAACGAGTAAGCTTCAATTTTTATGTTCTAATATAAGAAATGAAGTAATTAAGCATGATAACGGTTTGGAAAGCACGGTTTGAACTACCAAAATTGAAGAACGTAAGGTAATCGGTAAACCGAAGCTATCTTGAGCTTCCGGAGTCTACAGATGGTCGAACGACCTCGAATTCGATGCGCTCTTCTTGAATAACCTCTAAATCAATACAATATATCAATCGGTTGAAGTTTGACGAGAATCATTGAGTTTTAAGTCAGTTATAGAGGTTTTCTTCTCGATTAATCAAAAGAGACTTCAATCGAGGTTACGAGCTCAAATGCTTTCGAAATCAACGAGTAAGCTTCAATTTCATGTTCTAATATAAGAAATGAATTAATCGAGCATGATAAAGGCTTGGAAAGCATTGTTTGAATTACGAAAATCGAAGAACGTAAGGTAATCGGTCACGCGAAGCTATCTTGAGCTTCCGGAGTCAACAGATGGTCGAACGGCCTTGAATTTGATGCGCTCTTCATGAATAACCCCTAATTAAATACAATATATCAATCGGTTGAAGTTTGACAAGAATCATTGAGTTTTAAATCAGTTATAGTGGTTTTCTTCTTGATTAAGCAAAAGAAACTTCAATCGAGGTTATGAGCTCAATTGCTTTTGAAATCAATGAGTAAGCTTCAATTTCATGTTCTAATATAAGAAATGAAGTAATCAAGCATGATAATTGCTTGGAAAACACGGTTTGAACTACCAAAATCGAAGAACGTAAGGTAATCGGTCAACCGAAGCTATCTTGAGCTTCCGGAGTCAACATATGTTCGAACGACCTCGAATTCAACGCGCTCTACATGAATAACCTCTAATTAAATACAATATATCAATCGGTTGAAGTTTGACGAGAATCATTGAGTTTTAAGTCAGTTATAGTGGTTTTCTTCTCGATTAAGCTAAAGAGACTTCAATTGAGGTTATGAGCTCAAATGCTTTTGAAATCAACGAGTAAGCTTCAATTTCATGTTCTAATATAAGAAATGAAGTAATCAAGCATGATAATGGTTTGGAAAGCACAATTTGAACTACCAAAATCGAAGAACGTAAGGTAATCGGTCAACCGAAGCTATCTTGAGCTTCCGGAGTCAACAGATGGTCGAATGACCTCGAATTCGTTGAGCTCTTCATGAATAACTCTAATTCAATACAATATATCAATCTTTTGAATTACGTAAGAGAATCATTGAGTTTTATGTCAGTTATAGTGGTTTTCATCTCGATTAAGCAAAAAAGACTTCAATCGAGGTTATGAGCTCAAATGCTTTTAAAATCAACGAGTAAGCTTTAATTTCATGTTCTAATATAAGAAATGAAGTAATCAAGCATGATAATTGCTTGGAAAGCACGGTTTTAACTGCCAAAATCGAAAAACGTAAGGTAATCGGTTAGCCGAAGCTATCTTGAGTTTCCGGAGTCAACAGATGGTCAAACGACCTCAAATTCGATGTGCTCTTCATGAATAACCTCTAATTCAATACAATATATCAATCGGTTGAAGTACGTAAGAGAATCATTGAGTTTTAAGTCAGTTATAGTGGTTTTCTTCTCGATTAAGCAAAAGAGACTTCAATCGAGGTTATGAGCATAAAATGCTTTTGAAATCAATGAGTAAGCTTCAATTTCCTTTTCTACTATAAGAAATGAAGTAATCGAGCATGATAATTGCTTGGAAAGCACGGTTTGAACTACCAAAATCGAAGAACGTAAGGTAATCGGTCAACCGAAGCCTTGAGCTTACGGAGTCAACAGATGGTCAAACGACCTCAAATCGATGCGCTCTTCATGAAAACCCTCTAATTCAATACAATATGTCAATCGGTTGAAGTACGTACGAGAATCATTGAGTTTTAAGTCAGTTATAGTTGTTTTCTTCTCGATTAAGCAAAAGAGACTTGAATCGAGGTTATGAGCTCAAATGCTTTTGAAATCAACCAGTAAGCTTCAATTTCATGTTCTAATATAAAAAATGAAGTAATCTAGCATGATAAAAGCACGGTTTGAACTACCAAAATCGAAGAACGTAAGGTAATCGGTCACCCGAAGCTATCTTGAGCTTCCGGAGTCAACAGATGGTCGAACGACCTCGAATTCGATGCGCTCTACATGAATAACCTCTAATTAAATACAATATATCAATCAATTGAAGTTTGACGAGAATCATTGAGTTTTAAGTCAGTTATAGTGGTTTTCTTCTCAATTAAGCAAAAGAGTCTTCAATCGAGGTTATGAGCTCAAATGCTTTCGAAATCAATGAGTAAGCTTCAATTTCATGTTCTAATATAAGAAATGAGGTAATCAAGCATGGTAATGGTTTGGAAAGCACGGTTTGAACTACCAAAATCAAAGAACGTAAGGTAATCGGTCAACCGAAGCTATCTTGAGCTTTCGGAGACAACAGATGGTCAAACGACCTCAAATTTGATGCGCTTTTCATGAATAACCTCTAATTCAATACAATATATCAATCGGTTGAATTACGTAAGAGAATCATTGAGTTTTATGTCAGTTATAGTGGTTTTCTTCTCGACTAAGCAAAAGAGACTTCAATCGAGGTTATGAGCTCAAATGCTTTCGAAATCCATGAGTAAGCTTCAATTTCATGTTCTAATATAAGAAATGAAGTAATCAAGCATGATAATGGTTTGGAAAGCACGATTTGAACTACCAAAATCGAAGAACGTAAGGTAATCGGTCAACCGAAGCTATCTTGAGCTTCCTGAGTCAACAGATGGTGGAACGATCTCGAATTCGATGCGCTCTTCATGAATAACCTCTAATTCTATACAATATATCAATCGGTTGAAGTTTGACGAGAATCATTATGTTTTAAGTTAGTTATAGAGGTTTTCTTCTCGATTAAGCAAAAGAAACTTCAATCGAGGTTATGAGCTCAAATGCTTTCGAAATCAATGAGTAAGCTTCAATTTCATGTTCTAATATAAGAAATGAAGTAATCGAGCATGATAATTGCTTGGAAAGCACGGTTTGAACTACCAAAATCGAAGAACGTAAGGTAATCGGTCAACCTAAGCTATATTGAGCTTCCGGGGTCAACAGATGGTCGAACGACCTTGAATTCGATGCGCTCTTCATGAATAACCTCTAATTCAATACAATGTATCAATCGGTTGAAGTACGTACGAATATCATTGAGTTTTAAGTCAGTTATAGTGGTTTTCTTCTCGATTAAGCATAAGAGACTTCAATCGAGGTTATGAGCACAAATGCTTTTGAAATCATCGAGTAAGCTTCAATTTCATGTTCTAATATAAGAAATGAAGTAATCTAGCATGATAAAGGCATGGAAAGCACGGTTTGAACTACCAAAATCGAAGAACGTAAGGTAATCGGTCAACCGAAGCTATCTTGAGCTTCCGGAGTCAACAGATGGTCGAACGACCTCGAATTCGATGTGCTCTTCATGAATAACCTCTAATTCAATACAATATATCAATCAGTTGAAGTACGTACGAGAATCATTGAGTTTTAAGTCAGTTATAGTGGTTTTCTTCTCAATTAAGCAAAAGAGACTTCAATCGAGGTTATGAGCTCAAATGCTTTTTAAATCAACGAGTAAGCTTCAATTTGATGTTCTAATATAAGAAATGATGTAAACGAGCACGATAATTGCTTGGAAAGCACGGTTTGAACTACCAAAATCAAAGAACGTAAGGTAATCGGTCAACCAAAGCTATCTTGAGCTTCCGGAGTCAACATATGGTCTAACGACCTCAAATTTGATGCGCTCTTCATGAATACCCTCTAATTCAATACAATATATCAATCGGTTGAAGTACGTACGAGAATCATTGAGTTTTAAGTCAGTTATAGTGGTTTTCTTCTCGATTAAGCAAAAGAGACTTCAATCGAGGTTATGAGCTCAAATGCTTTTGAAATCAATGAGTAAGCTTCAATTTCATGTTCTAATATAAGAAATGAAGTAATCGAGCCTGACAAAGGCTTGGAAAGCACGTTTTAACTACCAAAATTGAAGAACGTAAGGTAATCGGTCAACCGAAGCTATCTTGAGCTTCCGAGTCAACAGATGGTCGAACGACCTCGAATTCGATGCGCTCTTCATGAATAACCTCTAATTCAATACAATATATCAATCGGTTGAAGTTTGACGAGAATCATTGAGTTTTAAGTCAGTTATAGTGGTTTTCTTCTCGATTAAGCAAAAGAGACTTCAATCGAGGTAGCTTGACCTTTGCTGGGTATGGGATCCACGGCGCTCACCTGCATTTAAGCCATTTTTGGTATCAAAATCAGTTAGGGTCCTTGCAGGTTAGCTTTCTTTGGTACCCACACTTTCTTCACTCTTCTTTGAGTGTTAGCTTGTGTTTTAGGTTCCTCGGCCTTTCTAAATTGTGACTTCTGCTTTGACGCAGTTTCACAAGTGCAGCAGCAAGGGAAGTTACGAGAGCGACTCGCTGGAGACCAACCCTTGCTCTTGCCCTTTTGCTTATATCCTGAAGCGTCTCGCTTGGGATTAGCTGCAGACTTAGAGACTGACTTAGGGTTTCCAGTCTTGGCAAGCGTCTTGCTTGGTTTCTTCTGCGCAGTCAACTTTGGCTTTTGACCATGACTCGCTTGAGAAACCTTTGGGCTTTGAGGCTTCCTTTTGGGAGCTTTAAATACTTCCCCCTCAACGTAATAACGGTTGGACCATCTCCAATCCGACTCACGTGACATATAGACATTAGTTCTCTTTTTCAAGGGAACGTCATTTGTCCTTGGTGTCTGGGATTGAGAGCTTATAGCCTCAACAGTTTTCCCTTTACCTTTTGAATGGTAAGCTTTAGCATTTTTAGTGCTACGGACTGTTGTCATTGGCTTTCCCTTAGGAACTTCCTTTGAGGAGATAGACATCCTCATTGGTCCCTTCTTTGGAGTCTCAATCTTGCCTTTGTCTTTGTTAGTGGTTACTTTGGAGGCAGTGGGCACATCCAAAGGAACTGATGGTGTTGTGTTAGAAGCACCAACAAAGACGGTAGGCTTGGAAGGTCCACCCTCATATCCAAGACCTCCCTTTCTACTAAAGGTAGAAGTGAGCTTTCTAGTGCTTGCCTAGCGAATGAGGCTTTGTTTAGGTTAGCAACTAGAATGGATTGGGTTTCATACCTTCCTTCCAAGCTTTTATGTCTAGCAAAGAGGTCCTCGAACTTACTTGTCATAGCCCTTAGATTAATCTTGACATCATCAAGTTCAGTGGCTAGCTTTCGGTTCTTTCTCTTGCTATCGGACATAGCTTGTTTTAACATTTCGTGGTCGCTTAACAATTTATGGTGCTTGTTAAGCAACTCACTCCATGTAGAGGAATGTACTTCCTCATCTTGTGCGTGTGCCAGTGTAATGGAATTGATTGGGGGGTAGAAAAATACCTCTCCTGTGTCCTCGTCGGTGAGCGCCATCAACCCAAGATCCTCTCCCTCGCTAGAGTTTGGATCTGTGAATGTGTCTGAGTCGCTTGAGATCTCCTCGCTTGGAGTGGCTGGCGACTCGCTTGCAACAAACGCTCGACGGGGAGCGTCCCTCCTGGCTTTCAATTCCTCCTTCTCTTTGGCACTCAGCTTGGGGCATTCAGACTTGTAGTGGCCCATCTTGTGGCAATGGTAGCATTCCACATCCATCACGTCCCAGGCGATCGGCTTGGTCGTCTCTTCTCTCTTTCCCTTGTTTTCTCGAGCATCAGTACTCTTCCATTTATGCTGCTTGTAGAATCTTTTGTAGTTTCCAATTCGTGAGTTCATCTTGTTGAAATTCCTTGAGAGGAATGCGTAGTGCTCCTCCAACTCTTCTCTTGTCATCTTGGCAATTGACTGGTCGCTTGAAGTCTCTGCGGCTTTGAAAGCGACTCCTTTTGATGACGTGGGAACTTCATCTTCATCATCTAAGCTCATCCGGTTGAGGTCAAACTCGTGAGCTTTAAGTTCGGAGAACAGGATCTCCGGTGTGAGCTTTGATAAGTCCTTCGTTGCCAAGTACAGTTCCTTCATCGTCTGCCATTTTCTTGTGAGGGCTCGAACAATCTTGAGATTTACTTCTTTATCAGTGAGCTCCTTGCCAAGAGAGATGAGTGTAGCGATGAGGTTGGTGACACGCAGCTCGAATGCGTCAATCGTCTCTCCAGACTTCATCATCAAGCTCTCGAATTCTCTCATTATCACAGCGAGCTTATTCTCCTTGATCTTGTCAGTGCCTTGGGAGATTAGGGCTAGGGTTTCCCACATCTCCTTCGCAGTAGTGCACTTCCTTATCCTGGGGAGATAAACGTCTGACACAGTGCTCTGCATTGTGTGGCGTGCTACACGGTCGAGGTTGGCGACCTTGAAGTCATTGGCAGTGTAGTCTTCTTTCACCTTTTCCACGTACTCGTGTCTGATTGTAGCTTCTCTGCCTTCTGCAGCTGGAACGTTCACCGTGTTGATCTTCATGATCTCGATTGGCCCTTCTTCTATGACTTCCCACATCATGTCGTGGATGGAGCATAGAAAGCTTTCGACACGGAAACTCCATGTTTCGTATCCTTCAATTGAGAACTGTGGAAGATTGGGAGCACTATATGTAGACATAATGAACTTGTCAGTAGCGATGCAGTATGCGTGAGTGAGGGTTTTGATGCACTTAGGAAAACCGGATCGGTTCAGTGAGACAACGTGAAGCGAGAGAGGACTCGCTTCAGGTATGCAAAGCAGTGGCTCGAAAGAACCCCTGCTCTGATACCACTTGTTGGTCCCGGTTTGCTAAGGGATACACACGTAGAAGGGGTGGGGGGGGGGGGGGTGAATACGTGTGTGAGAATTTTTTCAACTTCTTTTGCCCTTAACTCAGAGTAGCAAGTTAGAGTGCTCGCTTCAAATACTTAAGACCTAGCTGCAAGCTAGATCTATAGTGGAAGCTTCACTTTAGATCGAAGTGAACGCTTGATCTCAAAAAGTGACTCACTTGCGATATGCAGAATTAGGTGAGCTATTCTTTCCTAAGTAATTAAAACTTTGATTTAAGTTTGTTTACGATGCACGTGCAGTTATGAATAATCGAAATAAGCAAAGTATGGAAAGTTTTGGAAAAGAGATACGACACCGGGGATTATAGTGGTTCGGTGATAAAACACCTACGTCCACTTCATTGCACGCTGCAACTGATTCACTTCACTCAAGAATCTTGAGGATTACGGGTTCCTCGAAAACCAAGACTGGATCGAGCTTCACTCGCTTAGATCCGAAACTACGACAACAGGGAGATTACGGGTTCTCCACAAAAACCTAGCAGAGATCGAGCTTTACACAATCGAGGAATGTGCTAGCTTGGATCTATACTCTATGATCGAGACTTTTACTATCGAGGAAAGTAAAGTCTTGGATCTTGAACACAACAACCTTTCAACGAACACAAAACCTAACTAGACAGAACTAGGGTTAGGGTTTTGGTTTTGACGACTCTCTAAATGAAGAACTCTTTACAGTAGTTGCAAAGAGGGCTAGAGTTCTTCTCTAAGCTCGGATATATGAAGTAGGCTTAGAATCTTTGTGAGAGAAGGTTGCGGAGACGAGTTTCGATGTTGCAGAAACTCGGAGAACACTTAGACAAGGACTCGGATGAATTTGCTCGAAGGCTGTGAGTGCTTGTTTGCAGTATGCGCTGATTTCTCAAGTAGTGTTCTACTCTTCTCCGTCTTCGACCTTCACTATTTATAGGTGGAAGAATGGACAGGAGCCGTTGTGGGTTGGTGGCTTTGTCCCTCCTTCTCTCGACAGTACTCGCCTTGACCGGCAACTTTTCAGACGCGCCCATTTGTCTCTTTGCCGAAAATGGCTAAGAGCCAATTTTAACAGTAACTGGAGCGCCCAGTACTGTTGCGGCGTCCTTGTCGGTTTGGCGGTCAACTCCGGTGCACCATTCTTCTATCACCACGTGGAGACACGCAATTAATGCGTCGATCTGCACTGGACTTTGAGTTTGAACTCGAGTTTGAATGGGAGGGAGATTTGATCTGTCGCTTTTAGTTAGGTAGAGGCTCACTTCACTTTTGAATCTGGAGCGTCCGCTTTGGATGAGTCGCTTCAAGTCATACTGTAGCATTCGCTTGGCAACAGATTTCCTGAGCATCCGCTTTAGTAATAGTTGACTCGCTTTGACTTTTACTGTAGCGCTCGCTTCGCTTTGCTTCAGCGGACTCGCTTTGATTCTACTGTAGCTGATTGGTGTTTAGATGTTAGGATTTTCGTAGTGTTTTCGAGTCTGTTTTCGTTGTGTTTTCGTGTCTTTGTGTGTGTTTATGGCTATGATTTGGTTGTTTGGAGTTTTTGGCATTTGTAGGTGTTCATGGATGAAAAGGAGCGGAAACGGGTCGAAAAGGAAGGAAAAGACGATGATTGGAAACGAGGGCAGAACGGAGAGTTAGACGGGCCGTCCAACTCATCTGGACGGCCGTCCAACATCACGTCCAAGAGCTTTGGACGGCGTCCAACGTGTTGAGCTGAATTGGGCAGTGCCATGTTTTGGACGGGCCGTCCAACTTAGGCGGCCAGATTTCCTTTCCTTTTATATCTAGGTTTTTACCTAGTTTATATATTACCTCCTTGTACACGAATTAAAGACATCTTTTATCATCTTTTAGCTTTAGTTTTTCGCACTTAAATACTCTAGATTAGTTTTACTTTGTTCGGATCCGGATTCTTTGTTCGTGCAATTCAATTCAAGACTTTTCTTTTACTTTGCGTTCTTCGTTCTTCGTTTAATTCTCGTAAATTATTTATTGCTTTCGTTTACTTGCTTTAATTGCTTTACTTAGTTTTAGATTCGATTTCTTAATTCCTTCTTTTAATTTCCTTAGTTTAATTTCGTTCTTTCGATTTCTAGTTTAAAGTTTAGATTCGTTTTTCCTACGATTTCAATTCTCTCGTTTTTAAAGCTTTCAAAGTTAGATTTATTTTTCTTTTAAATTCCAGATTTCATTCATCATGTCTAGAGTAGTTTATGCTTTCTTCGTTGCTTCCTTTATCGCTTTCTTTTCGATTCTTGCCTAGGTAGTTTAATCGTTTTATTTAGTTTAATTCTAGATTTATTTCTTGAGTTCTAGATTAGTTATTTACTTGCTTTTATTTATTGCTTTGATTTATTTTATTTGCCTAGGATTTAAAACAAAAACCCCAAAATATTCTTTACTTGCTTTCTTATTTTAGGTTTACTACATAATTAATTGCCCTGCTAAGTTTTCCTTAGAGATTCGACATTGGGTTTTGCTTGCTAGTGCTACGATAGGATTTCGTTCTATTGCGAACACTTTTTGGTGAAACAGTAGCGTTCGCTTCGCTTCGCTATTCTTCGGCACGCTTCACCTTGCTTCGGTAGACTCGCTTCACTTTGAAAACACACTCAAGCAAGTGGCCTTCACTTGAACATCTAGTAGTCTAAAAACCTAAGCGTCTAAAGCATAAAATCAAGTCTTCCTAACATTTTAGGCTTAGAAAAATTCTAACCTATCTAGATCAAAATAGGGTCGCTTGGGAATAGGATTCAGAGAGGGTTTTGGGATCAAATCAAAACATATTTTAATTTAAAGCGTCCTGTTAAGTTCTGTAATAACCCGTATTTTTAAATACTAGAAAATAGGAAATAAATAGTTTTCCTTTAATAAAATAAGCTTTTCGTAATTATATAATAAAAATGATAAAAGGATTTTAACTTAAAAAGCTTTAATATTATTAGTTATATAAATTACTTAATAAAAGAATTTTAGAATATTTAATTTAATTAAAATTAGTTAACTAAAAATATTATATCTAACTTAATAAAATTCCAAAAAATGTAATGTTAATATATTTAATCTAGTTTTGACATTAAAAGAATTATGAAAGAAGTTAGGTATTTTTCGGATAAACGATTTAGAAAACCCGAGTCGCCGTTTGTCTATTTTCGATCCTTTTCGTTTCTTTAAAATTCTTCGAGCTATCAAACTCCTTCCGAAAATTCTTTAACCTATATCATTGAGTTCGATATTTTTTGTGGATTCCATAAACTCATTGAAATCTAAAATCGGAACTCGTTGCCGGAAAAATATCTTTTCGTCGGGGAACGAGGCGACCAACCGGAGACGAGATGGCCCCTATAAAAAGAGGCCATCACCGCCTCAATCCTTCATCAGCCCCTATCCACATCTATTTCCTTCATCAAGAGGAATTCTCCTCTCTCTCTCTACTGACCCTCTCCCTCTCCCTCTCCCTCTCTTGTCGGCAGCCCTTCCGCCGGCAGCACCTCCCCCATCGCCGATCACCATCACCGATCACCACCACCATCATCTCCACCATCTTCTCCTATCATCACCTTCATCACCATCCTCACCCTCTCTCTAAGCTTGCAAGGAGCAGCAGCCCCTCATCTCTCTCGCTCATCTCCGATCGCCACCACCATCGCCGTCATCTCTTCCGATCAGCTGCAGCAGCTGCCGCCTTCATCTTCTTCAGCCCTCTGCCACCACCATCTTCCACCGCCATCCTTTTCTTCAAACCGAAGGGAGCCAAGAACAGCCTCCGATCGCCGTCGATCATTTTCTCGCATATCTTGACCTTCGATCATCGAAAAGGTATGCCGTTCGTTCCTATGCACTCGTAGAGACGTTTCGATCCTAGGGGTAGTGGCTGATCGTCGCCACGAGCTCCCGGGAGAGACATGCATGATCATCTTCTCTTCTTCTCCATCGCCGTCGCAGCTGCCCTTTCTTTGGTGGTTGTCGGCGTTCCTTTTTGCATACCCATCCCGAATTAAACTTGATCGTAACCTAATAATGAGCCACTTAATCGGAATGAATTCTTGAAAATGAACTGTTGTAGGTATACCCCTTGTTTTCACGGATAATGTTTCCCTGCATGTCGAGACTGTTGGGGTTGTTGTATACCTAAAGCAAAACCAGTTGTTTTAGTGGTTACGACACAGGTCCACTGTTAACAATCCCTATCTGGAAGAATATGTTTAAGCAAGAATAAAGCCCATTATCTCATGTTTTAGACCACGTGTCGATCTGAGTTCGGAGAGAATCACGAAGGTCGTTGATAATGATGAGATATAAACAGTTCACAGTCGAGACAGCTTGGGCTGAGCTGTCGGTCTAGACTGCAGCTTAATGGTAGTGATGAGTCCTAATCACTAATTATGCTGGTACGGTGGAACGTATTGAGGATCAATAGAGATAATGCTCTTCTGATACTGACCCTGTATCAAAGGTGATATAGGTGAAGAGCTATAGATCTCAGGCTCTAGCTCGATCTTAACCTTGGTAAACTATTAGATGTATATGTATTCTTCGATGTTACTTTGATTTACGAAGATATGAACTTCGTTAGTTCATCTAAATCATGTCGTTCTTTGGGTAACACGAAGATGCATAGTATGTCTAATAAGTGTTATCAATAAGCCGTGTCCTGTGTGAGTGCAGGCTGACGTTATCCCCTCAAGGGAGTTCACAATGTTTATTATACCAAGTCATGCATGCTGATTAAGTTCAGGTATAATAATGAGGAGTGAACGGGTACTACCTGAGGAATAGATGTTAACAATTAGGAGCAGTCATGGTAGCTCTAATTGATTAACGGATAAGGAGGTCTTAAACACGGGGGTCGAACTATACAAAATACCTACCCAATCTACATAATTGGGACAGAGCGGTGATTCAGCTATGACACTTTAGTGGAGTGCGTCATAGTTCTAATGAGATACATGTTCAGGGGTGGACATGGAAATATCGAATTAGATAAGGCCCAACTCTGTCTGGTATCCGATCCCTAGGATGGCCCAAACAGACCTCGGGAATCGATCTAAATAGTATTATTGAGTTTGGACTCAATAATTGTACTCAGGCCCGGTATATGATATATATTGGATTTATATCCGGTGAATGGATAATAAATATAATTAATTGAGATTTATATCCTATGGGATTAAATCTAATTATTTATTATTTAGTTATTCACGGATAAGATTAAATCTAATAAGATAAGATTTATTTAATTAAATCTTATGGGGATTAATATCATATCTAAATATATTTGGTATATATTTAGTTATTTGTTCTTCTACTGATATTAGAATAAATTCTATTTGTTAGAATTAATTCCGGATATACAGTTGCATAACGGAACAGATTAATTCCTTATTAATTCCGTATTAATAAAGGAATAGGATTTGTAAGTTATGGAAAGGAATAAATATGGGATATGGCAAAGATATGGTTGGAGATAAATAAGGAATCATATCTCCTTATTTATGAACCATATAAATACTCAAGTCTCTCATCATAAACCCTAGCCTCCATACACCAGAATTGTGAGAAAGGTTTCTGCGTGAAACCCTAGGTAGAGAGAGAGAGTCGGCGCCGGGTTTCTGAGTAAGGGAGATCGAGGTTCCAGTGATCTCGAGACGCCCACCAAGTCTCGGATTTCAAGGTGTGGGATCACATCCTAGAAGATCAGAACCGTAGATCGATCAGACACGACTCAGACTGCACGTTCTTCATAATCGTAAGGTATGTACTCGAGCCCTTGTATGACATTATGTGCACGATCGAATCACACAACCGAACCAAGATCTGGGGGTCGGGGCGGCTTTCAAGCAGCCGTTTCCCAACAAGTGGTATCAGAGCCCGAGGTTTTTGGATCGGCTCTGTGTTGAGACGAATTTAATGTTCATGCATTCGAGTCATTATGATTATGTGTGCATGCTGCTGTCCGGGAATTACGTGCGTTGTTTTATCGTTTTTTCGATTTATCGTTGTTCGTTTTGTTTTAAATCGGCGAGATAAAAAGGTGCCGATTAGAATAGGATTCGTTTTTCTTGTATTTTTCGATTTTCGTATTATATTGTATGCTGTAAATCGGAGAATTGCTGAGGAACGAGGTCCGAGGAACGAACAAGAGACGAGGACGAATGACGGCCGCAGGCGGCGGCGCATCGGACGCACGACGACGGCGGTGGCGTAGTCTGCCGCGACTCGCGCGGCTGCCCCCTCGTCGTTCATGGCGGCTGAACCCCTAGGGTTCATCCTAGGGTTCAGGCGACGCCGGAACGAGGGCTGGCGGCGGCAGAATCGGCGGCGGACGGCGGCGATGGCTGGTGCAGCGCGGCGGCTGAAAACCCTAACGGGTTTCCGGGCCTGCCGGCGCTGCTGTTGGCCTGAACCGCGGCTGACCGGCGGTCCAGCGCCCTGCTCGACGTCGAACAGGGGCCAAGGCGGCGCCAGACGGCCGGTGGAGGCGCGGCATGGGCTGCGGCAGCGAGTTTCAGCAGCGGCGGCCTGAACCCTAGCGGGTTCTTGGCTCGCGCGCTGCTGGGCTCAAGCCCGCGGCCTTGCGGTGGTTTGACGACGACGGGGGTGCGGACGGAGGCGACAGCAGGTCCGGTGGTCCCCTGACCACCGGCGGCGGCAGTGGCGTTGATCAATGGCAGCGGCGGCGGCTGGGTTTGTTCCCTGCGCGCGCGCTGCTGCCGGAGCTAGCCACGGCTGCCCGGGCTCGAATCCAGCACCTCCGGTGGTGCTGGGACGCCGGCGAGTCAGTGGGAGCGTCCGGTGGCATGCCAGCCACCGGCGGTGGCTCGCGGCGGCGGCACTGTTTTGTGCAGCGGCGAAAACGGCGACGGCGATAGGGTTTCGGGCAACGGCGACGAGCTGTGGCTCGGGCTGGGCTGCAACGGACGCACCCAGCCCGGACTCAGCCACGTCAGGCTCGTCGTGAGCCGAGACGGGGTCCCGCCACGCTCCGCGGCGGCGCGTGTGCAGCACGCGTGGCTCGGCGGCGGCGCGTGGCCGGATTTTTCGAACGACGGGCTGTTCGTTCAGCCCATTACGTTGACGACGGCTAGGGTTTTCCGAAACCTTGGCATGATCGTCGACGGCTAGGGTTTTCGTACCCTAGTTCGTTCGAAATTAAATCGCTTTCCGTTTTGGTAATTAGGGTTTTCCGCACCCTAATTATTTCGAGCACTTGCTAATTTTGGAAGGTGGACTTGAAGACCGGGGCAGACTTCCAAATCGAAGATTAAAGACCGGAGCTTGTTCCGGGGTTTTATTTTAATTAAATGTAATAGATAGGGCTTTCTATTCCCGGTCGGCAGCCTATTTATTCGTTTTAATTATTATGCATGCTATGGATGGATTTAAATTACGCGATGAATATGATCAGCATGTTTTGCATGTTATAGTTGCTTTTCATTGTTTGCGTAATAGAAATAACATGCATAGGGGTCATAGCATGCCGGTTTTAATGATTTCAATGCGAGCATGTTTTATTACTTGCGCTTAGAAATCATGTGATAGGACTTAATTGTCAATGTGCTACTGTTGTCACACAAACCCTTAAAAAGACTAAGCGGTATAATTAATCGATTATTGGTTAATTGATTTAAAGGACCTCCATATTTGGTTTAAAAATGAAGTAATTAGCATTCGCGTTGACGATGAGTCTTCCTCCCTATTGGAGATGCTGATTATGGATTTCATTGGTTTAGACTTCAAAAGGATAATTTGATTTAAAATGAAATAATTAGTGTTCGCGTTGACAATGAGTCTTCCTCCCTATAGGAGACACTGATTATGGTTCATTGGTTAAATTCAAAATTGATAATATAGAAAAATGATTTTATAAAGGTAATTCCTCCTTAACAGGTGGGTTACTCTTAATAGAATTAATTTTTCGGAATATTAAAATATGGTTGTAGCTTAGCTGCTTATTGATGAATCCTCCTATAGAGGTCACTTCTCGAATTAGCAGGGTCCTGAGGCACGGGTTATTATTTCTTTGTTTCACTATGGTCCGTGTGATGGGATAAGAAATAAAATAGACTGCGGTCATGGTCGATAATTTTATAGGTAGCATCCACCTATAGTGGACTATTTGTAAATAGTATCGGGCTACTCGTTTGTTGGTTCAATGTTATTATTGGGTTTCTAACATTGATAACATAAATTATTTGCGCTTATAAGTTGTTTACTTGTTATTTATTTCAGATATGTCTATTGATTCTATTCGCACGAAGATTTGTCGTTTAGCTTATTCCGATGGTGTTCCGGAGTCCTTTCGGTTTCGACTACTTAGCTTTCTAGCCCGCAAAGAGATGGATTTTATGGACTTTGATGGTTTCCCTAACACAGGGGCATATCTCAAGAGGTTCAAAAATCTCTTTACTCAGTATGAGATGTATGGTGGATACATGACGGAAAGGGGAAAATGCGAGATCATTCTTGCATCTCTACCGCAATGGTACCAAGCATTCAGAAATGGGGTTGTCAAGAACCAAGTAGACCATGAGCATGTTTCTACTCTTGAAAACGAATTGCTCAAGGTTGAAAAGGTTAGGGATAACATGATCTGGCATGCTCACCAGTGGCAGAAAGAGCTAGATTTTGATCGACTCGTTCGGAAAGTCAAAAGGGCTGTAAGGGCTAGAAGTAAAAATAGACTTCCAATCATGAAGGTCTATGAAAGGAGGAACAAGAAGTTGAAGATAGATGGAGGTATGTCAGACTCTTGTAACATTAAAAAACCAAATTATACTAGTTTAGTCCTCACGGACGGATTTAACTAGTGGATACTAATTGTGGTTTGTTGCAATCTTTGTAGGTTCGACTACAAGGAACGAGTAGGACGACTTCAAGTTCTTGAGCTCGACAAGCAACATTCAGTTGATGCAGTTGTCCAGCAGACTTGGAGATTTCTATCTTACGTTTTATCTTAGTTTTTGGATACTAGATTCTGGTTTATTACTCTTTTACCACATTTGGTTGCCTTATTTTGGCATGATACTTATGTTTTGGATGTTAATGGATGATTATTTTCTTACATTGTATTAAGGATTTACTTCTTTAATACTGGTTGTTTTGATATATCATTCGTAGTGGGAGTAATAACTGTGAATTTTGAAGGATGTTCCAAAATGTGTTGTGATAAATGTGGTACTTCTTGTTCAATATTGTCTTTTAACAAAATACTATGTCACTATGTCTAAATCTATTCCCTTTCCTTATTTGAAATGAAGTGATTAGCATTTATGTTGATCATGGATTTCATTGTGATTTAAAATGAAATTGATTGGCATTCGCGTTGACAATGAGTCTTCCTCCCTATAGGAGATGCTAATTACAGATTTCATTGGTTAAATCTGTTCGGAAATAAGGATAATTTTGCACACGAAGTGTCGCAATTTCAATGATAGATTTAGTAATTAGTTGGACAAGTAGTTATTTTTCAAGAAAAGACAAGCATTTATTCTTGATTAACGTCCAAGAATAAAAAGAAATTGTGGATTGGAACATCATAAGGCCGGAAGTACAAGACAGATAACCAAAAGGATCTGCACAAGATTATTTTAGGATCCTTGTCACAGTGGGAGCTTTTTCGAGTGTGTCTCGAAAATGGTAGATTGTTCATCAAGAAATCTAATTTCTTGGATAATGAACAAACCAAGTTGACTAGTAAAGGATAAGTTAGATGAAAGAAGTTGCTTATCATTGATTAGTCTATGAGTTTAACACTCGAAAGACTTGCTAGTTGTATGCTCATATTCGTTGAGGACATACATGAGCGAACATGGATGTAGTTTGAGAAAAGGGAAGAATTTTCTCAACAGTTCTATGTTTCGGGACAAACACATTGAAATGTGTAGTTCAATGATTAAAGCATTCATTTGTCGAACAACACATATAAGTCCGTTCATGAAATGTGTTGACAAATGGTATATCTTTCATCTACAAAAGACGTTGAATTGGTTGTCTTGTACATTGTGTGATAATATTACTAGCACTTGAATAAGGTGTGAAATTATTATCTGACACAATAAGTGGTGATTATCCGAACAGTTTAGAATGAAGGTTAGGAGTAATGTTAGATATATCCTACAGTCGGATAGTATAACATTATTCAAGTACTCTTCATAGACTACTGTTGTGGCAAGGTTTGCAATACACCTGGATATTGCATAAGTAGCCAAATATATGTTAGTACTGTGTGCATAGTAACGGATATAGTCCATCATGTTTGTGGACACGGATAATCGAATGGTAGCTAGAAAAACGACATCATCGACCTTTTACTATGGATTCACGTAAGAAGCAGAATTGTCTTGAAGATTCTCACGCAGTGAAATGCTGAGAGGGAGCTAGATAATTCAGGGCTTGGCTTCGTGAATTGGCAGTAATCTCAATTTGTTAGAATTCTTACACCCCCTGGAGAATTCTAAGTGCAGTAACAAATTTCTGAGATTTGGAAATGCCGGTAACAACATAGTGAGTACCTTAAATTAAGGCAATTTCGTGGAGAAAATAGAAACACTAGAGGAATGTATGATGACGGTTCCTTCACTAAGTGCACCATGTCAGGTATACTGTAGCACGTGGCTGACATGTCTTAGTGAGCCTCCCACTAAAAGGTACAAGGTAAAGGTAAAATCTTTGAGTATAAGTGGGAGAAAAAGTGTATGATGGTTGTTAACGATTGCGATTGTGCGATTGTTAACATTGTACATGGATGAAGTCATATGGTTTCCTGTAGACGCGTTGGTATACTAAAAGGTTTTACTTTAGTATAAGTGGGAGATTGTTGGGGTTGTTGTATACCTAAAGCAAAACCAGTTGTTTTAGTGGTTACGACACAGGTCCACTGTTAACAATCCCTATCTGGAAGAATATGTTTAAGCAAGAATAAAGCCCATTATCTCATGTTTTAGACCACGTGTCGATCTGAGTTCGGAGAGAATCACGAAGGTCGTTGATAATGATGAGATATAAACAGTTCACAGTCGAGACAGCTTGGGCTGAGCTGTCGGTCTAGACTGCAGCTTAATGGTAGTGATGAGTCCTAATCACTAATTATGCTGGTACGGTGGAACGTATTGAGGATCAATAGAGATAATGCTCTTCTGATACTGACCCTGTATCAAAGGTGATATAGGTGAAGAGCTATAGATCTCAGGCTCTAGCTCGATCTTAACCTTGGTAAACTATTAGATGTATATGTATTCTTCGATGTTACTTTGATTTACGAAGATATGAACTTCGTTAGTTCATCTAAATCATGTCGTTCTTTGGGTAACACGAAGATTCATAGTATGTCTAATAAGTGTTATCAATAAGCCGTGTCCTGTGTGAGTGCAGGCTGACGTTATCCCCTCAAGGGAGTTCACAATGTTTATTATACCAAGTCATGCATGCTGATTAAGTTCAGGTATAATAATGAGGAGTGAACGGGTACTACCTGAGGAATAGATGTTAACAATTAGGAGCAGTCATGGTAGCTCTAATTGATTAACGGATAAGGAGGTCTTAAACACGGGGGTCGAACTATACAAAATACCTACCCAATCTACATAATTGGGACAGAGCGGTGATTCAGCTATGACACTTTAGTGGAGTGCGTCATAGTTCTAATGAGATACATGTTCAGGGGTGGACATGGAAATATCGAATTAGATAAGGCCCAACTCTGTCTGGTATCCGATCCCTAGGATGGCCCAAACAGACCTCGGGAATCGATCTAAATAGTATTATTGAGTTTGGACTCAATAATTGTACTCAGGCCCGGTATATGATATATATTGGATTTATATCCGGTGAATGGATAATAAATATAATTAATTGAGATTTATATCCTATGGGATTAAATCTAATTATTTATTATTTAGTTATTCACGGATAAGATTAAATCTAATAAGATAAGATTTATTTAATTAAATCTTATGGGGATTAATATCATATCTAAATATATTTGGTATATATTTAGTTATTTGTTCTTCTACTGATATTAGAATAAATTCTATTTGTTAGAATTAATTCCGGATATACAGTTGCATAACAGAACAGATTAATTCCTTATTAATTCCGTATTAATAAAGGAATAGGATTTGTAAGTTATGGAAAGGAATAAATATGGGATATGGCAAAGATATGGTTGGAGATAAATAAGGAATCATATCTCCTTATTTATGAACCATATAAATACTCAAGTCTCTCATCATAAACCCTAGCCTCCATACACCAGAATTGTGAGAAAGGTTTCTGCGTGAAACCCTAGGTAGAGAGAGAGAGTCGGCGCCGGGTTTCTGAGTAAGGGAGATCGAGGTTCCAGTGATCTCGAGACGCCCACCAAGTCTCGGATTTCAAGGTGTGGGATCACATCCTAGAAGATCAGAACCGTAGATCGATCAGACACGACTCAGACTGCACGTTCTTCATAATCGTAAGGTATGTACTCGAGCCCTTGTATGACATTATGTGCACGATCGAATCACACAACCGAACCAAGATCTGGGGGTCGGGGCGGCTTTCAAGCAGCCGTTTCCCAACAGAGACTCTGTCCAAATGTTTTGAAAATATTAATATGGCTTCGAAAAGTTTAACTAGCATCCTATGAAATTTGGTAACGATCGGAATCACCGTTAATTTTCTAAAAATGAAACTGTGTTCATTTTGATTCGAAGGACCCCTAACTCTTTTGCATGTCTAATGTTTTTGCAACAAAATATTCTTAATAATTAGTTGAACAACTTTTGTGTTAAAGTCTAAGCCATGCAAACGATGAAAACATAAGAAAATAATTATTGAAGGTTAATAAGTTATTTATATAATTATAAAGAATATTAATAATTAAAAAGAAAGTTATGTTAGAAAAGTTCTAAGGACGAAACTACAAACGTAACTTAACATCAGGAAATATTTGTAAGAAGAATCTCCGAAGAAGCTGAATTAAGATTCGAACCAAAGAATCGAGTAACCGGTAAAGGTGGGGATCTATTTATTCGAACTTGTTAAAATCCTTGGGGATTCTTATTTCTTAATAACTCTTGAGCTAGTAAGCTCTATATTCTTCAAGTGCAGGCTTTGTTTCAGGATTAAATTGTGAATCACAAGTTTCCCAGGTTTAAGGCTCTAATCTTTACGATATCGGGTTGACATCGTTAGGTCTAAAACACCAACGAGCAACTGGTGTACACCGGGGTCGGGAGTGGGGTGTACCACAGAAATCTCGATCCCTAGCCGATAGACTTGCATATAACTTATTTATGCCGTCTAGCATAGCTGATGGGTTTATATACACTTTATGTATGTCACCCTGCAAATGTTCTTATAATCCGACAGGTGGTTTAACCGGGATTCGATTACGAGTAACCTCGGGAATACCTACATGGGTACCTAAATTGTTTGGTCGTACGGGATCGAACTCTATTCATCTTTTCTCCCTTTTTAAATCCTGAAAGTCCTGCTTTTGTTTTCCTTTGTGGCAATGATCACACTGAGTGCTAGTTGTACTTAGCCCTGTGGAACTTTCTTTGTTTTGCAGATTGGGAGCCGGAGGCATAGTGACGGAGCGAGGAGAGAGAGAAGGAAATGAGGAATAAACAAGAGACGAGGATAATAAAAATTTAAACCGTTAGACCTTTCTCGTTTCTTAAATTTCAATTTGGTTATAAAACAATTTACTTATGTTTCGGTTCGTAAAACAATTTCCCTTTCCGTCACTTAGATAATCGAATTATTATTACTTCAAATAAATGAAATGAAAGTTATAGTTTTAGTTAACTTAGTTCGTTAAAGTTTTATTCGTTATTCTTTTGTTAGTTTATAAAAACTTAACGTTTTGAAAATAAGAATTCATATAACGAAAACTTAAACGAATTTATAAAACTATAACGGTTGATAAATGAATGTTTATTTATTTCGCTTCCGCTATTTAAACGTAACTTTGATGTAATTATACACTCTGGAACCAACTGTAGTGCGGTCTGGTCCGCCACGGTTGTTATGCTTTCATATATGTATTTTGGATCCAACTGTAGTGCGGTCTGGACCGCCACGGTTGTTATAATTTCATATATACCTTGGATCCTATTGTAGAGCGGTCTGGTCTGCCTCGGTAGTTATATTTTCGTTAAATATATTGGATCCGATGATGGCGCGGTCTGGTCCGACCTCATCGTTATGGTTTATGTACTTGGTTAGCTGATGAATAGTCTTTGGTGTTTACTACGACTTGATCCTGATATAGGGGAGATGCTGCCCAAATTTCCGGGCTAAACTAAATGAATTTTAATTAAAACTAATTAAAATCAATTGAATTATGATTTTCTCCCTTTTTATTTTACCCTTCGTTGCATCCCGATTTAATTGATTTTATTTAAATTAATTATTTTTAGAGTTAGGAAAATCGGGGTGTGACAGCATGGTATCAGAGCGTAGTCGTTCTGAATACCAAAGACTATTATAAACTTAAAATTTGGAATTTAGGGAAAATTTTATCCTAAGTATGAATCATGTATTGATCTAAAGAATTTTGAATATTTTGGACCTAAAATCACATGGGCCTATGCATTCTCTCTCTCTCGATCACTATCGCTCCGAGCTCATCGTCGAGGTACATTTCGAACCTTGTGATTATATGAGACTAACGAACCGATAGTGTGATTATGTGAAATGTTGTGATAGACTTGTGTGAATTACGTGTGAAGATATGACCTATGTGAAATTATTTGAAGGAACGTTTATAAGATGTGAAACCATTGTAACTAACGTGAGATGTTATTGAAAACTCAAGAATTTGAAACTAAAATCGAAAATTTAATCTCCATTCGATTATTAATATGAACTAACCCCTTTCGTGTTTTGTGAATGCATTTGAGAACGTTTGCATTAGATTAAGAAATTGGTGTTGCATTACTGTGTGCATTGCATGATTTAATCATAAGCATAACAGGGTAACCTCTTCTCGGGAACTCACGACCCGAGCAGAATGGAAAAAGAAGTCTTGCACAATTGAATTTCTATTGGAATGTTGGTGACCCGTATTTGATTTCAGGCGACATGGATCCTTGGGAGTATTATAGGGGCACGTATCGGAGGGAGGAGATTCGGGACGACGTTTTCACTATGAGGGATGATGAAACCTTAGGCAGCTATCTGATGAGGCTCACGATGGTTCGCGAGGGGTTCACGCCGTCACTTCTGCCACTTATCCGACGCCACGACCACGAGGCAGGTCCATCCGGGACGAGAGACGCAGCTGGACCTTCGGAGGTTAGAGAGGAGCGCCGACAGGTGACAGTTGTTGACGAGCTACGCTCGATTGTGCACGGAAACAGGTTGACTCCCGAGGAGGTTGAGAGGCGAGTCCGAGAGCGCACTCCACCACGACGCCCAGGGCCCATCTTCGGTAGACCGCCACCCGCACGACGTAACCAGCGCCGACGACCCAAGATCCTTCGCAGCGGACAGTTGAAGTATAGACACCGAGTCAGAGCTTGGACAGGCTAGTCAGAGTCAGATTCAGATTCAGACAGTGATAGCGGTGACGAAGAGGAGGCCGATGGTTCGAGCCGAGAGGAGAGTGACATGGACATTAGTGATGAGGAAGGAGGAGGCAGTGAGGCCTCGGTTGGGAACTACTAGGACTAGGGCAAGTGTATGCAGACGGAGATGCCGACGAAGCCATAGATGACGACGCTTCGCAAGCCGGGATTTTTGGTGTGGGCCTACAAAGCCGCCCCGATTTCATCTTTGCATCTGCATTTGCATGACTTTATATATATGTTATGTGGGAAAGTCCTCGTGGAGGCAAACTTCGTATGATATTATGTTATTATCTCACTATGCAGGATTGATATATGGTATGTAAGACATGTTATGGGCAGGTCGAGATTCGTTTCTAAACGAATCAATTTTGGGCGACATATATATGATCATGGCTATGATGATGATTATGTTTATATGATTTGTGACTTGGTGATTATATGATTAATTGCGAAATGTGAACTATATGAAAAATGAAACGTGAGAACTAACGAAACGTGAAAGTTTGCATTGTTTGTTGCAAGATGTGAAATTCTATGTTGAAAAATGTAACTTGTTATAATCTGAGCAGGGATTTATTTTCGAAACATAAATTGTGACAGGTTTTAGTATCAAGTTTCGTTACGACTGAATTATTATCATCCGGGGAGGGATTGATATTCGAAACTGAATTATTATCATCCGGGGAGGGATTGATATTTGAAACTGAATTATTATCATCCGGGGAGGGATTGATATTTGAAACTGAATTATTATCATCCGGGGAGGGATTGATATTTGAAAGTGAATTATTATCATCCGGGGAGGGATTGATATTGGAAACTTGACAGATGATATGGTTGTGAAAAATTGTGATTATATCGGGTTTACGATATATATGTGACTTATGTGATTATATCGGGCTTACGATATATGTGTGAATTATGTGGATATGTTTTTACTTGAAAGAATAAGTATATTTTGAAATATTGAATCCCCTTAAATCAAAATGCTATTTATGGATATAGCATAAAATTTTCTTTTAAATGAAACTTATGCTATTATGGATATAGCATAAACTCTTGATAAAGATTACTAACGTTTCTCTGCAACTATATTAATTCAGCTTCTCAAAAGAGAACAGTGTCAATCAAACTTAGCAAAACAAAATGGTACGTGGAAGGAACAATAATGTAGATGAGCCCCTAGAGCAAGTTCAGGTGCCTAGGAATGACGAGAGTTTCCGTAGGCAGAATCCTCCAACTTTTAATGGGTTAGGTGAACCAGCCGATGCTGAGAAATGGGTTAGAGCTATGGACAAGATCTTCAACTACCTCAAATGCACCGAGGCCTACAAACTTGTTTATGGTCTTCATCAACTGGTCGATGAAGCTGATTTCTGGTGGGAGTCAGTCAGAAGGACTCTCACAGCTGCTCAATGGGAACGATACACATGGGAAGACTTTAAGGACGAGCTTCTTGAGAAATACATTCCGGGTTGTTACCGCCAGCGTCGCCAGAATGAATTCCGGAACTTGCAACAAGGGAAAATGACGGTCGCTGAATATGATCGTTTGTTCAACCAACTCTCTCGATATGCTCCGCAACTCGTGGAGACGGATCTTGATCGTGCCGACAAATTCAGACGCGGTCTTCGACATGAGATTGGTATATCCCTTGCCAGTCACGGTCCTCTCACTTATGCCCAGACACTGAGCCGAGCCATGGATATTGAGTCCATGCTACCGAAAGAAAGAGACAGAAGCAACGAGCAGAGCGTTGGATTCAATCCAGCTTTTGGGAAGAGAAAGTTTGAAGGAGGAAGCTCTGGCAACAAGATGAGGCCCCAAGGATGGAGAGGCAATCCTCAACCGCCTCAACAATTCCGAGCTGCACCACGGCCCCAACCACCGCGGCCAAGTGCACCAAACCGGAACCTCCCTTTTTGCCAATATTTTCAAGGGAACCATGTAGGCGAATGTCGCCTAAGGACAGTGGAGTGTTACCGTTGCGGAAAGAAGGGACACTATGCCAACAGGTGCAACCAGAACCAAGGAGGCCAGCCTCAGCGTCCACCTCCGCCGCCGCCTCGGAATTTTTCGGGAAATGCTGGGAATCAACAGAACCAGCGTCCGTTCCAGCAGGCTAGGGCTTATGCTTTGAACTGCGACGAGGCCGCTCACACCCAGGAGAATCTAGCAGGTATGATCCTACTCAACGACATACCAGTTTTGGCATTATTTGATACAGGAGCATCACATTCATTTATATCTCAACGAGCCTGCCAAACGTTATCCATAAAACCCGAGAAAATAAGCCCAGCTCTCCAAATAAGTGTACCTTCAGGAATGACCATGTTAAGTGAGAAAGCCTGTAGGAACCAAACACTTAAGATAGGGGATCAAGAGTTTCGAACGGATCTATATGTTATCATCATGATGGAGTTCGATGTTATCTTGGGTATGGATTGGTTGGAAAAGAACGGAGCCACTATCAACTGTCAGAACCGAGAGATATCCTTCAGAAGTAATGCCAAGGATGCCACAAAGATTCACGGTGTTTGTATTGGAGAAAAGGTGCCGATCATTTCCGCCATGAAAGCTGTTTCAATATTACGCAAAGGCAATAGCCAATGTTTTTGGGTAATGCTTGAAGACCCACCAAAGACAGAAAAATCAATTCAAGAAGTGCCAGTCGTTCGGGAATTCGAAGATGTATTTCCAGAAGTACTGCCAGGTTTACCGCCAGACAGACAAATTGAATTTCCTATCGATCTAGAGCCAGGAGCTGCCCCGATGTCCAAAGCACCTTACAGAATGGCGCCAAAGGAACTACAAGAGCTTAAAGTTCAGTTGCAAGAATTACTCGACCTAGGTTTCATCCAACCTAGCGTGTCGCCATGGGGAGCCCCAGTGTTGTTCGTGAAAAAGAAAGACGGAAGCATGAGGATGTGTATTGATTACCGGGAGCTCAACAAACTCACAATCAAAAACAGGTATCCGTTGCCAAGGATTGACGATCTCTTCGATCAACTCAAAGGAGCGTGTGTGTTCTCCAAGATCGATCTCAGATCAGGATATCATCAGCTGAAAGTTAGAAAGGAAGACGTGCCAAAGACAGCTTTCAGGACCCGCTACGGCCACTACGAGTTCACAGTGATGCCATTCGGACTGACCAACGCACCCGCAGTATTCATGGATTTGATGAACAGAATCTTTCATCAATATCTAGACGGATTTGTTCTCGTGTTCATTGACGATATTCTCATCTATTCAAAGACCCAAAGAGATCATGAAGAGCATCTCAGAACCGTGCTTGAGACACTGCGAACGGAAAAGTTGTACGCTAAATTTAGCAAGTGCGAGTTTTGGCTATGAGAAGTAATGTTCCTTGGCCATATCGTTTCCGCCGAAGGGATCAAAGTCGACCCAGCCAAAGTGGAAGCAGTTAGTCAATGGAAGACTCCAACAAGCGTAACCGAGATCCGAAGTTTCCTAGGACTCGCAGGTTACTACCGAAGATTCATCGAAGGATTCTCAAAGTTATCCAAACCAATGACTTCACTTATGAAGAAGGGAACCAAGTATGTGTGGACGGAGGAATGCGAAAAAAGTTTTCAGGAGCTCAAGAATCGACTCACAACCGCGCCAATACTAACAGTTCCGGAAGGCAATGAAGGATATGTGATCTACACCGACGCATCAAAGCAAGGATTGGGATGTGACTTGATGCAAAATGGGAAAGTGATCGCCTACGCATCTCGACAACTAAAACCGCATGAAAAGAATTATCCTACACATGATCTCGAGTTAGCAGCGGTAGTCCATGCCTTGAAGATATGGAGGCATTACCTTTATGGAGCAAAGTGTGAAATCTTCACCGATCACAAAAGTTTGAAATATTTCTTTGAACAGAAGGAGCTTAACATGAGACAAAGGCGATGGCTTGAGTTAGTCAAAGATTATGATTGTAAAATCAACTATCATCCAGGAAAACCAACGTAGTTGCTGACGCCTTAAGCCGGAAGACCCGAGGGAATCTTGCTTATGTGGTTACGAATGAAGAGAAACTTGCTCGAGAATTCGCCAAGTTGAACCTGACCATTCTCTGCCCGCCAGCAACAACAAATGGATGCATTGCTACAATTGTTGCAAAGCCCGACCTTCGAGAACGAATCATTGCCGGCCAGCAAACCGATGCACGCGTGGAAAAGCTACGATCACAGGTTGGCTCTGAAGGATGCAACGACTTCGTGAAGGATTGCAAATTCAGCACCGACGATGCGTTACTCTATGGAGACAGGTTATGTGTGCCAGACGACAAAGCATTGAAAGAAGAAATTATGTACGAGGCTCATAATACACCCTACACAGCTCATCCCGGTAGCACCAAAATGTATCGGGATCTACGTCAGAAATTTTGGTGGGAATCCATGAAGAGAGATGTCGCTTCGTTTGTAGAACGATGCTTGGCCTGTCAACAAGTGAAAGCTATACATCAGAGGCCATACGGAACTTTGCAACCGTTGCCTATCCCGGAGTGGAAGTGGGACCATATCAACATGGATTTTGTGGTGAGTTTTCCAAAGTCATCCAAGGGAAACACCGCAATCTGGGTTATCATCGATCGACTCACAAAATCAGCTCACTTCTTGCCGATTAAGATGACCTTTGGATTGGAGAAGTTGGCCAAACTCTACGTCAAGGAGATAGTAAGACTTCACGGAATTCCGATCTCTATCACTTCAGATCGCGACTCCCGTTTCACGTCGAAGTTTTGGACGAGCTTACAAGAAGCCATGGGTACTCAGCTAAAGTTCAGCTCTGCTTTTCACCCTCAGACCGACGGACAGTCAGAACGTACGATCCAAATCTTAGAAGACATGCTAAGAGCAGTTGTTGCCGACCGAGGAGATAATTGGGAAGAGATTTTGCCATTGGTGGAATTTGCTTACAACAACAGTTTTCAATCTACTATCGGAATGGCGCCATACGAAGCTTTGTATGGAAGGAAGTGCCGTTTACCTCTCTTTTGGGATGAAGTGGGAGAACGAAAGCTTTTGGGACCAGACGTAGTCCAAGAAATGGTGTCTATCGTCGACACAATTCGGCAACGAATCAGAGAAGCTCAAGATCGACAGAAATCTTATGCCGACAAAAGAAGGACCGAATTGGAATTCGAAGTTGGAGACAAAGTATTCTTGAAGATCAGTCCAACCCGAGGAGTCATTAGATTCGGAAAACGAGGAAAGTTGAGACCGAGGTACATTGGGCCGTTCGAAATTCTAGAGAAGATCAAGAACGTAGCATACCGCATAGCACTACCTCCCAGCCTAGCAAATGTTCACGGCGTCTTCCACGTATCCATGCTTAGGAAGTATGTGTTTGACCCCAAGCACGTGATTAGGTATGAAGAGGTAGAACTTAACCCTGACTTACATTATATAGAAAAACCTGTTAGGATTTTGGATCGAAAGATCAAAGTTCTTAGGAACAAGGAGATTGCCACAGTCAAGGTGTTGTGGAACCACCACGACTTGGAGGAGGCCACGTGGGAACTGGAGGAAAAGATGAGAGCCCAATACCCCGACCAAGTATATGAAGGTACTTAAATTTCGGGACGAAATTTCTTTTAAGGGGGTGGTAGTGTATTAACCCGTATTTTTAAATACTAGAAAATAGGAAATAAATAGTTTTCCTTTAATAAAATAAGCTTTTCGTAATTATATAATAAAAATGATAAAAGGATTTTAACTTAAAAAGCTTTAATATTATTAGTTATATAAATTACTTAATAAAAGAATTTTAGAATATTTAATTTAATTAAAATTAGTTAACTAAAAATATTATATCTAACTTAATAAAATTCCAAAAAATGTAATGTTAATATATTTAATCTAGTTTTGACATTAAAAGAATTATGAAAGAAGTTAGGTATTTTTCGGATAAACGATTTAGAAAACCCGAGTCGCCGTTTGTCTATTTTCGATCCTTTTCGTTTCTTTAAAATTCTTCGAGCTATCAAACTCCTTCCGAAAATTCTTTAACCTATATCATTGAGTTCGATATTTTTTGTGGATTCCATAAACTCTTTGAAATCTAAAATCGGAACTCGTTGCCGGAAAAATATCTTTTCGTCGGGGAACGAGGCGACCAACCGGAGACGAGATGGCCCCTATAAAAAGAGGCCATCACCGCCTCAATCCTTCATCAGCCCCTATCCACATCTATTTCCTTCATCAAGAGGAATTCTCCTCTCTCTCTCTCTACCGACCCTCTCCCTCTCCCTCTTCCTCTCTTGTCGGCAGCCCTTCCGCCGGCAGCACCTCCCCCATCGCCGATCACCATCACCGATCACCACCACCATCATCTCCACCATCTTCTCCTATCATCACCTTCATCACCATCCTCACCCTCTCTCTAAGCTTGCAAGGAGCAGCAGCCCCTCATCTCTCTCGCTCATCTCCGATCGCCACCACCATCGCCGTCATCTCTTCCGATCAGCTGCAGCAGCTGCCGCCTTCATCTTCTTCAGCCCTCTGCCGCCACCATCTTCCACCGCCATCCTTTTCTTCAAACCGAAGGGAGCCAAGAACAGCCTCCGATCGTCGTCGATCATTTTCTCGCATATCTTGACCTTCGATCATCGAAAAGGTATGCCGTTCATTCCTATGCACTCGTAGAGACGTTTCGATCCTAGGGGTAGTGGCTGATCGTCACCACGAGCTCCCGGGAGAGACATGCATGATCATCTTCTCTTCTTCTCCATCGCCGTCGCAGCTGCCCTTTCTTTGGTGGTTGCCGGCGTTCCTTTTTGCATACCCATCCCGAATTAAAGTTGATCGTAACCTAATAATGAGCCACTTAATCGGAATGAATTCTTGAAAATGAACTGTTGTAGGTATACCCCTTGTTTTCACGGATAATGTTTCCCTGCATGTCGAGACTCTGTCCAAATGTTTTGAAAATATTAATATGGCTTCGAAATGAGTTTAACTAGCATCCTATGAAATTTGGTAACGATCGGAATCACCGTTAATTTTCTAAAAATGAAACTGTGTTCATTTTGATTCGAAGGACCCCTAACTCTTTTGGATGTCTAATGTTTTTGCACCAAAATATTCTTAATAATTAGTTGAACAACTTTTGTGTTGAAGTCTAAGCCATGCAAACGACGAAAACATAAGAAAATAATTATTGAAGTTAATAAGTTATTTATATAATTATAAAGAATATTAATAATTCAAAAGAAAGTTATGTTAGAAAAGTTCTAAGGACGAAACTACGAACGTAACTTAACATCAGGAAATATTTGTAGGAAGAATCTCCGAAGAAGCTGAATTAAGATTCGAACCAAAGAATCGAGTAACCGGTAAAGGTGGGGATCTATTTATTCGAACTTGTTAAAATCCTTGGGGATTCTTATTTCTTAATAACTCTTGAGCTAGTAAGCTCTATATTCTTCAAGTGCAGGCTTTGTTTCAGGATTAAATTGTGAATCACAAGTTTCCCAGGTTTAAGGCTCTAATCTTTTCGATATCGGGTTGACATCGTTAGGTCTAAAACACCAACGAGCAACTGGTGTACACCGGGGTCGGGAGTGGGGTGTACCACAGAAATCTCGATCCCTAGCCGATAGACTTGCATATAACTTATTTAGGCCGTCTAGCACAGCTGATGGGTTTATATACACTTTATGTATGTCACCCTGCAAATGTTCTTATAATCCGACAGGTGGTTTAACCGGGATTCGATTACGAGTAACCTCGGGAATACCTACATGGGTACCTAAATTGTTTGGTCGTACGGGATCGAACTCTATTCATTCTTTTCTCCCTTTTTAAATCCTGAAAGTCCTGCTTTTGTTTTCCTTTGTGGCAATGATCACACTGAGTGCTAGTTGTACTCAGCCCTGTGGAACTTTCTTTGTTTTGCAGATTGGGAGCCGGAGGCATAGTGACGGAGCGAGGAGAGAGAGAAGGAAAGGAGGAATAAACAAGAGACGAGGATAATAAAAATTTAAACCGTTAGACCTTTCTCGTTTCTTAAATTTCAATTTGGTTATAAAACAATTTACTTATGTTTCGGTTCGTAAAACAATTTCCCTTTCCGTCACTTAGATAATCGAATTATTATTACTTCAAATAAATGAAATGAAAGTTATAGTTTTAGTTAACTTAGTTCGTTAAAGTTTTATTCGTTATTCTTTTGTTAGTTTATAAAAACTTAACGTTTTGAAAATAAGAATTCATATAACGAAAACTTAAACGAATTTATAAAACTATAACGGTTGATAAATGAATGTTTATTTATTTCGCTTCCGCTATTTAAACGTAACTTTGATGTAATTATACACTCTGGAACCAACTGTAGTGCGGTCTGGTCCGCCACGGTTGTTATGCTTTCATATATGTATTTTGGATCCAACTGTAGTGCGGTCTGGACCGCCACGGTTGTTATAATTTCATATATACCTTGGATCCTACTGTAGAGCGGTCTGGTCCGCCTCGGTAGTTATATTTTCGTTAAATATATTGGATCCGATGATGGTGCGGTTTGGTCCGACCTCATCGTTATGGTTTATGTACTTGGTTAGCTGATGAATAGTCTTTGGTGTTTACTACGACTTGATCCTGGTATAGGGGAGATGCTGCCCAAATTTCCGGGCTAAACTAAATGAATTTTAATTAAAACTAATTAAAATCAATTGAATTATGATTTTCTCCCTTTTTATTTTACCCTTCGTTGCATCCCGATTTAATTGATTTTATTTAAATTAATTATTTTTAGAGTTAGGAAAATCGGGGTGTGACAAGTTCCCCCTTATCATATGATCCTTAACAATTCCCAACATACCTTATAGCTGCAGAGGCATGCGAGCATGGGAATACGTCTTGTTGGAAAACTTGACATGAGCATTCCCTTGAGTTGATATCTACAATATTACTTTTCGTACCTGAAATCACCTTAAACTTAAAATCAGAAATGGGTTCAACTTTCATTGAGCTACCTTTCTTCATAACAAAACCCAGCTTTTTCAGTGCATTTTTCGATAACTCATCTCCACTATTCTTTGCTGTAGAACGCCGCAAGAAAAACCATGATTGAACGAGATTACGACAATACTCCATAAGGGAACAAATAGGCAGTTTCCTTCCCCATTTCAATCTAGAGTTTAGAACTTCCACAGCATTGGAGGTACCAAATCTATAACGTCGTACCGGACATCTGCACTTTGCCCATTCTATTAGGTCAATGGCCATGAGCTTAGCATGCGCCCCTGGTGCAGACAAGGCTATGTTCAACATATGGGCGTTGAAATCAGATTCCCTCTATGTTGTTGCAGCAGCTTGAAACAATTCAATAACAGGTTTACCCTATGATTTTAAGTTGTTTGTATGTGATATGAGCAAAGACCATGAGCAGTGCCTGGAAAAACATATTCAATAGCATTCTTTATGCTTATGTGCTGATCAGACACAATCAACAAATTGTCCGGCACCCCAAAAGTTTGACGTATATGCTCAAGGAACCAAGTCCATGACGAATCGTTTTATTTGTCACCAGTACCAAAAGCCGAAGGGACTATCTTCTCATTAGCATCCTTTGTAGAGGCAACAAACAATACACCTTTATATTTCCCCTTCAAGTGCGTGGCATCAATGACAATAACAGGACGCCATGAACGAAAAGCTACAAAACATGCTGCAAGTGAGAAGTAGCAATACAAAAAAGAATGGTCACCACAAGTTTGTAAATCCACAACGGGGTTTAATTGCTCCAGCATGTAAAAGTACATGGGCAGCATCTGCGACATCAAAAGTACAAAATATCAAAAATAAAAAAACATTGTACAAAATGACAATAATTCGTACAGTACACGTAAAAATCAAAAAGAACATATAACCTGGAATGACGATTCATGGTCTCCATATTTCATTTTCAAAGCGCGATTCCTGCCAGCCAATGCTGCCGAATATCTCAAATTAATACCAAATTCCCTAAGTACCTATCCCTGAATATCACGTGGTCTAAGAACAAACCCATCCTCCGCCATATAAGAAATACAGTGATCTGAAATTGCTTTAGAAGAAACTTTAACTTGACAACCACTTCTCAAATCTCTCTCACATGTGTGCTCAATCATTTTTTTAATTATCCACTCTTTCCCAAAGGATTTACTACGGATATAGAATTTGCACATTTCAAACTTGCAAACAACGTAGAATCTACCTTTATCTGAACGTTTAGATATAAACTCTAAGAAATTTCGCAAATGAAATGTACCAATAGCTGAAAATCAAGCTATCTTTGCTGGGGAATATAGACCCACAAATAAGTTGTTCCCTCGATACAGGATCCAACATGGAAGAATGCTCATCAGGTGCAATACCAACTTGTTGCGATACACCCGGTATAATCCACTGACTTGATCCCGCATGATTTGACGATGCACTTCCACTCAAGGATTGAACTATAGGAGGCAAGGTACGAATTGAGGAAACATTATCACCCCTATCAATCCTCACACACGCAATAACATAGATTGTAGGATACTTGGATAAGTCTATTAAAGACCTCCACTCAAAATCATCAGTTACCTTCATCCTAATCTTTTGGCCCTGATCATTTGTGAATAACGCATCTATGTCAAATGTATGTGTCGACAAGTCCTTATTTAATCGAGATTCAAGCTTTGACAACAAATCTTCATATCTCATACCACCAACGAGTATAGGAACATAATCTCTTATTCCATCTTCATATTTATCTTTATTCCAACTTCCACCATGAACAACAACAAATTATGATGCCATCTGAATTATAAAAAAAAAAGTCAGCAAAAACAGTATCTGGTACGAAATAAAGAATTGTGTTCCATACTAATATATGTACTGTTCAATCTTACAAACCTTTTTTTTTTTTTTTTTTTTTCAAAGAATTCAACCAAATCACAAAACATTAAGGTACAAATAAGTGAATTTCGTAACTTCAACAAAAATATGAACAAAACAAGCAAATCATTCATATAAATAAAACACACAAATCACTAAAAATCTCTTCATCAAATACACGAAAAACAACAACAAAACCAAATCAAAACAACAACACCAACAACAACAACATGTACAACGCCGACGACCAAAAAATCAAAATTCCGAGCTCAACGCCGGCGCCGGACAAAAACAACGCAAAAACAACACAAAATAAACTCCAAAAATCGAATCAGAGATACCTTGGACGCCGAAGACTCAGCCGCCGATGAATCGCCGACGATGAATCGCCAAAAACAACACAAAAATCTGAGCTCTCACGCCAGCACAAAACGCCGACGACAACACAAAAAGCCGCCGGCCAAAAATCCAAAAACCAGAGCTCTCACGCCGGCGATGCCATCATCTGTACAGAATCGAGAAGAGAAAATCGTCGGGGAGAAGTGAATCGCGAGAGAGAATCGCCGAGGAGGTAGAATCGGGGAGAGAGATTCGATTTCTGTTACCCAATTTGGAAGAGAGAGAAATAAACGAGCTGAGGGAAAAATTCTATTATACCATAATTCTGTTACCAAAATACATTAGGGGCATTTGTGTAATTGCGCGTCCTAAATGGGTATTTTTTGTTTTTTTTAAATGTATGTCCTTAATTTGATTTTGTTATACCATATTGGGTATTTTATTATAATATATTTTTTTTTCAGTGAATCTGTAGAAATTTCTAGTTTTTATAAAAGATTTTGGAGAATGAAATGTCTTATAATTTTTGAAAAAGAATCCAGCAAAGTCCATAGATTTTTAAAATTTATAAACTGTAGTACCTACAGGTTTTTTAAGATTTTATAAAGTATGCATTGAATAACTCAAAAATTTTAAAAACTTTATAAAATTTGAATAGAATACCTACAAATTCTGAAATCAATAAAAATACAATAGATACATAAGTATGACATATTAACTCCGAATCTCCGATGTAGTTGTCCAGGCGATTAAAGAGGAATGATATGGCAAGGATAAAAAAGTCTTTCCCCATCTGCGAGTTCTAGAGGAATCGTTGTTAAAGGAGAGTTAACCGAAAGGGAAGAACCCTGGAGCGAGGAAAAGGAGATTCTCTCTCTTCATTTTCTTCACATATATTCTTCTCTCTCCTATTTTTTCCTTCCCATTTAGCAGAATTTAGTAAATTACGTCCATGGCTAAACCCTTCTGAAGCAGATTCACTCCGATTCTCCCTTTTCGATAAGCCTATATAATAAGTTTTGTGGAAATTCAGTTTTAACACGTTGTGTATTGATATAATTCCGCTGCGGCGGGGATCGTGATCGGGAGGATTGGTAATCATGCTGTCGTTGCAGAGCGATCCGCGGCAGTACAACCTCAATCTTCAGCAGTTACAGCAGCCACAGCCACAGCCACAGCATGTAGCTAGGGTTCCGTACAATGTTGGCACAGATCATCATCTTGAAGAGTCTTCTTTGGCTTTGGCTTCTTCGAGTAATATCACGCAGGAAACTCCGCGTGAAGGTTTGAATTTTAACATTTCTAGTCATTTTTCTTTCTGTGTTAGAATTTTTATATTTTAAGTTTCTTGCGCTCTTAGGAGTCTTACTTTGATGTCTTACTTTGATGCTATGATATTGTTGGAAAAGATTATATATTTGAATGTTGTAGATGGGTGTTGAGTTATTTCGTTTTTTTGTTTTTATTTATTTTGCATAGGGAATTATGAGCCTCAACCTGGAACTTTATTACTAGAATCCAAATTCAGGCCTGTAATGTTTAATTTGGCATATTCAACCACAAAACGCTTGGATTTCATTATTGCGAGATTTTTTCATCTAGTAGTTCATAGTGTTTAACTAATTGAATATTGAGTAGCATTTCCCTTTAAGTTGCTAAAGAAATTGTTAGTACAACTTGTAAACTTTGATGGATACTTGCTCTTATATTTTCCAATTTTTGTGCTTTGATAAGTTGTTGCTTCAATTTTATTGTATAACCCTATTTATCAGCTAGTTGGGTGACTGGTGATGCTCGCCATTTCATCATACTGCATCATTGGTTTGAAATCCATTATCCATGTTCATTCATAATCTGTAAATATGATGAAATTGCTAAACTGTGTAATATTCCCTTAAATGTTTCTTTACATTTAAGTATAAGATGTTTTAGGATCTCTGAACACCTAGGTGGGAAGAAGTTAGTAACTTTTCTTGTATTAGATGCAATGGAGGATTTGGTAAAAGTTTATCTTATATCTGCATCTTGTTGTGTAGATGTCACCTTGGTATGTTGCTCAACTTCTATGGGATTTTCTCTTCTGATGATTTAAACTATCTAAAACAGCCTTAATTTGTTTTTGTTTTTGTAAATTTTAACTGGACATGATTTAATATTACTTGATCAATTCAGAATTAGGGGCCAGGTGTAGATAATGCCAAAACTTGCTTAGTCTTATGAGTACTCTTGCGCCAGTTGGTATAAGGTTTTGTATGGGGTTCTCTGACATATATGTGGGTACTAGGCAGCATAGATAAGCCGCTGTTTTTTCGATTTGTTTTATAGGATTTAAAGATGACTAGCCTATGTTAATGTAATAATTGTATTGTATTACTTACATGGAAAAATTAGTTGCAAGAAATATTATTCTATGTACCCTTAACTGTGTTATCAAATTGTACATTAACTGTTCTGTTTTCTTTTACCAGATTTTATTACTGACTTGAGATGGGACTTAAAAATCATTTTCTGAATTTGAAGCAGGGGATGATATTTCTAGTTTGTACCTATGTGAAAATAGCCGATTAGAGCTGGTATATTCCAAGATTTGGATAATGAATCCTTACCGTGCCTATTGACACATTAGTATTTTATTGCCTTGAAATCAAAATATAGATATCCTTTCGCAAAGGCATTTTATGAATATTACTTCACCTTCTAACCATGACAGAATCACTCTAATCAGCATTCATCCATATACTCCCTATAGTATCCCGTAAAAGAAAAAATTCTTCAAAAATCCGTTTTAAAATTCATCATCTAGAGGCGTGGAAAAGCGTACCGAAAATCACAAAAAAAAGGGTCCCTATATCAGTGGGACGGAGGGAGTATAAAAATTCTCAATGTCCTAAAAAGTAGAAGAGGAATTACAACGACCTATTAAACATATTTAAACATGAGGATTATGTATAACTTATTAGATTTCTGGTCTAGTAAGCTGATTTTACAAATACATGAATCATATGACTGTAGTTGATTAACAGCTTGAATGAGAATTGATTGTTCTATTACTCGTGTTGGTGAATCAAATTTTCTTGGACAAGTTCTTTTCTAAATGCTTTAACAGTTTATCTTGGAAAATTATCAATCTTGTACTTTATTTCTTAACTGATGTAGTTGATGAAGACATGCTCCTGACTCTGGCTCATCAAAATTATAAAGCTGGCAATTATAAGCAGGCATTAGAAAATAGCAAGGCTGTCTATGAGAGAAACCCACGTCGTACAGACAACCTTCTTCTGTTGGGTGCAATCTATTATCAGGTTGCTATTTTGGTTACTTTGTCTGTTGCCTATTTACTTAATTCTTGCCTTTCACGTCTAATCGTTTCCCGGAACTGCAAAGCAGAGATATGAAACTTATATTATGATTTTTCAATCAGTTGCATGATTTTGATTTGTGCATTGCTAAGAATGAAGAAGCTCTTAGAATTGATCCCCAATTCGCTGAGTGCTATGGAAATATGGCTAACGCTTGGAAGGTGCCCTTTTTGATGTTTTGCAATTTTCTTATTAGGTTTGATGTGTATCAACAGAGATGTTAAATATGTTGCTCTTGTTTCTGGCAGGAAAAAGGAAACATCGATGTTGCAATCCGCTATTACTTGATAGCCATTGAGGTTTGTATTCTTTCGGTACTCGGTCATAATAGGATCCATTGACGGAGTCATTATGTTTAGTAGGAGCCAAAGTAACTATATGAGCATGAAGTATAAAAAAATATTTTCCTTGGAAGTTCTCCTTGAATGTCCAAAATTCCCCTGAAGAGTTGCTATTTACAAAATTCCATTTTGTTTGCAGTTACTGGGTATTCTTTTATTCCCTAGGTTTTAAGTATACATGAAGAATTATCTATGACTTTTGTAGTAGTGGTTGTCATTAACTGGGTTTATAGATCCACTATCTTCTGTGTTACTTTCCTTTATGAACTTATCAGTTTTACCTCTGCACAGTAACATTTATATAATCATCATTTGCTGGAATTTTGATATGATCTGTTAAAAGTAATGGCAATAGTAGTGATGAACTGATAGAAATCATAATACTCTGATAATCAAAGTACACTCAAGTAATATGTTCATATTGTTCTTTTTTGTATGGAATTTGTTCATATTGTTCTTCCTGGGTCTTTCGTGCATCAATTACTTCAACTCTCCGTCCCAATTCCTTTAGCTGAATAGTTATTCGGTTACTGGGTTCTGATCTATCTCATGCCTGGTTACCTGGTTAGCCAAATTGTCTAATTATACATTGTTGGCTGTTTATTGCCTCCATTTGATCCTTTTAATTGTATGAAATGATATGGGAGGAATTTAAGATCAAGGTAGTTGGGATATCGTGGACTTCCATTAAGAACTGCATTGTTGAACAAATTTGTTTGCAGCTCCGGCCTAATTTTGCTGATGCATGGTCAAATTTAGCTAGTGCATACATGCGGAAGGGAAGATTCACTGAGGCTGCTCAATGTTGTCGTCAAGCACTTGCTTTGAATCCACGTTTGGTAACTTTCATCTCGGGCGTATCTACTGTTAAATCCTGCCTTTGTATTTTCTCATGTTTACTTGACTCACTTTGTCTTAGGTCGATGCTCATAGTAACTTGGGTAATCTGATGAAAGCTCAAGGTTTGGTAAAAGAGGTAAGTTAACAGATGAGACAATTTTCTTCATCAGTAATTTTTCCTTTTCTAGTTGTTTTCGGGTTGTAGTACATCTATAATATCATGCTCCATGGTCTGATTGAACCGTCTTGATATTTTATTGAAGTGTCTGGCCTTCCAGATGTTGTATTTACGTGATTCTGACACACAGCACTGGTGGACATGCTGGTGTCTTAAAATTTCGAAAAATTCATATGGTTTACAATTTTTTTGCAGTTCTTCTCTTTGAAATTCTGAGGTCCACCACTCCCCCAGTCCCCCCATCCCACAAATTTAGTCTAGTTTACTTAATTGGGCATCACACAAATTCAGTCTCATGCCAATAATGGAAACTTAATAACTGACTATACAAAATAAAAATAGTCCGAATACTCCTTAGTTATGTAATATGCTATTGAGGCACCAATCTACTTTATCCATAACTTTCTTTTCCTACTTCAAATTTGACAAAAGTACCCCTGAATAATTACTTTACCTGTCCAACGTTTTAGTAAACAATTACTTTACCGGCCATCTGGGACTAAATTTATGAGATGTAGGAAGCATTATTATACCTTATTTAAAGGTGATTATGGTCTCCCAGGAGTATTCTTTCTTCATGAATTTGTTATTACTAAAAATTACACACTATGGTTCTCCTTTTTAGGCATACGACTGTTATCTGGATGCTCTAGCTCTACAACCAACTTTTGCTATTGCATGGTCCAATCTTGCTGGTCTTTTTATGGAGGCTGGTGATCTTAATCGGGCCTTGCAGTACTACAAGGTAGGAAGAACCAGTTAGTCTTTTTGATGTGCTCTAATTTGTGGCCCTGCTGTGTATATGTTCTGGTTTGTTTTTGGACTAGTTTGGTTGATATGGCCTTTTGATGTTCGGGTTTGTTTTTGGATATTATGATTGATGTCCGATACTTGTGTGCTCTTCTCACAGTATGTTATGGTATTTCCAGGAAGCTGTTAAATTAAAGCCAAACTTCTCTGATGCCTACTTAAATCTGGGAAATGTTTACAAGGTTAGATTCACGCTACATGTACAGCTGGATAGCTGCAGATTTAGGGCAAGATGATGGAGAATGACAAGTATTACGTTTGTTCTGCAGGCCTTGGGGATGCCGCAAGAGGCTATTGTGTGCTACCAAAGAGCCCTGCAGTCAAGACCAGATAGCGCTATGGCTTTTGGTGAGTGAATCTTTAGTCTTTCTTTACTGCACACTATCTTCCAGGCTGTTCCTTGTTTGATAAGGGGCAGGTCTTTACCCCCTTGCCTCCCAAGGCTTTAATGTGGTTCACTCTTGTCACTACTCTATTATATTCTCCCCAAAAAAGAAGAAAAAATATTGTATTGTATTATAGATGGATAAAAACTTTCATTATAAAGGAAAAAAGGCTTGTATTACGGCAGTTTGGACTTTGAACTATCCCTTTTGCCCAGAGAGTAATCAGATGGGTGGCAGCTGCCAGATGACGGTTCCAACTAGCTAGTGCCTTGCTTTGGAGTTAGAACCAATCACACGTGACCCGAAAATGCTTGCTGAACACTGTGACTGAGTTGTCCATATAAACCTTTTTGACCTTTTGATGAATTTCCCTTTTTCTTGTCTCCCTTTTTGGTTTGAAGCTCTAAGCTGTATCTGTTGAGCTTATGAGCATCAAACATGTTATATGTTCTCTCTCCAGATAAGAGGGTTCTAGTTCTGATGCATACCTGAAGAAAAATTGTCTTTCATATCTGGAACTCAATCACACTCTAGCACACGGAAAACTGCCTGTTTGTTTCTATAATATTCTATTTTGCTTAATCCATTTTCTCGTGCTATACATTAAATCAAGATGTTCAATAAAAGCGTGTAAAATGAAATTCATAGAAAAATTCAATGTTCACAAAATGAGTTTATTAATTTTATTGGGATTCTTTCGCAGCTTTGTGACACTTCAGAGCATTGGATGTCACAAGCTGCAAAATAGTGCATAAATTTAGCTCTCCCCAAGATTGATGTTTAGCTGTTATTTTCTGGAGCTATGTGATGTTTTATTTGGTTGGCTCAGATGGTATATAGCTTTTCATGAAATTATTAGAAAATGTTGTGATGAAGTGCTTCATATACTTGTTTTGATGTTATGAGCAACTATTGCAGGCAACTTAGCCAGTGTATACTATGAGCAGAGTAACCTTGATATGGCGATACTTAATTACAAGCGAGCTATTGCCTGTGACGCTGGATTTTTGGAGGCATACAATAATCTGGTTTGATGTCTATATTAAAAGTCGATCTAGGTATATTCTCTTGGGTGTATTTATTAAGCAATACCTGTTTATTTGGTTTTGGATTTTGATTACCAGGGTAATGCATTGAAAGATGCTGGAAGAGTAGACGAAGCAATCCACTGCTATCGAGTTAGTTCCTGCTGAGCTGTATATTTATGCAATTGGTCTCAGTATATATGCTAATTTCCTGTTTTCTTATGAAGCAATGCCTGTCTCTTCAACCTACTCACCCTCAAGCCCTTACCAATCTTGGAAATATTTACATGGAATGGTATGTTTGATATCACTGTCATGTGTTGTGCTAGCTTATGTTGCTTTCATAGACTGCTTTCTTTTGTTTTTTCCTCTTTGTTGTGGTTGTTGGCCATGAATCTGTCTTCTGTATGTTGAAGGAACATGATGAGTGCTGCTGCTCAATGCTACAAGGCGACGTTATCTGTTACAACAGGGCTATCTGCTCCTTTCAATAACTTAGCCATAATTTACAAACAACAGGTTTTGAGCTATTTCCCCTTCCTGCAAATTTTTTTCCCACACAGTTTGTATGATCCAATATTGTCTTTTGTTATTAGACATTGTGGCAGTATTGTGACGAAAGATACTGATCTGTTAATCACACCTTAGTATGATGTTGATGAGAATAATTATACTAACTTGTTTGGCTGAATTACAGGGTAACTATGCTGATGCAATATCCTGCTACAACGAGGTCCTCAGAATTGATCCATTAGCTGTTGACGGGCTTGTCAATAGGGGTAACACTTATAAAGAGATTGGAAGAGTGAATGAAGCCATTCAAGATTATGTGCGTGCTATTACCATCCGACCAACCATGGCTGAGGCTCATGCTAATTTAGCTTCAGCTTACAAGGATAGGTACATATTTTGTGTCCTTTCCAGCTGATATTGGAACTAGTTCTGCAATCACGTTCATCTCATGCACTTGCTACCTGCAATGTTTTTTTCCAAAGCAACCTGAAAGTCTTCTTTATTTTTTATGTTTACGGAATTCTATCTCAGTTGAGATTTTGACCTGTTTATGTCTGATTAATATGGCAAATGTTTATTTCCGTTTGCTTGTTCCACTTGCAGTGGCCACGTGGAAGCTGCAATTAAGAGCTATAGGCAAGCTTTGACATTGCGTCCAGATTTCCCAGAGGCAACCTGTAATCTTCTCCACACTTTGCAGGTACATAGAAACTCATTTTCTCTATGTTCTTTCTCAGAGTTTCTGTAAATCAATTAAGTGTAACTTTCAATGTTCACTACTCTACTTAAATAACTGTTTCATCTGTTTCCTGCTTTAATTAGTAATTACTCGAGACTTCTTATGTGTGCATTTTGATTGCTCATGCGAGAAGAAGTTTGCTATCTTGCCAACTTTTAATATTCAGTTTTATTTTAGACCATTCATGGATTTTGCCAGATTTTAGTGCTTCTGCGGGACTCAAAAAGCATGTGTTGAAAATCTTGGGAGGATCCAATTTGATGTTAGAGGTTTTTGGACTGAGTGCTTGTGTTAAGTGATGAGCGTAATTTTGTGTGCATAATGCCCATGATGCTGCTTCTAATATAATAATATAATATTGTATCTCATTGTCAAGGGTGCACTGTTGTTATTTAAGGTTTTAAACTTATCCAATAGTGGCATTGGGTTGTTAGCCATTGAAGTGAGCTCATTGTGTTATATCTGAGAATCTTTCGAAGCCCATTAGAAAAAGTAAAAAATAAGATTGTACAGATTGCAATTGTCTAGTGAAAATGCTTTCTTTGTCCTCAGGACTGCAACAGGTTTTTCAAGGCAATTGACATGCTGTGATCTGTTGTACCAGATACTAAGTTGGTTTTATTCGACTATTTGTGCTACTCGGCAGTAAAATTTTTGTACTGACCTATGTGCCATGATATTAGATAAACATGTTATCTTCTACTCATTACTCAGTCTAAGTGTCTAATGAACAATTGTATGATTCCTTTAGCTGCTTAATTCCTAGGTTTTAATATATTAAATTATTGCCTGACTTCGCATATGTTTGCGATTGTGTGTTCTCCGTGTCTCCTTTTATTTTACGTAGCGAGTAGTTCATCTTTCTCTAACATGATTATCTCAAACTTCTGTCAGTGCGTGTGCGACTGGGATGACCGGGATAAGATGTTTGTAGAAGTTGAAGGCATACTTAGAAGACAAATAAAGGTTCTGCTATTTGCTAAATTTGCCAATGAGATTCGTTAGTCCCATCTCAATTTGGCAACTACCTGTCCATTTCTTGATTGGACAGATATAGACTTCTGATTCTGATAAATTTATCACCTGTCTTTCTTGTGATGTAGATGTCAATTATTCCTAGTGTACAGCCTTTCCATGCGATAGCTTATCCCCTTGACCCCATGCTCGCTCTGGAGATCAGGTAAGCGACTTCTACTCTTTTTGTTGGGCCTTCTTAAATTCATTCGTAGATTGGTAACTTGGAGGTTGTAATGCATGCAGTTGGAAATATGCTGCACACTGTTCTGTTGTTGCATCCCGTTACTCACTTCCACCTTTTAACCATCCTCCTCCACTACCAATAAGGGGAGGGGGCAGAAATGGCCGGCTGAGAGTAGGGTAGGTTCATTGACTATTGCTGTAGTGCTGCAGAATAACCCTCTTTCTTTCCCCGTGGTTAGTAGAAATAAAACCAATAATTGTGTTCTGTGTTTCATAGATATGTGAGCAGCGACTTCGGTAATCACCCTCTGTCACATCTTATGGGTTCTGTGTTTGGCATGCATGACAGAGATAATATTGAGGTTAGCAAATTTTGTTCTTGAAGTGGTTAAATTCAATTGTCTATTGGTGCCATGAGATAGATATTTATTGTTGTAGGTTTTCTGCTATGCATTAAGTCCGAATGATGGTTCTGAATGGAGGCTAAGAATTCAGTCAGAAGCTGAGCATTTTGTTGACGTGTCATCTATGGCATCTGATAATATTGCAAGGATGATTAACGAGAATCAGATTCAGATTCTTATCAATCTCAATGGTTACACTAAGGTATCAAAACTGTTTGTATAATTGTATTGCCGATGTTCTTTCCTTGGCTAATACATTTTTATTGGATCTTGAACGGAATATTGATTGTTTGTCTGCATATGTTCAGGGGGCAAGAAATGAAATCTTTTCCATGCAGCCTGCTCCCATTCAGGTTTCATACATGGGATTTCCTGGGACTACAGGAGCAAACTACATACATTATTTGGTTACCGATGAGGTATTGTACATTCATACTTATATGTGTCATAAGCTTTTCTTGCGTTCAAATTTGATATATGTCTTCCCTTACCATCCGAGCGCTATTTGGGTGCCCCACAGATCTTGGATGTCTCCTTAACCAGGACTCCTGTTTTCATTGCAGTTTGTTTCACCTATGTGTTACTCAAATATATATTCTGAAAAGATTGTCCATCTACCTCATTGCTATTTTGTGAATGATTATAAGCAGGTAAGCATTGAGAATTTCCTTGTTCTCTTCTCTTTTATTCCAGCTTGAAAATAACTTTATGCTGACTGTCATCTGTTACTATTCCTTTAAGAAAAATCTTGATGTACTGGATCCAAACTGCCAACCTAAGAGGTCAGACTATGGGTTGCCTGAAGACAAATTTATATTTGCTTGTTTTAATCAACTCTACAAGATGGACCCTGAAATTTTCACGACCTGGTATGCTGTGTTAAAGCTATTATGTTTGTAAACTGCCATCTGCAATCCATTGATGTGCTTGGGAATATTCTTTTGACGGGTTCAGGTGCAATATTCTTAAGCGCGTCGAAAACAGTGCACTGTGGCTTCTCAGATTTCCAGCGGCAGGCGAGACAAGGCTGCGTGCCTGTATGTTCATACATGATTGGGTTATGTTAACATGAAGATTTTGAGTAGTTAAGAGGTTGTTCGATCAAGTAACTTATTTATTATTATAATTTTTTTTTTTTTACTTTTATCCAGATGCTGCTGCACAGGGGGTGCTACCAGACCAAATAATATTCACAGAGGTTGCAATGAAGCAGGAGCACATAAAGCGGAGTGCATTGGCAGACCTCTTTCTTGATACGTACGCATTTCTCAAACTTCCTGTTTTGGGTTTAGACAACTTAAGACTCATTCATGCGTATTGTTAAATAGGCCACTGTGCAATGCACATACCACTGGGACAGATATTCTTTGGGCGGGTCTACCAATGGTTACTCTTCCTCTGGAGAAAATGGCTACTAGAGTTGCTGGTTCGCTTTGTTTGGCAACTGGAGTTGGAGAGGAGATGATTGTGAATAGGTAACTGATTTATGAGGAGTTGATAAGATGTTAGATAATTGTCGAGTCAGTTCTGTTCAGCCTCTGTTCCTTTTCTTCCGATTACTCTTTTAAGGCTTTGCATGTTGTCTTAACATGTCTTTCTTATGCATTAATGCCAACATATATCAACTTCCTTTGCTCATTCAAGGGGATCATCATCACAGTAATTATATCTTGAACTTGTTTCAATCTATATAATTCGTAGCTCCTGGAGAATGGAAAGTCAGATGTTGTGTAGTTGTATGTATTATCATTATTATTCACTCTTTATTTCTTACTCCTGCCTCTGTTTTCTCTCTTTTTCTTTCTTGTTGATGCTAGTTTGTCCTATCTGGTCTTGCTTGATATGATAGTTCATTTCCCGACTCATGTACCTATATTTTTTACATGATTAGTATGAAAGAGTATGAAGAGAAGGCAGTTTCGTTGGCACTTAATCGTGTAAAGCTTCAAGATCTTACCAGTCGGCTGAAGGCTGCACGCTTAACCTGTCCTCTTTTCGACACAAAACGCTGGGTTAGTATTACTCAACTATTCTATTGTGTATTGTGTATTGTTGATTGTTATTCTTTGTGCAAACTGGTTGTCCGCATCTTCTATTGTGCCAACTTGTCAACTTGGGCTTTCGTTTCAGGTGAGAAATTTGGAGCGTTCCTACTTCAAGATGTGGAATCTGTACTTCTCAGGCCAGCATCCGCAGCACTTCAAAGTATTAGAGAATGACTTGGAATTTCCGTATGACAGGTAGATGTATAAGAAATGAAACGGCATTGTAGATAAAGAGCGTGGCAGGATTGCTTGTGAAGGTTTGGCTGCCTGATTTGACTTCCGACTGTGCTGTACTATTATCAAACTCTGAAATGTCATGTTACTGATTACTTACTCTGATGGAATAGAGAAGTTACTATTTTACTTCATACTGTTAAGCTTGGGAGATGATCCTTGTGGGGTGGTATTCTCTTGCAAAATCTAGTTTCAGATTCACATCATAAGTTAAGGGGGATGTGTATTGGTGCATATATGCAAAATTTTCTCACATTGATTCCGAATTGACTACTAGTTTGAGAACCACTTTGGAATGCATATTTTTCTAAAGAACTAAGCTTCGAGACCATGAGAGTGGTGAAATATGTGACTATTCTCTTACCCGTTATAGACTTACGAGGGCGTGAGTTTTGTCAAAGTATTATTTGGATAGAATTTGTTCTTTTTGAAGCTTTAACAATAGAAATTTAAAAACTATATCCCGAAAGATTTGAGTTCGTGACATTTGGCTTGGAACTTAACCCCCTACAACTTGGATATAATCTTATGTATCTTTACTTGGAAACATGGTTAAACGAAATTCCTTTTTTTTTTTCCTTCCTTTTTTTTTGACAGTAAAAGATCAAATATTATTCATGCTCAATGCAATAATCGTTCAGTACATCAAGAAAACAATTAAGTGGAACTTCACCTATTACAGGAGAAGCAGAGAAACGGGACTGACTAGCCAATTTGTGAGCAATCAAATTTCCTCTCCTCTTCACAATTTTCCTTTTAATTTCATAATTTTTTGGGATAAGTATCGAATATAAGCAATAGCTGTTTTAGTTCCCTTACATCATTAATCTAGATTTTAGAAAAATATTTGACGACGGAGTGACATACATCTTTTATTTTTATATTGTCTTTTATATTGTTGTAAAAAATTTATTATCCGGTCTTAAAATAGTGTTAAGTAAAACTAGAAAAGATCTTTTTATTCTATATAGGGGACGTTATCTTTGATTTGATAAAAAGAAAAAGAGAGAAAAAAAGAAAAGTAAAGTAAAAAAAACAATCACTTTTTTAAATCCTTCCTCTTTTCTCACCTTTTGTCTATGATGAAGAACTTACTCCTTAAAATTGAACGAAAATATTTATAATCCATGTTGGTAGGATAATATTTTCTTTCTATTGCACTGAAAAATGAAGGGGGAAATGAGTAAATGTAAGAAAATGTGAGGAATAAGGAAAATTTTAAAGGGTGATTGTCTCTTTTCTCTCATTTTCTTTTTCATCAAAGAAAACGCACCCATAAATTATGATTAGGCTAAATTATGATTTGTGGCCTGAACTTTACACAAATTTACAGAAAAAAAAAAAAAAAAAAAAAAAAAAAAAATCGACTTTATTTTTCCCTTAAAAAACCCTGACCTTTGAAACTTGTTGCAAAATAGCTCGTTTCATTAATTAGGCTTCGGAAATGTTGACTGGATTCGTCGGAGAGCTGACCGAGAATTGAGTTGGCATTTATTTTTCGACCTCACACGGAACACATCATTATTAGAAAAAAAAAAAAAATTTAAAAAGAAAAGAAAAAAAGATCCATTCTCCGTTTACTATCAAGAACTGCTTTTCCCTTCCACAAAATCTTCATTCTCAAATATTCTCAAATCAAGCTTCAATCGAAAGCTGTAAATTTTTGAATATTTGGAATTGTGTGATGGTCGACCTCGACAAAGATCGTGGTAGGTGATTTATTCTTTTGGTATGTGATGACAAATCTTCTTATTCTTGCATTTTCTATTTTATGAATTGAAATAGTTACCCTTTTAAACAATGTTTTAAAAACCGAACCGGAGGTCGAACCGGCGAGGCCTTCGGTTCATGGTTTGATCGGTTGAACCGTGGTTCAACCGGTCAAAACCGGAAATAACCGGGAAAAACCGTGAACCGGAATTGCGGCGGTTCATGGTTCAACCGGGTTCAACCGGCGGTTCGGTTCGATTTTTAAAACACTGCTTTTAAATATAGATAAACTTTCCTATCAATTACCATTTCTATGATGTAGTCTTTTAATAATGGTTAATGTATAAATCTTGTTGTATTATTTGGGGGTAGTTGGCAATTAGTCGATTCCTTGCACTTCCATCCAAAGCTTTTCACCTCATTCTGGTTTCAATATTATGTAGACTATCTGTACTTTTTTTTTTTTTTTCCTTCTTTTTTTCCCCCTTTCCCTTTCTAGTTTTGAATCCAACTTAGTTGGTGAGAATGATAGTTTCTTGTGCTTAATTGGTAGAATAAATTAGAGATGGACGCTTCTGAAAAATTGACAGGATAAAGAAGGTAAGAAATGCCCAACAATTGTTCGATGAAATGTTTCCGTGTGACGGTAAAAAATGCCAACTCAAGTTTTGATCAGCTCTCGGGCGAGTCCGGTCAACATTTCCTAAGCCTAAAAATAAAATAAAATAAGCCATTTTTGCAAATGTTTCAAAGGTAAGGATATTTTTGATGAAGCGTATATTTCATGCCTTTTTTGCAAATCTGTGCAAAGTTCAGATCATAAATCATAATTTAGCCCAACAACTTTATCTCAGCAATTTTACCCTATAATGAAATGTCTGGCATGGATGGACCCAACTCTGTTCCATCTCCAACTCATGGTTTCCATCTCTTTTTGCCAGATGCTCACAATGATAGAGACATATTAAGTAATCTCCAAATCAAAATGAATCTAAAAGATATCCATACAACTATTAGTATATATGTAGGGACATTTGGCGGTAGAAAGGTGCCATTTGACCTCAAAGAGTGTTCGTTCAACATATCAACAAATGATGAACTTTTATACTACAAAATTAGATCGGTAGAATATGGAAGTCTATGTGGATGACATATTAGTAAAAAAATGTACAATTCCACTCTCACACGCTATACACTTGAATTTTATATAATCTGATTTTATTAATTTGAAAATCTTATTTATAATACTTGAATTTTATATAATCTGATTTTATTTTATCTTTATTTTATTGTTTTAATTATTTTTATATGAAAATAGCTGTAATAATTAAATAAAACAAAAACATTAAAATTCACATATACGACAACGGTTAAAACACTGTTGTGGTAATTTTGAATAACAACGACTCTATGACAACAATTATAACACCGTTGTGGTAATTCTGAACAACAACGGTTCTAGAACCATTGTCTATGAGCGCAAACATACGGCCTAGGACAACGGTATAAATATGATTATGACAACGGTATTTAACCGTTTTCTATGAGCTTTTTTGTTCGAGCAAACAAGCCCAAATTGAATCTTGCCAGGTGTATATATTCTGGTGTCTAGTCCAAGAAATTCCTAGTATATATGGTTACCCAGAAAGGAATTGAAGTAGATTAGACTACTTTTATTGGCAACCCCAAATTGGGGTCGTGCACTAAGGGACAAATAATTTGCTATAAAAAAAATTCAAAAAGAAAAATAATTTTCACGACCGGATCCTACAACGACCTCATGCACAACCTCATTAATTCAATTGTTAATGCCATTTGTCACATTTTGATTAGTTGGTATAATTCTTCATTTATTTTTGCTCTATATAGTGTACAGTGTACTCATAGTATTTTCTTTGTCATTTTATTTTTCTGTTGTATTTTAAATTGTATTGTTTTAATTTTAATATTTTTATTTAAAAGTATGACAATATAATATATATATATATATGTATATAATTTTATATAATTTTAATTTTTTAATTATAACAAATCAAAATATAAATTTAACACATATAATAAAATAAATTATATTTTAATGTGGGTTGGGTTATTGATAAAGTATATTAAGTTGTGAAATAGGGTTGGGTTGTGGATTGTGTAAGTGGAAGAGAGAGAAATTAATATTTTATTTGTAGGTTGGGTTGTTAAAGGTTGTGGATAAAGATAATCTTATGTGAAAGTTCAGTATTTGGACATGACTCCCGAAATATCTAAGAGATTCATAAGTTGAATTGACGAATCAAGGCCATCAACCTAGTGGTGCCCACGGTTCCGGTTCCGGTTCTAACCGGAACCGAACTGCCGGTTACGGTTCCGTCGGGGGAGGAACCGAAACCGAACCGCCAACACACGGTTCCGGTTACGGTTCCGGAACTGCCGGTTCCGGTTCCGGTTACGGTTCGGTTCCGGTTCTAACCGGAAAGGACAATTTTTTTTTTTCAAATTTTAAATTTTTTTATTTTATAAGGCTTTGGACCTTCTTTCAATTGTATAGGTGCATGTTCTTCCCACACCCTTATATGCTATTTTTTTAATGTGTGACAAATGTATGTGCTTTTATAAGAGTGTCATTTTTCTCAAGTTTGATAGTTTTTCAATGTATGATAGTGAGATGTGCTACTCTTCTCATACTTTGGGATGTGTTAGATATTTCACAATGAAAAAATAACAAATGAGTGTCTGAGAATAACACTTATATAATTGAAAAAAGTCCAAGTTTTATATATATTTAGTTATTATTTATGAAGTTTAACAAATAATGTTATATTTGTTTAGAAATTATATTTAAGAAAAAAAAAATTATATAAATTGGGCGGTTCCAAAATTTAGAACCGCCGGTTTGGAACCGGAACCGGAACCGAACCGCCGGTTACGGTTCCAAGCCTTAGGAACCTTAACCGAACCGGCGGTTCCACCGGTTCCTTTTCCGGTTCCGAACCGCCGGTTCCGGTTCCGGTTAAAAAACCGCCGGTTTCGGTTCCGATTCCGGTTTTAACCGCCGGTTCCGGTTCTTTTGAACACCACTACATCAACCCGCTTTATTGCCAGGCCCGTAGATAAGAGACTAGCCTCCTTTTCTTAAGAATTTCCTTAAGACTACCAATGTCAACAACATCAACCATCCAACCTTCACATTATTATATTAATTTATCTCTCTTATATTAATTTACTATTCATCCAAACTCAACCACTTCTGTTTTTATATGTTTATCCATGATCATTCAAAATTACCCAACCCCAACATTATATATAAATTTTAATATAAGTTTAATAATAATTTAATTATATTCGAATAATAATTTAATTATATTCGAATAATAATTAAAAATACAAGAAATGAGAGAATAATTATTTTGCAAAGTATGAACACATATTACATAAACGTTTTCAATTCACCACAAAAACGATTGCAATTAAAGCACAAAATTAAATAAACAACTAACAAAACATAATAGTATGAAATACTCATTTAATCGCCATCACCGAACTTTTGCCAGATATGCTCGATCAAGTCGTTTTGAAGAGTGTTGTGATATATTTCACAAATTATAATATATTTATTATTTTTAGAAAAATATATTGAATGAAAAATTATTTATTTATTATATTATATAAATAAAATAAAGTTTATATATATATATATATATATATATATATATATATATATATATATATATATATATATATATTGAAGGCAACCACCGAACCTTGAGAGGTCGGTGGTTGCATGGAAATGGACCACAAATACTATATATTCATTTATTTAGATTTTTTTTTTTTTTTAAAAAAGGTTGGGGTTGCAGCGTTTCTGCCGCTGATATTAGTAGTCTAAGAAGGGGAGCTAAATTTGAATTGACCTCGGACATTTGATGATTTGAAAAGCATCTGGCGAACACCTTTTCTTGACTAAGCGTGTCCCACAAGAGGAGTTATATCTCTACTTTGTAGTAGGAGTGGCTGCTCTAAGATTTTATTATTGAGGGAAGATGAGTCTTAACAAAAGCCAATATACTACTCTTTACAGACTTTTCAAGTTGTTACATTTCTTTTCGGCACGAGAATTAAGGTAGAAGTATTTAGTGATTTAAGTAGATTTGGTATTTGAGAAGAATAGTGATTTAGGATTATAATTAATATTTCATTTCATTATAAATAAAAAATTGTAATTGTAATAATTTATTTTTTCATTTTCAGCTTATATTTATTTATGAGAATATATATGTTTCTACCCATATCTAAGTTACAAAACCAATATTAGCTTTGGAAGTTAAAAAACACAGAAAATACCTACTTTTTGGTTCGGTGGACGAAAATGCCCTTACTTTTTAGGTTAGGAGCATTTTTCTCTTTTTATCCCCATTCTCTTCTCCATACGGCGCAGTTACGCAACCTCTCTTTCTCTCTCTATCTTCCTTCTTCATAACATCTCTTTCTTTCTCTCTCTCTCTCTCTAATCTGGTGGTGGACGGCGGCGTTGCGTTGGACTTCGACTATTTCTCGTCTCCGCTTTGCTTAAAGATTCCTCAATTCTTGATTCCCTTTACCGGTAAGTTATTTTTGTTCACCAATTTGATTTTTTCTTTTATTAATTCTAATTCGTTGTTCCAGCCATGGAGTTGAAGGAGGCGGGGTTGAATTCTGGAAGACACCGAGTCTGATGCCCGCCCCCTTCTTAAATCTCTCGCCATATATTTGTATTCATCATTATCCACCTTTGGATGGTTTTGTTCGTAGATATGACGAACATATCCTTGGATTTCAGCTTCAAGACTCGCTGCACATCTATTGAACGTACGGTTCGCTGAGGTAGCGCCGTATATTGTTTAGATAGAATTGGAATATACGGTTCGGGCTTCACCAGGTTCAAACGCGAATCCTTCATCTCCGATTGGTAATGATGTTTTTTTTTAGTAAAACGATTGGTTTGGACAATAATAATGACGAAAACAGTAGGATTGATAGTAAGGTTGTGGTGGTGTCGGAGGATGAGGGTTACGTGAGTGGTAACGAGGATTTTTATTTTTATTTTTTCTATTTTTTCACCGGAGAGTAATTGGAGTTTGAATTTTTATTTTTATTTTCTTTTCCAGGTTCTTATATTCTGCATTTTTTTTTTTTTTTTTTTTTTTTTTTTTTTTTGCAGATTCATCGTTTGTGGTGGTTGATCGGAGGTGCGAGGAGAACCCATATATTTTCAAGAGTTCAACATTCAATTTCTCTCTCTCTATCTCTCTCTCACACACTGTATTATGACAATTATACTTGATTTTTCGGTACGATTTTAATACTTTTCGTACTTCTTTGTTTTAGTTTTTCTTTATCTAATGGTTTTTTTTTTTTATTATTTTTGATCAATGTACTTAAGGATACAGTACGATTTTAACACTTTCGTACTTATTTATATGGAACATAGTACGAAACTTATAATATCTTAATAGATAAGTGCCTATTTTTTTATCACTTCGCTCTATGCACTTAGGAACTTAGTACGAAACTTTCAAAATCTTACTAAAAACGTTTAGAATTTTTATTACGTCATACATGCATTTAAGAACACAGTACGAAACTTACTAAATCTTACTAGAAAGTGCAGAATTTATATCAATTCTCTATACAGTACGAAATTACATAATCTTATAACCAACATCTAGTTGAAACTTACAGAAAATGTACTATAATATTAATTCGTACTATGTTATAAAAAAATGAAAAAAATATATACTAAAAAAACGAAAAGTAGGGGGGGGGGGGGGGGGGGGGGGGAGTGTGTGTGTGTTAGTGGAAAAAGAGAAAAATGAGAGTGTTTCACATAAAGAAAATAAAGTAAGGGAAAATAATGGAAAGTGACGAAGAGAGAGAAAGAAAAAAAGAGAAAAATGTGTTAGAAAAAGGAGGAGAAAGGAAGAGAGAAGAGAGAAGAGAGAGAGAGGGAGGTGGGTTAGAAAAAAGCAGTGTTCTAAAAAACGCTAGGCGCTAGTCGGGCGGCGAAGGGCCGACTAGCGCCTAGCCGCCTAGGCGGATTCGTATTTTATACTTATTTATTATTATTTTCCTGATATTCCCAAATAAAAATATTAAAATTTGCACTATCCAAAGTACATATTATCTAATTTCATCTCAACAATGCAAATATATAATTGCAAATTAATATGGTTCAAAATTCATATATCAATAGTCATTCAATTAAAATGTATAGTCGAAACTTTACCACAAATTTAAACATAAAATTGATAAATTAGTCTATTACATGTAAATATATAATCTAATCTTCAATTTCGTCATTCTTATAATTTGTAATACACAAGATCGATGAAGGAGAGTTGATTTTTAATTTTTAAATGTAATTGTAAATTTGTAATACACCCTAACTTTTTCCCCAACCCGCCTAGACAACCCAACCCGCCTAGCCCGACTTGGGCGCCTAGGCGGCCGCCTAGCCGGACTTGGCTGCCTAGGCGGCGCCTAGCTTGCAGCCGCCTAGCCCGGGCCGCCTAGCCAAAAAACGGGAAGGCACGGCGCCGACTAGCGCCTAGGCGGCCGCCTAGGCCGTTTTTTAGAACACTGGAAAAAAGAGAGAAAGTGGGGGAGGAGAGACGTGTAAGAGGAGAGAGGAGGGAGTTGTGCCATTAATGTAAAAAGGTGAGGGTATTCTAGTCATAAATGAGAAAATATGGGTATTTTTGTGTTTTTTAAATTCCAAACCTAAATTTAATTTTTTAACTTGGATATAGGTATATATATATTTTTGCCTCTTTATTTATTTATTTAACTAATTAATTATTATTTTTTTTTTGTAAATTTGAAAATTTATTTAAAAAATTAGTGCCAAACAATTTAGTTATAAATAAAAAAGTGATATTTTAAGAATTTATTTTTTCAATTTTCAGTTCAAAATTAATTAATTAATTAATAATTAAATATTCTTTTTATCGTTTTTGTTTGCAAATAAAAAAAATAAAAAGTTAATTAAAATAAGTAGTGCCCAATTAGTGAACCTTAATTTTGTTACTAGTGTATCATTTAATCACTAATTATTGCCGTAAAAGGAAATGTAACAACTTGAAAGGGACGGTCCAAACGGAAAAGTGTAACAACTTGAAAAGTCCGGAGGGAGTATGTTGTTTTACTGTTTTGCCCTTGCGATGTTTTGCACAAGGATGCATTACACCGTCATTAGGGATGTCAAAAAAACCCGAACCTAACAGGACGATCCAAATAGCCCAAAAAAAAAAAAAAATTAGTGGGTTAGGGTCAAAAAATGATAGCCCGAAAGTAAAAAAGCCCAATAAGGCCGAACCCGAAAAGTCCGAGCCCGCTAGGGTTGGCCCGATGGGTTTAATATGATTCATGAATTCATGTGATACAGTATGTGAGTAAGATGATACACGGGCCTAAAATCCAATAGGATTTCGAAAATGTTTCTATGACAGAGATGCTTATGGCTCAAATGTTATTTCCATACTTTCTCTCCCATCGAGTGGTGGCTCGCACTAATATCTCCCTCAAATAGATATTGGGTAAACAGGCATGTCAAAATATATATATATATATATATATATATATATATATATATATATATATATACATATATATATAGAGAGAGAGAGAGGTGAGAGATTATATAAAAAACCAACTTCTTGTAAAAAATAAGAAGTGGTCTTGACTGTCCATATCTGTTGATCAACGACCAGTTTTATTATTATTATTTTATCAAGCCATTGTATTATAAAAGTAACGGAGGTTATAATTGTATTTTACTCATACATGGTTGTCGGTTTCACCTTTAATTATGGAAGATGCAAATTTGTTGCTTATGAGATTTTCTTGTGCCTTTTAAATGATTTTCTTGTGTCTTATTTTAGTCACATTCTTTTTCTTTTTTTCTTTTTCTTTGGTGGCTCGACAGAACATAGAAGAGAAAACAAAGATGATCTCCATATATGTGAATTCGTTACTAGAACAATTTATATGAAGATCAAATAATAAATGAATTTTATACATAAATGAGAAATATTTGGAGTGTTGATCCATATATATGAACTACGGTTATAGTGCATTATAATAGTAGTACATATGCATTATATGCATTATAATTGTAGTGCATATGCATTATAATGACTTATGCATTATAATAATATTGACAATGCATTCGATGAATAGTGCATTATAATTATTTTGACTGTGCATTATAATCGAGTATAAAATGCATTATATTTTATTTTTTTACGAAACCTCATTTTTTATGCTGTTATGAATTCCCGATCGATGCATTATACTACCTCTTAATGCATAATTATACTAGGAAGAATGTATATCGTGAAATAATGCTTTTAAACTATCATATTGACATTCATTAGATGCACTACAAAATATAAGAATCTGCATTGTAGATATCTTATTTATGCATTATGATTGTTTTTTTCAAGAACATGTAAAATGCATTGCTCAGAGAAATTAACTACTATACAAATTTAAATTAGACATGCAAATAAAAATAAGAAATTAACTATGAGTTTTTTTTTTCTTTTTATATTTTCCATTTGTTTCTTGTTGACAACATTTATTAACAAAATATAATTTTATTCTTCTCATATTGCATATGGTCTCATTTCTCACTCTAAAGTCAAGATTCAGATCATAGAAATATTTTAGCATCGATATTAATTAATTATGAGTTTGAAATCCTAAATCCGGTAATTCTCGATTGATTGATAGAAAAGTACATGCAATTAAATTACTTTCTTAACCTTTTGTGTTAAAAAAGAAAACGGTTTTGATTAAATAAAGATCCTTGTGATTTATTTTGCATTAATCTTGACCGTTTATCTTGGAGTAATCAACGGTCCAGAATCCTTCCAATTTTATACACTAGAAGTGTTTTTCATGGGATCTCATCCCTAAATATATAGCGGAGAGATCACATACAAAAAGACAGGTTCCGTAAGAAATGATAAGTGATCTGGACCATTGATCTGTGTGATCTACGGTGTAGATTAACTGATGCATTATGATTGTATAGATAATGCATATAA